>CM069131.1:33843679-34548679 GCA_035221665.1 Okamejei kenojei | reverse complement strand
ATAACTCCCTTGCCCAAAGGATACACATATACAATCTTATCGCTGGCTGACAATGCGTTTAACCAACTCCCAGAGGCCTCGGCCCAACAATTTTCTAAAGCCTACAATTTCTCTACCTTTTAGGGCAACATTCTTGAAGAGCCAGACCAGTCCAACATGCAATGATTATAAAGCCCAAGCCACTGCCCAAAGGCCTTTCCACCATGTACAAGGCATCAATCATAAGGAGATCTCAATTCTCAGAACCATAATGGAAGTCACACAATGGTTTTTGGAAAAAAGAGTTAAGACAATTGCAGCTACTTGATCTGAAAAAGGCTTTCTTTTGCCGAAAGGTTTGTACTTAAGAGGAACAAAATAAGTAGGGTTTTGATTTTGGAATTTTATTTGCGCTGGTTAAATCAACACTAATGAATTTTGATTCATCAATATGGCTTGAGGACCATTTAAGGAAATCAATCTAAAGCTTGATACATGATGAGATGGAATTCATCCTAATTGAAAATGTAGTTTGACGTTCATTTAAAAATTTGAAACATTGGATTGTAGGTGGACCATTCAATCTTTGTAGTCTTTTATCTTTGTTGGGTCATAATAGTACAACTCCACTTTCTATTTCACTTTCCAGATCCGGGCATTATTGAAAGGTGCCATTTATTGCCCCTCCCTGCACATAGAAACGTAGAAACATAGAAAATAGGTGCAGCAGTAGGCCATTCGGCCCCTTGAGCCTGCGCCGCCATTCAATATGATCATGGCTGATCATCCAACTCAGTATCCCGTACCTATCTCCCAGGAATCAGTCTGGTGAACCGTCTCTGCACTCCCTCTATGGCAAGAATGTCTTTCCTCAGATTAGGAGACCAAAACTGTACGCAATACTCCAAGTGTGGTCTCACCAAGACCTTGTACAACTGCAGTGGAACCTCCCTGCTCCTATACTCAACTCCTTTTGCTATGAATGCTAGCATACCATTCACTTTCTTCACTGCCTGCTGCACCTGCATAACTACTTTCAATGACTGGTGTACCATGACACCCAGGTCTCGTTGCATCTCCGCTTTTCCTAATCGGCCACCATTCAAATAATAGTCTACTTTCCTGTTTTTGCCACCAAAGTGGATAACCTCACATTCATCCACATTATACAGCATCTGCCATGCATTTGTCCACTCACCCAGCCTATCCAAGTCACCTTGCAGCCTCCTAGCATCCTCCTCACAGCTAACACTGCCCCCAGCTTCATTTCATCCGCAAACTTGAAGATGTTGCATTCAATTCCCTCGTCCAAATCATTAATATATATTGTAAATAGCTGGGGTCCCAGCACCGAGCCTTGCAGTGCCCCACTAGTCACTGCCTGCCATTCTGAAAAGGACCCATTTACTCCAACTCTTTGCTTCCTGTCTGCCAGCCAGTTCTCTATCCACATCAATACTGATCCCCCCGTACCGTGTGCTTTAAGTTTGCATACTAATCTCTTATGTGGGGCCTTGGCAAAGCCTTCTGAAAGTCCAGATATAACACATCCACTGGTTCTCCCTCATCCACTCTACTAGTTACATCCTCAAAAAATTCTATAAGATTCGTTAGACATGATTTACCTTTCATAAATCCATGCTGACTTTGCCCAATGATTTCACCACTTTCCAAATGTGCTGCTTTTCCATCTTTAATAACTGACTCTAGCAGTTTCCCCATTACCGATGTTAGACTAACTGGTCTGTAATTCCCCGTTTTCCCTCTCCCTTTTTAAAAAGTGGGGTTAAATTAGCTACCCTCCACTCCTCAGGAATCTGCTGTGCTATTTCCGGCACATTATTTATGTCTTCCTTAGTGAAGACAGAACCAAAATAGTTATTCAATTGGTCTGCCATGTCCTTGTTACCTATGATCAATTCACCTGTTTCTGACTACAAGGGACCAACATTTGTTTTAACTAATCTTTTTCTCTTCACATATCTATAAAAACCTTTGCAGTCAGTTTTTATGTTCCCTGCCAGTTTTCTTTCATAATCTATTTTCCCTTTCCTAATTAATCCTTTTGTCCTCCTCTGATGGACTGAATTTCTCCCAGTCCTCTGCTAGGCTACTGTTTCTGGCTAATTTGTATGCTTTTGTTTTGATACCATCCCTGATTTCCCTTGTTAGCCACGGATGTACTACCTTCCCAGTTTGACAAAAGAATAAATCAGAGACGGTTTACAGCTAGGAAATTTGGGTGTTTTCAGGGCAAGACTACCATGGTGCACTGTTGGATGCCCTACTGCCACTCGCCTTATCCCATTGGATTTAAGAAGCTTTGGGCCACTACGCCCTCCTCAATTAGATCAAGTAATCTCAGTGCTAAGATTTATCTACTCCATCAAGTTGTTTTATTATTTTAAGCAGTTTGATTAAATCACCACTTGACATAAGTGCAGGGAAAAATGTTCCAAGTTTATAGAAGCTATCCTTGCAATCTAACTCTCTAGGCTCTGGTCATAGAATAAAACACCCTTATCTCCCGTGGGCATTTTCAAAATTTTGGAATTTTGGCATCCAAAAAATGCTTCATTGACAAATCACACCAAGTTGAGCATTTTCCAGCAAATTAGATATTTTGATCTTACAGCTACCACATACTATACTTAATGGTATGAATTGTAACAGTTTTCTGCATCATAACCACAAAACAAATGGTTTGAAATATTCCAAGTAAGGAAATTTAACACAAGATTAAAATTGTAGCCCAACAATCTAAATTCATGTTTGGAACATATTCAACATGTATTGATAGTAAAGAGCAGTAAATGGACAAGATTTGTTGCGGAGCGGCTCTCGATTATGTGTACTGTTGTAATATAGAGACACGAGACTGCAGATGTTGGAATATTGACCAAAATAAAATATGCCACTGGAGGAACTCAGTGGTTAAGGCAACATCTATAGAGGGAAATGGACAGATGATGTTCCGGGTTAGGACTCTCCATGTCTGGAGTAAATGGGAGATAGCTGGTTGAAAGAGATGGTGGAACGGAGGGGGGCAAGAGCTGGCAAGTGAAAGTAGATCCAGAGAAGAGGTGGCTGATTAGCAGATGAATCCTCTTGTGATTGCGTTCAGTGACATGTCTTCTCTACATCAGTGAAATCAGGTGTGGACCAGCAACTACTTACTTGCATACACTAATGAATTCCCAGCGTTTGCTCCAGTGTTTTCCTCGCCTCTTTCCACCAGTTGTCTACACTCTGCACCGATCATGAAAAAGGGTCTCCTGCCTCAAAACCTTGTCTGTCCATTTCCCTCTACAGATGGTGTATAACCTGCCGAGTTCCTTCAGCAGTTTGGCTTATTTTTAATGTTGTTCCAAAAACAGCAGGGGGAGCCACCCATATGCAAATAATTTTCAAATGAAAAAAGACTGAAATGCCTTCCCGAAATTCCAAGAAGCAGTGTAATAAAAGATATCTGATCAACACAGTGGATAGATTGAAGGGTTGAGGCATTATGGTTAGAGCTCAAAAATAAGGAAGATGCAATCACTCTAATGGAATTATTTGATAAGACAACCAATAGCCAGCGGGAGATAGAGGAACAGATATGTAGCTGGAACGAAAAATGTATAACCAACAGGATTTATGACTGATTCCCCAACATTGATTAGGACTTCCTTAATGCAAAAGGCTTAGGGGGCAGAATTTGTCAGGTGTGTAAACAGGAGGGCTTCTTAAAACAGTATGTGAATGGTCCAACTCGAGGACGAGCCAAACAAGACCTTATATTGGGAAAGGAGCTAGGCTACATGACTAGTGTTTCAGTGGAAGAGCATTTTTGGAACAATGCTGGGGAAATGTACTATATTACAGTCTGGTTGGGGAAGTGTACCATATTACAGATTACATTATTACGCAGGAGCAAGTGAGAGTAAATTGGATGCAGCTGATATTGGGTAAGTCCACATCTGTTATATGGGAGTTGTTAAGGACCAGCTAATAGTGAGATTAAACGAGCTTACCAGTTTGAAGTTTGATCTTTATTTTATGAGGAGTTATGGTGAGGGATTACGTGAAGAAGCCACGCCAGTGCGCATGCGCGTCAATCTTCAAAGCAGCGGCGTAAAATCACAGTAACTACAGTCAAAGTGATATAATAAGACTCAGAAGACTAGAACTACCAGATGATCTTTGCGATTATGAGGGCCGGGAGCGGAGTGTACATAATCGCTCACCGTAACTCCTCATAAAATAAAGATCAAACTTCAAACTGGTAAGTTCTCGTTTAATCTTATTATTTTACTTCAGAGTCACGTGAGTGATTCCGTGAAGATTTCAAAGCTCTGTGATTTCATGCCGTAGATCCAGTTCCATACGACACACTGCTTCGGTTGACACAGGATAAACAAATAATGTATTGAAGATTGTTTAAATTATACAATGAATGTTTTTAATAATAAAAGAACTGTAATAACCCTTCTCTTGCAGGGGAAATTACAAATGAAAACTCAAATAGAACCCAAAACAGCATGCCCAAATCCTTCCACTGCGAGGACAGGTTTATCATAGAATCGTGAAAAAGTTCCTTCACTAGACCATCCTGCGGCCCCGAGGGTTTGTTCTAAAGGTACGTCCTGCGCCTTCGCTGCGGATGTTGAAGATGGTGGAGTGAGATTTAAACACATCAGTGTCTACTCCAGCACAATCCAAAATCTGTTTCAGCCACCTAGAATTAGTTTGTACTGACACCTTTTTAATGAGGCTTTTTGTGGCTGATGTGCATCGCTGTTTCAGAGCCTCTGAGACTCTTGGTGACCTCAATATATTGACTCAGGTGCGTAACTACACATGGCCTCAAGCTTATTTTGGTTCCAGCCACCCCTGGCCTGCTTTGTTTGATTAGATCATATACATAAAACATAATATTATCTACAGAAGAATGCATGCTGTCCAGTTGTAGCTTTTGCAACGTCTGGACCCGTTGCGCTGACACTAACGCCATGAGCATGACCACTTTGAGCGTTAACTTCTGAAAAGACAGAGATGTAATTGGAACCCATTGCCGAAGCAGTGTGAGAACTATGCTCACATCCCAGATTTCCGTATATCTAGGCCTGGGAGGGTTTTTGTTAAAAATACCTCTCATGAATCGGGACACTAATGGATGAGATCCGACTGAATGTTGTCCCGACCCTTGCCCTAAATAGGAGGACAAAGCACTTCGAGCACTATTAATGGCACTATAGCTCAATTGCTCGTCAAAATGCAATGTAACAAGGAACTCCAATACATCCGGTATGCCTGCAGTATGATAAGATATATATGACTGTAAACAAAACAGCTCCCATTTCTTAATAAGAGATACATATTGCTTTTTAGTACTATCTCTCCAGGCCGCAGTAATCACATCCACGGTCCTACTCAATAGTCCGAGCCCCTGGAACGGTCTGGTCAGAATCTGCAAATCCACAGATTAATACAATCATGTAAAGGGTGACTCTCTCCTGTCACTGGGTGAACCAACAAGTTGCTGCATTTGAGGATAGTCATGAATGGGTGTGTCATCAGTCTCAGGACCAATGGGAACCATGGCTGTGTGGGCCAGTCAGAAACTACCAAAACGCCTGAAGTCTGCTCTATTTTGGTGAGACATTGACTGGTGAGGCAGAATGGGAGGAAAGCGTAAAAGGACGTACGTCCCCAATGTAGCGAGACTGCATCCACCACTACTGCCCCTGGATCCGGTTCCCATGAGGCGTATTTAGGTAACTGGTGATTTAACCTGGATGCAAACATACCGGCTGACAATCATTTTGAAAACTTTTGGATTCAGCATCTATTCTGTGTTGTCATTAAATTTGCGTGACCTGGTGTCTGCCACCACGTTATCTCTACCTGGTAGGTAGATAGCTGAGACCCAGATGTTTCTCGTAATGCACCAGTTCCAAATGAGGTTAGCCAGATTATCACATGATACTGACCTAACTCCTCCCATGATCCTGTGATTGACAATACCATGGCTGTTGCATATATCAATCTGGAGCTGAACATGTAAATCATTCATTGTTGAACAATATGCTTTCAGGCCATAGAATGCACCCAGCAATTCTAAGTAGTTTATCCCATGCCTCTGCAGGATTAATGCCTCTTGCACACTCCATCTGCTACCACAGCTAGACTCGGTGTCAGTGGCTCCCCATCCCGAAGCACTCACATCAGTTTGTAAAATAACTGAGGGTTATTGAATGTCAGAATGTCTCTAGTACATCGTGAGACATTAATTATCCACCATTGCAACTCGGCGATAGCTTCGGCTGGAAACTGCATTGGTCTATCGAAATGACCTGCATGTTCTTTCAGTGCTTGTTCTTTAGCTCGTTGCATATTCTGATAGTGCAGAGGTCCGAACTGCACTCCAGGGAAACCCGCCACCAATTTACCAATAACACTGGCTACTCACCGGAGGAAGGGTTGTTGTTCCTCTGCCAGATTGCTACAGGCCTCCATAATTTCGACAGTTTAGGCCGTAGGCAAAGTCACTGACATGTTAGTTGAATCAATGACGAACCCCAAATAGTCAATCATTCTAGATGGTACTAATTTGGATTTAGTTGGATGGATGAGGAAAGCTGACCTCTCAAACAGGTGTTTGGTCACTGAAACCGATTCATCAGCTGACTCCTGAGTTTTGCCTATAATCAGAACATCATCCAAGAATACCATCACAATGTGATTCTGGGCGTGGAGTAGCCCTAATACTGGTTTCAACAATTTTGTAAATAACCTAGGGGCTGAGGTTAACCCATTGGGCAAAGCTTTAAATTGCCACAGCTGTCCCATCCAACTAAATTTCAAGTATCTACGATACTGGTGATGAATTGGTACTGAATAATATGCATCTTTCAGATCTATGGTTGCAATATAACAACCTTTTGATACCAGTTGTTTAGCAGTATTGAAAGTTTCCATTTTTAAATGTCTATACTGGACATAAGAGTTAAGTCGGGTTAGGTCCAGAATGACTCAACACCCACCATCCTTCTTCTGCCTGGGGAATATATTGGACACAAATTGTTGAGACTGATATCCCGTCCTTTCAATTACCCCTTTTTGGAATAAAATCCCAATTTCATCATTCACCTGTAGAGTTTCTGGTCTTGAAAACAACAATACCCGACTAGGTGTATTTTGTGCGGGTGGATGTACTTCTGAAATAAACTCGATTCGAGACCCCCGGATACTGTCCAGTATGAATAGATCTGATGTTATGCAGCACCATTCATCATAAAACAATTGCAACCTACCCCCGACCGGTGGCTGATCCCCAGAGGATATATCCTGGACTAAACCAGTTACTCGTACCTCCATGGTTGCTATCGGATTCCTCAGTCCCCTGCCCATGTTGGGGGTGTGCAGTGGTGTGTACCAGCGGCGTGTAGCTGGAAACCCCCGGCTCGCTCCTTGACCTGCTCCAGCGTCTGTAGCTCGCCTGAAGGGGTATGGTTTGCGAGGCAGCATCCTGCCCCCGGGATATGTTTTGATGAGGCCGATTGTTTTCGCCTCCTCATCCAGTTCTTTTACTTGCTTCGCCAGATCCTCCCCAAATAGCAAGTTGGGTGTCTGGACATTAGAGGATCTGCACAAGGCCGCAAAGCGTGGGTTGAGGGTTGGTTTGATGGCTATCTTCCGCATACAATTAAGCTCAAAATGAGCATTGCACAGCAGGGCCAGCATGTCCTGCTGTGTACGTGATAGCGGAGCCCCTTGGACCATTCGCCCAAACGCCGTTATTCCTGCACTAACCAATTTGAGGACTTTCTGGAACCTCAACTCCTGCCCCCACATGGATGCGCTCATTTGCCCCCAGATGGCCGAGTTCACGGTGGGCACTTTGAGCGACCCATAGTTAACAGGTGTTTGATATCGTAGGGAAGTTTCCTCCATTATGGAGTCCTGGAGCTGGTGAGAGGCCATATAATTAATATTGCTGGCCAGATTTTCATCCATCGCTTCACCAGTTCCCGCCAGTATGACAAAATTGCTGACCATATCCGGCACACCTGGAGCATAGCTCATGTGCTTTGGTGCATGCTCTTCTGCAGTGACACCAACTTCATGATCAGATTCATACTGCCCTGGCTCTCCCGAGTCATGCTCTAGGGAGGTATCACGTAGCTCTTGAAAAGGTGCTGCTGTTATGGGTTCCCATTCATACTCGGAGGCACATTGTTGTTCGTGCCTGTACTGCTCCTCGCCATACGGACCTCTGCTTGAGGTTGCCCCTGGGGGTGTGCAAACCCAACTGGAACACCTCATGGTTGAGCATTTGTTCTATGAGGTGTTCCATCTTGTCAAGATGTCCCCAAACCTTTTTATTTGAAGGAGGGAAATCTTCCTGGCCTGACTCATCAGAGTCGACAGGCCTGGCCGTTTTCCTCTTGGCCTTCCTCCCACAGGAGTGGCCACAGTGCTCTGAAGCACCGGAGTTGCTGCTATTTGCTAAACTGCCGGCGGCTCTGCAGTCGGCGTCTCTGGAGCCGGTGTCTCTGAAGCTGGCATTTCTGAAGCTGGCCTACGCTCCTAATCGCGGTCCCGCGGGTAAGTTTTTTACTTTTAACGGCAGCAGCCTTTTTTGTTAATTTTTCCATTTCTAGGTCGCTCCTGCTGGTTCCTGTAACCCGCCTTACGGAAGCCAAGTAAACCGCAGAAAGTTACTTACCCGCAGAATCACTTACCTGCTGGTTAATAACTTACCACTGGTGGAGCTGCGCTCTCCAGCCCGTCGGTGCGCCCTGCGTCTGACGTAATGACGTGCATGCACACTGGCGGGGCTTCTTCACAGAATCACTCACGTGACTCCGAAGTAAAATCAGAATTCAGGACCAGCATGTTCCAGTAAGGATCAATGTACGGGATACCTTGGATGACCAGAGAAGTTCTAAATTTGGCCAAAAATAAAGCATATATAAGGTTTAAGAAGATTAAATCAGTCAGGATCTTTAAAGAATAGAAAGTGAGTAGGAGAACACAAGCAGACAATTAGAATTACTAAAAGAGGCCGAGAAATGTCATTGGCAAACCAGATTAAAGGAAATCCCAAGGATTTTTATATGTATATTATAAACGAGAGGATAACTAGGAAGAAGTATAATGGAGAGAATTTATGCTTGGAATTAGAGAATAGCCGAATTACTGAACTAGTACTTTGCACGTACTCACTAAGGAGAAGGACATGGAGGATAGTGAGATCAATGTGGAGTATACTGATATGCTTGGGCCGTTTGAGATCAAGGTCTTAAAAAACATTAAGGTAGATATATCCTAGGGCCTGATGGGATCTATTCCAGATTATTGAGGGAAGCAAGAGAGGAGATTGCAGGAGTCTTGACCAAGATCCTTGTATTCTCTCTCACCACAGATGAGGTCCTGGAGGATAGGAGAGTGATCAATGGTGTTCCTTTGTTTAAGAAGATGAGTTGAGATATTTCAGGAAATAGGGATGCATCACAGCTGGTTCTGGAAACAGCTCTGTCCAAGACCGCAAGAAATTGCAGAGAATTGTGGATGCAACCCAGACCATCACGCAAACCAACCTCCCATCCATTTGCTCCATTAGCACTTCACACTGCCTCGACAAGGCCAGCAGCATAATCGAGGATGAGTCTCACTAGGGGCACTCCCTCTTCACCCCTTTCCCATCAGGCAAGAGGTACAGAAATGTGAAAACGCACACCTCCAGATTCAAGGGAAGCTTCTTCCTAGCTGTTATCAGGCAACTGACCCATCCTCTCACCAACGAGAGAGTGATCCTGACCTATCATCTACCTCATTGGAGACACTCAGATTACTTTTAATCAGACTTTACTGTACTTTATCTTGCATCTTATTGTGGCATGGTGGCACAGTGGTAGAGTAGCTGCCTTACAGCGCCATAGACCCGGGTTTGATCCTGAATATGGGTGCTGTCTGTATGGAGTTTATACGTTCTCCCCGTAACCTGAGTGGGTTTTCTCCAGGTGCTCCGTTCACTTCAAAGACGTACAGTTTTGTAGGCTAATTGGCCTGGTAAAATTGTAAATTGTCCCTAGTGTGTGTAGGATAGTGTTAGTGTGCGGGATCGCTGGTCGGCGCATCTCAGTGGGCCATAGGGCCTGTTTCCATGCTGTATCTCTAAACTAATCTAAACTAAAATAACTAACCAAGATGGTGAGCCTCACATCAGCGGCAGGGAAGCTTTTGGAGAAGATTCTTCGGGATTGGATTTATTCTAAGAAATGGGATAAATAGGGACAATCAGCATGGCTTTGTCCATGGCAGGTCAAGTCTTACTAACTTGATTTTGTTTTTTGAGGTGATGAAGATGTTTGATGAGGGTATGGCCATGGCGATGGCTACATGGACGTTTGTAAGGCATTTGATACTGTCCTTCATGGTGGGCTGATCCATATGATTGCCATAGACCAATCGTCATTGCCAAATAGGAGGATGAACATTTTTTGAGGCATTCCTGGTGTTCTTCCAAGAGATAACTAATCATGTTTATTTAGCACAGGTAAATGTATTTTACACTACTATGACCTGATTTGATTTCTGAACACTTACGCATGCAGCAGCTATTGGGAATCAGCAGGTCACTGGCAATCAGGCCACAAAGGGAAACGGTAGATTGGAAAGCAGGAGCGACGCGCAGAGGTGAGAGTAATTTTGATTGCATCAGTAATTGATAAACAGTTGCCGAACTCATCTGATGATTTGTAGATTCCCCTTAAAACCAACAATAAGAATAGACTGTCCATATAATTGGTAGCAAAAGAGGTATTGCCCCAAAATCTGGCTTGTAACTTGAAAGAATTCTACAACCAGAAATTCAAGGCACGATCAAGTCACTTTAGCAGGTCCATTCACTCTTATTAACTCCTTGTAGTATGATTTAGTTCCATATGAAGATAACAACCCTAAACTGGGAAGTTCATTTAGAGTTAGGAAAGCACAGGCTAGACTAATTTCTTTCCCTTTCTCAATGCTGAAGTGTCTCAGAAAAGACACATGAACTGTTTTTCTTTCCACTGGTGTTTCCAGAGTTCTGAGCTTTTCCAGCTACCACTCATGTCTAACAAGACAGCGTATATAAAGGATAGACACAAAATGCTGGAGTAACAGCGGGACAGGCAGCACCTCAGGAGAGAAAGACCTCAGGGTGACGTTTCTTCAGACTGAGAGTCAGGGGAGAGGGAGTCTAGAGATATGGAGGGGTAGGTAGCGATATGGAGGGGAGGGCTGAGTTACTCCAGCATTCTGTGTCTATTTTTGGTGTAAACTAGCATCCACAGTTCCTTCCTACACATCCTAAATATATATATATATATGTATATATTGGGGAAAAATTCAAACAAAATTATATACATTTACATTTAAATTCCCTTTTGAAATTCAAATGCATCATTAAACAAACAGGGAAAAGTGGCCGAGGCAACCGTGACCTCTCCTGAAGCGTCACTGTTGGAATCAAAGCTCTTTTTCCTAATTGCCTTTCTCTGATTCTGCCAAAACTGAAGGGTCTGGTGCAGAAAAAAAAACATCGAACAAGCTGCTCCCAAAGAGCACCACAGATGCTATGAGAGTATTAGGACTCTAAAGACCAGTTACCTTACTGTCTGTCCTCTGGAAAATGTGAACAATTATTCATCGGGCAAGCTCAACATGGTTTTGTGGGGAAAAACATCATGTTAAACATAGAAACATAGAAACATAGAAATTAGGTGCAGGAGTAGGCCATTCAGCCCTTCGAGCCTGCACCGCCATTCAATATGATCATGGCTGATCATCCAACTCAGTATCCCGTACCTGCTTTCTCTCCATACCCTCTGATCCCCTTAGCCACAAGGGCCACATCCAACTCACTCTTAAATATAGCCAATGAACTGGCCTCAACTACCCTCTGTGGCAGAGAGTTCCAGAGACTCACCACTCTCTGTGTGAAGAAAGTCTTTCTCATCTCGGTCTTAAAGGATTTCCCCCTTATCCTTAAGCTGTGACCCCTTGTCCTGGACTTCCCCAACATCGGGAACAATCTTCCTGCATCTAGCCTGTCCAACCCCTTAAGAATTTTGTAAGTTTCTATAAGATCCCCTCTTAATCTCCTAAATTCCAGAGAGTATAAACCGAGTCTATCCAGTCTTTCTTCATAAGACAGTCCTGACATCCCAGGAATCAGTCTGGTGAACCTTCTCTGCACTCCCTCTATGGCAATAATGTCCTTCCTCAGATTTGGAGACCAAAACTGCACGCAATACTCCAGGTGTGGTCTCACCAAGACCCTGTACAACTGAAGTAGAACCTCCCTGCTCCTGTACTCAAATCCTTTTGCTATGAAAGCTAACATACCATTCGCTTTTTTCACTGCCTGCTGCACCTGCATGCCTACTTTCAATGACTGGTGTACCATGACACCCAGGTCTCGCTGCATCTCCCCTTTTCCTAATCGGCCACCATTTAAATAATAGTCTGCTTTCCTGTTTTTGCCACCAAAGTGGATAACCTCACATTTATCCACATTATACTGCATCCGCCAAACATTTGCCCACTCACCCAGCCTATCCAAGTCACCTTGCAGTCTCCTAGCATCCTCCTCACAGCGAACACTGCCCCCCAGCTTAGTGTCATCCGCAAACTTGGAGATATTGCCTTCAATTCCCTCATCCAGATCATTAATATATATTGTAAATAGCTGGGGTCCCAGCACTGAGCCCTGCGGTACCCCACTAGTTACTGCCTGCCATTGTGAAAAGGACCCGTTTACTCCTACCTTTGCTTCCTGTTTGCCAGCCAGTTCTCTATCCACATCAATACTGAACCCCTAATACCGTATGCTTTAAGTTTGTATACTAATCTCTTATGTGGGACCTTGTCGAAAGCCTTCTGGAAGTCCAGATATACCACATCCACTGGTTCTCCCTTATCCACGCTACTAGTTACATCCTCGAAAAATTCCACAAGATTCGTCAGACATGATTTACCTTTTGTAAATCCATGCTGACTTTGTCAATGATTTCACCACTTTCCAAATGTGCTGCTATCCCATCTTTAATAACTGACTCTAGCAGTTTCCCCACTACCGATGTTAGACTAACTGGTCTGTAATTCCCCGTTTTCTCTCTCCCTCCCTTCTTAAAAAGAGGGGTTACATTTGCTACCCGCCAATCCTCAGGAACTACTCCAGAATCTAAAGAGTTTTGAAAGATTATCACTAATGCATCCACTATTTCCTGAGCTACTTCCTTAAGTACTCTGGGATGCAGCCTATCTGGCCCTGGGGATTTATCGGCCTTTAAATCTATTCAATTTACCCAACACCACTTCCCGACTGACCTGGATTTCACTCAATTCCTCCTTTGACCCACAGTCCCCTGCTATTTCAGGTAGATTATTTATGTCTTCCTTAGTGAAGACGGAACCAAAGTAGTTATTCAATTGGTCCGCCATATCCTTGTTCCCCATGATCAACTCACCCGTTTCTGACTGCAAGGGACCTACTTGTTTTAACTAACCTCTTTCTCTTCACATATCTATAAAAACTTTTGCAGTCAGTTTTTATGTTCCCTGCCAGTTTTCTTTCATAATCTATTTTTCCTTTCCTAATTAAGCCCTTTGTCCTCCTCTGCTGGTCTCTGAATTTCTCCCAGTCCTCTGGTATGCTGCTTTTTCTGGCTACTTTGTACGCATCATCCTTTGCTTTGATACTATCCCTGATTTCCCTTGTTATCCACGGATGCACTACCTTCCCCGATTTATTCTTTTGCCAAACTGGGATGAACAATTTTTGTAGTTCATCCATGCAGTCTTTAAATGTCTTCCATTGTATATCCACCGTCAACCCTTTTAGAATTAATTGCCAGTCAATCTTGGCCAATTCACGTCTCATACCCTCAAAGTTACCTTTCTTTAAGTTCAGAACCATGTTTGCCCAATTTAATGGAACTCTTTGATAAAGTAACATGCTGATTTCCAGAAGACTTTTGATAAGATAGCACATCAAAGATTATTGATGAAATTACTAGCTGCTGGTGTAAGAATATAATATGTGTAGATTATTTACTGGCTAACCAGCAATGTAGAGTAGGCATGATTCCATCTTTTTTTTCTGGTTGGCAAGATGTAATACAAGGTGTGTCACAGGGATCAGCTCTACGGCCTCTAATTCTGTCCTCCAGCACATTGCTGACATTAATGACTCCACCCCTCGGCAACCTTGAGTCAAGTATTGAATTTCCTCACGGAACCTCTCTGCCTGTATACTTTTCTTTTTTAATTTTAGATGATTTTTTAAAAACATGACCAAACCTTGGGTCATTTGTCCTAATACATCTACCTGCACTTTGGTGTCAAATGGTGACAAATTTTTGGTGTTCATGCTTCCATTAATACATTGGGGATTACACTGTGTTTGAGGTAATTAAATAATGCAAGTTATCATTACATTATAATGTATATCCCTACTTGTCTCATGTCTGAAGTTATTTTTTGTGTAGGACAAAACTGCAGATGTTGGTTTACACCAAAGAAAGACACAAAATGCTGGAGTAACTTATTTTTGAACTTTCCTTTTTTTGTGTGTTTACTCAGGGGGCTTGCAATTTGTTTCCGATGTTCTCAAATTCACCACTTTGAATTATATAACCGGCTTAACTATTTCCCATATTGTATCAAAAGTGTGGGTTGTGCTTGCTCTGCAATTCATCTCAAACAAAATTCGACTGCTGGCGACCACTGCCAAGTTGCTGGCAGTTGCCTGAAAAACAGGCAACTGGAACGGCGACTGTCAGAGTGGAACACACACACACACATCGCTTCCTTCACCAGCCGGTTATGCAGGCGGGGGTCAGGGCAGCGGGGGGTGCGCTGTCTGAGTGAAATTCACACGGTGCAAAGCCATGGTGATACAGACACACACCGCGATGAACAGGAAGGTTGGCGCTGTAATTAAGATGGCTAAGAGCACAGTGTACGGTAAGTCCCTTTAAAAGAGGGAGGGAGAAGGAGGGAGAAGGAGTGGAGACAACTTTTAAGAAGCCAGAGATACACGGCTGTGAAGCTCGGCGGACATTTAACATTACCGGTTGGTTATTCTTGGTTCTGAAAACTACTGCTTCCTTTTTTTTCCCAATGAGCCAATGAAATTCACCAGTCAGCACCGGCTACAACTTACGACAACCTAAGAGAACTTTCGACCTCCTGGCAACCCACTAGGATCTCCTGGCTACCCACCTATGGCACGAGAATTCTCACTACTCTCCATGGCGGCTTCATTCTAGTCTCCGCTAATTTTT
This sequence comes from Okamejei kenojei, assembly GCA_035221665.1. Lineage (NCBI taxonomy): Eukaryota > Metazoa > Chordata > Chondrichthyes > Rajiformes > Rajidae > Okamejei > Okamejei kenojei. The sequence continues at coordinate 34,533,380 of CM069131.1, read as the reverse complement.
CAACATGTCAAAAAATTCTCGGCAACTCTTCCCGACCATGAAGGCGACTCCCCCGCAACCACCCGCAAACTTGTGGTGACCATGTGGTGACGGCATAGTCTCCTGCAGTCGCCTAAAAAAGTCGCCTAAGTGGGACAGGCCGATAAGACTCCTGACAAAGTTAATATATAGTGCTAAGGACCTATGCTCTGCAATTTGGTGCATCTCTAACCAAGATCCTCAAGTACAGCTGCAAGACTGGTACTTAGGTGGTAATGCGGAAAATAGTCCAGTGATGCCCTACGCACAGGTGTGGCCTTTCATTGAGGTGTGGACTCAGTGGGCCGAAGGGCCTGGTTCTGTGCTGTATCTCTAAAGTAAACTAAACTAAACTGGGCATAATGTTGGGAAATGTTAGGTTATTTGCTTTGTTAGTAAAAAAAATAAAAAGCACAATATTAGTGGAATGGTGTGAATAGAGAAAATAGGATAGTACAGTATAGAAACAGGCCCTTCTGCCAGCGATGTTTGTGCCGAGCCTGATGCCAAACCGAGCCTAATCCCTTCTGCCAGCACGTGATCCAGACCCATCCTTTACCTGCATATTCACTTGCCTACGTAAAACCCTTTTAAACAATACTATTGCATCTACTTCCAGCACCAGACGTGGCAGCAGCTTCCACACACCTCCTACTTTTTGTGTAAATAACTTACTCCACACGTCATTAAACTTTGCCCTTAAAGCCATGTCATCTAGTATTTAACATATCTACCGTTGAAAAAATATTCTGACTGTCTACCCACTATGTCTCCCATAAGTTTATAAATGTCCATCAGGACTCTCCTCAGCTGCCAATGTTCCAGAGGAAACAACTTAAGTTTTCCCAACCTCACCTTGATTACTGGATTTAAATGCTTTTCCACTGATATGCCATCTGGCCAGGTTAATTTCCCAATACAAAATCTAGTATGATCCCTCCTCTAGTTCGCTTTTCCACATAGTCTCTTGGATGCAGCTAAAAAATTCTGTCCTTTCTAAGCCTCTTGTTCTAAAGAAGTCACAATCAATATTAGAGAAGTCAATGCCATCCACTGTTGCTTTTAGATCTGTCCATAATCTGTCAACATATCTGTTGCTCTATCTCTGGCTATAGGGAGGCCTGCAGTATAATCCATTCAGAGTGAATGCATATTTCTTATTTTACGCTTTACTTATATTGTCTCAGTGAATGAACTCTGCAGTGTGTCCTCTCTTAAGTGCAGCTGTAACATTCTCCATGATTAGTAATGCAACTGTTCCCCTCTTTTACTTCCTTCTTTTGAGATATCTCGTTGTGGCAAAGCAAGAATAAAACAAATCTTAGCACGCAATTAGAATTAGTGGTTGGAAAGGTAAATGGAATATTGGTCCTTATCGTGGCCGGATGGAAGATACATTTTTTGTCGGCAATGTTAATTTAATAGACTGAATTGTGAGAAAATGCGGTTTTTTTTTATGAGGAAAGATTCATGGATTCATGGAGTTAAACATGAGATTCTGGTGGGTATAACAGGTACACAATGAGAAGAATCTATACTTTGGGTATTTTCAGGGTAATAGGTCACCCATTTAAGATGAGGAAGATTTATTGTCCTTAGAGAGCTGTGAATCTGAAATTGCCTGCTGTGGATGCTGTAATTACATACATTCAAGGCTGAGTGAGGGAGATTTTTTTACTATAAGAGAACAGGAGTTATGCGTGTCAGGCAGGAACGTGGATTGAGAACAATCATATCTATTTTAATCGTATGCAATGGCACTGCAGGCTTAAGGTTCGCTCATCCCTTTGTCCTTACCTTCTGTAGAGTGAATTAAATGAACCACGAAAGGGCTTTTTGGACGTTTGTTGAAATGTCACATAAACAAACTAACGATGTAGTTTCAGGACTGCCATATAGTAACCTTTATGGACATAACATTCAACAAAAAGATGAAAAGCAGGTTCCCGAATTTTGCAAAACCTTCCAAATGTGCCTGCCTGACTAATTGTACTGCAGGATTTGCCAAAGCAACCTTATGAAAAACAACCAACATTTCCTTTGTTACATTGTGCTGAAAGTATTAATTTACATTGATGTTGTGAAAATAAATCCTTAACGTAACAAAGTTATCCACACGGGTTTACTTTAAAACATTTTTTAAACGCCTTTACCAAACGTTTATTTTAGTTTATGATGTAAAGATACACATTATTTTCTTTGAGGAATGCTAAAGTTGTCACTTGGATAAGTAAATCAATTATTGAATTTGGCAGCATGTAGGTCTGTTAAGAATATAGGATTCTTCAGCAATCTTTTTAATGGTACCATACACTGTGCCCTTGTATAATCTGATGCAGCACATTTCCCAGCCAGTTTCATGATGACGTTTCGGACTATACCTTGTTAAATTAAGCATCCCACCGAAGTTCAGTAGAAAGAACTACTTGTAATTTTATTTTAAATAGGCGAGAATGAGGAGTTTTAGCAGCTTTAAATTCAGAATCCAAACCCTCTGTATTTTTAAAAGTACTGTGACAATGCTATTTAGAAACGCGCAGTTCTGCTTCAATTTATTTAAGCACACAACTGCACATTATGGAGATGAGGTAGTGTGCAGTTTTTGTTCCATCTCTTATAAATCTCTATATCTTATAAATCTGCTTTCTGTTCCCGAAACGCGTTAATTCCCTGATACCATCAACAAAATTAATTTCCCCAAGTATTTTTGTTCAATGATCCCCTTTTTAGAAAGTGCCTTCCGGGTCAGTGTAAGCATATCTTGAACCAGATAAACCAGCTCCTTGTAAATGTTTAGGCTTGTTTGATTGGGGGCGGTGGGAGCAAGTAGAAAGGGGGAACGATAAGGAGGAGTTACTTTTCTGGACGAATAAGCCAGAAATAAGCCAGAATGGCCTTCCAACTCCACGATTATCTTGCGATCTTGTGACTTTCCACTCCACACTCAAGAGAGTTTCACCTTCCAGCAAGCGCTAGGAATTTGCGCGATCTTTTGTGCCGCATTCCGCGAATTCTTTTCCCAGAGAGGCTAACAATTTTCTCATGACACAACCCACTAACGAACTGGGTGGCAGAGCGAGCTCGCATTCAAGCCCAATACTTTTTTTTGTAACTTTCACTTTGAAAAGTTCAGTTTACTAAGATCTAAATATGTGCATCTGCTTTGCCTTCAAATGTCAAATAAAAAGTGGTGCAATACATTGTTAGCTTTTGGATAGATCGCAGTTGGTATTATTGTGTAAAATCTAGCATTGGTTTCACCCCCTCCTCCCCACTGTATCTATCAGCTTGTTTTGTGAAACTGGATGGCCCCAATACCCAGAAGTTGGGAACGCAATGCACCGCTGCTGGGAATTGTAGTCCCACATGGTCGAGAATTTCCCTTTAGAATTCCACCTCCAGATTGAATGTGAAGGCACGGATATTATACTTTCTACTGGCGGAGTTAGCAGTGAGAGAATCTGTTGATATAACACAGGCCCGGTCTCCAATCGTGAGGGAGCTGGGGTGAGGATTCCTTTGCAACGTTTTCCAAGCCTGGTCCTAAACACTCAGGAACACCGGTCTCGTTTGCAAAAGTGCGGCAGCGTCAGAGGCTCTGGAGGCGAGGAGTTGCTTCCAGTCACTTCGCTCCCAAGATCAGTTTGAGGAATGCAAAACTACAGAGCCCACAATTCCGTGCAATGATCCCTCCCTCCTCCTCTTGCTGCTGGAAAACGTCGCGTGTCGTCACGGAGCAGTCGGATCGGTTGGAGTCGCTACTTTGTTGGGAAGGTCTGGAGCCGAGCGCCGGCGTGAGCGAAGCTGCCAAGCATCCCCGGGAGAGCGGCCAGGCTGGGCCAGGCTGGGCCAGGGGCACGGAGTCAGGGTCCGCACCGCCGCTGCCGCCGCTGCCAGTCCGACCACCCACCCAGTGCGCCGCCTTCTCCACATCGCTGAGCTGGGAATTGGACAAGAAGTAGTGAGAGAAGGAGAGAGAGAGAGAGAGAGAGAGAGAGAGAGAAAGTGAGGAGAGAGCGGTCGAGAGAGAGTGTACCTGGGCTGCGCTGGCAAGTTGGCTCACAGGTCCTGGGCAGTGTTGAGGGTTCATCCTGGTTTGCTTTCAGCCGTCATTCGCGCCGCTTACACCCTCAGCGCGAAGATGAGCGGCGGCGAAATCGTCTACAGCGGCTGGTTAAGGAAGTCCCCACCGGAGAAAAAGTTGAGACGTTACGTAAGTTTCATTAAACAAAAAAAAAAAAACACCCATTTGAAATATGATACTTTGAATAGATCTAAACTAAAATACGGTAATTGTGAAGTTGTGATCCCGTGGGAAACTATTTAAAATTCGTTGGCAAACGAATTTTCCATTTGGAACAGTAATATTTCGATGCCTAACTAAGCTGATACTGGCTGGAAAGAATGCAGAAACTGCTTTACTGTCACTTTAATTATGTTCGTATGCAAACTAGAACTTGTTGTGAGTTACTATGTGAACTGCTTTATTGCGGTCCAAGCTGTAGGAGTGAGTAGCTGCCAGCGTTGGCACAGTGTGTGTGTAGTTTACACCATCATCCCACCCTTTCTGGATGTTTGACATTCAGTATTAGTGTTATGATATCTTGCGTTTGTTTTTGATATTTACAACCATTTGTTGTCATTTGAAAACTGAATTTAAATTTAAACAAATGTTCTGGGGGGGGAAATATTTGCTGAATCAAGCAGACTTGTCATCAATGAAGTTTCCAGTGTGAGACACACCCATTAACTTGGCTGCTGACCTCAGTATATTTGAGATGGAAAGGGTGTTGATGTATTTTCCTGCAGCTACAATGCCAAAAGACGTGGAAGGTTGATGCAGCTGCTTGTTACGTATGGAAACCCGAGGGGCATGTCCTCCTGCGGAGTCACTGTTGTCTCATCTCCAAGATAACTCTTGCTGAAATATTTTGGCAGCCTGTCAGATCAAGTATAAGATCATTTACGTTCTAAAAAGGTGTCAGGAGTTGAAGCCATTTACCAGAGGCATCTCCCGTGTCTGGAAAATTGACTTTTAAATTGAGGGAAAGAATGGTCCGCGATATAAATTGTGGGACACTCAATTCCCCAAGATTAAAATGCATTTTAATCGTCTCCGCAAAAAAAAGTATGACACTTGCAGAGGTTTGTGACAGCTATTAAGTTCTCATCAACTTTTCAGCAATTGAACTGTTGTGTACAAGCGACTTCAGGCAGTCTGAATGTCACGTGGAAACTTGTAAAGGCCAGCAGATATTGCAGGTCAGCAGATTTTGAAAATTCAAGTATGCAAACCTCTGCATGCTCCAGTCTACATATTTGCACAGTTAATGGGCTAATTATTTACTGCAGCTTTAGAAAATATTTTTTTTCGGCTGGAGACTTTAAACCTTCTTTGATTTTGCTGTGGTTGCTCCACTTCTCGCTAAATTAACAGCACAGAAGACAAGAGGAAGCCAGATTTACAAAACTGTGTTCACGTGGATATTTGGTAGCAATTCCACAGTAAATCAACCAACCATCTTTTGAAGTGTGCTGGGCTGGCAGAACATTTCTTTAGAGAGCATATTCCTGCTGTTTATTTAATGTATTAACAATATAACTCAAAAGGATTTGGTTCTTGGTTCAACATCAGTAAGTCTGGGCTGTTCAACATTTTATGCCCAACTGTTTCCTGCGGAGTTAACTACTTGCAGAAGACAGTGTCTCGCTATTGAAACTTTCTGAAAACTGGAACTATCTTTTGTTATTCAAACTTGTCGTGGTGCCTAGAAGTGACCATCTCTCACTGTTTGTATCTCTCAGCAATCCAGTTGGTATGGGAAATGTTGCTCGAATTAAGTCTGTTCTATTGTAACTTTGTGGTAGTGGTGGATGAAGAAGACAGGAAGCTGCAATGCTCTCCTTTGTATTAGACGCCTGAATTAAGAGAAGAACTTACCCATATATAATGCCTTTACCATCTTCAGTACACATGAAGTACTTAATTGACAATAGATTCCTTTTGAGGTGTAGTGCAAGTTGTTGGATATGTAAAAATGCCGGCCAAATGTACACAGCAAGTCCAAACATGAAGGAAGTAAATACCCACAAAATCTGATTGTGGATTTGATTCCACGTAAAATGCTGACAAAAATAAAGAATGATCTGGCTTTTCAGAAAGCTAATGGAGTTTTTGCGCATGCCTCAAATGAAGCAGAGGAATTATATCTTTATTCGAAATACGCGAGAAATTCTCAAAGGTCTGTTGCTACGCGTGTTGCCTGATTTGATATTTTCAGATTTAATTTCAGATTTTACATTTTGGTTCATTAAAAGTATATATTGGGTAAAAAAATACTTTGCTGCATTTTATTACACAAAGATTTGAAACATACACATAATTGTGAAATGCAGTTGGCACAATTGTGCAAATTAGATTGCAGTCTTCTGTGTGTTTGTAAGCATCATGTATTAAGGTCCATGAATGCACAACAACAAAGTCGATTAGAGTACGACGGCTCAGAACTTATCTAAAAGAGCAGGTATTACCTAAAAGGCGCTGCCATTTTTGAGCCTGAGTTAAAGAAGCCATTCAGATGTGTTAGTCAGTGAGTCTGCCACTTAATATTGTCAATGAGTCTAATCTGATGGACCAGATGTCTGACCTGTGTAAGGCTTGTATCTATCTGTGGTGGGATATTCGGGTATTGCCCAGCAATTGGCGTGCCTGAGTCCCCTCAGGTGCCATGATCAGGGAAGTATGATGCCAACTCTGGAAGTCATTGCTCTAAGTTTGTGGCTCTGAGCACACAATTCTCATGGCACCTTAGAGTAATGTGACTACAACATGTAAGGGGCCTGTCCCACTTGGCCATCACTTACACAACAGGCCGGTAGTGACTGAAGCGCGACAGTCACGTGACTGTCACGCGTGTCATCATGCATCCACACAGCCGTCTGGAGCGCGTGACGTCATTGGAACACCCAGTTTATGATATTTACCCAGTTTATGATATTTATGGTGATTTTCTAAAAATGTTCCCGCTTCTTGAGTGGTGCTGGTAATTGGAAAACTGCAGATGTAATGCCCCTATTCAAAAAAAGCGGTGAAAGAAGTAGCAAGCTGCAGACTAAATTAATCTGTGGGAAGGAACTGCAGATTCTAGTTTAGATTGAAGAAAGACACAGAATGTAGGAGTAACTCAGCGGGATCGGCAGCACCTCTGGAGAGAAGCAATGAATAATGTTTCAGTCTGAAGAAGGGTCTCGACCCGAAACGTCACCCATTCGACCCGAAACGTCACCCTGTCCCACTTGGCCGTCATTTACGCGACAGGCCGGTGGCGCGCGAAGATTTCGTGCAGCACGAATTCCTGGCGCGCTGCGCAATACCAAGCGCAACTCCACGCTCCTCCACGCCACTCCATGCGCCCGCCCCGTGTTACACACACGCTACCACGTTGCGTAAATGGCGCGCAAATGACAGCCAAGTGGGACAGGCCCTTTACTGTGCTAATAGCCATGGATCTGCAACGCTTCTGCTCATGATACTTGCCATGTCACAGTCATAGAAAAATGCAGCCCTTTGGCCTACCAAATCTGCATCAACCATCCATTTACACAAATCCAACTTTAATCCCATTTCTTAATCTCCCCAAAATTCACAACTCCCTCCAGATTCTACCACTTGTAAATTACTACAGACAAATGCCTAACAAACCACGTGTCTTTGGGATCTGGCAGGAAACCGGAGAATCTGGAAGAAACCCTTGTGGTAATAGGGAGAATGTACAATCTCCACATGGACAGCACACGTCAGGATTGAATTTGGGTTTCTGTCGCTGTGAGACAGGGGGTCTACTACCTGTGTCGTCATGTTGGCCCTTTTCTTTCATTCTTTTACATTGAATAAAATAATTCCCCCGTAGTTAGTTTAGCAAAATACCCCGTTCCTGCCTTCTCCCCATATCCCCTGACTCCGCTATTTTTAAGAGCCCTACCTATCTAGCTCTCTCTTGAAAGCATTCAGAGAACCTGCCTCCACCGCCCTCTGAGGCAGGGAATTCCACAGACTCACCACTCTCTGTAAAGTGTTTCCTCGTCTCTGTTCTAAATGGCTTACTCCTTATTCTTAAACTGTGGCCCCTGGTTCTGGACTCCCCCAACATTGGGAACAGGTTTCCTGCCTCTAGCGTGTCCAAGCCCTTAACAATCTTATACGTTTCAATGAGATCCCCTCTCATCCTTCTAAACTCCAGAGTGTACAAGCCCAGCTGCTCCATTCTCTCAGCATATGACAGTCCTGCCATCCCGGGAATTAACCTTGTAAACCTACGCTGCCCTTAGCAAGAATGTCCTTCCTCAAATTAGGGGACCAAAACGGCACACTATACTCCAGGTGTGGTCTCACTAGGGCTTTGTACAACTGCAAAAGGAGGGCTCTGTACAACTGCAGAAGAGACTATCTTGATGGGAGGTGTAACAGATTTGGCAGGTGAGGCAGTATTTGTAAAAAGACAAACAGATATTTCAGATATTGGATCCTTCGTCAGAAGTTTAACAGAAAGAAAATTAATTTTCAGTTACAGAGATGGTACTGGTGGGTGAGTAAAACCAAGGAAATATATTTACAGATCAGAGACTGACCTACTGAGAGGTTTCAACTAATTCTGTTTTTATTTACCACTTGAATTGTTGGGGTGTCTTTAAAGTCCTCCAACATGTTTCGGTAACTATCACAGTCATGATAGGAATTAATAAGAAACTTAACTGAAGTTTGATATCAATGAATATTTTAAGTATCTGACAACAAGAGAGAATAAAGATGCAGTTAGAAGATTCTCCTGCTAAATTTTCTGGAGCCCAGACAATTGGAGGCATAGCACCAAAGATGGTGCAAAAGTAATCCGGGATGTCCGTGAAGCTGGCATTGAAGGAACCAAATTTATTCGCGGATCATGCAGATGGAGATTATTGGTAAAAAGCAGGTCAGAGCTAGCAAGAATTTGAATGGTCAGATGAGAATATGTTATTTACTGTACTGAGAGCTAATGTAGCACAGATAATGTGTAATATGGACCTGGAGTGTTGAGATAGGACAGCAGGGCTTTAAGTGAGCTTGTATTTAAGTAGGATGCATGCTAGAAGCCTTGCCACGAGACTATCTTGATGGGAGGTGTAACAGTTTGGCGGAGATAGAGCAATGATAAACAATATTATCTCTAGAGATCAATTACATTTGTTGCTCTTGTCATTTTAATTTCTACAATCATTCATAACTCAGGCTCTGCTGCCAACTGGTGTTTTAAGGGAATAGCACCAGATTACCTCATTGATGTGGAAATATGAAATGGGCATTACAATTATAACTAGTTTTCTTGGTTAATTTAATATTTTGTAAACAATATTTTTCTGTTAAGTTTGATACACAAAACTACAGAGCAGCCGTGTGGTTCTTTTGTAGTAAAAGTAACCCCTGCATCACGGCTGGTTAGATAGCGGAAATTTACTCTCCCAGAATTCGCAAATCACTATCCAAAAATTCAAGACACGCAATAAAATTTGAGCTCTTGGAATTCAGGAAGGAAAAATAGTAAACAATTCAACACAAAAGTAACTTTTTCACTTTGTGTTTCTTGCCGCATGTGCAGGTGATGTAGCTTTGTGTTATGGAAAATCACAACACTGACCGTTTTCTATGAATGCTCGTCACCCCTCTTTCACCTCCTTCTCTCCTCACATCCCACTGCCCACTACAGAAATTCCAACCTCAATGCAGCTTTTGGAATACAATTATTACGCACTGAGAAATAATTGTAATAATTTAAAAGAACAGACAAGTTCAAGGTATTACCTGCTTTTTTAGACAATAGACAATAGACAATAGGTGCAGGAGTAGGCCATTCGCCCCTTCAAGCCAGCACCGCCATTCGATGTGATCATGGCTGATCATCCCCAATCAGTACCCCATTTCTGCCTTCTCCCCATATCCCCTGACTCCGCTATTTTTAAGAGCCCTATCTAGCTCTCTCTTGAAAGCATCCAGAGAACCTGCCTCCACTGCTCTCTGAGGCAGATCTGTTGTGATCTGTTTTCAATTAATTTTCTCTCTGTAGTATTAAGACTGGTTAGCAATTAAGCAGTCTGTGCTACTGTCTCACAAGTCCAAGAAATCTGGGTTTGATTTTGACCTATGGTGTTTTCAAGAGTCAAAAGTGTTTTATTGTCATATGTCCAAGATAGAACAATGACATTCTTACTTGCTGCAGCACAGAATATGTGAACATAGTATACTATGATAAATAAGAAAAAAAAGTTGTGTGTGTATATACACACATACTCATACACACACACACATATATATAATACGTACACATAAAAAAGAAACAAACAATAATAGTGTGATAATAACAATAATAGTCTATGTAGTTTATTTGAGGTTGTAGTGTTTAATAGCCTAATGACTGTAGGGAAGAAGCTGTTCCTGAACCTCAACGTTACAGTTTTCAGGCTCCTGTACCTTCTTCCCAATTAAATGAATTTGTGGCTAGGGTGGTGTGGGTGTCTGATGATGCTGGCTGCCTTTTTTGAGGTAAATCCCATCGATGGTGGGGAGGTCAGAACCCCTGATGGACTGGGCAGTGTTCATAACTTTTTGCAGTCTTCTTCGCTCCTGGGCATTCAAGTTGCCGAACCAGGCCGTGATGCAGCCAGTCAATTTGCTCTCTATTGCACACCTGTAAAAGTTCATGAGAATCCTCTCTGACATACGGAATCTCTGTAATCTTCTCAGGAAGTAGATCCGTTGATGGACTTCTTTATAATTGCATCAGCCTGCTGGGTCCAGGACAGATCTTCAGAAATATCCATGCCCAGGAATTTTAAGCTTTTGATTCTCTCCACCATCATCCGTTGATAGAGACATGTCTGTGTGTCCTCGTTCTTCCTCGTCCAAAGTCCACAATCAGTTCCTTGGTCTTACTGACAATGAGAGCAAGGTTGTTGTGCTGGCACCATTGGTCAATCGGTTGACCTCACTTCAATACTCTGACTCATCCTCATCTGTAATTCGTCCGACGGCGAATGGTGTCATCGGCAAACTTGAAAATATAGTTCGCACTGTGTCCGGCTACACAGTTCTGAGTATAGAGTGAGTAGAGCAGGGGGCTGAGCACACAACTTTGAGGTGCTCCCGTACTGATTGTTATTGAGGAAGAAGTGTTTCTGCCAATTCAAACAGACTTAGGTCTGCTGATGAGTGAGCTTGGAGGGGATGATGATATTGAACATTGAGCTGCAGTCTTTGAACAACAGCCTGACATATGTGTTATTATTGTCCGAGCGGTCCAGTGCGGAGTGGAGAGCCAGTGAGATTGCATCCTCCGGTGACCTGTTGTGGCGGTAGACACACTGTAATGGGTCAAGGTTCTTGTTGAGGTAGGAGTTGAGATGCGCCATAACCAACCTCTCAAAGCACCTCCATCACCACGGACATTAGTGCGATCGATAGTCATTGAGGCACGTCACCGTACTCTTCTTGGGCCCTCTTAATGCAGGTGGGAATCTCAGACCTCAGTAATGAGAGGTTGAAAATGTGTCAAGTCCGTGTGAAGGTTATACTCTTCCTCCATGACTGCATGGGTGGGTTTCTGCAAGTTCTCTGATTCCCTCCCACTCCCCAAAAATGTGTTGGTGGGTTAACCAGCCAAAACGTTACCCCAGAGTAATGGCAAAAATAATTAACAGTTAATTGATAGGCATGTGAGAGGATGATATCCTAGGGCTCCAAGAAAAGGAGAAGGCAAAATGGGACGGAAAAGTTTGTTCCTGTGTAAGCCGGTATGAACATGTTGGACTGAATGGCCTCTAGCTCTGTAATAAGTATAATGTGCAATTTTAAGTTTGGTTTTCTTTCCCACCCTGAGTGAGTACATTGGCATCGAGAAAATCAGACTTAAATACTTGTAAAAATTGATGAGTGCACAGTCATAAAGGAGTCATTCATATTTTGTGGCCATGCCTTAAATGCAGTGGGACTGTCAGGATATTACAGCACTGGTCTGTCACCAGTGCTTCACTTCCGAAGAAGGATCCAAGCTGGAAGCATAAACTTTTCTGTTCTCTGCACAGATAATAAGTAATCTGTTTATGTTTTCTTGCCTATTTGCTCATTGTTTCACATTTCCAGTGTCAGCCACACATTGTGGTTTGAGAATACAGTTCTGAAGAATACAGCTGCAGGCAGCACTGATTTTATTTTCCAAAAGCCCCATCTTTCACAATATCGTGAGCAGAAAATCATGAGATGGCAAAAGCAGGAGGAAGTACTGAAAAGGAAAAACAACATTTACAACGGGAACATCTCTTGGAGATGTAAAAACACATGAGACTAAAACCAGATGTGTAATGTTCTGGCTTTCTTGTGAAGGTGTCAGCTATTTTTCCACTGACTGCTGATATCAGCATTAGGGTTAATGGTCGTGGTGGTCTGACAGCCAGACCTGTGTTTATTGTTTGCTTTAGTTCCATTTTTAAAGGAGTTTGGTTCCTTTCTCCCACTGTTCGTGAACATGTGAATGCGGACATGGCAAATTGATTTGGCAAATATAACTCCCAAGAACAGCTGAGCGTAAAGATCATTTGGGGTGGGTATCCCATTTGTGCAGATTTTTTTTAATATGCCGGTGTCTATTTGATGGAGCACCCTGTTTACTGCTGCTATTAGGTGTTCTTAAAACGTTTGCTTGTTTATTGCTGTTATTAGGTGCAACATTTATTTGAAGACAAAATAGGTACTGGTTTAGGTTAAATACTAGGCATTGCCTCGAAGACCAGGGTGTTCAAATGTATGGTTAAAGATGGTATGGTTGCTGGGACATACAGTATTTTTCATCTGATAGGATTCTATAAGAGCTGAATCTCTTCGAAAGCACCAAAATGTTTTTTTTGTTAAAACATGTTTTTGCAGTAATGTCTTTGTTTTTTTTTTACACACATCTTTTAAAGAATTTGTGTGCACGTAATGAATAATTTGTGGTTATCATTTGTTTTTGTGTGTTGTCTTTATGCGCCTGTAATGCAATGTACTGAAATCAAGATTTTTCATTGCACTTGTGCAAATTACAATATGGGCCTATTTACATGATGTGATGGCACATTGGTTTAAAATGTATCTACTGTGGTATTGACAAGAACAAATTAAATCTGTAGATCTTTCTGCCCAAGGCATTGAAGGTTTTTATTCTTCAAACCTTGATTAACTGGATTATTGCCCATCAACTCTTGTGTTCTAAAGGTCTGGATCAGGACAATGGGGGACTTGTCTAACTTTGCAAATAGCTCTCTGAACAGAATGGTCAGAGCCACTGGTGGATATCATTTCAAGAAGAATTTAACTCAGTTGAATTAATTTTCAGTATAGCATTTGTTGATATCGACAGAGCACATGATGTTTGGAAAGAAATAAAATGACATTTTTGTGTGTTTATTAATTTCAGACCTTGAGTTCCACAGGGTTGACTTGTCAGTTGGCGATCCAAATGCTTAATGCATCGCATACTTGCAACAAATCTTGCACAAATTTGCAACATCTTTCATGATTATTGCTCTTGACATTAACATAGCTATTCACGTTGTTTGTAATGCCCCTGTCCCATTTAGGAAACCTGAACGGAAACCTCTGGAGACTTTGCGCCCCACCCAAGGTTTCTGTGCGGTTCCCGGAGGTTTTTGTCCTCTGGCAACCACCTTCAACTAGCATCGCAACCGGCTTCGACTAAAAAATTACCGATTTTTAAAACGGAAACCACTTTCGATCATTAGGGAGACTGACAAAAACCTCCGGGAACCTCACGGAAACCTTGGGTGGGGCGCAAAGTCTCCAGAGGTTTCCGTTCAGGTTTCCTAAGTGGGACAGGGGCATAATGCTTCTGTATTTAAGTTGTGTTACTAATTTAAATTTTGAGCCATTATATTTACTTACCATAATTATGGTTCAGACTGCTAACTTGTTGACAAAAGCTACGGTTATTTCCACTTCCATACCTTAATTATCTATTGTTTATGGAATTTGGTAAACATTTCATTGAGTAGTCATTCTAAGTACCTGTTTCCCCCCTGTAGGTGGCATTATAATTTATATTTTCAATCATAAATGTCCCACCGATGCACAATAGCTGTACTTGTAAGGATGACCATGCCCTGTAATTGCACTATGTAACCACAGGTTCTAAAATTACTCATTTATTTCACAGACTAAATTAATTGTAGTTTTTTTTTTTCAAACCTACCTCCTAAAGTTCAAATTATGGATAAATCAGAATCCAATATTGCTTTCTATTTAACTTTCTTGGATGAATTGTAAAGCGACTAAAAGCACTCTTAGTGGTATCTGCCATTAACTTGGGGCTTTGGCCACTCATGCCATTATTTGCTCAGTGCTAGAACTGCAGGTTAGATATCTTGAGACGTTCATTCTTGCTGGTTGATTGTATGGAAGCAATAGTTAGAACGATCCTCTGATGGCAGGGTAGGTCACAGCCTGGAAACTCAGCGATGTGTTTTGTCAAAGTACCAGTTGGATGTTGCCGGATACCAACTTTTTTTGCCAGAGTATCTTTGGAAGAAGGGTCCCGTCCTGAAACGTCACCCATTCCTTCTCTCCAGAGATGCTGCCTGTCCCGCTGAGTTACTCCAGTTTTTTGTGTGTATCTCTTCTATGTACTGACCTTATAGTGTCAACAATATGGGTTGTTGTGATCAAAGATAGACACAAAATGCTGGAGTAACTCAGTGGGACAGGCGGCATCTCTGGAGGGAAGGAATGGGTGACATTTCGGGTCGAGATCTTGTCGAGATCCTGTTGTGATATTGTGGTTAATACAATCTTTGTAGAAGCTGCCTTGGTTTGGCATGAATCCTCTTGAACTGCCTGCTTGTTGTGATGTCTCTCCTAAGTGTGAGAGGAAGTGATGTGGCTCAGACTAAGATTTCCTGTGGTGTTGTGCTTAGTTGAATTGAGCTGGATGTGAGTTTGGTGTATCAAATATCTCCATACTGGTGCACAATACTCTGCTGTTGATTATGAGCGGGCAGTGGGTGAAGTCTGAAGTATTGTAGTGATGACTATCTTTGAGGAGCCTGCCAGTCTGCTGACCAGATTGGGTGTTTTAACCTTTGCTGCTTTCATGTTCAGATGACTTTTATATGTTTGTGTTTGGCCTTGTGTTTTTCCATATTATTTTTTTTAGTTCCCTTCTAGCACTGACACAGTGGAGGTGGAATATATTAGAAACAGTCTACCCAATGCTGAGGTTAGAGGTATAATATCTTGAAGTACTTGGCCAGCTCTGCAATGCCATAATTTAGAGTCTTCCCCATTTCAGAAAATTTGCAGTTTATATATAGACTTTTGAATTATTCCAGTGACAAATTATTTGTGGTGACGATGAACATAGATTCTTGAAGCTACCCATTCTTTTCCTTTCTATATGCAATTTTGCCCTTGCAATTATTCTTAACCATATGTTGGTGTGTAATAGTTTGGTTTCACACAAGGGCTCCCTGTGTTACGAATGACTTGACTTATTGAAATCTGACGTTATGCAATTTAAGTATTGCAAGGTATTCTTTATTGAAAGTATACTGTATATATTCCATTAGTTTAATTATGGGCAGAGTTAATGTGATTATTCAATGAAATGAAAGTATAATAGCATTTATCGAGCAATACAACATGGGTTACTATAGAAAATTGATGTTTCGGACTGACTAAGAAATTCGCTTTTGGATAGGAACAATACCCTTGCATAACCCAGGGACTGCCTGTGATTCCTTAATACCTTGACAAACAGGCCTGCCACAATCAAAACATTTGGAACAACTCCATCAGATTTGTTGATTGTAATATCTTTTCTAACTTATTTAAAATGTTGTCTTGAATTCTTTAGCTGTTTTGTCTCGAATTCTTCAGCTTTTTGTCAGAACGCAGGTTTGGACCTTCATATTTTTGTCCCCACATTATGCAGTATGCGCTTCTGATTTAACCAACTTCCTAGAATTCATGCTGAACTATTATTTCATTAGGTATTCCGACTGGAATGTTTTGTGTGATAGTCAGTAGTTATTTTGACACCCTCGTCTGGTATTTGTTTTGTGTTCCAAAATGATAAAATTAAAGAGTATGCAAAGCTGGAGTCGCAATAACTTATTGTGCAATTTACATAGGAAATAGTTTCCAGGTGTTTGCAAATCAGGCTCTAATTTTTAACACTAATGAGACAGTGTTCATGGGGAAATGAAGGGGTGCTATTCAAAGCTTTTTTTTGAAGTTTAACTTGGAAAGCAAACAATTGTTTTGAAAAACATGCAATTAGGAAAGCGAAAGATGATTAATGATCTGAATTGTTGACACCCATCCTTTGGACAAACAAGAGCAAGTTGATCGACAGAGCTCTGAAGAGAGAAGATAAAGACTTGTCTGTTTGGAAGGGAGTAAGTGATGGGCATGAGGAATGGAGGGGCTAGGTGGCCAACTGAAGGTTGCTTGGTGTTGACTTTGAGAGCAACAAACGGGTGAAACATAGATAATTGGATGGAATAGGAACAAGAGAGACAATAAAATATAGACATTTACTGCATTCATAAGTCCAAATGTAGTGTGCAGCTGCTGAAAACGCTTTATTATACACAATATTACAACATAATCAGAGGCTGGGAGAGAAATCCTGTTTGTCCTTTGTTAGAAGGCCTTGGAAGGCATGTGTGAAAGTACATATAACATGTAATTACGTTTGTCAATTAGAGTCAGAATATACCACATGGGATAGCATTGTGGTGGCAGCAACAAGAGAATTGATTCAAAAGATGTGAGGTGTGGGAACATATTATTCTTGGTTACATGGTATTCAGAAAAAAAGATTAGGGTAGCAGCTTAGTGATCAAAGAAACTCTTATGGTACTGCCAGGATTCTGTGCTTGGTTCCTGGTAATCCTTCCTTGTTCTGTTCTGTATATTTGATGTAATTGAAAACTCTGCTGCCTACCACACATTGAATCCTGCTTGCCCATCACCACAATATGTACTGATAAGAATTTACTCCCCTAGTGTTTCTATTTTTATTACTGCATTTACCCATGGCCTTGCTGTTTTAATTTTCTCAGGCTGTACAACTCCTGAGATTTACACACAGCTCAATTTCTGGATTCTTAATTATCTCATGAAATTAATCCTTCAACCATTGGCAGCTGAACAAGCATCTTGGCTCTGGAATTTCCTCCCCCTCTTATTTCTCATTCCAACTTTTCCAGGATGCTTCTTAAAATGTCCCCCTTTGATTAAACCTTTTGTTTCCTGCCCTAATGCATACATTGTATTTAGTTGTGTCTTGGAATGTTTAGCTGTTGTACAATTGACAAACAAATACAAATTATTACCATTGAGGTTTTAATCGTGCATACTTATTTTGCTGGGATTGGTATTCAGTTAAATGAGTGCACCCGTCTTTTATGAAATGGAATCAAAGACAACTGTTAAAGACTATGGATTTCTCAGCAGCATCTATGTCAAAAGTGGTACTTTAATTGTTATCATATCCTGTGTTAAAAGTTGCATAATTCTTACTGCTTACATTTATTTAGGTATCCAGTTATAGACACGTGAAACTGCAAATGCTGGTTTACGAATAAAGACACAAAGTGCTGGAGTGAATCAGCGGGTCAGACAGCATCTGTGTAGAACATGGATAGGTGACCATGGGGCCGGGGCTCTTCAGAAGAAGGTACCAGCCCGAAACATCGATCTCCAGAGATGCTGCCTGGCCCGCTGAGTTACTCCAGCAGTTTGTATATTTTTTACCCCAGTTATAGACTGCAGAACTTGCTTGTGTATTGATACCATCTTCAAAGTTGTATAGTAAAGTAGGTCACAGCAAATGTAACACAGAAAAAGGCATATAATCCATCAGGTCCACATTTTGGTCTCGTCCTCTAGTTCAATCCTGTATTCTTGCTTGTTCTTTATCACTCTTTTCATATTTCTCCTCTTGAAACCATCATCTAATTTCCTTTTTAATAATGGTAACTCTGCTTTAACAGCATTTGAAGGAAAATGTTGACCCAACTATCCCCCTCTCTGCTTGAATTATTTGAGATTATTTTCAATGTGGCTTCTTCCTTATGACCAAAGGAATCAAATTATTACTAGTTTTGCAGTTGTAATCTTTCATAAAATTTGAAGCTCCTTAATATATCTCCATAATATATCATCAACTTTAGCTTGTTCCAAAAGCAGGAATTCCAAATATTATCTGTAGAAACTCTATTCTGGTGCAAGGTGCAGGTGCACGTAATTGAGACTTAGAGTCTGTGCAATCCAGTGATCCCCACTCATTAACACTGCCCTACACATACTAGGGACTATTTTACATTTATACCAAGCCAATTAACTTACAAACCTTTATGTCTTTGGAGTGTGGGAGGAAACCGAAGATCTCGGAGAAAATCCACGCGGGTCACTGGGAGAACGTACAAACTCCGTACAGACAAATACCCAGAGTCCGGATCGAACCCGGGTCTCTGGCGCTGTAAAGCAGTAGCTCTATCGCTACGCTACCATTCGCACTTTGATGCCAATTTGTGTTTTGTAATGCTGACCTATTTTATGTAACCAAAGCATTGTCAGTAATTGCTCCATTATGTTATTTACAGTAATAAATGAAAGATTTTGACAATTAGTTCATAGAACTGCATAGTTTATTTAATGGCAAATAACAAAAATATCATCATCCAGTGTGGCAGATAGAGCTTTATAACTTGGAACAGGCCCTTTGGCCCAACCAGGCCTTGCCAGATAGTTGCATCTGCCTGCATTTGGCCCATATCCTTGTAAACCTTTCTTATCCATGTACCTGTCCAAATGTTTTTTCAATGCTGTTATAGATCTACCTACTCTGACAACTGGTTCATATTACCACCACCCTTTGAGTGAAAAAGTTGCCCCTTAGATTTATATAAAATCTTGGTCCTCTCACCTTAAGCATATGTCCTCCTGTTTTTGATTCCTCCACCCTAGGTGAAATACTCGGTGCATTAATCCTATATATTCCCTTATGATATTATAGACTATAAGATCACCCTCAGCGTACACACTCCAATGAATACATTCCTAGTCTGCCCAGCCTCTCCCTATAGCTCAGCTTCTCAAGTCTTGGCAACATCCTTGTAAATGATTTTGCACTCTTTCCAGCTTAATAACACCCTTCCTCTAGCAGGGTGCCCAAAACAGAATACTGTACTCCAAGTGTGGCCTCACCAATGTCGTGTACAACTATAAAGTCCCAACTTCTACACTCAATACCCTGACAGATGAAGACCAAAACCTACCTTGATCATTCTCTTTACCCATGATACCATAATTTAATTCATATAATTAAAATTGATATATTCATAATTTAAGTATGACATGATTGCTGTGAACAGCCTGGGTCCTGCAATTGTTTCTCACAATGTCCAAAGGATTTATCTACCTTTGTGTTTTAAGACTCTAGCTGCAACATGGACTGTGTTGAAGACATCACTATTAACTTCCCCAAGTTACCTAGCATCCGTGCCTTTATCCAGGCTAAACATAGATGAGAAATATTCTTACTATCTTATCAAACTCTTTCTATTTTTCTTCTTCTTAAAGTTTAAAACAAGAAGTGGTACATGAAATGTATTATGTTATTTTTGGCTTATACTATTGTAATGTACATTACTTTAAATAAATAAAATTAAAAAATTAAAAAAAAGAAATATTCATTTCAGTCCTCACCCATTCTCCAGTGGCTCCACGCATAGGTTATCGCGCTGATCTTTAATGAGTTCTGCTTCTTCCTCGTTACTCTTTTGCCCTCAATATACTTGTAAAATCTCTTTGGATATCCCTTTAACCCATCTGACAAAGCTATCCCATATCCCATTGTTGTCCTCCTGATTTCCCTATTAAGTGTACTCTCCACACTCGATACTCCTCAAGGGATTCACTTGATCGCAGCTGCCTATACCTGACATATGCCTCATTTCTCCTGACCATTGCTGATGATATCTCTCAGTGTGATGTATTATTAGCAGGAGGGGCTTGGGTTTAATTCTGAATCTACTGTTCATTCACTTGTTCTTGTTCACAGCAAACATGTCCTGCTTTCATAATGAGCATCTTTAACAGTGATCGAATGATATGCGAGGTTCCAGTTTGTGCACATATTGCAAATGTCCCAAGCTCAATTCCAAAATATAACCTCGACCGTCTGAATAAAAATATAAATGTTCTGTTGTTGAAAATATTTTAACTTTGCATCAGATTATTTTCAGCTTTTAGCATAGCATTTTATGGTAATGGCACAGAAAGTTCCAAAGTATGCATTCCACAATTAGATTCTTTTGTTTTTTTTGTCAAGCTGGTCTGGTTGAAGAATAGTGTTTGCATACAATAGTGTTCCCCAACTTTTCACTTCTGCATTTATTCAAGAAGAAGCAACGTAAGTGGTATTCTAATGCATGGCTACAAATTAGTTAAAATTTTAATTACAGACATTTTAAGATATTCCGTGGAATGCTAAGTATACTATTTAATTTGTTCCATTTCCTGCAGATGATGAACATGTAAATAACTTGAATTTCTGCTTTTTGATGTATGCTCTATTCCTAAAAATGTGTTGTGTCACTCTTGAGGAATGCATTTAATTTCTCAGTTTGATTTTACGGTTCACACCGTATAAAGTTCCAGAATTATTGGTGACTATTGACACATTGTCAAAAGAATATCTTTAGCTAAAACCGCAATAAGTTACTTTGGTTGTATTTGTATGCAGGAATCGGAGCCTGTAAATTTACAGTTTTGTAAATGAGAAGGATTCCAGCTTTCTGAATCCATGCAATATAATGAATTCCTATGAAAAATCTGATGGTAGAAAAATATATCATTTTCCTACGGCTCAAGTTATATGATTTAACAAAAAGCAGATAAACCTTTTTATAAAACCTGGTCTTCACCCAAATATGCACCTGTAAAAGAGGCCAGTGGTATTGATGAAGTGTAAGAAACCTGGTAATTGTGTTTATTTACTTTCTCCCATAACTACTTCCTAGCCCCTCTCCTTTCCCCATTTTTTCAGTTAGTGAGAACACTGTTATCATGTTTGATCTCTGCTAACAGCAGGAAATGAAGGTGAACGTGGGTCCTCCGTGCTTTGAGAGCACAGCAATTCACTGCATTCATGTTAAGAATGAGGGAATAAAGTCATAGACTGATACAGCGTGGAATAAGGCTCAACTTGCCCACACTAATCCGACCTGCCCGTGTTTGGCCCATATCCCTCCAAAGTTGTCCTATCCATGTACCTCTCTAACTGTTTCTTAAACGTTAGGATAGATCCTGCCTCAACTACCTCTTCTGGCAGCATGTTCCATACCCGCACCACCCTTTGTATGAAAAAGTTACTCCTCAAATTCCTATTAAATCTTTTCCCCTTCACCTTAAACCTATGCCCTCTGGGCCTCAATTTACCTACTCTGGACAAGAGATTCTGTGCATCTACCCGATTTATTCCTCTCATGATTTCATACACCTCTATAAGATCACCCCTGATCCTCATGTGCTCCAAGCTATAGAGTTCCAGCCTATTCACCCTTGCCCTATAGCTCAGACCCTCCAGTCCTGGCAACAGCCTCGTAAATCTTCACTTCACACTTTTCCCACTTAACATCTTTCCTAAAACAGGGTGACCAAAACTGAACACAATACTCCAATTTCTTGCACAGCTGAACACAATCTTCCAACTTCTATATTCAGTACTCCGGATGATGAAGGCCAGTGTGCCAAAAGCCTTCTTGACCACCCTATCTACCTGTGACACTACTTTTGAAAGTTTTTTGAAAGGAGCACAAGAAAAATTATCTTTACTGTGGAGACTGTTGGACCCGATTCCAGATCCAATGACTAAGGTACATAACTAAGTTATGTAAATCAGTGAAGGAAAAAGAGGTTAAAGGCCAATGGGAAATAGCATGGATAAAAGTGATCAGAATTAATTGCCACGAATATTAAATGCAGGTAATGGGCCAATTTCTGTTAAAACATGAATATATATGTAAATAAAGATGATTGCATCTGCAACGTAAGGAATAAAGTTGGAATATCTGGTCAGTGGTTCAAATTGTAATTTGATCTTCAGCTAATGCAATTTGTTACGTAAAAGGTAGCTTGGGTATTTAACACATTCAATAAAAACATAACATGCTGGAGCGATTAAATAATCATTAGTAGTGACAAGTAGTGGTTTTAGGATCTGGATTCTTATGCGATGAGACTCATCTGGGGAGAGAGAGGTAGCATTGAAATAGCAGGTGTTACAAGTAGTTCACATTTTAATTGTCTGATCAGTATTAAATGGTTTTAATATACAAATAGAATTGCTTCAGCATCAATACTTGCAGTGATGTTTCAGCCATGAAATTAAATGTTTAGGAAAGCAATTAGTTCATTGATTTTTATATAGTTCTGTGCGTTTGGTTCATTCAGTAGGTGTACTTTTTGATGCAATATAATTGCTATTAAGATCACTTGATTGCTGAATAGTTTGATATGGAAATTAACATATCTATATTGTAAAAGTCCATATTGTAACTATTCAGAATCGTCTGTCTCCCATCACATGCCGCCACCTCAATACCATTAAGAACCTCATATTTGTACGTAAATGGCATGCAACTCATTTATCCATCTCTCACCAGATGTGGTAGAAATATTCAACAGATCTGTGGACGAGAAGCAAGTTTGATTTTGCAGTTCAGTGATTTCTCTTTAAAATTTCTATTGGGATGTTTTCAGATAATATCTATAAACCAGGCTCATCCCTGGAGAATGGAGAGATCACGTGGCTCATTTCTTCACAATATAGCATCTCTATACATTTGCCTACCCTGCCTGTTTTTTACCCCTTCAGATCTAACAAAGAGTTCAGTGTTATCTTTGTCACCAATCCTGAGACTATCTAATCAGCTGTTTCTGTTTTCCCTTTTCACCTAATAGCCAAACCCTCCTTTGATCCGCTATACAGCTCTGAATCTGCATTTCTTGGAGTCATTGAGTCAAACATCACAGAAATGAGCCCTTGAACGCAACTCATCCATGCCGACCAAGATTCCCAACAACCCTAGTCCCATTTCTCCATGTTTGGTCCATATTGCATTAAACCTTTCCATTCTTGACTGTCCAAATGTCCTTTAAATGTCGTATTGTACCTGCCTCAACTACTTAATCTGCTGGCTTGTTCCATATCCCCACCCACTCTGTGTGGAAAAAGTTGCTCCTTGGGTTCCTATTAATTATTTTCCCTCTCATCTTAAACATATTCCCTTTAGTTCTTGATTTCTTAAACCTGGAAAAATACTGTGTGCGTTCACCCTACCTATTCCCCTCATCATTTAGTACATCTCTATAAAGTCACCTCCCTGCCTCCTGTACTCAAGGAACAAACTTCGAACCTGCCCAATCTTTCTCTGTAGCTCAGCCTTAGTGTCCTGGCAACATCCTTGTAAACCTTCTCTGCACTTTTACACAGCGCACCTTTGCACAATGGCTCCTTCCCTATAGCAGGGTGATCAAAACTGAACTCTCTTTCTATTGTCTGCACACAAACCAAATTGCTGGAAACCTCGACATGTCATCAGAGATCAAGATACTCCTATTCTTCGGTCACCAAGAATCTCCTTTAAAAATACCATCATAGCTGCTTAAGATTTAACTGTTCCACTCCTGCACTGATTGTCCTTTTCCCGCTACACACACCGATTTAGAAACCCCACTGCTATTAACCTGTGTCCCTTTCTGCAAGTCCAAGTTTCCCAGATTTAACATCCGCATCTTTGTTGAATTTCCTTCCTGTTTCTTGTGCTTAACCCAATGGTGCCTAATCTCCATGACCTTGCTGTTCCTGAGTCTGACCTTTGCCCCAGCAACAGTATGCTTACCTCAGTCCTTCACAAGAATAAACATTCAATGTGTTTCCAAAGATGTTCATGCAGGAGTTATCAGGTTTGATTGCTTTTAAAGGGGATTCTTGAGAGAGAAAATAATCCAGGAGCTAAAACTCCAGAGAGAATTCCAGAGCTAAAGGCACAGCTGGGATGAATTATGAACAAAATCTGGATACATAAAAAGGTTGGATTAGAGGAGTGCATTGATCTGAGAAGATTACAGATTGCAGGAGTTGAGTGGGAGGGCCAAGGCCATGCGGAGATTTGAAAGCAAAGCTTTTTGTAGGTGAGAGGTGTTGTGGACAAACAAGATGAACAGAACTTGTGAATTAAGACATTTACAGCAATGGCTCCAGGTGTGAGGAAAGATTATGCAAGAGACTGGAACGAAGTTAAATGAGGTGATTTACCATAGACCTGACAAAAACATTGGTGGAGGTTCGAAGAAGGGCCTCGACCCAAAATGTCACCTATTCCTTTTTTTTTGATAAATATTTTTATTAGAAGTAAGTACATATTAAATGAAGAATATACTTGTCACATACATTCTTAATATTATTAATATTAACAGGTATGTCTTATTTGTACTTCTATGCATTTTTTAGGTTTTTACGCAGATATGAAAATATAGATAGAAATAAAGAAAAATAGAAAATCAAAAAGATGAATGAAGTATTAAACAGATTATTCATCACTGGAGATATATCCATGGTTGTCATGTGTGAGTCTTTGTCTATTCCTTCATTCAGGCTTCAGTCAGGCTCCCACACCGAGCCATTTTGACTCTTAAAATATTCAATAAATGGAGACCATATCCCTCTGAAAAGATCCAACTTGTCCAGTAGGACAAGCCTTAATCTTTCCAGATGAAGTGTCTCCGACATTCATGTAATCCACATTTTGGTTGTGGGGGATGTAGGACCTTTCCAAAATTTCAATATTAATTTTTTCCCAATTATTAAATGTAGTCAATAAAAATTCTTTGATTTGTTGTTATTACTTGATCTGTTTCTAATATTCCCAATTTTGAGTCAGGAATCAAATTCGTATTAACAACTTTCGAAATTATCTTAAATATTTCTGTCCAAAATTTAGTAATTTTTATACAATTTGTAAATGAGTGCGTTAAGTTAGCTACTAAGTGCTGACATTTATCACATATGGCAGATACATTTGAAAAAATACTATGTAATTTGGATTTTGAATAATGTAATCTATGTAATATTTTAAATTGTATGAGAGTGTATAGCATTTAACGAGCAGTGATGTATATGTTGTAAACTTTCATCCCATACTTCTAGTCTGATTATTTGACCTAATTCGTTTTCCCATGATTGCCTATATATTTCTGTCATTGGGACATCATTTTCCAATAAAATTTTATAAATATATTATATCAATTTTTCTGTGTTCAGGTGTTTATTTAGACATTCATCTACAATTTCTGTCTTTCTATTTCTAATTTCCTGTGTGTTTGCTTTTACATAGTCTCTGATTTGTAAATATCTAAAGTAATCTTTTGAATGTAATCCATAAATTTGTTGTAATTCTTGAAATGAAAGGAAGGTGTTTTCCCTGTAGAAATCTCCCATCTTATTAATTCCATATTTTTTCCATTGTAAAAAACCTTTGTCCATCATTGAGGGTTTAAATGTAGCATTATTTGCAATGGTAAGGGCTAGTGGTATACATTCCAATTTTAATGTTTTCTTTATTTGTTTCCAGATACGTATCCCACTCTCTATTATAGGATTTTTTCTATAGGTTTTCTTACTTAGTTTTGTATTGGCGAATAAAATCGAGCTAATTTCAAAAGGCGAACAATCTTCTTTTTTCCAATTTTAACCAGATTGGTTGTTTATCTGATTCTTCTAACCAAAAATTCATATTTTTAATATTAACTGCCCAGTAATAAAATATAAAGTTTGGCAGTGCTAGACCACCATTTATTTTAGATTTACACAAATGTTTTTTATTTATTCTATGGCTCTTATAATCCCAGATAAAGTTGGTAAGTATGGAATCAACCTTCTTAAAAAAATTTCTAGGAAGATATATCGGAATCAATTGGAAGAGATATAATAGTTGCGGAAGAAAAATCATTTTTATTGCGTTAATTCTACCTAGCATTGAAATTGACATAAGTTCATTTTTATTCCAATTAATGCTATAGCCCGAAAATGAGCCAAATTCAGTTATTAAATTTAATAAATTTGGAATACTAATTTCCGGCTTTGTTATATAAAGTAATACATCATCCGCATACAAGGAGATTTTATTTTCCGTATCTCTGGTTTTATACCCGTATATTTCAGGATATAATCTCACACGTTGAGCTAATGGTTCAATTGCGAGTGCGAACAATAGCGGGGATAAAGGACAACCTTGTCTACAGCCTCGGAATAAATTGAATTTAGTTGATAACATTTGATTTGTTAGTATTCTGGCTGTTGGATTAGTGTATAATAATTTAACCCATGTAATAAACTTCTCTCCCAAATTAAATGTTTCCATGACCGAAAAAAGTAAGACCTTTCCACCTGGTCAAAGGCTTTCTCCGCATCTAACGATATAATTACTAGGTCTTTATTAATACCTCTTTTCGAATATATAATATTGAACAATCATCTCAAGTTATATGAGGAATATCGTTTTGGTATAAATCCTGTTTGATCCGGGTGAATTAACTTATTAATAACTGTGCTTAGTCTTTGTGCTAATATTTTGGTTAGTATTTTTTGATCAGTATTTAAAAGAGCTATAGCTCTATATGATCCTGGATCATCCAAATCTTTGTCTATTTTAGGTATACGTGTTATAATAGATTCATTATATTCCTTTTCCTTTTTCCCAGAGATGCTGTCTGACCCGCTGAGTTATTCCAGCATTTTGTGTCAATTTTTGGTTTAAACCAGCATCTGTATTTGTCTGAAGAAGGGTATCGACCCGAAACGTCACCCATTCCTTCAAAGCAGAGATGTTGCCCTTCCCGCTGAGTTACTCCAGCATTTTGTGTCTATCTTCGGTGTAAACCAGCATCTGCTGTTCCTTCCTGTACATTTCGTCTGCAGTTCCTTCCTACACATGGCACAGGTTTAGTTTAGTTTAGAGATACAGCATAGAAACAACCCCTTTGGTCCACCAAGTCCACGCCAACCATCAATCACCCATCCATTCTAGTTCTATGTTATCCCTCTTTCACATCCACTCCCTATACACTCGGGGCAATTTACAGACACCAATTAACCTACAAACTCGCACGTCTTTAGAACGTGGGAGGAAACCGGAGTTTGCATAGAAAACCCAGGCGATCACGGGGGAAACGTACAAACGCCACACAGACAGCACCCGTAGTTAGGATCAAACCCTGGTCTCTGACTCTGTGAAGCAGCAGCTCTGCCCCTGAAGTTTGTATTGGGGTCAAATTTAACACCAGGTGACAAACACTTGGAGAAACAAGGAACTGCAGATGCTGGTTTACGAAAAAAGACACAAAGTACTGGAGTAACTCAGTGAGCCAGACAGCATTTCTGGTGAACACGGATAGGTGACATTTCAGCCCCTGATCTGAAACTTTACCCCTCCATGTTCTCTAGGGATACTGTCTGGCCCACTGAGTTACTCCAGGACACTGTCTTTTCCTGTCCCACGGAAATCATTTCCACAAACCTCGATTCCGTCCTATCCCCCCTGGTCCAATCTCTCTTGACCTATGTCCAAGATATCTTGCATGCCCTTCGTCTCTTTAATGACCCGCTTTCTGAGCCCCCACTCCTCATCTTTATTATGGACGTTATGTAACTCTACACCTCCATCCCCCACCAGGAAGGCCTCAAAGCCCTCAATTTATTCCTCGACTGCAGAACTATCCAATTTCCTTCTACTAACACTTTATTCTGCATAGCCGAGCTGGTCCTCACCCTCAACAACTTCTCCTTTGACTCCTCCCACTTCCTCCCAGTCCAAGGCGTAGCTATGGGCACCCGCATGGGCTCCAGCAGGCCTGCCTCTTTGTAGTGTATGTTGAACGATCCCTGCTCCAGATGTACACTGGCCCTATCCCCAAACTCTATCTCCATTACATTGATGACTGCATCGGTGCTACCTCCTGCACCCATGCAGAACTCGTGGACCTCATCACCATTTTCATCCTGCACGCACACCCCCATCCATATTAACGGGACGGAGGTGGAATGTGTTTCCAGCTTCAGGTTTCTGGGGGTCAACATCTCTGATGACCTCTCTTGGACCCACAATACCTCAACACTGGTCAAGAAGGCTCACCAGTGTCTCTTCTTCCTGAGGAGACTAAAGAAGGTCCATCTATCTCCTCAGATTCTGGTGAACCTCTACCGCTGCCCCATCGAGAGCATCCTTACCAACTGTATCACAGTACGGTATGGTAACTGCTCTGTGTCCAACCGGAAAGCACTGCAGAGGGTGGTGAAAACCGCCCAACGCATCACTGGTTCCTCACTCCCCTCCATTGAGTCTGTCCATAGCAAGCGATGTCTGCGAAGGGCGCGCAGCATCGTCACCCCAGCCGCAGACTGTCACCCATTCCTTCTCTCCAGAGATACTGCCTGTCCCGCTGAGTTACTCCAGCTTTTTGTGTCTATCTTCTAAGTGTCTTTTTGCATGGTTTTCTGATTGCCAGGGAGAGGTATCTTGGGAGCTAGGGAATGGAATTGGTGGTGGCTACTGATGACAATACCTTCAGTCTTCTCAATATTCACGGAGGAAATTTCTGTTCTGGTAGTGCTGGATGCAAATGAAACATTCTGGTTAGTTTGAGACATTGCGAGGGTCTATGCAAGTGGTGGTGTCCAGCAAAGTTTCAGCAGCTTTTTTTTGGAAAAGTGTCTTCCCTGGTTCTGGTTGAGGGTTCATCTGGCACTACATGGACTTGGTTTTAAATGGAGACAAGAGACTGCAGAGGCTGGAATCCTGATTTAAAAAAAAAAACAATCTTCTGGAGGTACCTGTTGGGACAGGCAGCATATGTGAAGAGAAACAGAGGCAAATGTCATTTCGGGTCAGACTGAATTTCCCAAAGAATGGTCCCCTCCCGAAACATCATCTAACCATTTCCCCTTCACAGATGCTGCCTGATCTACTGAGTTTCTCCAGAAATTTATGATTTGGTTTATGAATGGTGTGCATTTTCTCTTACCGTTTTATTTTAAAGAAAAGGGACATATAAAAAATTGAACATATGGCTTTGGTGGTTTTCTGTGGTATTTAGAAACAAAATGTTATCCCAACAATCATTTACACTGGATTTTTGAAGAAGTGATTTTGTGGTACATAAAGCTGCAAAAACACATTTACCATATGATTACCTTTTATTGTAATTTGGTCAAATCCATCCATTCTCCACTAAGCATTCAATTAATTATAAATGAAACTACTCCTTAAAGAATGGAATGTAGATATTATAGGAGATCTTTCTTTGGTCCATTTTTATTCTTTGAATCTTGAATCTTTGCTGGAATTTCCAGAGATATTAGTGCTTAATTAATTTTATTTTGGGCAGAAGCTTGAACAGCATACAGAAAAGATTCAACGGGGGAACTATTTATAATCTCTAAAACATAGTTTTTCTCTTTCAGTGATCTATGTGTATTAGTGCTGTTTGCCAGAACGAAAGAATAAATGGTGTTTGTACCTTTGCGTTACGTGCTGGTTTAATAGTGTGGCAAGTGACATAAAGATAATGTGAAATTTTTAATGTTCTAAAATATTGCTTCGGTATTCTTTTGAACTAGTAAAACTAAGTTCTGAGACTGAGCCAGCACTACTTTTCTGTAAGTCCCTGGTGGATTCTTTGTCATTTCATTTGTTGTTAGTCACCAGCGCAAAACCTAGCCACCATTTTCGGTGGTGAATCTATCTGATGTTGAAGTTTTCACTTTATAGCAGCCTGATCTTTGTAAGTGAAAATGTGATCCAGCTGCACCTGCACCCAAGTGCGAATAAATTAAAAAATTAGTTCTTACAAATTATTCTATTTTTTTAAATAACCTCTACAAATTCGGGAGTTTGGGGGAAAAACAGGTTTTGTCATGGAGTTGAAAAGGTAAACAAGCAGTAACTTTTTTTCGCCTGTTAGAAATCGGATACTGTGAGAAAAAGACTTGTTGTGTAAATATTACGTAAGTTGCTGTGATTTTATTTTTGAATCTTTGCCCAGAACTGGTGAGATTGTTATAATGCACAACTGTGTAGGCAAAGACTAGTTTTGTGACAAGAATTCAAGTGCTTTGACTGAATCGGTTAGGAGTGAGTGCAGCCTTCGAACTGGAAAAACCGTATCTACAAAACATGAGCAGTTGCTAAGGAAAATGGATTGACCAAAAGTGTTGGAATTAAGTGTGACTGATATGGCCGCTTCTGTATGTTTAAACATCTGCTTGCAGATGAGTTCACTTTAGGGTGGGGTGGGAATTGGGTGTTTGTAGTGAGAAGATACCATTTATTTGTGGAAGATTTTTTTTAAACTCTAAATAGTGAGATAGAGTTTAACATTTTTTTAAAGCAAGTGTATAAACTGCACAGGAGAAAACATCCACCCACATCCTGTACTACTTTGCTTTGTGGGTGTTGTTGGTGAACTTGATTGTTTTCTCAGCAGTAAAGTGGACCAAAACTTTAACATTTAGTTCTAATGTTTTGAGTTGACTGGCTGAAGTGTTCTGCGGTAGGAATCAACTGAAGTGTTTTTAATTCATCTTTTTGTGGTACTGTTCGTTAAATGCATTTGGATTTGTATGTTTCATCAATACGGAATTGGTTTGTCAAAGAAAGCAATGAGATTTTAATCAGGTATGTTGTGGCATGATGTTAAGGTTTTGTTTTTCAGAAAGCTCTCAATTATTTTATACTTATTTTATAATTGAAATTAAAGTAAATGTATAAAAGTTCAATCGTCCAATAAATTTCCATATTTGCATACTATTTGTGCAGTTAATGGAGTTTTTGAAAAATTGAATGATTCGTTAAAGTTATGTTGGATTATTTCATCTGTAATTGTGGATTAATAGCACTTCAATGTCCGCTTTCAGATAAGGAAAATGAATAGTATTTTCTCTACCTTTCATTGCTTTGCTTTTGATCATACTTTTTACACACTTTTGATTCTGCATAATAATTTTTAATGAGAAAATAGTTTGGGCAGTTCAGTTTCAACACAGCAATATTTCAGTCCATTTCAGTTGAATAGTTCATACATTTCAAGAATTTTTCCCATTGAAATTGTGGTTTGTTCTTTTCCGTATTTCTCTGGCATCTAAAAGGAAAATGTTTTTGTTGTAATTGCAGGAGAATGTGGGAAAATGTTCTGAAAGTGCATAGTACTCTTCAGTTGAGTTTGATGTGGGAATGCTGGTTAGGTGTTAACTGGATCTCTTGCATGGATAATTTTGAATGCACCAGCCTAGAATCAGCATATATGAGTCCTAAAGTTGATCCTGAGAATTTTACTTAAATATAGTTATTAGTTTTAATTTTAGCGATACAGCGTGGAAAAAGGTCCTTCAACTCACCGAGTCCATGCCAATCAGTAATCAACAGTACACTAGTTCTTTCCTACACACTAGGGAGAATTTACGGAAGCCAATTAACCTACAAACCTGCACCTCTTTGGAATGTGGGAGGAAACCGGAGCTCCCGGAGAAAACCCAGGGAAACCGTACAAATTCCGTATTAGCGGCACCTGTAGTCAGGATCGAACCCTGGTTTCTGCCGCTATAAGGTAGCAAATCTACCGTTGCAAAACCGTGCTGGAGTATGTGTGTGTGTGTGTGTATACAGAATATCTGTGCATGTTGCAAACTCACTGAATCTTGTGCTTGTAGACTCATTGTAGAATGTATGATACAGGGAAAAAAAGTTTATTTTAGCTTTTGGTTCATTTTACATATGTGAATACTACTTTTAGATGGTGCTTGCTCATTTGGTATTCTTGAGCTTATCTTGGTATAGCTCTTACATCAGTGTAGATTGTGTATGATTTGATTAGAACATAGGAAAGCACAACACAAGAACATGTCATTCAGCCTACCCTGTCTGCGTTTAAACTCATTTAATCACATTTACCTGCATGTATTTCATGTCCCTCTATTCATGTCTGTCCATATGCCTGTTAAATGTTGCAGTTGTATCTGCTTCTACCACCTTTTGTGGATTGGTGCTCCAGGCAATTACACACTGTGTTTTTTTAACTTGCCTTGCATGTCTCCTATAAATTTTCCCACACTCATATTTAAAACTCTGCCCTATGCTGTTTGACCTTGCCACCCCCGTGAAAAAGGCGACTCTATTAACCCCATCTGCGCCTTTTTCATTTTATATACTTTCAGATCACCCCTCAGCCTCCAGAAAAAGCAATCCAATTATTATTGGTCTAAATGACTTGTTTATAGTAAAACAGTTTATAAAAGTCCTGACAGTAAGGGGACAAGAGCAATCGCATTCTCTTGCACCATTGGTATTTTTCTTACGGGGGTTGCAGGAATAGTTCCAGAATCCCAGGAATAGTCCCAGGTCTTGAAAATGTCCTTGCTTTGTCCAAAGATCAAAAGACTGAGTGTTCTTCTCCTCTATTTTTGCTTGACGCATGCCCACTGAAAAGAACAAATGTCTGATTATCTGGCCAAATGATGTGCACAAACCAGTCATTGCCATTTTGAGATTTTATGTTACAGATTCATTCTGGGACGAGTGCACTGGTCACAGTCTGAGATTTGCAGTGTAGATCATTTACAATTAATGTGAATTGTTTTATTTTAATTAAGTATAGAGTAATTTGCTGCCTGATCAAACCTGCAACCTCTCAAGATTTGGGATGAAGGAAAACATGGGAGTTCACCTAAAGTATTTTTCCTTGCGAACATGCTTTCAGACCAATAGTTTGGATGAATTAATGTACAGGTCTCTGGAGGTGGAGCAGGTTAAAATTTCCATGTCAACCAAAAGAACGATGATATCTTGCTTTTCCTGCTTAAAATTCACGTTCACATCATTAAAAATAGCTACATGTATCTCAGAATAATTTGTCCACACAAGAAGGAATTGTTAACTACTTTTTACTTTAAGTTGACTAACTTTGAATCTCACATAAACATATAGCTGCTAAGCAATTGTTTCTGCATGATTTAGTAAAGGTAAGGACTTTACATTTTTAACTGGTTTGCCCAGTTTTTACTGAAGAAAATACATTCCTGACACCTTTGGAATACTTTCCATTGTTCAGCAAGAAACGTTTATGAGATTTGATTTTATTTCCTCAGAGCCATTAAATGGAACTTGATTTGATTTTTATCATTTGTTATCATGCCGGCCAATCAGTGCAATTATAAATCAGATAAATATTTCTGATTATTTGCAGTGTTATATACAAAGATAATGAATGCTATAGCCAAGAATGAAATGAGTAGAGGGTTTTTTGTTTTTTCCAACCATACTAAAATAATGTGATCCCCATGGTTTTGTTACAAACATGGTTCACCTCTAACCCCCTTAAATTGCTGACTTTAAATTATTTATAGCTCTATGGATGAATTTGCCAAATCAAAGCAAATGACAGCTGGTGCCATGGAAAGCAGGAAGGTCCCAGGATTAGATCCTAGTCTCTGGTGTGTTGGCAAAACTTGGTTAGATTCGGTTAGTGATCCTACAGTTTTCCTTTGGTCTTCTGGGTACAGTAAAGAGACACCGGCAAGTGTTCATCCCACATAATTACCATTTGGAGACATGGGGAGAATTTTGTGGCTGATAAACTTGCCCACGATGCCCTTTTGTTGTTGAATATATTTTTGATATCCACTGCTAAAAGTAGTGCAGATGCACGAGGATACAATGCGGTCGGCATCAGTAGAAATGTTTAGCATGAAGTCATTGCCTTCTGGAGGAAAGCAATTGGTGAAGTTTGTTGTTGTTGTTGTTAGGCCAATAATTAGATTACAGCTGTGTAAATCCTTGTTCAGAGCTTTCAAGTTGCTTTCATACTGTTATGAAGATAAACCATGAAAACCTATTGGACCGTTTCAGACTGTGACGTACTAACACATGGGGATCATGTTTTATTTTATTTTTTTCTTTCTTCTTGGTGGATTGCCAAATTTTTGATGCAGTGGGTGACTTTTTATCCCCTGACTAACAGTGGTGTTGGTGGGAGGCAGGGGGAGTGGGAAAATGCTCTGTAGACCACCCATCGTTTTCAAGATGTAACTAGTGTCAGTGGGCTTTAGGTGTGAAATACAAACAGCTTTAATCTATTTGAACTCCTTGAATACATACTTGCTGATTTTTATTTGAGCCAGAAATTTCATAGATCATCGCCCAGTCCTCATTTTCCAGTAAATGCACAATTCACATGGAATGTGAATTGCTTGTACAGCTGTTAGTGGGATGTCTCCAGGGATGCCAAAAAACCAAGTGAACTACATGTATAATAATTTGGTAAACATTTGCTATTACCGAGGCCATGACAATCTGAAATAGAGGCAAACCGCACAGAAATAAACTCTTTGTCCTACCGTGTCTGTGCCAACCATCAAGGACCCATCTCTATTCATCCCATTTACCAGCTTTTGGTCCATAATCTCGTATGATACGATCATTCAAATGTATATCTGGATAATTGAACAGTGTGAGAGTGTCTGCCTCCTTTTCCCACTCAGACAATGTGAATGTGTTCCAGATTCTAATTGTCCAATGGATGGAAGAATTCCTCCTCTGATCCCATTGAAACGTTATCTCTTACCGTCAACATATGCCCTTTGGTGTGAAACAATTCAGATACACAGAAATGTTTTTCGCTACCTATGTATCTAGAGCCTCATGATTTTGCATACATCATTTAGGTGCCCAGTAATCACCTCTGCCTCAAGAAAAACAAACCTGTTCTGTCCAGTCTGTTGCAACTGGAATATTTCATCCCACGCACTATCCTTGCAAATCTCTGCACCCTTTCAAGTGCAGTCAATGACCTTATATAATGTGGCAAGTATTGAACTGCACATAGTACTTCAGCTATAGCCTAACAGAAGTTGCATAATGTTGTACATCCTTGCTCCTATATATGAGGTGTTCACTAATGAAGGCAAGGGGCGGCTTAGTGGCGCAGTGGTGGAGTTGCTGCCTTACAGCGCCAGAGACCCGGGTTTAATCCTGACTATGGGTTCTGTCTGTATGCTGTTTGTATGTTCTCCCTGTGACCGTGTGGGCTTTTTCCGGCTGCTCCAGTTTCCTCCCACACACCAAAGACACGCAGGTTTATAGGTTAATTGGCTTCTGTAAATTACAAATTGACCCCAGTGTGTAGGATAGTGCTAGTGTACAGGATGATCGCTGGTCGGCTTGGACTCGATGGGTCGAAGTGCCTGTTTCCGTGCTGTATCTCTAAACTCTAAAGTCTATCCTATATGCTACCTTATGTAACTCTGGTATCACCTTCTCTTACTTGGACCTGCACATCAAAATGCCTCTGTTCTTCAATACTCCTTAGGTCCATCTATTTAAAAAAAATATTTGATATTTTCTATAACTTCCACGGGTATGAAGAAAAAAACAACTTTATAACCATCTGGCATCAATGCTGATCACTTTGAGAGGAGAGAATTGACATAATTAAACAATAACAAAGGAAATTATTATCTTGCTTTGTCCCATCGACATACGCCAACTCCATGATTTCCCATGGTTTGCAGAGTGCTTTTCCTATTTCCTGTTGCTAATTTTCACACCTTATTATGCTGCATTATTTGCCCTTGCAGGACAAACTTTACAAACTGTTCTTCCAGAGGGTTGGCTCTCTGTATCCAGCTCACTCTCCCCTCTTTCCTTGTCCTTAATCCAGTATCAATTATCTTGATGTCTGCAGAAGGGTCTCGACCCAAAACCCATTCCTTCTCACCAGAGATGCTGCCTGTCCCGCTGAGTTACTCCTACTTTTTGCGTCTTATCCTCAATTATCTTGATTGTGCTGGATTAGATTCAGATTCACATTCCCATTTAGATTCAGATTCACATTTATTGTCACATGCACCAATTAAGGTACAGTGATATTTGAGTTACCATGCAGCCATACAATTAGCATGTTCATCCAAGGAGCCTGCCTACTCCAACTCGATCCAAACTAAATCAAGACACTTTGAAATGTTTATATTATCTTTTAATACCTAATGAACAGCATAATTTAAAAAACAAATTCTAATAATTTATTTTTAAATGAAGGAAAATAAACCATTCACCTATACAGTTTATTTTCCTCAAGGTCAGTAAATTCATTCCAATAAATAATTTTGCGCTGTTTAGCCTGCTGGAATAAAGGAGAGTATCAATGAAAAGTGTATGTAGCCCAACAGGTAACCATCGCAGTAGACAACCGTTGAGTGTACTGTGTGGATCGGGGGGGGGGGGTGAATTCATTTGCGGTGAATATCCGCTGGAACAACACTGCCGGTTCATATGGGGCCCAAATCACATTTTGGCAACGTAAAATTAGATTAAAGCCATCCCAAGAAGCAAGTTTATATGTAAAATAAACAACTTACCCTTTGTTTTGTCCTGTTCTTGCGATCCGTCACGTTGTAGGCGTTGAGGGCGTTAGAAGTCGCTTTTTATTTAAATCAAATTATTAAATTGTCTCACGATTACTTTTAAAAAATTGGGAATGGATGTTGGACCAATTATTCTTCGGCAGCTAGCAGCCCGAGAAAATCTGCCTCTGGCAGGCAGGAGAAAACTGGATTTTAATCCCACACCCCCACAAAGGCGCCAAAGTCGCGCGCACGGTCAGTGGCAGACCTGCAGCGCCGCTGAAGATAAGTTTTGCAACATCGCTATAATGTTTCAAATCATGACACTTCTTCAAATTGTTGAAAAGTTCTGACCAGGAACTTCCACAGATGCTGCCTGACTCGCTGAGTTACTCCAGCAATTTGTTTATTTGGCTTGAGAATAATTTTGAATCCACAATTTGAAGCTGAAGGATAAATTGGTGGTAATAAGATAATGGTAGACTGCCTCTCCACACTGATTGTAAAGCTAGTAGATTCTTCCTTTCCTGGTGAAAGAATTTCAAGTTTTTCATTTTCATTATCTCCTGGGTGCAATGTACTGGAAATTAGACTTTAGTTCTTGAATACTCCAGAGTATTCCCGGAGGTTGGCAACTGAAATATTGCAACTGAGATTTATTTTTATTTTTGGTTGTTGAAGTACTTGCCCATCTGTCAGAGGGTTCTCTGGGATTAATGTGAATAATGGATGGTTTTACTGCTTTCCTTCCTTATCTGTTGCATTATTAGTAAACAGCAGGCGATTGCATCAATCACATTTTTCATTACCTGGTGGTACTGCGTTATAAAAAGTTTGCAGCGTGAATGGGAAGGTGAAGTGCTCACATTCAAGCCATTCCTTTTGCTTTTAGTAAATGACTGTAAGATATAAAATGGATTGATGGAGCCCGGCAGTTAATGTTTCCCAAGGTTGAAATTGTTGGTATGACTCCTGAGGTGAATCTTGATCCAGTTCTAGAGGAGAGCTGTACGCAACTCTGGAGTGTCTCTCTCTGTTTGAAGCACAAAGCCACAACTCGTAATTAGCATAACAGCATTTAACAGCTATAAACACACAACAAAACTGGATGCTGAAAGAAAGAGTTATTGTTTGGGTGAGATGAACAACTTGGATGTAGTTTTATGCAGAGCCCAATATCAACAGAGAGTTTCTTAATGGGTAAAGAGAGAACTGACAGTAGTTGGTCAGTGGGAGAATCAAGGTATTGAAGGAGTTTAAACACTAGGATGAGTTAAAATTTGGGATGTTGGGATGACTGTCATCAATGATCAAATCAACTGAGCAGGGCAGTGGCTTAGGATAATTGGAGTAGTAGAATCTCAGGTGAAAAATATATTGACATAAGCCTACGGTAGAGTCAGAGATAGATTCTAATGTGGAATTGATTTTTGGTGCCGGGCAGAATAGTAGAATTGGAATAGTGGACACAAAAAGACTGGAGTAACTCAGCGGGTCAGGCAGCATCTCTGGAGAGAAGGAATAGGTGACGTTTCGGGTCGATCTCATTTAACGATTGCATTGGTCATTGAGATTGTGACTGTTTGGCTCAGTTTAAAACTGGATGGAGAGGAGTTGGAATTGATGACAGGAGTAGAGAATTTGGAATCTCGAGCTTCCAACTGACAAACTGGAATAGATTGTGGAGATTCTCAAGATTGGGGATCGAATATCAGATGAATGACTAGAGAGATGTGGTTGGGATGTAGAAATGGTATCTTGCTAAAACCGACTGTGTTGTGAGGAGTAGCTTTGAGGGTCAGTGTGTCCCGCTCATACTCCTGTTTTAAACTTGTGACTAAGGGCTGATTTCGTGCCAAAGGAGGTACTAAAAGCTTGGGAGAGATTTGTTGGTTATTTCAAGAGTCAAAGTGTTTAATTTTCATATGTACCGACAATGGAACAATGAAATTCTTGCCAGCTGCAGCTTAAATGCCATAACGCTCAGATAAGATATAATTAAAAATACAATTAATTAGTATTATGGTAACCATAATAGTGGAGAAACTGGTCCATAGTGCAACCAAATATGCAGTCCATAGAAGATCATACTTACTGAGGTTAATGTTGTGTAGTGTTCAAGAGTCTGATGATTGCTGGGAAGAAGCTGTTATTGCACCTGCTAGCCACACAGTTTTCAGGCTCCTGCACCTTCTTCCTGAAGACATGAGAGAGTGGCAAAGGTGATGTGTGTCTTTGATGATGCTGGCTGTCATTTTGATGCAGCACCTCCTAGAGATCACTTCAGTGGTGGGGAGGTCAGTACTAGTGAAGGACCAGGCAGACTCTACCACTCCCTGTGTTCTCTGCAGTTCCTGGGCATTTGGGTTGCCAAACCAGGCCGTGATGCAATAAGTCAGTACGCTCTCTATCCTACATCTGTTGAAGCTAGAACGAGTATTCAATGAGATAACGACCTCCTTCATTCTTCTAAGGTGGTTGAGGCATTCATGACTTTTCTTTATGATTGCATCAATGTGTCGGGCCTGGGACAGATCTTCAGAGGTATGCACACCCAAGAACTTGAAGCTATTCGCGCTCTCACAGGGCATTTTTTTGATTTAATTTTTTGAGGCGACGAAGGTTATTGATGTGGGTAGAACCATGGATGTTGGTAAAATATTTGACACGGTCCTTCATGGTAGGCTGACCCAGAAGATTATAATCCATGGGATTCAGACCGTCATACCCATAGAAGACAGAGGATAGAGGGAAAGTTGTTATTCTGTCTGCAGTTCTGTAACCAATGGTGTTCAGTATATATGCTGGACGTAAATGTAGATGGGTTGGTTAGTAAGTTTGTAGACAATGCCATATTGCTGTAGTTGCGGATTGTGAGGAAAGCTGTCCAAGTATTCAGCAAGATATAGTTTACCAATAGAAACCGGTGGAGAAATGACAGATGCAGTTTACTCAGGGCACCTTTGAGATTTTCCACTTTGGGAGGTCAAATGTAGGGGAAAGGTAATGGCAGGA
The DNA here is from genome assembly GCA_035221665.1 of Okamejei kenojei. Taxonomy (NCBI): domain Eukaryota; kingdom Metazoa; phylum Chordata; class Chondrichthyes; order Rajiformes; family Rajidae; genus Okamejei; species Okamejei kenojei. The sequence continues at coordinate 34,493,808 of CM069131.1, read as the reverse complement.
CCCGTTACAGCATTGATGTCCAGAAGGATCTTGTGGTCTGAGTTCACAGCTCAGTAACATAACAGTCAGGAAGTCATGGTGCAACTTACAAAGAATTTGTTAGACTGCATTTGGAGTATTGTTTGCCATTCCTGTCGCCCCATTGGAGGAGAGGTTTGGAGGCTTTGGAGATTGCTGAGTAGAGATTTTATGAGGACACTTCCAGATTTGGAGGGTATTAGTTATATGGAGAGGCTGGGCAAACTTGGGTTGTTTCTCTGGAGGGTCAGAAGCTGAGGAGAGCCCTGAGAGAAGCTTATTAAGTAATGAGAGGCATAGATAGTGTGGTTCAGTCAGAATCATTTTCACAAGTGGAAATGTAAAATACTAGAGGGCACAGCTTTAATGTGAGTGGGAGCTGTTTAGAGGAGATATGCAGGGCAAGTTGTTTTATACAGAGGCTGGTGGGTGCCTGGATCTGGCTGCCAGGGATGGTGGTGGAAGCAGAAATGATAGTGACTTTAAAGAGGCTTTGATTAAGGCAAATTAATATGGAGGTGTGTGGATTTATGTGCAGGCAGAAAGGATTTGTTTAATTGGCATCATTTGCAGTGCAGACATTGGGGACTTTAGGGCTTGTTCCTAACCTGCACTGTTCTAAAATTAACTTAACTGCACAGCAATCGTGGCCTTGGCCTTTCAAAGCCTTTGTCTATCCATCCCGCCGCCACCCTCTCTACAAATGAAGACCCTTGGACAGAACATTGACCTCAATAGTTAAAGCGTTTCACAGATGCTGCCTATGTGTTTCGAGCATTTTCAATTTTCCAGCATCAAGAACAGCTAATTTGTTTCACGTTCTGACCAGAGATATTTAACCTTGAATGTTAATTCAATCTCTCTTTTTACAAATGCTGCCTGGTCTGCTATGCGTTTTCAGCATTTTCTAATTTTTGTGCAAAAAGACACATCTGTTTCACATTCTTGAGAGTGAATGACGATCTGGATACAATTGAAATGCAGTTTTGCAATACGTGGCAAAAGATGTGAGGAAATCTGCTTTGGAAGAATGGCTTTGCAACTTTCTTTGCTCAAGTGTAATCTATTCACTGAATTCTGGGTACAAAAAGTCATCTTATTTTAACCTATTTGAAAACTAGTGCATGGTGATTGGCAACCTTAACTCTTTGAAATCTTGTAAGTTCAAGAAGATAGATTGGGTTTGCAAATCTTCACGTTGAAGACGTAACATGGAGGAGACCCCCACTGCGATGTGTAGGTCAACAAGATGACACTGGTCCATTGTGCATGACTCCCAAAGCACCGTGTGTGGTAGAACCAACCCTGCAAGTGCAATCATCCTCAAAGCTTTTTATTCCAAGATCTTTCAACTTATAGAGGATAGGAGATTGTGGGTGGTATAATAATCGGCAGTGAGGATGCTGGAAGAGAAGGGTGCAGAGGACAAGACTGGAAGCAGAGACACAAAATCGGGCAAATCTCCTGCAGCAGCCAAGGTATGGATGGGCCTTGAAGTACAGTTGAAGCTGGGCTCACAACCCTCTGGACTCAGATGTTGCTACTTTGTTTGACACCCAGCTACATGTGAACTGTGTATGTGCAGTGAATCAATCCAGTGCAAGTGATGTCCATGGTGGTTGATCCCCTGACCACCCAGAGAACTGGTTGCCAGGAGGAATCAGTACACGATCAGCTTTCAGATACAATTCACTTGCACAACATCACCATGCGTGATTATTGCTTATCATTTGCCACTGGTTTACAAAGTTCATCATGGTGCAGTATTGTCCATTGTTGGCATTTCTGAATTTCTGTAACCCTTAATTGATATTTAAACTATTGCTCTATCTAATTGTAATCAGGTTCTGGGGGTGCAGAAACATAAGAGGATGTTGAAGTATGTCATTGTCATGTCACAACAGCGAGGGCAGTTGGGAATACAATGAGGATTGGAAACACCTGCCGGCCCTGGACCTGGGTAATCTGTACTCAATCCCACTGTTACCATTGCGAAGAAGAGCTCATTCATGACAGCCTGATTTGTGGCTTTATACTGACACTTAGTACCCAAAGTAGCTCCAGGATATTTTCTGGAGCCTATTAGAGTTGAAGTGCCAGCAATTAGTAAAAATAATTAACAGAGGTAAGGTTTTTATCTTCTGGAAAACTTTCCATTTTAAGAAATAATTAAGCTCTTTAAATTGAAGAGATCAGCTCTATTTTTGTAGATCATTTGAACAGGGTGGGGAGGAACATAAGTTTAGAAGTTAAATTAAAGGAGCAGAAATAGGGCCATTCGGCCCATCTGCCTCTCAATTATGGCTGAGCTATATCCCTCAACCCTATTCTGCTGTTTTCTCCCCATAGAAGGGGCTATAGAAGGCATATTATATGATTCCTCAAATTACAGAACTAATTGGATGCTGCTTGGTCAGGCTGCAGTTGGTGTCTGTAGAATAAGCCACTATATCCTCCTGGAAAACACTAATATTCTGAAGGAACTCAGCAATTCAGGTAGCATCTGTGGAGGGAACAGGTAGACAACGTTTTGGGACTGTTCTGCAGGCTGAAGTATCCTTACCAGAAATGCCATCTGTCCATTCTCTCCACAGATGCTGCCTGACCCTCTGAGTTCTTGGACTTGGAACTTGGAAAACGTTATTGTCATTCAGACCTTGCGGTTGCCTGCAGTCATACATATAGTAAATAACAAAAACACACAATAAACACATATTTAACATCCAACACAGTGAGGTCACCAGACACCTCCTCACTATGGTGGAAGGCAAAAATCCTGTCTTTGTCTCTTCCCTTCTTCCTCTTCCTCTTCCTCTTCCTCTGCGCTGAGGCGACCCGGGCCTCCGATGTTGTGACCACACCGGGTGATGTAAATAAGTCCCGCGGGTGAACCGCGCTCCGCGAGCGGGCCGGTTCAACTCCGCAGCCCGGGGCGGTCGAAGCTGCCGAAGCTGCCGCCCTCCAGTCCAGCGGACACAGCTGTTACCGCGGGACTAAAAACAAGACAAGAAAACAACAAATATAAAGAAAAACAGACGGACTGCAGGCGAGCCGCTGCTGCCAGGGCAGCGCCGCCACTCCCAGCGCCAGCTCCTCCACGCCAGTTCCTCCACGGCTTTGTGTTTTGCTCAAGGTTTCAGCATCTGTATTCACTTGTGTTCTTCTGGAATCTTGAATACACTGTCGGAGAGGAATTTTTCATATTGTTTTATCCAAAGTCGCCGAGAGTGGTTTTTAAATGCCTCAGTCAGGAAATTGCACAGCTGTATGGATGTGTTGCAAAGGTGAAGATTCAGTGCAGGAGTTATATCAAGCCATCACTGGATTACCATGGTGAACCAACAAAATAATATTTTTTACTGTGCTTGTGTAATACTTAAGAAGTTCCTGCAGATAAATTATTATTTTTAATTGAAATATACATTAGGAATGCAGTGGTCAGGGTGCTAAGGTATGTGTGTACAAAAAATAATCCACCTTGCATTTTATTTGAAGGAAAATAATGTGATTTAGCTGTTCGCCTTGCTTTGTGTGACATTCAATAAATAGTCAGAAAGATTGAAAGCATGAACTGTGGAATGGTTTGCTTTCATCAATCATTCACAGAACTTGCAGATGGCCTTGTCTTTTATACCCCATTCTGTTTTATTATAAGCAATACTTGGATTAATTTACTTTTGATGGCAGTTCTTCTGTTGCTTACTCAGTTTCATTCACCGCATGTGACTTGTTGTTTTAAAAGTAAGAATTATTCTGTTAACTTGTCTAAAAACATGTGGTGGTCTTTTTATAGCTGCCTTAAATTACACTGACACATGTTACCAATGATATACAGGTCCACCACCGATTTTCCAGCATTCTTGGTTCCAGAGCCTTTCTGGATTATCTATTTTGCCAGACTGACAGAGGCATGGTCTCCGTCCGGGCCAGAGTTCCAGAGCCTCGGCCGCAGTGAGCTGATCGACCATGGAAGGCGACGATGTGAACGGATCTGCGACCTCCAGCCAGGCCGGAGTTCCAGAGCCCCAACCGCAGGGTGCCAATTCAATCTGCCAATCGGCGTGGAAGTCCCAGTAAAGTCTAGATCGGTCGGCTCACCCGCTTGGGTGCCACATTTTTCGGGGAGACTTTCCTGGGGGGTTTTCAAGTGCGCTCTTGTAATATTGTCCGGATTAAAAAAGGGCCAAAAGATTTGCGGTGGACCTGTACCAATATAATTTCTCTTGCAAAATGGTGTATTGGACTATAATTTCAATAAGGTATATCAAAATAAATGAATATTTACACTGATGTATGATACCTAATAGGAAGATATTCTTCAACTATTTATCCTGAAAGAGTTGCTTTGTATTTTTTATTAGCATTCTAGGACTGAAACCAATAATACGACAAGAAAATTACCTTGAAGTTCAGTAATTATTCTGATTTTATACGTAACATACATTCTTTGTGAGGATTAAGAATACACAAGTCTGTCCGACATTGAAACCTTCATGTTGAATTAATAGTTTAATTTAGCAGGGCAACCCAATCGTCTACATATTGTGAAGGGAGCTCATTTTGATTTATAATTGAAGCCGTTTACTTCTTGATAAAAATTTGTGTTTAAAATTCGTTTTCCATATTATATTGCTCCGAATGGAGGAAGCTTTAGCTGTTTCCAATTAGTTCCCTAATATGACCTGTAACTCTTAATTTACGCAGCCAATAAATGAATTCCAGTTGCACAAAAACACCACAGTTAAGTGTGAGATTCTTCTTTTCTGTCCTTCCCTTCTGCCCTTTTCTCGTCTTCCTTAAGATAGACCAGAAAGATTAGAGAAATATATTATTGGGTCTACTATGCTAGAATCTAAAATAAAAATTGATATCTCAAATTTTAACAGGTCTTAAATGACATGTATGTGTTCTTGCCATAAAGTTCTCGATCAAATCCATGGGATATTTAGAAAGATAGAAATCAAAATCCACAATTTGGAAAATTTGTGCAGGGGAGGGGTGGGAATGGAAACGGCAGATGCTAGAAATCTTAACTTTAAAAAAATGGAAAATACCAATTAAAGAGTTTTGACTTCAAGCATTAACTTTGTTTCTCTTCCCACTGATACTTCCTGACCTGTCAAGTAATTTTTTTTTGTTTTTATCCGAAATTGTATGTGTTAAAATTTAAATTGGAAGATTGATCAACAATTTCCTTAGTGCATGCTGATAACACCACAAAATTTGCAACAGAACTTAGGAGTGGAACCAAAAATCCATCTAAGTGAGACTTGAGAAAGGAGAGATGAGGGAGTTTGATATATTCATGCCTCATAGATCCGGCTGGATTTGACCTCGACTTTGAACGCACATCTTCCCTTTGAGAATGTGTATTACCCCCAGTTAGTCTGGTTTCTTCCCACATGCCAAATTGGGTATTGTAAATTGCTCCTTGTGTAGATGAGTAGTCAGAAAGGATGGGAAAGAATTGATAGGGGGAAAATTAGAGTGGTGGAACTGAGTGTGTGATGGATGGAATGGATGTGGTGAGCCAAAGGACCTATTTCTGTGCTATATATTTCTGCGTCCATATAAAACACAAATTGCCTCAATAGGATGACATCCTTTAGAGCTGAATGTTTTTGATTAATTCTGATGGAAAAGTTGCCATTCAGTGTGCAACTGAAGGAAATCTAAAGCAGCAACGAGTTTTCATTTTCTTCCTCTTCTCTCATAATGACAATCAGAGAAAATGGAGAAATACATTTTTGGATTCTGCAGTTGTTATATGTTTTCCTCTTCACTGTTTTAACTCTGATTTCTATTATCAGCCTTCTGCTTTTGTTCTAGTACTCATTGGTGAGGGTTATTTTAGAATATAACAAAAAAAAATCACCACAGGACCTCAAATACAGATGCTTTATTGGACAGTTCGTGGAAAATAATTATTTACTGGATTTTGTGCATTTTGAATTATGTTGACAGTATTGCAAAGTTGAAATGTTCTCTTCATACGATGCAATAAGGCCTTCTAAAACATTGCAGATAAGAACCCCTTTATTATCTAAGGGGTTTATCTGAGAATAAATTCCTAATTTGTTTAGTTGGTAGTGAATTTTCTAGTGCTGTAGCGTCTCTGATACAGCAAGGGGAAAACTAACTGGTTTCCCTTCTTCTGTTTGTTGTCCTAAGAATCCTGCAATAGACTGTGGGTGTTGTGAATATTGGCATGAAGACAGGAACAAATGACCTTTATTGTTGGAATAGGCTGCCAATTTTAAGGCTGAATACGGATGTTGGGTACTTAAGACAAGCTATCTGAGAATAAATAGTCTCTGTGATTACCCATAAGAAAGAATTAAGATCCTCAAGGATAGGATTGGCGCTGCATTGCCACCCGCTTTCATTCAACCAAACTCATTCTCACATTGAATAACTACTTCTATAAATTAAAACATAAAGTGCTGGAGGAACATGCTGGGTTAGGCAGTATTTGTGGAGGGAATTAACAAATGGCACTTTGGATTGGTATGGGTCTAAAGAAGACTCCTGACTTGAAATGGTGCCTGCCCATTCTCTCCCATGGCAATCTCCCTTGTCTCATTTTCCAACTTTCCTCCACCACAACCAATCGTGGTCGAAACCTGTCTGTTGCACTTTGTAATCTTGCCCTGACCTACTTCTTACACCCAGAGTGAGGAGATAGTTGTTCTTCCTTTCACCTTCTTCTACCCCACCAAGATCCACATTCCTTGGGTCATCCTGATATAATGCCCCCACCTGATAGAACTACCATCCCTGCTTCTAGAACTACTTCCCCATCTAGCTTTCTGAGTATACTGAAACCACCCACGCTGTCTGGTTCATTTCAATCTCGAACAACACACTTGTTGCTTCTTACCATGTAACCTATTTCATAGTTCCAACATCTATGCAGTGTTGCTTTTTGATGGTTTATTCACTGTACATCAGATAGAAAAAATACACACGTTGGGTGATATTTGAGGTACAAATTTGAAAGCTGTGAACTTTCAAGTGAATTTCCCCCAAATGTGTACAAAAAATATACATTTTCCTGTAACTTTGTTGGAAGAAATGTTTATGTACCAATCTATTCAAGACTTTCAACACAGAACCTTTTTTTAATTTTAAATGTGTTCAGGAATTGGGAATCCTTTTGTTGTAAGCGAAGCTTTTAAAAATGGGATGAGGTGGCCAATTCGAGTATAAATATTTTATTTTTTTACTCTGTTTCCTGCTCTTACTCAGTGTTGCATAATCTGATGGGAAAAATACATCAAAACTGAGGAATGGGATTAGGTCCAAGGTTTTCCTTTCCTGTTTAGGCCATTGCTTGCTTTGGTGCAGCTGTACCTTTTGTTAGACTGACCGTTTAAAAATAGAATATCAAATTGATGCTATGGAACTGGCAAACATGCTTGATTTAGAGTGAGCTCTGACTTTGATCAACATTTTGTGCCGAACTGTTAAAATGTATTCAAAAGTCAACTATGTACAATGCCTATCCTACCAATGCATCGAGCAAAGTCTGAGGCTTTGAGATTGGGATCAAACTCAACTATTTTTGTTCACATCAAGTAGAAGCAATTGGCATCAAGTATCTACATCTATTGTCCCTGCTTGTTTTGCATGGACTTGTTTGTCTAACTGTGTATTTTTCAATAGGTTTTTATGCAGTCCTTTTCTTTTCACTGCCTTGTGAAATAATTTATATTTTTATGTTTGTCGAGTGCCTGTGATGCTGCTGCATTTTGAACGTGCAGCACACTGTACTTGTGCATATGACAATAAAGTCAACTTAGACTTTACCTTGGTATTAATTTCCTCTAGAAATGAACTAAATCTTCCTTCTTATTAAGTTACCCTAGAGTGTTTCCTTTCCTTCTACTGTTCTCTTGTTATTGGCTATTATCTGAAGATTACTTCAGCTAGCAGTTTGATCAAACTTTCACATTGTCCAAATCTTAGTCAAGTCACGTCAAGTCACATTTATTTATATAGCACATTTAAAAAACAACTCTCGTTGACCAAAGTGCTTTACATTTGTTATAAGAGTAGTATGCACAAGCAGGCTACATACATATATACAAATAGCCCTCGCTTAGAGGACGTCAGGAGAGGCTTGGGAGAACAGATACGTTTTTAGACTAGACTTAAAGGAGTCGATGGAGGGGGCAGTTCTAATGGGGAGGGGGATGCTTTTCCAAAGTCTAGGAGCTGCGACCGCAAAGGCGCGGTCGCCCCTGGGCTTATGCCTAGACTGCGGGACATTCAGCGACCCCAAGTCGGCCGATCTGAGGGACCTGGAGGTGGTGTAGTGGGTGAGAAGACTTTTAATGTAGGTGGGTGCAAGCCCATTGAGGGCTTTGTAGACAAAGAGGAGGGTCTTGAAATGTATTCGGAACCGCACAGGGAGCCAGTGGAGAGAGGCCAGGATCGGGGTGATGTGGTCCCTTATTCGGGTGCCTTCAGGAGTCTTGCTGCGGCGTTTTGGACCAGTTGCAGGCGGGACAGGGAAGATTGGCTGATGCCAGTGTAAAGGGAGTTGCAGTAATCTAGGCGGGAGGAGATAAATGTATGGATGATCTTTTCGAGGTCATCAAACTGGAGGAATTGTTTTATTTTAGCTATCATCCGAAGCTGAAAGAAGCTAGCTTTTACCACGGCATTGACTTGTTTGTCAAACTTCAGTGCTGAGTCAAATATCACGCCAAGATTTGTGACGTGAGGTTTGAGTAGTGGGGTTAGGCTTCCAAGGCTGCCTGCTTTCATTTTGATTGAGTCCGAGGGGCCGAGAAGGATGACCTCAGACTTACTCTCGTTTAGTTGGAGGAAGTTCTGGGCCATCCAGCACTTTATATCCTCGAGGCAGCGGGTAAGGTTAAGCAGATTTGATTGTTTTTTGGGCTTCAGGGGGAGGTACAGTTGCGTATCGTCTGCGTAGCAATGGAAGGAAATGCTACCTTTGGTTGATTGGTACTCGGTTTTCTCTTTCCATTGCCATTGCAAAGATTTTGATCAAGTTGTTCAAGAAAAATTCTTCTTTTTGGAATCAACCTTTTTTTAATTACTATTCCCATCTTTGGATGTCAAGAGGTCAGTTTTTAATTAAGTGATGATTAAAAATATTTCCTGCTAATTGGATTAAACCGGTGTAGTTTTATGAATACATCATTAATTTAATAATCAGTTTAAATTATTGCTAGAAAATCAAGAATTGTGTAGTATACAATTTGGGCAGAGTTTCAAAGCAACTGCAACTTCCAAAAATATAATTAGATAACATTGAACTGAAAAGTTAATAAGGACATATATTGATTCAGTATTTTTCATCATCTTTCATTATCTGTTTAAATAGCTAGATTCCAAATATGTAAGAGGCCAGAACTGGAACAGCACAGATTATTGAGGAGAACTGCAGATATTGGAATCTTGAACTAAGAAGTCAGTGGGTCAGGCGGCACCTGTGGAGATAGTGGATTAGTGATTTCAGGTCGGGGGCCTTTCTTCAGATTGATTGTAGTGGAGTGGAGAAGAGGTGCAGTGGGACAAAGCCTGGCAAATGATAGATGGATGCAGGTGAGTGGGGGTCTGATTAGCAGATGGGTGGAGTAAGTGTCAAAGGCTAGAGTTGAAAAGGGCAGAGGAGCTTGTGGAAGAGTTTGATAAATAGGTAAGAATCTTGGGGGGAAAAAAACATGCAGGGCTGGTTAGGAATTGTGCGATTGTGTGTCTTGGGAAGCTTGGAAGTAGATAGTTCAGATCCAGGGATTTTCAAAGCTGAATGTCATGGAAAGAAAACAAGCAGGAGCTGCCAGCTAATTTAACCCACAATTTATTATGCTGTTTTTCATTTCAAGTTAGTTCTCCCGAATCAATCATTTGGCTGACAGTAAAATAAGTTGATTTAAAAAAACGGTCTCAGAGAACTCTATTCATGTTGGAGCTATTTCATTCTGACCACACTTCGATCTTGCAGAAATTGTTATCTTGGCTCTCATTTTATTTTTTTAATGCTCAAGGTTGTGTTATATTAAATGGCACAACAGCATTTGAGTGCTGTCCTAATGCAAGGCTATATAATAGGATTCTGTTTCATTTGCTTAATCAAGTATTTCTACCTAACAGTCTTAAGACTTGTTTTATGTTTAGAAATGTTGCTAATTCTCTTGTTGCACAGCAGAGTCATACGGATCTTAATGTCATGTAACCTAGTATTTCTGTGGATGTCTTCAGTACTGGTGCCAAAGAACTTGTAATGAAATTCTGGGAGTCAAATAACCTTCAAATCCATTCTGTAATTGATCTGACCAATCTGTGTGTCTGCCTGTTTTTTGGTGGATTGAGGTTTCACCGAGCTTGGTTAGCAATGTACTGCACATCTCCTCTGCTCTTTTCATCCTTACATCTTTCATTTACACAGTTGAGTTGTATTCATGCAACAATGATATTTGCAAGTGTTTGGATCCATAGCTGAATGTCAGTGTTGCAAAAAGAGCTGCTCTATTTACAATAAGCGAGATTAAGTATGTGCAATGACTGTTAGACGGAGCAATCGCTTCCATTTGAAAAATGTTTCTTAATGCAAAACCAGGCTGCTGCTTAATTATGTATCTGACCAGCTCTGTTTTTGGAATAAAGTTGTAATTTTTGCTCCCCAAGCTGAATTGCCCAGTAAAAAGAGTGAGCTGTGGGATTTATTCAAAACTAGATTTCCCTTCTACACCCACAGCCAGCCACGTCCATCCACATTAGAATTCCATTTGCAATTTATTATCGGCCCCTAGAGCTCTTTTTTAAATAAAAGTATTTCTATCTTGATCATTATGAGTCATTTTGGAATCTCTAAACTTCTTGGAGGTTACAGACAAAAGTAATGGATGTAACATTTAAGAACGACAACCAAAGGCTCAACCTTCACAGAAAGTTCACATTGAACCATGATTTTAGTTTTAAAAGCAACATTTCTATTTGTTCCATGTGATTTGAATGTTAGTCATAAGCATTGACAAAATCCATAAGCAAAACAAATTTTACAAAATATACTTGTTTTGCCATTTGAAACGGAAGTATATTATGTTGCCTTGTGAACATTAAATTTATTCCAGTACTTAATCACAGCTCAATCTTGAGCGTTTAATTTTTCTTCCCCATTTTCTATTTTATGACTTGCGTAATCAGTGAGTTTAAACCAACCGTTTATTTCCATCTTTTCTCCCCTCTCATTGAGATAAGCATCAATACAAACAAGTGAAATGAGTTGCCATTGGGTATTTAAGCAATGGAAAGAAAGCTTCAAGTAAGACCAAGACAAGATTCAAAACAACTTGAAACTATTCATTTTTCTAGTATTTTGATCAATGCGTACAGCTGATGTAAAGGCACTGCACCAGTTGTGACTGATTGCTGCAGGTAAATCTAGAATCTTGTGTCAAGGTTATACTGTAGCAGGACTGAACACAACTTGATACACTTCATGATCAAAAGCAGAAATTCTCACTGTTGCACTTATGTACGCAAAAGCTTCACTTTTATTTCTACTGACAGCAAAGCAGGAACTCTGGAACCAATAATGCTAACATATGAAATGCACTTTAATAGATTGTGATTCAGGTTTTCTTTTATTATTTGGTAAACCTGCCTTATGATCTGAATGTGAAAGTTATTCGAGTACTTTTATCCTGTACTTCCTTGGTTTGTAGGTGGCAGGATCTTGCACAAGTTCTTGTAAAATGCCAGCCAAAAATCTGCATAGCATAATTTTACTATAACTTTCAGAATAAAAACATACCAAATTATGTTTTTCTGTGATTAGGAGATTATAGTAACAATTGTCCCCTTGATATATAATTATATATTTTTTTAATATGGCAGTCATTTTATAAAACTTAGAAAAATAAACAATTGGGTAAAATAACAATTTAATTTGTGGCCTAGCTATATTGCTGCATTTAATGATAATCTCATTCTTGTGTATATCAATCATTTTAATGCTCCCCCAAATTTTCGTGATCCTTAAGTGCTCACAGGAATCTTCCATCCTGTGAATTATTATTATTTTTAAACCATTAAGTGCAAGAGAATTGGAATTGGAGCAACAGTTAACTAGATGCAATAATGCACTGATTTACTTCTAGACTTTCCTAAAGTCGCACTGGTCCATTGTTATAATTTAGTGTATGATACACAAATATTTGGATGCATTTCTTAAATAATGGATGGAATATTCAATTACCAAGCTGATTGTCACAGCTATAAAATGTTAAGTGTGAATCAATAGCTGTAATGGTTGAAGATTATAACCTTGCCTTCAATCTCATTTTCAATCAGTCAATCTGTATAGGCAGTACTCTGTTCAAAGATGAAGCTTTTCAAATTCTTCAGAATATAGAGCACTAGAAACTAGCAAAAGTTTGTGAACATCCTCAAAAACAACAATTCTTATACACGCTGTGAATTTAAACCTTTAATATTGACAAACAATATTGATGTAAACATGGCTGACCTTGGTTTGCAGTCAAGTTTCCAATGCTTATTTTAGCGGAGATTTCCGCTGATGGTTGGGAGATGTGGAGGTTGTGGAGGCAGGTAGAGAGACTGAATGGCACCATTACCCCATTTCCTACTCTGATGCCATGGTTTCTCAATCCAGCTTTTCCTCCTGTTCCTCTCCAATTTTTCCTCCCACTTTGTCAAACGTCCAATTCTCCTCCCTCCCAAGCCTATTCCACTGGTGCAAGATCTGGCACCCACCCCCACCCCCCCCCCCCCCCCCCCCGCATCCTCAAATGCTGGCTCACATTACCACTTAAACCAAACTCATGCACAAAGCCCACACTCCTATGTGTGCTCACTTGCGATCCCTCATCATCTTCTGTTCAGATGTTCCCTCACCAACTCTTGTGTTTTATGACCAGCTCAACCAACCTCCTCTTTGCATGCTCATTCCAATGTTTTCCCCTCTCCTAGGCACTCTAATTCTCCTAATTCTCATTCACCCTTCTGAGTGCTTGACGGCCAAATTTCTTGTTATCCTCAATTGCACCCCGTGTTTCCACATTTCCACATGCTGTTTACTATGTTCCCCTGTGCACACTGCTGGTATGCATCTCCATTTACACCTGCTCTGTTGATGGACAATCTCTCACCAATCACCCTCTAGTACCCTTTGACTGGCTGATATGCCTTTCTGCTTTGTGGTGGCTGGCATGCCCCTTCCCTCTGTGCTTGCATATGTCTCTACATTTGCTCACTGATATTCCTTGTGCCACTTGATCTCCTACCTACCCTCTTCCCCCACTCAGGTACTTTAATCTTTCCTCGTATCACATTTTCCCTACAGTGTTGACATGCCCTGTTTCTTTCTCTTGTGTCGTTACATTGTGTGTGTTATTTATGTCTAGAGAAACTGAGAGTCAAACATAAATGATTTTTTATATGGGCAGCAATTTTGTTATATGCAAGATATTAACATTTAGCCTTCATAAATTGTGACAGTTTTGTTCCATGAATACCATACATTATGCAAACAGATTGTGATTTTCCTTTTGAGAACTTCTTTAAGCTTGTGTTTTATGGGCATGGTTGACCATACAAAAATGGTAAAAAGATGGGAATAAATATTTACCAAATAATAGGAGGCAAGAAACTGCAGATGCTGGAATCTTGAGCAAAACACGGAGTGGTAGAGTAATTCGGTGGGTCAGGTAGCATCCATGAAGGGAATGAATAGGCAACATTTTGGGGTAGGACGCTATCGCCAAATAATAATTGGGCATGGTTTCGGGAAAGACAGGATTGAAACTTAATTCTAACAATGAAGAATGAAAACAATCCTTGTTGAGAAGGCTGACATTCTGCAAAAAATGGAAAGGTAAAGCCACATTGTGCATGTAAGGTCATTTTTATTCTTGTGTTACTAATAAGAGACTGACCAAATAGGCAGGAATTTTGTGAGAGCCTGCATGAGCAATAGTGTTATAATACTTGGTATTTGTTTGGGTTTTAATCATGTGAAGTTACCTTGTTCGTATTAGACAATAGACAATATGTGCAGGAGTAGGCCATTCAGCCCTGCGAGGCAACACCTTCTCCCCATATCCCTTGACTCTGCTATCTTTAAGAGCTCTATGATATCTATCTAACTCTCTCTCGAAAGCATCCAATCAGTTTCACTGCCTTTTGAGGCAGTATTCCACAGATTCACAACTCTCTGGATGAAAATGGCAAATTCTTTGATTAAACCCTTAAATGTAGCTCTCTCTTTAATAAAGGAATGTAAAATGAAAGCATCTTAAAAGGAAAGGATTTTGTATCCTGATGATTGTGATTTGCCTGTTCATTTAAAATATAATTTCAGATTTCAGATTTATATATTTCAGATATAATTTTTTAATATTAACTTGGTGCAAATAATTCTGATCCTTCCATGTAGTACTGTGCCTTTCAGATTCTGGAATGGTATTAATAAACTAATTAGCTTCTGTGCGTGCTGATATTTTATTCTGTCAGGGGATTAGTATAATGGACTGTTAGTAGGATTGCATTTTGAAACCGCACGGATTACCTCATCGCATTAGTGGACATAAAATGGAGTACTTCATGCATCATTCCAGGGCTCTTGCAATTACAGCAGTTGGGGAATATCTTAAAAGGATCCACATTTTCATCTTCCTCCAGAGATGGACGGTATCCACAGTGATGGCTACATTATCCTGTAAGAGAAACTGGGCAAAGATATTTAAGCCATTATTTCACTTTATTTACAATAAATGTAGTTTCTAGTTGTGAATAGAGTACCATTGTCATGCAAAATAGTTTCTTACAAAACCATTAAAAAAAAAGTTTTCATGCATTTCAGTGTATTCCTGCTTGAACCCTGCCTGTATTTTTCAAGTTGCCTTTTTGCAGTGAAAGCATTTGTGCTCAGCATGTTGTGAATTGAGCCACATGTTAGAAATGAACTCAGGTGCTATCTATTGGTGAAACTGAACAATAGGAAATGAGGTACGTTGTCCTCATAATGAGCTAACTCTGCTGATCGAAACCCAGTGGTAACATAAAACTAGTTCCCAAGAGTCTATACACCAACCAGGAAAAGTCAGCTGCTGACAATTACTGCTTAATAATCCTTGTTGGAGTGTGTGTCTAATTTTGTGTATGTGTGGGTGTTATTTTATTGGCACTGGTTGGATTCAGCTCGGATGTGAAAAGGTGAAACACCAGATGATCTTAAGTGTTGCCTTTATGGCATTAATTTTACCATGCATCAGCATCTGTTTGTTTCACTTGGTAATTTACACAAACCTGCTCCTGAGTCTCATCAAGGAACTCTGAATATGTACCACGGGGCTGTCATGAAAGTGCAAACCCACCATCCTCCACATATGAAGTAGACACATTTGGAAGATTATGTATGCAAGGATGTCTGATCTGCTTTCCCACACAGTCATGCTAAGATGCCAGACCATGCTGTTCGAACAAAGTTAATTTTTTGTCTTTAATTTTTCAGGATCTGGGCATTTTTGGGAAAGCTATCAGTCATCCATTCCTGACCCTGTGAACCACATTTATGAACTCTGCCATTCTATCAGTGAAGGAGCTACAATTGTACCTTTCCAAGATTAGGGTACAATGTTGAAGCATTGGTCAAATATTTCCAAGTCAGTATGAGGGGGGGGGGGGGGGGGGGGGGGGGGGGGAGACACTCTGCAGACAGTTTAATTTCTTGTGGCTGAACCCCCTTTGTGATAGAGGTTATGGCTTACATAGGTGCTGTTGGATCCTTGGTAAATAATTGCCATGCAGTGTTGTAGTAACTGCCAGCCATTTGTGTCATGGGTGGAATAAATAAATGGTTATAGCGATGGTGGGGTACCAATCAAGTGGGTTGTTTTGTTTGTGTGGTGTCAGGTTTCTTACATTTTTGGAATTGCATTTATCTGGGCATCACATCTCTCTGGTGACTTGTACATTGCTGATGATGAAAGGGTTTAGGGTGTTAGAAGATGAATTATGTGCAGCAGTATACCCTGGCCCTAACCTGCTTTTCACAGGCACACTGTTCATGTGACTAATCATATTGAGTTACTGATCACTCATGACCCAAGGGTGTTCATGATACACTGCAACGGTAGTGACATTAAACTTCAAGAGTCAGTGGTTAGATTCTTGTGTGGCATTTTTGTGGTGTGAATGTTACTTGCCATGTATTAGCTCTTGTCTGAATTTTTGTTCTAGGTTCTGTTGCAACTGGGGATAGATTGTATTATTGTACTAGGTGATGTGAATAGAATTGAACATTGTGCAGTTATCTGGGAACATCACCACATGTCCCAATGTCATTGAAGATATTGGGCTAGGAGCACTGCCCCTCCACATGCCATGATTGACCTCACACACGATGGTGTTACTTTGATGATGCAGTGACCCCAACCTTTGGGCATCGTCTTCTTGATGCCCAATGTCTTCGGTTTTGCTAAGTCTCCTTGATACCAACTTGGTCAAACGTAGCCTTAATGTCAAGGGCAATCCTTCCATCATCATCTCCGGAATTCAACTCTTTAGTCCATGTTTAGACCAAGGCGCTGATGATGTCAGGACTTGACATCAGCTCCTGGGTTATTGATATATAAGTGCCACTTGATATCTTGATACCAACACAAGAAAATCAAATTAACTATGTTACAATGTGAAATACAAGAACATTTACTTGTGCTACCATTCTGTTTTCACAGTATATAATTCTGTATAAGTAGGCAAAAAAATACAGTAGGTTTGCCACATGTCCTGGTGTTCATTTCCATCTTATAGGATAGAATTTTGTAGTTTTCAGATTTGAAATGTCATCAGGTCCATTTCCCTCCACAGTTGCTGCCTGGCCTACTGAGTTCCTCATACTTTGCTTTTTGTTCAAGATTTCAGCATCCCCAGTCTGCTGTGTATCCAAGATGAAGTGCTGGATTAAAAGTTGTTTTTGGAATTAAGTCATCGACTTCACAAGATCTACTTTTTTTTTGGCTCTGTTCTCCTTTCTGATGGCTTGGGTAAGCTGCAGTAATGTAGCGTTATTAAGCATTGCATAATTTATTTAAGAGTTTTTAAATAAGTTGCATCCTGCAAAAAGCATGGAAACTTCACTTCTTCCTATGTTTAATCAGCATTTCTAAGTGTAAGTTAGAAAACATTTATGCAACGCAGTAATTATGTTTTCAAGAAGTTATTTTGGGATGTCTTTAAAATTTGGAATTGTGTCATATTACTCCCAATGCAAACTGAACTCAGATGTTTATAAATCACACAAGGTTGAATTTTGGATTTGGTGAGGTCTTTGTTTTTCATTTAAAATCGTTTCACTTATAAAGTCTGGCTTTCTCCTGAACCAAGTTTATAAGACATCTCTAAAAACCTGAGCTTTGTGATGTCAGGAATCTGTAGGTATTTATTTTGAGAGAATTTATTTTTAAACGCATGCCATAAGATCATTCATTAACCTTCAGCTGGGAAAGAATGGTGCTTGTAAATTTACGTCTTGAGTTTGAACAAGATATTCTTGCCTATTTTTCTTTCTTTGTGTTACCAATTTCCTTTTCATTATCATGTGGTCCCGCTTTCTCAAGAGCCAAGGGTGTTTTGTTATCATATGTACCAAAATGGAACAATGAAATTCCTACTTGCAGCAGCGCATTAGATTTGTAAATGCAGTACTCAATAGATAACATAATAAACATACAGAGAAAAAAAAGAAATTCAATAAAACCCAATATAGCGCAAAAACAAAACAAACCCCAAAATCCCGAGTACAACAACCCAGGCAGTTTGTAGTTTAGAGTTTAGTCGGAGTTTGTAATTTTCAATAGCCTGATGGTTGTTGGGAAGAAGCTGCTCTTGAATCTGGACTTTGCAGTTTTCAGACTCCTATACCTTCTTCCGAATGGAAAGAGTGAAATGAGAGCGTGACCAGGGTAATGAGAGTGTTGCTTTCTCTGTTGCTTTGTCTAAAGGTCTTCCCTGGACCAATCCTTTCTCTAAATTTTATTGTGCTATACCTTTGGAAGCTTTTGGCCATCTTACCATTAGTTCTAGTTGTAGTCAACATGAGTTGTTCCGGAGGAATGAATCATGTGTTAAGAGCTCAGATGGAAGCAAAACAAATCAATTAGAGCATTTGAAAAGAATGCTTAAGTGGATCTATTTTTAAATTTGTTTGCTCAGTTTTTGGACAAATCACAGTAATATTTTAATATTGCAAAGAACCTGTGTATGAGGGTATGTGTATGGGTGGGTGAGGAAGGAATTTATGTTGCTTATCTATAACTTTGATTTCGACCTTGGATCGCACTCCAAAGCACTTCTTTCCTAAACAGTGTTGTTTCAGATGTTTACTTCTAGATTTACACATTCTGTCAGTGCAATTTGGATGAGAAGCAAAGATATATGTTAGCTTAGTGTAAAGTTCACCAGTTGTGTACAGTGGGGCACGGGGGGTGTAGGAGTTAAGTGGTGACTGGAAAATGTAAGAAAGCCCTTTGGACTTTGGTTGCTTTTTCAGTGGTTGGTTTGTAATGCTTGTTTTTATTGACTGGCTGCAAAGGCGCTGAAAGAGGTAGGGCTCTTTGTGCTGCCCCTGCAGTGACAGTGATACGCACACTCACATCAGACACTTTGTGTGGCTTCTGAAGGACCGTTCGTTCGTTGGCCAGTGGATAAAGAAGTTTGAATGCGCTGATGCAGCTTTTATAAGAAATCTTTCTGTATTGAGCAGAAAATCTTTTGCAGTCATTTTGTACTCCAGGTAGGAGAACATTTTATAATAGTAAGACTGTGCATTAACATCAAATTTATAGCTGTCTATTGATTTTTAAATGGCTATTTGATTCTGAAATACACTTGTGTATACAATTTAGCGGTTTAAAATGGTTTGGAGAGTCTGCTATATATTTCAAATATCAAAAATGTTAACCAGTGTCTTAAACAAAGAATCATTTTGTAGGTAAAATGGCATTAAGACTTTCTGCCAATGTTGTAACTTTAATGTTCATATTGGTAGCAAAAATAAATGCAAAGTTTCTCAGGGAATAACCTAGGAGATTTATTGAAGAGTTGGTGCATGTTTTAACAAAATCATTATTATACTATTTATAGAAATAAATTCCTTTAGGTTTGGGATTGGAGTGTGTTTCATTATCTGGCCATGTAAAATCTTTTTTTTCCCTCCACATCCTCATCTGTATCTCTAGCTCTGCCTTTACGCCTTCAATCTCCATTCCTCCCTAATTCTAACCTTTTGTGCATTTTTGTTTTTCCAGATTTGTGCACATGCTTCAATCTCTTTAAGACTTGCATTCCTTCTGCTAGTCATTGCTGGGAGTTGTTCTAAAGCATTTTACTGTTAATGAAATACTTTTGCAATATTGTTACTGTCCTAGAATATATAACAATCCATTTTCTGCCTATTAAATTTCCACAAATATGTGGAAGTAACTGGTATTCTGTAAATAATAATATCCCCTCAATGTATATATGAAAAATGAGAGAACCTGGGCTTGGCATTTCATCTGAAGGGCAGCACCTTTGACAGAGATGCACTCCTTTTAGATGGACACAAAATGCTGGAGTAACTCAGCGGGACAGGCAGCATCTCTGGAGAGAAGGAATTGGCAACGTTCCGGGTTAGTCCGTATCGACCCGAAATGTCACCCATTCCTTCTCTCCAGAGATGTTGCCTGTCCTGCTGAGTTACTCCAGCATTTTGTGTCTATCTTCATTTTAAATTAGCATTTGCAGATCCTTCTTACACATTTTGTAAGCAATTCTTTTAGTTCTGCACTGTAGTGTCAGCCTAGATTGTGAAAACCACGTAGCTGTGGAATTGTTTCCCGAAACTCCTTGGCACCATTATTTTCATCTTCTCTAAAATGCTCCTTCTAATCTAATATTTTGACCAAGCTTTTTGTCATCCGTCCTAAAGAAACCTGATGTGATTTTTATGCTATGTTTTGTTAATGTTGTTGTGAAATGTTATAGGATATTTTACTTAAATGAAATTTGGTAGTGTTACAGTATCCTTATGGGCCTGCCCCACTTAGGCGACTGCAGGAGGACTATGCAGTCGCCACATGGTTCGCCACATGTTCGTGAGTGGTTGCCGGGCAGTGGGTGGTTCATGGTCGTGAAGAGTACCCGCATTCTGGGAACTAGTCGCGGCCTCATTATGGTTGCCGCAAATTTTTGAACATGTTGAAAAATTAGCGGCGACTAGAATGAAGCCGCCATGGAAAGTAGCGAGAATTCTCGTGCCGTAGGTGGGTTGCCAGGAGGTCCTAGTGGGTTGCCAGCAGGTCAAAGGTTCTCGTAGGCTCTCGTAGATTTAGCCGGTGCGGACCGGTGAATATTATTGGCTCATTGGGGGAAAAAAAATGTAAGCAGTAGCTTTCAGAACCAAGGATAACCGAGCGATAATGTTAACTAGACTAATTCTGACCCGTTGGGTCACATGTTCACACGGGAGGGCTGGTACCCCAACGCAATATTCCACCTCTCCACCAACTCCAATCACTCAGGGCTGGTGGGCTGGCAGCTCAGTCACTCAGGGCTGGTGGGCTGCAAGCTCAGTCATTCGGGCTGGCAGCTCAGTCACTCAAGGCTGGTGGGCTGGTAGCTCAGTCACTCAGGGCGGGTGGGCTGGCAGATCAGTCACTCAGGGCTGATGGGCTAGCAGCTCAGAAACTGCAGGAAATTCTGCCCAAAACAGGTGAGAGACTGTGGAGAGAGAGAAGGGGAGAGGTGGAGAATCAATTTTAGACATTATTCATCTTTTTCTACAGATCACGGCAATGAAGGAGGAAAGTCTATCCTGGCCTAGATCTCACAGGGAGCCAAGGAAGGGAGGGAGAAAAATACTGGGGTGAGGTTTAATACTTACAGAGGGAATACTTACTGATGGGCCAAAGGGACTCCTACTGGGCTAGTACATGCTTGATGGGCTGAAGGGACAAAAATAATCTGAGTGAAATCTCGGTAAAAGGCGCCTTTTGTGGACTTTTCCTGGCCTGGCACGGGCCTTTTGGGCCACAATGCTCCTCCTGGGCTAATACGGGCATTTTGGGCAAAAGGGACTGGTTTCTGGGCTAATAGGTGCCTTGTGGGCCGAAATGAGTGGTTTCATGTTGGCCAAAGGTGGGCTGGCAGTTGACTCACTCACTCACGGCCGGTGGGCTGGCAGTTGACTCGCTCATGGCTGGTGGGCTGGCAGTTGATTGACACGGCTGGTGGGCTGGCAGTTGATTGACTCACGGCTGGTGGGCTGGCAGTTGATTGACTCACGGCTGGTGGGCTGGCAGTTCACTCATGGCTATTTTTTGAAATTCCTTTTCAAGCAGAGTGCAGGCCACCAAATTCCAATGCAATTTCATACCATTTCAAGCAGAGTGCAGGCCACCAAATTCAAATGCAATTTCATACCATTTGGGCTTCATACTCCTGGCCCCCCGGAAGGGGCCTTCCCTTCATCATGGTGATTGACAGGTGAGAGGACCAATCAGCTGATCTCAAGATTTTTCAAACATTCATAACTTGTTTATTTTTCATCGATCGGAAAAATCCTCGGGGCTGCCTCAGCGGAGGAGGACTGTGAGTAAGATGGCCAAAAATCATAGCAATATATGGTAGCATTTTTTCTAAAATCAATATACAGCGCAGACAGGAAGTGGTCAAGTTGAGACTTTTAGTTATATAAATGTACGCCGAGCTTCTCCGTGTATCTCTGGCTTCTTAAAAGTTGTCTCCACTCCTTCTCCCCCCTCTCTCCCTCTTCTCCCCCCTCTCCTTCCTCTCCCCCCCTCTTTTAAATGACTTACCATACACTGTGTTTTTTAGCTTCTTAATTGCCAATCTTCCTGTTCATCGTGGTGCGTGTCACATTGGCTTTGCACCATGTGAATTTCACTCAGACAGCGCTCCCCCCCCGCTTGCACTGTCCCCCGCCTGCATAACGGGCTGGTGAAGGTAGCGATCTGTGTGTGTGTTCCACTTGACAGTCACCGGCAATTGCCTGAAAAATCGCCTAAGTGGAACAGGCCCATTAATCTGTGAATTAAGGCTCATCGATCACGAAGAGTTGTGAGGTTAAGGTTTATTTTCACCTATACCAGGTTACTAAGGATAACCGAGCAGTAATGTTAATGTCTGCCGAGCTTCACAGCCATGTATCTCTGGCTTCTTAAAAGTTGTGTCCACTCCTTCTCCCTCCTTCCCCCCCTCTTTTAAAGACGAAGAAGGGTCTCGACCCGAAACGTCGCCTATCTCCTTCGCTCCTTAGATGCTGCTGCACCCGCTGAGTTTCTCCAGCCTTTTGTGTACCCTTGATTCTCCAGCATCTGCAGTTCCTTCTTTAACACTGAAATGGTATGTTGATGGGATTAGAAGGGAAAAGGAGGCTCGGGGAGCATAAATAAAACCCATGTGAGCCTGTCGGACTGGATGGTCCTTTTTTCTCCATGGTTAATACTTTATAAGTTTTATAACCATACCTTTACAATACAAGCTGTGAAGTGCACCTGCAGCTCCTGGTAAAACGACCATTGCTTCATAATTGACCTTCCAGCCCCTCTCTATATTGCAATGTAGCAAAATAATCTAAACTGCTTTTATTGCTTCCACCATCAAATTTAAAGATGAATGGTTATCATTTTTTTAAAATATTTTCTACGTGCAAAGTATGGTGTACAATGGAATTGCAAAGGACTTGCTGTTGCAATCATTTCCATATGTCTCATTTCCCCAGGCCTCCCACTTCCACAGCTATTTAAACTGGTTCTTTCCATTCCTGGGCTTTGGGATAATCTGTTAATATCATTCCATTTCTAACTCCTTTCTGGTTTCTTCTGTTTGTAATGCAATTCCTTCCTTACATTTTATTTCTTGTTGCATTAACATGGCTTAGTATTTGATTCCAAACACACTAGGATTGAAAGCAAACCCCATTTATCCTCTCCATAGATGCTGATCGATTGACTTCTGTTATTTAAACTTTTCTGCTATTGTTCCTATTTCCTAAAGCATGGGCAATATTTTTATACTTTTTTTTCAAAGAACTATTATTAAAGATATTTAAAGTTATGGGGACCTTGTCCAGCCTTTCTTGCATGAAAAACATTATAAATATGGTTTTAAATGCTGTTCCATGACATTGCAATGGTGTCTTATTGAAAGTAGATTTGTAAATGTACTCTTTTGATTGCATCTCTTGCAGTTACTTCCAACTGAGACGGTGGTTTTCTCTGGAGCAAGATTGCTTGAAATTTGATATAAAGTGTTAATTATCTAATAAGGAATGGTCTGGAATCTTTGATCATTTTAACAGGCTCTAGTCTGCAAATTCTCAGATCAATCTCCTCATCATATCTACAGATTACCAGTAATTGACAAATCCCTGTACCTGGTGAGAGGACCAATTCATCATATTCCACATGGGTAGCTTGCAACCCAATGGTAGAAACATTGAATTCTCCAATTTAAGGTAGTCTCTGACAATCCTACCCCCCTCCCCATTCTTCTCCCCCACTCCTCTGTGCCCCACCTGGACCTGCACCCATTTTTCTCCTGCCCCTCTCCCTGCAAATACATTCCATCCACTGGCTTCACAATTCGCAACTCTTCAATTCTGGCAACTTTTTTCTCTTCACTGGCCTTTGTCTAATCATTTGCCTTCCAACCCCTCTCCCCTCACCTGTGTTCACCTATTACCTGGCACAGCCATGCTTTGCTGAGCTCCACCTCTTTTCTAACTTTATTTTCCACCTGTCCCCTACCCCCACAATCCGGCTGAAAAATGGTCCCGACTGCCCATGTTCTCCAAGGATGCTGCCCGTCCCGCTGGGTTACTCCAGCACTTTGTTTTATTTTCAACAAACACAATGACTACCACTTAATCTGGGAGGCAGTTTGAAGCACACAGGTAATGAATATATGGGTCCCAGTGCAGGTTAGGAAGTGGCAGATTTCTGATAGCCTGAAGATCAGTTAGGATGAAATAAGGGAGAGTACTCAGCCATTTAGTGGACAAATCCTGAGTTAAGAGATACAGATAAGGCTTTCAGTCACATTTGAGCTGAGACAAAGACAAGATTAGGCTGCACTGCAGATGCATGGTTAAGCATAGATTTTTGTTATCCCTGGACAAATATGACACCAAAGTTGTGATCATTTTGGTTAATTTAAAGAGTGGTGATGGGGAGAGATTTTGTTGCGGGGGTAGTGTATTACTGTTGACAAATTAGGTGTCCAGAAACAGGATAAATAAATATGTTGGAAGGAACTGCAGTTGCTGGTTTAAATGTGATGATAGACACAAAAAGCTGGAGTAACAGGCAGCATCTCTGGAGAGAAGGAATGGGTGACGTTTCGGGTCAAGGCTTCTTCAAACTGAGGTCTGAGTCGTAGTCTGATGAAGGGTCTTGACCCAAAACATCACCCATTCCTTCTCTCCAGAGATGCTGCCTGTCCTGCTGAGTTACTCCAGCATTTTGTGTCTATTTCAGCGTAAATAAATATTCTAAATACATATTATTCTGTTTAATGTTGTGCAAAACACCATTGTTCCCAATGCATCTAGAATTGCAGGTATCCACAGCCGTAATTTTGTTGGTAACAAGAATCATGGAAAAACAAATCATAAATCATCCTCTTAAAAACAATTCCAGTATAACTAAAATGGAAACTGGTTTGTCATCATTTTTCATTCTATCCAATATGATTGAGCATAGTTAAAATACAATTCCATGACAAAAAATATGAAACCTCATTGAGATTTTACATTGTTCCCCTTGTGTTATTGGAATTTGGGGAATTTATCCCAATATAACTCCTATTATTTTGCCACATACTAGTATAATGCATGCATCTTGCTTTTTTAATAGAAATTTCATGCTGAATATGCAGTCGGGTGTTTGGCATCACCATACGTGGTGCAATATGGCAAGCTATGCACACCCCTCTTTGTATATACACAATATTGATCAGGCTTTTGGCTCAAATTTATTTTATTAAACCATTTTGCATCTATGATGACATGTGGTAAAGCTGCTAATGTTGCACCATGTTACAGAATTGCTTTTTCGAGGTGCAAGTTCAACTGATTAGTGAATCTTGCAGACTGCTCCAATGTTTGAGGCACAGCAAGAAGACTTTTTTTTTGTTGCAAGTATGGTAAAGTTAACTTTAGAAAATGCAGAGGCTTAAAAGAAAAAAAATTGATTGTAAACTAAGGATATTTAGAATTGTATTTTGTATCTCAAGATGACCTCTTGGTAAATGTCTTAAGGTAAAAATACATGACCCTTGTTCATAGGTTTTAGGCTATGGACTAATGCCCCTATTTGAGGTTAAATAGAAATGTCACTCGGGCAAGCTCCAAGGAAGGTACTGTTGCCATCGATTAATTATGGAATAATCTGAATTTATGTTTTGACTTATGCTGTAGGGCACGGTAAAGAAAACTTGACTTTGCATTTGAGCATGGTTTACATGATCTGGGAACTGAGTGGAAAATTTTGGTTGATTTCTTGACTGACCTTGACAAAACTTGACGTTTTGCCCTCCTCCGAAATTGCTCTCTAAAAGCAATTGGTTAAAACTTCATAAACCTCTTGCTCATTTGCAACTAAACTTAGACAAACAGATTAAATGGGTGCTCTATTTTGAATAAGTTCTCATATTCTAGTTTGATGGAAACAGATATAAAAATAAACCGAACTAATGCATCCTCGCTGCTAAAAAACTGCAGATGCTGGAATTGAGCAAAAAGCAAACTGTTGGAGGAACCCAGCGGAGGGAGGTATATGGGGAAAGGGAGTGGAATAAATGAAGAAACATGGGACTTGGGGATGGGAAGTGCAGGGTGACCGAGGCCAAGCATATTCTAGGTGATCATCATTTTGAACACGTGCTCGGTCTGCCAAGGCCTGCTGCATCTCCCAATTGCTAACCTAAGTTCTTTAGTAACTTGTCAGTTTCTTTGTTGAACTAAATTAAGGCGCATGTTGCAATCAAAAGCTCCTGAACAATGGGTTGGGAGAAAGCCAAACGGTAAGAAAGAGGACTGCCATTCCCATTCCCATAAGAACCTTCCTGTCCTTGTTCCCGCTGTTGTCAGAGTGAGGCCACATGCAATCTGGAGGACAGCATCTCATATTCCACTTAAGTAGCCTAATGGTATGAACATTTGAATTAGAGTCATAGAGTCAAACAGTGTGGAACAGGCCCTTCAACCCAACTTACCCACACCGACCAACATGTCCCATCTACACTGTGTTTGGCCCATATCCCTCCAAACCTGCTCTATCCAGCTACCTGTCTAATTGTTTCTTAAACATTGCAATAGTCCCTGCCGCAGCCCATTCCAGACACCCACCACCCTTTGTGTGAAAATGTTACCCCTCAGATTCCTATTAAATCTTTCCCCCTTCTCTGGTTCTCCTCTGATTCTCGATTTCCCCTACTCTGGATAAGAGACTGTGGTCTACTCGATCTATTCCTCTCATGGTTTTATACACCTCTATAAGAACACCCCGCATCCTCCTGCCTCACCTGAAAGGACTGTTGGGCTCCGTGAATGCAGTCGCGGAAGAAGTGTTGCATCTCCTGTGGTTGCACGAGAAAGAAACTGGGGTGGTGGTGGTTTGGGTGGGAAGGGATGAGTTAACCAGGAGGTTGAGGAGGGAACGGTCTCTGTGGAAAGCGGAAAGAGGTGGAGATGGGAAGATGTGGCTAGTTGTGGGATACCATTGGAGGTGGCAAAGATGTCGTAGGATTATGTGTTGTAATACTCTAACTGATGAAAGCCAATGTGCTGAAAGCCTTTTTGACTAATCTTATCTACCTGTGATGCCACCTTCAAGAAACAATGTACCTGTACTCCTGGACCTATTTGCTCTACAACATTCCCAGAGCCCTACCATCCACAATTCTCCAACTTCAAGTAATACTTCCCTTACCCCCCCCCCCCCCCCCCCCCCCGCCCCCCCCCCCCCCCCCCCCCCCGACCTTCTCTTTCCATGCCCTTGCTCCACCTAGGTGCACACGCACTCCCACCCCTTCCCGATCACCCTACTCATTTTCCCTCCTTCTTCCAACTCTGAATCCCCCATTTCCCTTTTATCATTCTTCTTTCTCCTCCCCTGCCCTCTTTTACCCACATCCCTCCTTCCAGTTTTACATTTCACTCCTTCTCATCCGAAACTCTTGCCTCCTTTTCACCTCTAGCCTTTGTCACTTATTACACCCATTTGCCACTCAAACCCCCTCACCTGTATCCACGTGTTACTTGCTATGCCCTGTTCCAGCTTTTTCCCCATTACTACAATCAAGCTGACGCAGCGCCCCGACCCAAAATGTCGTTTGCCCAGTCTCTCCAGAGATACTGCTTGACTCGCTGAGTTCCTCCAGTACTTTGTGTTTTGCAAATGTATTCTTAATTTTGTTCAGTTCGCCAAAGTTGCTACTCAGTTGGAAAGCACGTGTTTCCTTCAACTTGTCTGAAGATCCTGATGTAACCAATGATAGTAGCATAGAATAGTAGGAGTATTGTTTTAGAGAAGTGTGAATGTTTGGAATCAAAGGGGGCAAACTTGCTGGAATTGCCTGTTTTCTTTCTTTTACATATTATAATAGAAATGCGTTACAGTATAGATTTGATTATTATGATGCCAGTGAGGAAATTGCTGGGGAAATAATGTCAATTTAAGTGGAAAGCTGTTAAATCGTGGTAGCGTACATTTCCTGTACTCTTTCAAGCATAACGAATATAAGCACTTGTTTTTAATGTAGCGTAAACATCTGTTAATGCCTATAAATGTCATGTCATTTAGGGCAGTCGAAACTGAAAGATAAATGGAAATTCTAGCTTAATGCCATTGCCGTGTCAACAGTACACCTATGGTGATCTACTAAATGTTATCTTCATAAATGCAATGTTTATTACAGGCAAGTGAAATGTTTGAGTTAAATGGTGTTAGGCTGGAACCAACATTTTTTTCTGTGAGCTTATTTTTATTGCCATTTCTCTCAGGCTGGCTACTTTCTTCTATTTTCTAAACTTCTTAAACTCAGACAGACGTATATCTTCATTTGGCTATCCGTTTCACCTAGGTAATACATCAGACATTCATTCATTTCTGCATATGGTGTTGTGTCATAACAAGTTATGACATAACACCACGTGAGTGCTACCAGTGGTGAGAAACACCTTTTCACAAAGTGATTTTCTAGTAATTAATCTGCCTTCAAGTAAATCTGAACCTTCATATGCAGTTCCAGTTTTGTTGTACTATTGTAAACTGTGCTGCAGGAGAGGGCCAGGCTGCGATTATAGGGAACAAGAGATTATTAGTTGACAGTCATTCTGCAAAGTGTTGAACTGATTTTGAGAAGAATTACATAGTTGAATAGAACTGTATAGATCCACAGAACTTCAATACAGAAGGGCCCATGTCAATTTCACACAACTGCAATCCAAGATTGGGACACAAGAAACTGCAGATGCTGCCATCATGAACAAAACACACATAGTGCTGGAGGAACTCAGTGGTTTAGGCAACATCTGTGGAGGGAAGAGGCAGACTGATGGAATAGCGGGGGAAAGCCGGAAAAGAGAAGTGGAGGCAGGGCGGGGGGGCGGGGGGGGGGGGGGGGGGGGATCGATTGTGAGTATTTGAACTTGGATATTTGGATATTTGTCCAAGATTGCCTGCTTGGAGAGCACCTTCTCAGAATGTTGAAGTAGAACACCTGTGACTTTTTTGGAGGTGTTTTCTGCTTTGTTCTGTCATTCACTTCCCATCTCAAGGTCTTAAATGATCAATTTTTTTTTTTCTAAGACCACGTCGCTTGGTTTGTGTGAGTCGGAACTGTTCTGCCAAAAGAGAGACAAGTAACAAATTGCTTGCCTGTCCATTCCCCACAGCTCTATATCCTCTGCTTTGTGTATTTATATATTTCTCTCTTTAAAAAATTGCTCTGCTTCAGGCATTTCCAATGATTGTACTCTATGGTACAGTGATATCTGCTCAACAAAATTTCTCTTTGCACATTCTTTTCCTAACTGATTTAAATTAATTGCACTTGAGCGTATCAAGTTATTATTGGATGCAGAATTCTACTTTACTATCCGTCCAGTTACATCTAGTGGGGAAGGGAGCTCACCTCTAGTTGGGCATTCGGGAGGGCAGCAATGGGGTGAGGTGGTTCTTTCCACGATAATGGACTGAGCTGATTTTAGACGGGATGATTTTTTTTTTTTACATAGACATGGTTGATTAGAGTCTGCTGCCGTTGCTGGTGACTGTTATTTTCAGACCATTGTGTCTACTTCCTGTGTGTCAAAGGTCTTTGGAGGAGGGTGGTGTAAAGATGGGAAGCTGGCAGGAAAGTGACCAGATTGCATGTCGTGGGGCGAGCGCAACCGCAGGAACAGCTGGTGCAGTGGCTGAATTCACAAGCAATGAAGGGTAAAACTGGTGTAAATAACTTCAGATTGCAGTTTGAGTCGTGGCGTTCACGTGGACTTGCGAGGTTTTTTTGGGCTGCGAAGCAGCTTCCCATAAAGGAGGAGATGTGTGAAAGCGAGAGTGCAAGACTCGGTGTGCTACTCTTGCAGCTGCGCTCATGTCAGCCAGCCCTAGTTTTCTCCACAAAAGGTGGAAATCCTTTCCCTCAGTTATGTGGAATGTACAGTTATTTGAGATGTGGCGGTTAGACGTTTAAAACAAAAAAGTTTGTGCAAATTTGAAAGCTTGTAAGAATTGTGATATTTTCCGTAAGGCTCCTGTCCATTGTCTTTGAACTCATTGTAGTTTATGATGTGTCCACACAACTACGTTATGTCAGACTGAATCTTGAATTAATCGCGATTGCTAGTAACCTTTACACATGTTAGTTTCAGTCTGCTTAATGAAACTTCTATGCCTTGGCAAAAACTTTTGTGTAGCAAGCATAACTAAGAAAAATATATATATTTAATGCAGAGCTTTGTTTTAGAAGTCCTACATTTTGGACATAAGCATCTTAAAAAAAAAATATCCACTGTTTTGTTTTCCGTCAATGTATCTTATTCTGAAAGTTGGATTACGTAGTGTGCAATCTATTGACGAACCTGTGTATTCAGAGGTGTTTTTGTTGCTTTCTGTTGGTTAGTATTTTGCTGCATGGTAGTAATTGTACCAGTGTTAGTTGAGTCTGTGCACAGAAAAGGGTCTGTTGTCAAGTGTACACTCTAGAAATCTAATTAGTGGGAGACACTTGTGTACATTGTTCATTCTTGAATCATAAATTTGTTGCGATGCTATTGGAATATCGTCCCTGCTCGAAGCTAGTTGATGTAATTGGGTGCGAGCCTTGGGCTATTTTTATATTGCAACTTTGAGACTAACAAATGTGAAAATCCTTTGAAAACAGGAAACTCGGCCATTCTGTGTGTGTGTGAGGAACAGATGATCAGGATGATAGCCAGCTAAGTGGAAACTTCCAGCAAGCTTGTTTTTTTCCTTGTTTTGCAAAGTGCATGACTGAGCTTCCTGGAAGACCCATACAAAATAAAGCCTGATGGCCTGATCATTTGAGATTTGTGTAGTCACATATGCAGAAAATAGTTTCCCATTGTGCTCTGAACTACTGTTACAGTGGTCAACGCAATTTTGTTTTTCTCTGGTGGCGCAGTTTACCACTTTTTGCTAAATGTCCTCCTGTTTCTTTTCCGTTTGTTTTGGGATCACAAACGAAAACAAATATCTCAACCTTGGGTTTACGGAAGGAAAATGTAGTCATTTTGTGATGTGGACACTATTTTAAATTGTCAATCGATGTGTTAGCTCAAACATAAATGGAGCAAAAATTGTTCTATCACAAGAACCCAGGGTGTGTTAATGTGTCATGGTAATGCATCCGACAGATATGTTACTGGATATCGCTCCAACATGTGACACTCTCTGCTCCACATCGATTGTTCTACTTTCTAAAGCATTGCATAAAAAAACATTAAATGACAATGGATGAAAAATATGTAGAGCTTGTCAGTTGTTACCACATGAATAAGCATAACAGTACTGTAAAACGTGACCTTAAGTAGAGATTAACAAGGATTGTAAACAGGTTTGACTGTAAAACCTTCCTGTGGTTTCACAAGCTGAAAACTCTAAAAATGGCAAGCTCGTTAGTTTGGAGGTTGAGAATGTGAGTTAGCATTTACGTATTTTCTCAAATTGGTAAAACAAACATTTAAAAAAATTACGTTGTGTTGCCATTCAACTCTATTGCATTACTAACAAAAACTTATGTGTGATAACATTACAGAACAGTAAATCATGACTAAAACCTGCAGATAAAGTCGGCTAAATCAGAAAGACATTTTTTGTTTTGAAGATAACACCTTGAAAGCTTGAACAATGAATGTGTTATTATTTACTGTATTACAATAGACAGTAGGTGCAGGTGTAGGCCATTCGGCCCTTCAAGCCTGCACCGCCATTCAATGTGATCATGGCTGATCATCCACAATCAGTACCCCGTTCCTGCCTTCTCCCCATATCCCCTGACTCCGCTATCTTCAAGAGACGTATATAGCTCTCTCTTGAAAGTATCCAGAGAACCGGCCTCCACCGTCCTCTGAGACAGAGAATTCCACAGACTCACAACTCTCTGGGTGAAAAAGTGTATCCTCGTCTCCATTCTAAATGGCTTATCCCTTATTCTTAAACTGTGCCCCCAAGGTTCTGGACTCCCCCAACATCGGGAACATGTTTCCTGCCTCTAGCATGTCCAAACCCTTAACAATCTTATATGTTTCAATAAGATATCCTCTCATCCTTCTAAACTCCATAGTGTACAAGCCCAGCTGCTCCATTCTCTCAGCATATGACAGTCCTGCCATCCCGGAAATTAACCTTGCGAACCAGCGCTGCATTCCCTCAATAGGAAGAATGTCCTTCCTCAAATGAGGGGACCAAAACTGCACACAATGCTCCAGCTGTGGTCTCACTAAGGCGCTGTACAACTGCAGAATGACCTCTTTGCTCCTATACTCAACTCCTCTTGTTATGAAGGCCAACGTGCCATTTGCTTTCTTCACTGCCTGCTGTACCTGCATGCGTAATTTCATTGACTGATGAACCCGTTGTACTTCCCCATTTCCCAACTCGACACCATTTAGAGAATAATCTTAGTTCCTGCTTTTGCTACCAAAGTGGATAACCTCACATTTATCCGCATTAAACTGCATCTGCCATGCATCTGCTCACTCACCCAACCTGTCCAAGTCACCCTGCATTCTCATAGCATCCTCCTCACAATTGACACTGCCACCCAGCTTTGTGTCATCTACAAATTTGCTAATGTTACTTTTAATCCCTTCATCCAAATCATTGATGTATATTGTAAATAGCTGCGGTCCCAGCACCGAGCCTTGCGGTACCCCAGAGATGCTACACTTGTCTCTTTACCTCCCCCCTCCACTCCTTTCAAGGACCCAAACAGTCCTTCCAGGTCCGACAGAGGTTCACCTGCACCTCCTCCAACCTCATCTACGGATGCCGCTGCTCTAGATGTCAGCTGATCTATATCGGTGAGACCAAGCGGAGGCTTGGCGATCGTTTCGCCAAACACCTCCGCTCGGTCCGCAATAACCAACCCAACCTCCCGGTGGCTCAGCACTTCAACTCCCCCTCCCATTCCATATCCGACCTCTCTGTCCTGGGCCTCCTCCATGGCCAGAGTGAGCAACACCGCAAATTGGAGGAACAGCACCTCATATTCCGCTTGGGGAGTCTGCATCCTCTTGGCATGAACATTGAACTCTCTCAATTCTGTTAACCCTCGCTGTCTCCTCCCCTTCCCACCTCTCCCTCAGCCCTTGGGCCACTCCTCCTCCCTTTTCCTTTCTTCCCCCAGCCTCCCCCCACCCCCTATCAGTCTGAAGAAGGGTTTCGGCCCGAAACATTGCCTATCTCCTTCGCTCCATAGATGCTGCTGCACCCGCTAAGTTTCTCCAGCATTTTGTGGTATCCAACTAATCACTGTCTGCCATTCTGAATGGGACCCGTTAATCCCTACTCTTTGTTTCCTGTCTGCCAACCACTTTTCCATCCGTGTCAGCACTCTTCCCATGGTTTATTGTCAGCTACCTGGATTTTAATGTGGTTTGTGGTTGATGGTATCATCTTGCAATATATAAACAGTAATTGTATGCTGCAGATTGGGTTGGCGGTAAATATTTTTGTGTTTATTGCTGGATTTTTAAGCAATAACCTGAATGTATGAGGCGACTCGTGCCTTATAGTGATAAGCAAATCCAAGGAGAGTTGGATTTTTTGCGAGGTTTGATGAAGTCAACAGGAAGTTGTAGAAATAGTAGTACATTTGTTTTTGAGCATACAAAGTCATCTACAGCAGTTTGTTTTAGCTGCAGAACATGACATCATCACACGCCAATGTAGCTTGACCAGAACTCCACCTTTAGCTTCAGAGTACATGAGTACAAGTTGTTCTGAATTTAAGGATGGGTGCATTTACTGCCAATTGCAAATGGGGAAATCTTTCACTCTTCTTTCCTCCCGGTCATTTTTGTTTCAGTTCAAAATATTTTTTGAAGTGGGGGGGCTATCATGAAATCAGTCCCTTTCCATTTCACTTATAATTTGTCTCTGAGGTGAAAACTGCTTCATTCCTTGCAAGCAGTTTTGCAGTCAAAAGATTTTTTTTAAATGCAAGGACTATTTTTATAAACATCAATATTGTGAATCAGTCTGAAGAAGCATCTTGACCTAAATCGTTGCCTATCCATGTTCTCGGAGACACTGTCTGACCAGCTGAGCTACTCCAGCACACTTTCCTCTTTGGTAATGTGAAATTAAACACCCTGTACTAGCTCTATAATCTTTATTTAGTTCTTGGATATGATTTAAATAAGTTTAATATGTAATATTAGAGTGTAGTATGAGAGTACAGAATGAAAATTAGTTTGTGGATGTAAGCCAAGCCTATTTTAAAATATCTGATTTTAAAATCTCAACACGAGGATTATTCATTTTGATTAGTTAAACCAAAAACAGACTGAAGTTTTATTATTGGCTCTTTCAAGAATAGTTGATGTTTTAAAATAGTTGATGCCATTTTAGAATGTGCGAATGACATGGTAAAAAAAATCTAGTGCAGTCTTGTATAACGTAACATCCAGCTCACTCACTGGGTTAATTGGCTAAAGGTTTTCTGCGGTTAGATTTTAAACCATTTGGACCCACGGAATACAAGATGTTAAGCCAGATTTCTGCTTCATCAGCTGGCAACGTATGGGTTGTGTTTGGGATGTGTGTTTGTGCATTGCCCCTAGCAGCATTGTTGGTTTGCACGTTCAAACACTTATTAAACTGCACGCTGCACAGAAAATTGTGGAAAGGCCCTTCTGTGTGCATTTTCCTTGCACAAAGTAACTTATCGGGCCCTGTATGTACCATTGCCATCATTGAGCATCTAATAGAGGAACTTGGATCACTCTTAAGCTGCAACACGCTTGGGGATGATAAATATTATGGCTAGACAGGCAAGGGGGAGGGATTGGTTCTGGAATGTTGCCGCTTCATTTGATTGGGGATAAAGACTTTGATGTTTGGGACACGGCATCAATGGAGTGAGGTTTGGGATTGTAACCAGCTTGGGGAAGTACATGACGATTGGGGATGCAATCAGTGGGGAAGAGTGATCACCATATGAAAATGATGTACAAATAAATTACCTGTGGAAAGATTAACCACCAGACCTCAGCCAAGCGCCAGATCTGGCTGGTCCTTGATGCCAAATGATTCTGTATATCTGCTAAGTGAATATCTGCATCATTGGAGTTGACTACTGAAATGTGGGCCATATTTACACCAAGTGTTTCACATGATGGTAAAAAAGATGCTTTGCATCTCATTTAATCTTGCACATGCATGGGGCCACTGCATTCATATGGCTGGCATGAACCTCATGTGCGAGAAGAACTGATGTAAGTTATTTGGAAATAATCTTGCAAATTGGATATCTTTGCAGCAGAATTTTTGGCTAACACTTGACTTCAATTTTAACAATATTTTCTGAATAGGGGTGGCAGAGAGTTCCTGTCTACATTCTCCCTGTGACCATGTGGGTTTTCTCCGGGCACTCCGGTTTCCTCCAACACTCCAAAGACGTACAGGTTTGCAGGTTAATTGGCTTCGGTAAAAATTATAAATTGTCTCGTGTGTAGGATAGTGTTAGTGTAGGGGGATGGTCTCGCTGGTCGGCGTGGACTCGGAGGGCCAAACAGCCTGATTCCATGCTGTATCTCTAAGGTAAAAGTCTAAAGTTTATGATGTTGATTAGGTAGGTTGCAGTGCTGTAGTGTAGTTGCCCATAAAATGAACGTTCCATCTTTAATCCAAACAGCTGGCCTTTACAGTTTTTGAATGTGCTTAAAAATGGACTGTTTTTGCTCTACTGTTACAATCCAGCAGATAAAATGAATTAGTTTAGAGATACAGCGCAGAAACAAGTCTTTCGGCCCACAGAGTCCGTACCGAATATCGATCCCCGCACATTAACGCTACCCTAAGCACACTAGGGACAATTGTTTTCATTTATACCAAGCCAATTAACCTACAAACCTGTACATCTATGGAGTGTGGGAGGAGACCGAAGATCTTGGCGAAAACACACGCACGTCACGGGGAGAACATACAAACTCCGTACAGACAAGCACCTGTACTGAGGATGGAACCCGGGTCTCCGCGCTGTGAGGCAGGAGCTCTACCGCTGACCATTGCGCCGCCGTGCAAATGTTAATTAAAAAAATCATGATGTTCATCATCCTATCAATCCCTAACATTAACTCATCTTAATTAAAGGCTTCATGAGGTGCAAAGTGCAAAGCTGACAGACCAAATGGTTTGAAATTTAGTACAGAAGCAAGAGAGAGCAACCAGGCTAGTCCATCATTTGGTGCAGTCTCAAGTGCTGCCTGCCTGATCCAACAAGAAAATAGATGGAGCAAAAGATAAGAGAATGAAAACCACCAACAGTATTTCTAATAAATATTTTCTCCAATTTCACCAAATTGGACATTCCATCTCAGTGACTAAATTCATTTGTTAGAAACACAGGAAAGGGAATTTATTTAAAATCTCAACTAAATTGACTCAACAAGAGATTAATATCTGTGCTACTCAAATTGCACTGCAGCTAAGTTGTAAATTGTTATCGTTCCATATCTCTTCACCTCATTAACCGCCGACTGTTATAGGAGCATGTGTGAAAAATGCCTTTTAGCCCGGTTGATGAAAATCTGTTTTTTGACTTTTAGGCACAAGAAATATCAATTGTATCCATCTAATTATTGCAGTAAATCGCTCAATATGATGAGTGGAGAAATTCCAAAGACGCCATGCCTTTTTTGGGCTCTATATATTGACTGAAGTTATTTTGGAATGATTTTAAACAGCAATGTTTGTCTTTTATTTTGAATAAATTGGTTTGTCATACATGTCTTAACTAGTAATTTGTTGAATATCAATCTGTGCAGCAGGTTAGAGTGTTTAAAACATAGGACCATATCAAACTTATCAATAGACAATAGACAATAGGTGCAGGAGTAGGCCATTCGGCCCCTCTATCCAGCAACGCCATTCAATGTGATCATGGCTGATCATCCACAATCAGTACCCGTTTCTGCCTTCTCCCCATATCCCTTGACTCCTCTATCTTTAAGAGCTCTGCCTAGCTCTCTCTTGAAAGCATCCAGAGAACCAGCCTCCACTGCCCTCTGAGACAGAGAATTCCGCAGACTCACAACTCTGTGTGAAAAAGTTTTTCCTCGTCTCAGTTCTAAATGGGTTACCCCTTATTCTTAACCTGTGGCCTCTGGTTCTGTGCTCTCCCAACATCAGGAACATGTTTCAAGCCTCTAGCATGTCCAAACCCCTAATAATCTTAAATATTTCAATAAGATCCCCTCTCATCCTTCTAAATTCCAGAGTATACAAGCTCAGCCGCTCAACATATGTCTTATCAACATATGACAGTCATGCCACCCAGGGAATTAACCTGGTGAACCTACGCTGCAATCCCTCAATAGCCTCCTTTAATGTCCTCCCTCAAATTGGGAGACCAAAACTGCACACAATACTCCAAGTGTCGTCTCACTAGGGCCCTGTACAACTGCGGAAGGAGCTCTTTGCTCCTATACTCAACTCCTCTTGTTATGAAGGCCAATATGCCATTCGCTTTCTTCACTGCCTGCTGTACCTGCATGCTTACTTTCAGTGACTGATGAACAAGGATCTCCAGATCCCATTGTACTTCCCCTTTTCCCAACTTGATTCCATTTAGATAATAATCTGCCTTCCTGTTTTTGCCACCAAAGTGGATAACCTCACATTTATCCACATTAAACTGCATCTGCCATGCATCTGCCCACTCACCCAACCTGTCCCTTGTCAATTTTCCTAGTTACATCCTCAAAAAATTCCAGAAGATTAGTCAAGCATGATTTCCCCTTCGTCAATCCATGCTGACTCGGACCAATCCTGCTACTGCCATCCAAATGAGGTGCTATTTCATCTTTTATAATTGACTCCAGCATTTTCCCCACCACCGATGACAGGCTATCTGGTCTATAATTCCCTGTTTTCTCTCTCCCGCCTTTCATAAGTGGGATAACATTAGCTACCCGCCAACCGACAAGAATTATTCCTGAATCTATAGAACATTGGAAAATGATCAGCAATGTGTCTACAATTTCTGGAGCCGCTTCCTTAAGTACCCTGGGATGCAGACAACCAGGCCCTGTGGATTTATCTGTCTTCAGTCCCAATAGTCTACCCAACACCATTTCCTGTCTAATGTGAATTTCCATCAGTTCCTCCATCTCTCTAGATCCTCTAACCACTAGTACACCAGGGAGATTGTTTGTGTCCTCCTTAGTGAAGACGGATCCAAAGTAAATGTTCAACTCGTCTGCCATTTCCTTGTTCCCCAGAATAAATTCACCTTTTTTAAGTCTTCAAGAATCCAACTAAATTTTTCCTCTTCACATACCTAAAGAAGCTTATACTATCCCCCTATATATTCTTCACTAGCTTACCTTCGTACCTCATCTTTTTCTCCCCGTATTGCCTTTTTAGTTATCTTCTGTTGCTCTTTAAACGTTGCCCAATTCTCTGGCTTCCCGCTCATCTTTGCTATGTTATACTTCTTCCCTGACTTCCCTTGTCAGCCACGGTCGCCCCGTGGAATATTTCTTCCTCTTTGGAATGAACGGATCCTGCACCTTCTGCATTGTTCCCAGAAATACCTGTCATTGTTGTTCCACTGTCATCCCTGCTAGGGTATCATTCTAGTCAACTTTGGCCAGCCATAGTCCCCTTTGTTCAACTGTAATACTGACACCTCCGATTGACCCTTCTCCCTCTCAAACTGTAGATTAAAACTTATCATATTATGGTCACTACCTCCTAATGGCTCCTATACCTCGAGTTCCCTTGTCAAATCCGGTTCATTACACAACACTAAGTCCAGTATTGCCTTCTTCCTGAGAGGCTCCAGTACAAGCTGCTTTAAGAATCCATCGAGGAGGCACTCCACAAACTCCTTTTCTTAGGGTCCAGTACCAACCTGATTTTCTTGATTCAACTTTCACCCTATGACCAGGCTACTGTTTGGGGGCCTGTAGATAAATCCCATTACGGTCTTTTTACCCTTACAATTCCTTAGTTCTATCCATACAGACTCCACGTCTCCTGTTTCAATGTCACCCCTTGCAAGGAACTGAATTTCATTCCTCACCAACAGAGCTACCCCACCCCCTCTGCCCACTTGTCTGTCTTTCCAATAGGATGTATACCCCCTGAATATTCAGTTCCCAGCCCCAGTCCTCTCGCAACAATGTCTCTGTAATTCCCACAACTTCATACTTGCCAATTTCTAACTGAGCCTCAAGCTCTCCACTTTATTTCTTATACTTCGCGCATTCATATACAACACTTTGACTTTGGTTTTCACCTCCGCTCTCACACCAGTCACTATTGGCCCTGACCTTACTCTCTTATCCCTTCTCGAACTTTCCTTCCCATTAATTCGGGAGTCTTGTAACTTTTCCTGTACTCACTTCCCCTTTAACTCCATGTTTATACTCCCAATTTGTCAATCCCTCCTCCCCCCCACTATTTAGTTTTCTAGCTTCGCATCAATTGATACTGCTTTTCCCATTGTAACCAATTTCTGAATAATTATGTTTTTCTTGCATTCCTTATTAAATGTATTAGCGACTGACGCATTCACTTCCCCTCATTTGTCTTGCCCACAAATGGACCCACAATCCTGTTTATATCAACGGAACGATGGTGGAAAGGGTCAAAAACTTCAAATTCCTGGGCGTGCATATTTCCAAAGATCTTTCCTGGTCCCAACACACTGATACAATTATAAAGAAGGCACATCAGCCCCTCTACTTCCTGAGAAGATGACGAAGAGTCTGTATGTCAAGGAGGACTCTCTCGAACTTCTACAGGTGCACAGTAGAGAGCATACTCACTGGCTGCATCATGGCCTGGTTTGACAACTTGAACGTCCAGGAGCGGAAAAGACTGCAGAAAGTTGTAACCACTGCCCAGTCCATCACCGGCTCTGACCACCCCACCATCGAAGGGATCTATCGCAGTCGCTGCTTCAAAAAGGCTGTCAACATCATCAAAGGCCCACATCATTCCTGGTCACACATTCACCATTGCCATCAGGAAGAAGGCACAGGAGCCTGAAATCTATAACATCCAGGTTCAGGGACAGCTTCTTCCCCACAGCCATCAGGCTATTAAACACGACATCAAATAAGCTCTGAACAATAACAGTCTATTATTATTATTGGACTATATCTGTTTATTTATTGTGTATATATGGTTTATGGTCCAGAGACACACAGAACCTTTATCTTCAGTTTTGCATTATGTTTACATATTCTGTTGTGCTGCAGCAAGTAAGAATTTCATTGTCCCATCTGGGACACATGACAATGAAAATCTCTTGACTCTTGAAGCATCTCCGCCCACTGTTCCAAGACTATCATAAATAGATCTCCACCTTATTTTCTCTTTTCTTGATTGAAAGCTCCTGCGTGTGGCTTGGTACCACAGTTACTGTACTGTTACTGGGTTACTCGGTGCTCTTGCTGTACACGTGACAATAAACTAAACTGAACGGTTTCCGGGCAAGTTCTAATTCAACTGAGGGCTCATGCCTGTTATCCAAAAAAACTTTTTTTTTTGGACATTTGCCCTAAATCAATTATATGATCCTCGGGGCCATCTCATATCAATTATAAATGTAATTTGCCTATTCCGTGAGCACTTTGGAAGATAAAATAAATAATATCCTTGTGTTTTGTCACAGTCC
The DNA here is from genome assembly GCA_035221665.1 of Okamejei kenojei. Lineage (NCBI taxonomy): Eukaryota > Metazoa > Chordata > Chondrichthyes > Rajiformes > Rajidae > Okamejei > Okamejei kenojei. The sequence continues at coordinate 34,453,347 of CM069131.1, read as the reverse complement.
TTATACACTCACAATATGGCACTCTCAGAATTCTGATGACACATGCTAAAGATTAGTTTAGGTCTTCTCAATACTATGTCAAAGGCAGTCGATGCTCACAAGTAGAAAAAAAACAGGGAGAGGTCCATCCAAAAGTAATTGAAGTAAGGATTAAAAACTGCAAATGCTCGACATCTGAAAAGTCAACACAAATTTCTGACAAAACGCAACATGGCCACCAACCTGCAAAACCTGGAAAATTGGCATTTATCAGCAGGAAAGCAATCTCATTCCTCCTAGTCTCTAACATACTGTTCAACAAAGCGTTCATATTAGTGTTTCTGAATACCATTGCTTCCAAACCATATATTAGCATCCCCTGCTGTAACAATGTTGGATTCGTTCCTCAGAGCTAAAGATTGTGGTCGGAATTGTTTACTGAAGGGTTGCATTTGAAAGCTTGTTTTACAATTTTTGGGGACAATGGTTCCAAACATGAGGTGTGTGAGTACCTCGGGATTTGGGGTAAGGAAGGAGACAAAGGTCGGGGTTGGGGTGCCTTTAATAACAAATTAATTTAGATAGAAAGCTGACAAAAAAAGGTACATGTAGATTAGACGCACCAGAAACTGATAGAAAGTTGAGCATAGGTGTTCTGGAGGGAAGCGTCTCTTTGAAAGGGAGTGTGGTGGGAGCACAAGATGTGTAAATATTCGTAAATATTACAAAATTAAGCACGTTTTTGTCCTATTTTGGTCTGGCAGGAATAAAGGGCTTTCAGTATTAATGCATGACCGCTTCTGTGGCAGTGCAAGCCACCAGATTTAATTATAGAATCTGTCTAAAAAAAATCTCAGATATTTGTGCATAACAAAGAACGAGTTATATGACTGCATACTGCAAATTAACTAAGCATAGAGAAGCTTTTGTATTGTGATTGAACTGGGAGGTGCTGATGTCAGTTCTCCTGCCTCACATCCAGCATTATTCCAGCATTAAATTGATCATTGTTCCCTGATGCAGGGAATCTTTCTTTTACAGTGATTACATTCTCTAATTTGTGATTGCTTTTGTTCTTTATTTTGACTGCGCCAGTTATCCAGAGCATGAGTTATCTCGAATTATAATGAACTCAGTATCTCACCGTAACAGGAGTGGCTGGCCCCAATTCATCTGGGGACTCTCAACAAACTCAAAATGTGAAAGATGTTATAAGGCAATAAAGACATTTAAAATGGTACAAGTATGTCGATTTTTTGTGTGTATGCAAAAAAAAAACACCTCTCATATTAGATACCATTATTAAATAGCTTTAGAATTGTCTGTGTGAGAAGGGTTTCACCAGGCTGGGGTGAAATAATGCAGGAATAGCATTTGAGTTTGTTTTATAGGATGGGAAATTTAAAAATAAACAAGATCATAATCCAAGGTCCTGCTAATATGTGCAGCACAATGATACTGAGGGAGGTTCCAGTTGAGCATTTCCCTCTCGTGAAATTAGATGGAGGTGCATAGCATTGTCATGCCTAAACAAAGCTGGACGACTGGATTGGACTCAGTCCACTTGAAAACAGGGCAATAGCATAAGTGTATTGCAGTAAAACTGAGGATGGCCACTGAGTCACACCCTGGCCACTCCCTCCTCCCCTCTCCCATCAGGCAAAAGGGATAGAAGTGTGAAAACGCACACCTCCAGATTCAGGCACAGCTTCTTCCCAACTGTTATCAGGCAGCTGGATCATCCTATCACAACCAGAGAGCAGTGCTGAACTACTATCCACCTCTTTGAAACCCTCAGACTATCCTTCATGGGACTTGCTGGCTTTACCTTGCATTAAACGTTATTCCATTTTTGTGTATCTATACACTATAAATGGATTGATTGTAATCATCTATTGTCTTTCTGCTGACTGGTTATCACGCAACAAAAAGCTTTTCTCTGTACCTCGGTACACGTGACAATTGAGGGGTGATCTCATAGAGACTTACAAAATTCTTAAGGGGTTGGACAGGCTAGATGCAGGAAGATTGTTCCCGATGTTGGGGACGTCCAGGACAAGGGGTCACAGTTTAAAGGGGGAAATCTTTTAGGACCGAGATGAGAAAAACATTTTTCACACAGAGAGTGGTGAATATGTGGAATTCTCTGCCACAGAAGGTAGTTGAGGCCAGTTCATTGGCTATATTTAAGAGGGAGTTAGATGTGGCCCTTGTGGCTAAAGGGATCAGGGGGTATGGAGAGTAGGCAGGTACAGGATACTGAGTTGGATGATCAGCCATGATAATATTGAATGGCGGTGCAGGCTCGAAGGGCCGAATGGCCTACTCCTGCACCTATTTTCTATGTTTCTATGTAAACTAAACGGAATTGAACTAAAATATAAATATATAAAAAGGGTAAAGCATCCATTGAAATTAAACAATGTAATATTTTATGGATATTTACCATATGTTTAATCCCACATATGAGAAGCATACCAAAATATGTGAGATGTTTTGGCTATCTGGAAATATTGTATAATGCTTCATAGGCTGTGAAAACCTGTATACAGACTTGTGAAAGATATTTGGAGGTTTTCTACCTTCTCCTACCATTTCACCAGCCTTTATATTTCCTTCCTCTTTTTTTATTTTCCTTACTCCCCTCATAATATGGTTTAGCAAAGGAAGTATGATTCTGGATATCATCCTTTGCTTTCACATATATTTTGTGATAACAATGCAGAACCTTTTCATCAGGAGCTGAGATGATGATGATGATTCATACCTCCTGCACAAGTATTAGTCATTAATTTGTTCAGTTTCAGGTAATGTCAGGCAGAAACTTGCCTAAACTCCCAAAACTCCCTGTATTGAGGTCAACTGTCTGGTAAAGTACATCAGGGCACACCTGAAAGATCTCGCTTTCATTTTGTATTGACTGTAAGTAGGAGTGATACCAAGACTGGTGTTGACCGGAACAGATTTCCACTGATGCGGAGCACGGCCCAATGCCATTCTTGTAAATAAACATGTGAAAATTCAAGAGAGAGACAAGACACCACAGGTACTGGAATGAGTGCACATTTGAATTTAATCATGAGAAAAATTACACGATTGTTGCATTCTGCAGTAGCCATTTAGCTTAACTCAGTGTGTTATAACTATAACCAGTTACCTTTAAATTTTATTTGCCTGTAATTATGTGGGTGGGATTTTAACATAGTTGCAGGCGTGTTTGTGGCTGGGATTCTCGCGCAGACGCCCTAGTAATTAGTTCAGTTTGAAGAAGCATGGTGGGGAGGTCACAGCTTTCGATCATGCACGAGCATGACTACGAGTAAGATCAAAATGTACTTAAACAAGAAGAAGTTTGGATGAATATCTTACTGTTTTTACTACAACAATAAAGGAACTATTAATTAAGAGACTGTGTTTTGAAGATTTATCTTTGGACGGTATTAAATGTCTCGTGGAGAGCCCGTGGATGCTTTTCGATAATCTCCTAAACCCCTGTCTTCGATCACAGTGGCTAGAGGAAAGATTCATTGAACGTATAAAAATCTGTCACTGCACATTTTGCACTTCTGTGCAGTGACTTTGGTCTTCTATTAATTGACATTTGGAGATGGACACTGGAATTGACACTGGAAGCATTTGGACATATTGAAAGAGTCAGACTGCATATATCTAGATGGTGGCATTGGATGTGAAAGATGACTTTCACCACATAGGATATTGCATTGTACAGCACAGGAACAGGCCCTTCAGCCCACAATGTCAGTGCTGAACATGGTGCCAAGACCAACCTGTATTGGCCTGCACATAATCCATATCCCTTCATTCCCAGCATCATCGGCGGCCACTCGAAATGAGTATGACTGTCCCCTCCTGAGGACGCTTTTGTGCGTGACTTTGTTTAACGTGGGGAGACTGGTGCACAGACAGCATCCACACGGTCCTTGACAGATCAGGGTCAGGATCCAGTGGCATGGAGTCCAGGACGACCGGAGACCCTTTTCTGCTGCAGCCTTCATCCGCCTTCCCAGCCGTTGTGACGCTCCACTAAGGTCAGCCATCGTTCTCTGCCTGTTTCACCGTTGAGGTCTTGGTTGGATTGCTCTTTGTCAGAGGCCTCCCCCTTGACCTTACCGCCATGGGTGGCCCTACCAGGAGCATAGCTCCAGACGGCATCGCTCTCAGGATCTCAGGCCCATACAAGCTTCTCCACCACGACAAGGTGACAATCCATGGAGAAGCATATCCATGTGCGTATCCAAAAGTTTCTTAAATACTGTATGTCCCTCCACCACACCTCCAGGCAGTGCGCTCCAGGCACTCATCCCTTTGTGTAACAAAAACTACCCTGAAACAAACAAATGGTTTTAGCTCCTCTCCAGTCCTGTGGTGAGAAAAGATACAAAGATTTTCTGTATTTATGTAATGTTTTGTGTTTAAAGATTAAGAATCTATGTATGGCCATCTCTGCATAGATAATTATCAATCTTAATTAACGGTCATTTGAAGACTTGCAAACTTGTCTCTTCAGCAGTTTCCTGAAGTTCTGTCTAGATTCCAGAACATAACCCTGAAATTGTCTTTTCCTCGTCAGTGTCACAATTCATTTCTATTTTACTGTTGTCTACACCCGTCATGAAAAGTAGTTTGATTCACCATCAAGTTCAGCAAGTAAGGATCATGCTGTTTTTAATCTTGGGTGCTCTGAGAAGTGAATCAGCCAGTTTGAAACTCTCACTGGGAAACCAAACTGCAGATGTTCCAAAACTAAAAGAAAAACAAACCATTGGAAGATCTCAGCAGGACTCAGCAGGACATCTCTGGATAGAAGAAATGGGTGATGTTTCGAGTCGAGACCCTTCTTTGAAACCTGAAATGTCGGCCATTCCTTCTATCCAGAGATGCTGCCTATCCCGCTAAGTTGTTCCTTCATTCTGTGTCTACGGTTTAAACCAGCATCTGCAGTTCCTTCCGACAACATTGTAAGTACTCAGCATGTTGTTCAACATCTAAAGGGATAATGGCTAAAGGGATCAGGGGGTATGGAGAGAAGGCAGGTACAGGATACTGAGTTGGATGATCAGCCATGATCATATTGAATGGGGTTGTAGGCTCGAAGGGCCAAATGGCCTACTCCTGCACCTATTTTCTATGTTTCTATCTACAGAGTTAACATCTCAATTCGATGACCTCTCGTACAAATGCGTAAGATTTAAAACACAGTAATATTTTAAGTTGCAGGAATGGGGAGAACATTAAGAATGTCTGTGAAAGGGAGGCGACCAAAGAAGATGGACAGCACAGATTTCTATTGTTTGGCAGCAGTGGGTGAAGACGTGTTTGTGGCGATCATCTAGAGGACGAGCTACCAGAACGAGAATAGAGAAAAGTCAAACTAGACAAAGAAATGAAACAATACCAAAACTGTAACATACAAAGCTGAAAATGTGAAATTTAGGAGAATACTGGAAAAGACTAGTAGATCAGGTAATATCTGTGGAGAAAGGAAAACAGTGTTACATCAAAACTAGTCAGAGACTGATAAGTAAAACCAAAAATGGAAAATGGTGTAAACGTTTAGTAAGTCAGTGGAGAGATAGACTGGCAGCATTCCAGGTTAACGATTATAAACAGTCATCGGTCTGAAATATCAGCGACAGTGTCCAAAATGCATTGGCAAGGTAAGTGAACCAAAGATTTCCAAGATGTTGCCAGCACTTGAGTGCGTGAGCGATAGGGACAGGTTGATCAGGCTAGGACTTGGAATGCTGGAGGGTAAGGGGTGATCTAATGCAGGTGTATAAGATCATGAGGGGAATAGATAGGGTAGACACACAGAATCTTTTATCCAGAGTAGGGGAATCAAGAACAAGAGGACATAGGTTTCAGGTGAAATGGGAGAGATTTAATAGGGACCTGAGGGGCAACTTTTTTCACACAGAGTGGTGGCTAGACGGATGGAGCTATCAAAGGAGGTAGTTGAGCCAGGTACTAGAACAACATTTACAATATAATTGGGCAGGTATATGGAAAGATACAAACGCAGCTAGGTGGAGCTAGTGAAGATAGGGCATCATGGTCGACTTGGGCAAGTTCCCATGCTTCATGATACTATGACTCTGATTCTGCGTATCACTCCTTCCAAGGCCAACATCACCAGGATTGTAATCCCAGTTACCTAGTCCCTAGTAAATTTTGTTTGCGCAACACCAGGTTTTCAGGTAGAACTGCTCCCTCACAGCGCCAGAGACCCAGGATTGAAGACCCAGGTTCAATCCTGACCTTGGGTGCGGTGGTGTGAAGTTTGCCCTTTCCCCTGTGACCACATGGTGCTCTGGTTTTATCCCACATCTTAAAGACAAGAGTGTTTTGAGGTTATTTGGCCACTGTAAATTCCTCTTTGTGTATAGGGAGTGGATGAGAAGGTGGGTTGACATAAAACTAGTTTGGGTGGCTGATTGGTGGTCATCGTGAACATCGAGGGCCGAAGGGCCAGTTTCCATGTTGTATCTGTATATTATATAGTTTAGTTTAAACTATATAATCTTCTGAGCTCTGTTGCAGGAAGAGATTATCAGGTGGGCAGAGGAATAGATTAAGAGATGTTCTCAAAGCCTCCTTGACTAAATAAAATTACGGCACCTCTAATTAATGGAAATACCTGGGCCAGGCCCATCAAAATGCAGGAGGAGAATGGATAGTATGCATGGGCATGGAGAAGAAACAAGTCATGCTCAATCCCAAGGCTGTCAATGAACTCTGAAGAATTGAATATAGAATATTTATTTTTCTATGGTGTTTTATTTATCGCAGTTAAGAGGATCCTGAGGTGGTCAGCAAAGGAAGGAAGGTAAACTGCTGAGCAAGGATACGTTTGCTTTTCATTGTCATATGGATTTCAATATCTAGGCAGCATTTAAAATTCTTTCCATATTGGCCACAAGAAGACGGCAGAGAACGAGCTTGATCTGCATTAGCGCTTTTGTAGAGATCTTAACAGCATGAGGTTAAGATTTTAGCAAAAGCCATGGAGGATTGGCAGATAGATTTACAAGTCATAGTTGTACAAACCTGGAAGTTGTAAATGATGTTCCCATGTGATTGCACTACGGAAGTGGTAACGTTTGTGGATTTCCCAGCTGGTGTAAAAGAAGCCTTGATAAGCTGGGACCCATGCTAGGGTTTGAAGAAGGTTAGAAAGGAGCTTGGCCTGGTGTGATTTTGAACACAAAAGACCAGCTTTAAATGTCAGGCATTAGAAGTCTCAATAACAAGTGAATATCATTTAGACTAGGGATGGTGAGTATATGGGACAGGATTTGGACTACTCTTTTATGAGGATTTCATAGATTTGGAGGTTTGCAAGCCAACTGGGATATCATGAGAATCATCACCCTAACCTCAACTCCCACTTCCTTCAGGTGCAGTGGCTTTTGCAGCCAAATCTGTCGATGCGGGATGTAATGTAGAAGTTATCATTACAGAATACTATTGCATTTCTGGGAGGAGGGTTCTATTAGCAATTGATCAAACATTAATGCTGGTGAACACGGTGAACACAGAGAACCCTCCTCCCAGAAATGCAATGATATTGATATTGATATTGGTCAAATGAGGATTATGAAATTCTTATGAGGCATGTATGAATTGGACATGAATTAGATTATTGAATAATTAGTTCCAATTTTTTACAGATTTGAAATACATCCGAAGATAAATACTTTTTAAATATTTTATTTCTTAATTGATACAGATCGTGTCACCTATGTACTAACCTTCGTGTCAGAGAATATATTAACACATTGTACATCCCTTCAAATGTGAACCTTCTCTTACCATTTATTAGTTGAGCTCTGAAATTTGTAATATGACAATTATATTTATTTACTTTTACTTTCTCATTGAGTCACAGTTGAGAATAAGAGTTCCTGAATTCTGCCAAGTCGGAAGATTCCATTCATTTTACGTTTGGATTGTGAGCTTTTAATATTTAATAACATCTCACAGAAATGTATGTGTCTGCGTTTAAAACTCAAAAATAGTGTGTCTTGTAAACTGCCAGGATTAGTAGAAGGCTCGTGCAAATCTGAAATTCATACCAAAAATCTCGTAAATATAACAGCTTTAAGTTGGTTGAAAGAACCAATTCTGGGGATTTTACATGGGCAATCTAATGCACCCAAACATTTACAGGTGGTCATGCAGTGGATCAAAGAGTTGTGCAGCATAATGGCAGGACCTTTGGCCCATGGTGTTGATGCCAACTAGTCAGCTATCCCTGCTAATCCAATTTGCTTACATTCATTTCAAATCCCTTTAATTCCTGTTCGTTTAAGTACTTTGTGGGTTTCGATCCATAGTATATTTGGAGACTATAGATACAATTTAAACTGCTGTTCTGCCCAGGTTGTGTTTCATCCGAGGCGGTAATTCCTATTTCAATTCCATTTGCTCAAATGGATGAAAGAAGCAAATTATCTATGTGACATAATGATGCATGTAAAATTGAATAAGCCTACTTAGTGATCAAAGTCTGTAATGCTCTCTGGGCTGGCTTCCAAATCCCATCCAGCGTAAACATCAGCTCACCAAAAGCCACGCTATCTGTATCTTATCCAGCACCTGTCCACGTTCATCCATATGGTTAGCAGTGTTGCAATGCCTTAAACTTAAAATATGTCCCTTGTGTCTAAATTTGTTCCCAGCTCCCTACAGATTTGCAATTCTCAAGAGAGAGCGGAGCTGGTTTTGTGGAAGTCAGATAAGGAATGTTGGGGGGGGGGGATGGGGGTGCAGGATGCAGTGGGGAGTGAAGAGCATTGTACCCTGCAGATTGATACTCTGTTCCCAACTGTTTGCATTCAATAGGGCCTGTCCCACTTAGGCTATTTTTTAGGCGACTAGGCTGTCGACACATGGTTCGCGGGGGTGTTAATGGTCGTAAGTAGTCTCCTCAGTTGTTCAAAGAGTCGTAGCGTCTTTCTGGTCGCCGCTGGATTTTCAACATGGTCAAAAACTTTTGGCGACAGTGGTTTGACGTCAATGAGCGTAGCTTGACTTCTCCTGATGTAGGTGCTGTGTCGTGGGTTGTTGCCAGGTGAGGTAGGTTGTCGCCGGTGCTGACTTCGGTGAATTCCATTGGTGACTACCTACGTCAACCTACGTCAATTGTCTTGAGTTGTCTCCAGTTGTCGCCGACAGGGTCGTAACTTGTCGTAGCTTGTTGCGGGTGGACATAGGTTGACTTCGGTTGTCGTAGGTTGTCGCCCGTGTGGTAATAGGTTGTCCTAGGTGTTGTCGTAGGTGGACGTCCTAATGGGTCGCTGGTTGTCAGTAGCTTGCCGTAGCTTGACGGCGACTAGGTGGTAGGTTTTTGTAGCTTGTCGTAGACATTGTCGTAGGGGGGGGATCCAGTCGCCGGTTTTTCGGCGACCTGCTACAACTATGACAGTCGCCCAAAAATCGCCTAAGTGGGACAGGCCCTTATGTTGATTATCGGGATGAGGCGACCAAGTGCAAAATGATACAAAGTTGGATAGGAACGAAGAGCATGGGGTGAATGCAAAGGTCCTTCAATAAGATTTTGACAGGCTAAATGAAGACATGGCAAATGCGATATTAGGTAAAAATAAACGGTAGAAACAAATAGAGAGACCATTTTATAAATTGTGGAAAGATGGAAGGTAGAAACAAAGAACTGCAGATGCTGGTTAATTCACCAAAGGACACTAAGTGCTGGAATAACTCAGCAGGTCAAGCGGTATTTCTGGAGAACATGGATAGGTGATGTTTTGGGTCGAGACCCTTCTTGACTCGAAACATCACCTATCCATGTTCTCCAGAGATGGTGCCTGACCTGCTGAGTTACTTCAGCACTGTGTGTCCTGAAGGTGGAAAGTTGTTTGTGTTCAAAGGATCAAGATGTTCTTCCACACTGAAAGATAGATTGGGTTGACAGCATGTAATTAGGAAGGCAAAAGGAATGCAAGATAATTTTTCATACGAGAATGAAGAAATCTTGCTGAAATTTATACAGACCTCTAATAAGCTAGAATATTGGGTACAGGTCTGGTCTCTGATATTTGTGATATTGGGTGCAGTAACAGTTTACCAGATTAGTGACTGGACTGGGGTTGGGGATTCCGAGGAGAGTATTAAGGGAGTTAATCTCCTAAAGCACACTAATTTCTTGTGAGGGTGGATGCATGGACGGCATTCTTATTACCCAAGCTGGGTAATAAGAATCAGGTGTCAATTTCCATGTATTGACAATTCACAATTAAAATTAAAAAAGATTCTTCATCCAGTGGAAAGGCTTAGTTACTCGGCACATTCAAGACAAGATTGATAATTTTTTTGTATTTAATGGAAACAAGGGATTTGGGGCACAAAGGTAAGAGAACAACTTTAATGGCGGAGTAGACTTGATGGGCCGAATGGCCTCATTCTTCTCCAATTACTTATGACCCTCCTCCCTGGGAGGCCTTCAGCCAATTATTAGGCTGCATAAAGGAAGATTCTCACTTAAAGAACCGCTTCAATTACATTCTGTAAGAACCTGTCTCATGCAAGCTCTTTGCTGCCCTCCTATCCCGTTACCCACATGATAACCAAACCCATCCATGACAGAGCTCACCACCATGCGAAAATGCAGACCACAGATATTTATATGGTATTCGAGCCATGATCCAAACTAATTAATACACAGCTGAGGCCATCTCAAGCTAGCCTGGGTTGTTGTCTTTAAATATTTTTCAATCTTTCAGTACTGCTCCTCGCCGCCCAACAATTTCCCTGCTGGAATCGAGCTAAACCATGAGATTGATGGTAAACTATTCCAGTCTATGGCACATACACTCCAGAAGCTAGGTCAGCTCAACATGACGCTTGCTTTTGTGCACTTTCAGAGGCAGAGTTTGTTCATTGAAACATACAAGAGGTAAACCTTGCACTCCAAAATCTGCAAATCAAAATGCCCAGCTTGAAGTGCTTGATATACTCTGCTCTGCTTCCTAAAAGCAGACTCTGGTTCAAAGTTGGGTCTAAACTTGGGTTCGGGTTTTAAACCATGCCGTTGGCATTTAACCCCAAAGAGCCAGTTTAGGCCAATATAATCTGAATCTTAGAGTTTTTAAAAAAGTTTTGAAATCCAATCAGATCTTATTCTGCCAAGCTATATAGCGTCACATTTTCGAAGACATTCAATTTATTTTGTTTGTGAACCTAGTTAGTTTAACTCATCATCTGACAAATAAAATAACAGCCAAATTTACATAGATAGAGCTATATGTTGGGAACTTTCAAAACCTGTCTTTAATTCATTCCTTACAGCACATTTAAAGATTTAACACTTAATTATTTTAAAGGTATGGGCAAGTAAGATTTTATCAACATATTTGTTTGTGTAAGAGACATGTCTGTGAGTGGGCAAGAAATGTGAAATATACTAAATTGAGAAATGCGTTAATTTATTTGTAAATTAAGTTGTAAAGGCACAGAGCTTTTGTTCTTGGAACAACTGTGGTGGTTTTACAAAATACCCTGTATGTTCTGGTGAATTGAGCTAATTGTTGAGTGTACTGGAATGTATTTCCACTCCTTTCTCTCCCCACCCCGCCCTATCGCTGCCACACCAAAATTAAAATCCAAGTACATTCAGTCTGAACTGAGCTGGTGAAATTCTGCAGGTCATATCCTACGTTTCTCATTTTAAAGGACCATTTGAGGTGCATTCCAGTTTAGCTATTAAATCTCCATGCTCATTAAATGAAACGATTTTCAAACTTAGTTTTAGATGAGAAAGCTTTGTGAATTTAATTAAGCTTCAGATAACTATCACTGAGCAGCTTGCATTTTTAATTTATTTTGCAGGCCTTGATTATTTCTTCTTTCAGTTGCTAACATACTTTTCTGGCCATTTTATTCTGTGGTTTTGTGATTTCTTTTTAGTATTCAATATCGATTTGATTTTAAAGACTTGGCAAAGTTTGGGGATAAGGTAAAGGGAATAATATAAATCTTTAAAATGTGATAGTCCCACTGAAGATTATAGTAAGACAAACCTTTACAAAATACCACAGTCTTCATACACCAACTTTAGTTATTTACCTCAAAGTTTGAAAGCACCTTGTGTGAGAGGTACAATGTCACCTTTGAATGCAAATACAGCAACTATTATAGATCCCACAAACAATAATAACAAAATAATTTGATTTGATACAAGTGATTGAAAGGGGATGGGAAGTTTGCCAGGAGCATTGGAATAGTTGATGGTTTTCAATTTTCAGAACTTTCAAGTATTGAAGTTGATTTTAATTTATTCTGCATCTTGCTCCAAGATTCTCATAGCTCCTTATTGGTTATTTTACGTTGTCTCATTTCAAATGATGGTGTATTCTTGTTTTAGTGGCTATTTACAGGTACAGTACAGGTGTCAGAGGTTATGGGGAGAAGGCAGGGGAATGTGGTTTGGAGGGAGAGATAGATCAGCCATGATTGAATGGCGGAGTAGACTTGATTCGCCGAATGGTCTAATTCTACTCCTTATTCCTTATGACTTTATCATTTATTTGCATTCTCTTCAACTTTTGCTTTTTACCTAATGATCCAGCTCTTAGTGATCAGAGTCTGTAATGCTCTCTGGGCTGACTTCCAAATCCCATCCAGCATAAACATCAGCTCACCAAAACCCATGCTTATCCGTATCTTATCCCGCACCTGCCCTCATTCATCCATATGGTTACTTATCCAGATAAGTACAGGTATTTTAATTAGACTGTCCAGATTAGTACAGGTATTTTAAAAAATTGGATTGAAAATTTGTTCTTTATTTCATCATTAGTGCCACTAAACATATATATTTCACACACTTAAAAATTGCAACATTTAATTAAATGTGGAAACTGCATTTTGCAGCATTGGACTGTAATTGGCAGGCGACTGACAAAGCTTAGAGTTAACATTTTAATTGCAGCAAGCTTGTGTGACACGGGTTTTTGAAGATGGCACAACAAATGAAGCCAGTCAAGGTTGCCACAAAATGCTGGAGTAACTCACCATCTCGGGAGAGAAGGAATGGGTTATGTTTTGTGTCGAATCCCTTCTTCAGCCTTCGATTTAAACCTGCATCTGCAGTTCATTCCTTCACAAATGAAACCAGTCATCTGGAAAGTGAGGAAACAGGGAACAAACTAAATATCATTTTAACCATTCAGATTGAAAGGTTGAGAAAGAAGTGTAAATCTGAGTAAGATGATTATTTGTCAAAGTAGTTATTGAAGGAGAAATGGAGAAGGAACGGTGATGAATTAGAAAGAAAAAGTCCAAAGATAATTTTTTTTTAAATGTACAGACATTAAAATTAAACAGTTAAAACATGAAGCAATAAGAATCCACAATAATTAATTTTAGTTACTTTTCAATGCCAGGATAGTCAATTAAAATCTGATCAAAATAACTTCTGTCGAGATCGGGTTAGATCCTGACCTCGGGTGCTGACTGTGGAGTTTGCACAATAAAGTTTAGTTTGGTTTATTATTGTCACGTGTACTGAGGTACAGTGAAAAGCTTTTTTGCTGCGTGCTATCTAGTCAGCAAAAAGTCTATACATGATTACAATCAATCCATCCACAGTGTACTGATTAAGGAAATAACATTCAGAGCAAGAGAAAGTCCAGTAACGTCCGGTTAAAGAGAGTCCGAATGTCTCCAATGAGGTCATTGGTAGGTCAGGACTTCCCTCTAGTTGGTGATAGGATGGTTCACTTGGCTGATAACAGCTGGGATGAAACTGTCCTGAATCAGGAGGTATGCGTTCTCAAACTTCTGTACCTCTTGACTGCTAGGAGAGGGGAGAAGAGGGAATGATCGGGGTGAGACTAATCCTTGATAATACTGGTGGCCTTGCCGCGGCAGCGTGTTGTAGATGGAGACAATGAAACGGATGATTGTTTGAGTGATGGTCTGCGCTGCGTCCACAACTCTCTGCAATTTCTTGGGGTCTTGGATGGAGCTGTTCCCAAACCATGCTGTGATGCATCTCAAAAAGATGCTTTCCATCGCGCATCTGTAGAAGTTGGTGAGGGGTGTTGGTGACATGCCGAACTGCCAAGCCTTCTAAGGAAGTAAAGATGTTGGTGCGCTTTCTTGGTCATTAACATAGAAACATAGAAAATAGGTGCAGGAGGAGGCCATTCGGCCCTTCGAGCCAGCACCGCCATTCATTGTGATCATGGCTGATCGTCCGCTATCAATAACCCGTGCCTGCCTTCCCCCCATATCCCTTGAGTCCACTAGCCCCTAGAGATCTATCCAACTTTCTCTTAAATCCATCCAGTGATTTGGCCTCCACTGCCCTCGGTGGCAGGGAATTCCATAAATTCACAACTCTCTGGGTAAAAAGTTTGTTCTCACCTCAGTCTTAAATGACCTCCCCTTTATTCTAAGACTGTGGCCCCTGGTTCTGTACTCACCCAACATTGGCACTTTTTTCTTGCATCTAGCTTGCTTTGCATTGCTTTGATGTGGATGGTCCAGGGCGTATTGCTGGTGATATTTACTCCCAAGAACTTGAAGCTTTCAACCATCTCAACTCCGGTGCCATCAATGTATTTCACTTTGCCTCCTGAAGTCGATCACAATCTACTTTGTCTTGCTGACATTGAGGGAATAGTTGTTAAAGAAGGAACTGCAGATGCTGGAGAATCGAGGGTACACAAAAGGCTGGATAACCCCAGCGGGTGCAGCAGCATCTAAGAAGCGAAGGAGATAGGCGACGTTTCGGGTCGAGACCCTTCTTCAGACTGGTCAGGGATCAGGGAAACGAGAGATATAGACGGTGATGTGGAGAGATAAAGAACAATGAATGAAAGATATGCAAAAAAGTATCGATGATGAAGGAAACAAGCCATTGTAAGCTGTTTGTAGTGTGAAAATGAGAAGCTAGTGCGACTAGGGTGCGGGAGAGAGATAGAGAGAGAGGGAATGCCAGGGCCCGAGGGCTGAGGGAGAGGTGGGAAGGGGAGGAGACAGCAAGGGTTAACAGAATTGAGAAAATTCAATGTTCAAGCCCAGAGGATGCAGACTCCCCAAGCGGAACATGAGGTGCTGTTCCTCCAACTTGCGGTGTTGCTCACTCTGGCCGTGGAGGAGGCCCAGGACCGAGAGGTCGGATACAGAATGGGAGGGGGAATTGAAGTGCTGAGCCACCGGGAGGTTGGGTTGGTTAATGCGGACCGAGCGGAGGTGTTCGGCGAAACGATCGCCAAGCCTCCGCTTGGTCTCACCGATATAGATCAGCTGACATCTAGAGCAGCGGCATCAGTAGATGAGGTTGGAGGAGGTGCAGGTGAACCTCTGTCGGACCTGGAAGGACTGCTTGGGCCCCTGAAAGGAGTGGAGGGGGGAGGTGAAGGGACAAGTGTGGCATTTCTTGCGATTGCAAGGGAAAGTGCCTGGGGAAGGGGTAGAGCGGGAGGGAGGGGAAGAATTGACAAGGGAGTTGCGGAGGGAGCAGTCTTTGCAGAAGGCAGACAGGGGGGGAGATGGGAAGATGTGGCGAGTGGAGGGGTCATGTTGGAGGTGGTGAAACTGGCGGAGGACTATGTGTTGTATTTGACGGCTGGTGGGGTGAAAGGTGAGGACCAGGGGGACTCTGCCCTGTTTGCGAGTGGGGGAATGGGGAGAGAGGGCAGTGTTGCGGGGTATGGAGGAGACCCTGGTGCGAGCCTCATCTATAGTGGGGGAGGGGAATCCCAGTTCTCTGAAGAATGAGGACATTTGTGATGACCTGGTGTGAAACACCTCATCCTGGGAGCAGATGCGGCGTAGACGGAGGAATTGGGAATAGGGGATGGAGTCCTTACAGGAAGCAGGGTGGGAGGAGTAGTCCAGGTAGCTGTGGGAGTCAGTTGGTTTGTAGTGGATGTCGGTCATGAGTGTATCACCTGCAATAGAGATGGTGAGGTCAAGGAATGGTAGGGAAATGTCGGAAATGGTCCAAGTGTATTTGAGTGCCGGATGGATGGGGTGAAATGGGAAGTCAGTCCTGACACCAAAGCAGTCGTCGATGTAACGGAGGTAGAGGTCGGGGATGGGCCCTGGTTCGACGTACCCGACAAAGAGGCAAGCGTAGCTGGGGCCCATGCGTGTGCCCATAGCTACGCCTTGTGTTTGGAGGAAATGGGAGGAGTCAAAAGAGAAGTTATTGAGGGTAAGGATCAACTCCACTAGGCGGAGGAGGGTGTCAGTGGACGGGTATGGGTTGCTCCTCTGGTCGAGGAAGAAATTAAAGAGGTTACTTAACCTCTTTAAGGATACTGTTGTTTATGGTTCCATTGATTGTGTTGTAAATGAGTAAGAAGTCATAGAATAAATAGTGAATTATATTCTTGGCAATTAGTTTTTGTTTCAATTAGAACGTAAAACAGTACAGAAAAGGAAAGGCTCATTGGCCGACAAGAAAAGGCTCGTTGGCCCAAGTGTCTGTACCGAATATGGTGCAAAGTTAAACTGGTCTCATCTGCCTCCATATGATCCATATCCCTCTATTCCCTGTACTTCCATGTGCTTCTCCAAAATCCTTTTAAATGCCACTGTCATATCTGCCTCTACCGCCAACCTTGGCAATGCTTTCCAGACCCCCACAACTCTGTGTAAAATAACATCTATCTATACTATTACTAAAACTCATCTTGACCCATTTTGCGTTTTTTTTTATTTGCGCAAAAACAGCAGCTTTTATAGCTATTTTTTCGCCACCTTACCGTTCTCCACTGCTCCAGGTGCATCACGTTTTGTTATGATCGGTGAAATATTAGAAAAGTTATGAAGGTTTAAAAACTCGTGAGATCAGCAGATTGGTTTTCTCGCCTGTCAGCCACCAATAAGGTAATGACCCTTCCGGCACCCGCTGGAGAATAAAGCCCCGGAGGTGGAGCTGAGTCCATGAGTAGCGTGCGGGCAGAGAGCCTCTGAGTGAAGTTGGAGTGGGACCGGGAGCTGTGCACAAGGCCGAAAGCTGAAGGTGCGGGGTGAGCAGAGTGCAAGTTGCATCTGCTGCGACCCCTACCCCCTTCCCCCACCCCCTTCCCCACCCCCCTTCCACCACCCCCCTTCCACCACCCCCCTTACCCTGCCCACCCCCCTTCTCCCCCTTCCCTCCCCCACCCTCCCCTCCCCCTCCCCCACAACCCCCTCCACCATACCCCCACACACTCACCCCTCCCCCACACCCCTTCTCCCCCACCCCCCCCCCTCCCCCACACCCCTTCCCCCTACACCTCCCACCTCTACCCATCTGGCCACACACACACCCACACTCCTCCCTCACATGAGGAGAAGGGGGGGGGGGGAAGTGTGGGCATTTGAGGGAAAATGAGCCGCGCCTGTGCAGTTAGAGGCTATGGGTGAGTGGTGGAACATTGCTTTAGGGGAACGGGTTGTGTTGGGGGAACAGGCGAGTGGTGGAATATTACGTTGTGGGGACCAGGCATCCCGTGTGACTGGGACCCAACGGGTCCCACTTAGTCTTGTCTGCATTAAACTTTTCTCCTCTCACCTTATAGCTATGCCCTCTGGTGTTGGACATTTTCAGCCTTGGAAAAAGGTTCTGATGGTCTATCTACATCTCTCAGAATTTTATTTACTTCTATCAATCTCCCCTCAACCTCTGATGTTCCAAAGAAAACAATCGAATTGTATCCCGCCTCTCCCTGTAGCTGAAACCCTCTAATCCAGGCAGCATCATTTATTACTGTTATAATTGATAGAGAATCAGTTTAATCTCAATTTAGGTGGAATACTTCTAATCTGAAGGACTATCATCTAAGTTGTCTTTGTTTAAAAAAAATGGAGGAACATCAAACATCATCTGACATTTTTCTCTCTTTTTAAATTTCAACTTTTCACAGTCCCTTTTGCACTGGTTTGAGGCAATGTGTACAAGAGTTTGGGTGGCATGGTGGAGCTGTACAAAGATTTGCAGCAGTTTTTCAAATTTATTTATTTCCCTCAAATTTAGAAAACGTATGATAGTTGGTTGGGATAAATTTGAAACATTCTGACCATACATGATTGGCTGTGTTAAAATCACATCTACATTTGTACGTCATTACCTCTAATAACAGATGTGCAATGTAGTTTAATTGTGTAACAAATGGTTGCTTTGAAGTGGTCCCACAGAAATGGAACAGTAACGTTCTGATCCGTGCGGTGGGGTTCATACCTGGGAATAAAGTGTAATTCAAGCCACTATTAGAGAGATACATATGTTGTACTTTATGCAAGAAATGTTTTAAAGTATTTTCTTTGTTGCCTTTTTCGAATGTCTAGAACAGCTTGACTTAGTTCCCAAAGTGATGCAGGTATAATCTGCGTGAGAAAGATTTTAGCATTCCTATACAATCTTAGATATTTTTTCGAATTTCATCAAGTAAGATTAAGCTTCAGAACAATGTGACAAGCACATTTAATATGCTGAAGCCGCAATGGGTTGAGGGACTATATGTTGCAAGGATGTTTTTCCAGCATATGGAACTTCCTGTGAGAAGACATGTGGTAATAAATGCATTTTATCCTCCTGTAGTTGTTTACCCAGCAGGAAGAAGTGTGGAGTGGTCATGCTATAATTGCAGGCGTTGACGGCATAACAGACCAGGTCAGATTATAGGCATTGCTATGCAAGGAAGGCAAGAGAAGCGATTCCCGTTTACTGATTATTTTACCTTCAGTCCCCACGAGGAATAATCCAGCTGCTTCCCTTTGGACGACTATTCATTGTGCATTTTGTGCAGTGAGTGATCTGTTTATTGTTACATTCTAGACCTACTGCAAATGAAAATGGATGTCCACTGAAAGATTCTCGAATGTTCAGACTTGTTTCACTGAGTATTGATCAATATGTTGGTCAGAGTGGATAGTTAAGAATCCACAGATAGCTAATTGCATATTTGACAAGTAAATTAAGACTGCTGCCATTGGGTATGTGATCTCAATGCTCTTATTTGTACATGTATAATTAGCATTTTAATGCTTATTTGGGGAAATGAGTCAGTATAGCAGTTTGTATGTATGTTTACATTATTCTCCTTAGTATTTCATTGGTAATCTTCGGGAATAATTTGTGAATATGTTGAATTTAAACACCACGGTGACAACAGCAACATTTTATGGAAAAGGCAGCAATGATTGGGGAAAGCTTGAGGAAATGTGATAACCTTTCTTCCTGATCCAACAACAAGTTGCCCCAGCATTGTATCAGGAGCAAGTTACATCCATCCACTGAACAAAAAAACTCGAGAGGTGTCTGATAAATTTATGTTGGTGATAGATGATGACTGAAAATATTATGATGATTGACGATAATTATAAAATAAAGAATCTACTTGTAAGTGAAATGTTTCCAATTGAAATTAGTCCATAAATCAGTAATTTCTATTCATCAGCACACTCTCAGTAGGGTGATGTTTGGCAGCTATTTAAGAATACAACCACTCCTTGCTATAAACTATGGTTTTGCAGTTGCAATTTGTACAAATTTTTGACCAAATGTGTAATATTTAAAGTCACAGAGCTATAGAAGACGGAAACAGGCCCTTCGGCCCAAGTTGTCCATGCCGACGAAATTGCCTAGCCAAGCTAGCTGCAGTTGTTTCTACCTGGCTCGTATTCCTCCAAACTTTGTAATCCTTGTTGTTGTCCAAGTGTCTTTTAAATATTGTAATTATACCCTTGTTCCATACAAGCTCTGTGTGCGGACTCCGTTGCCCATCTGGTCTTTTTCCCTTCTCACCTTCAACTTATGCCTTTTAATTTTAGACTCCCCTGGCCTGGGGAAAAGATTTTGTCCATTCACATTATCAGTGCCCTCATGATTTTATGAACCTCTTTCAAGCCGACCTCCCTGAGGAAAATAGATCCAATAAATCTTACAGCACAAACTTTCCAAACCTGGTTAGGTCCTCCTAAATCCTTTTTGCACCCTTTTCAGTTTAATGACATCCTTTTGTGAGCAGGCTGACGAGAACTGCGCACAGTACTCCAAAAATGTCATTACGCATGCCTTGTACAGGTGTAACATGATGTCCCAACCGCTGTACTCAATATCCTGACCGATGAAGTCAAAAATGCCAAACACCACTTTCATCATCCTCCCTACCTATACAGCATTTTCATGGAAATGTGTACATGCACCCCGCGGTTTTTCTGTTCTACGATACTTCCCAGCTGCCTACTATTCACTGTGCAAGTCATACCCTGGTTTGTCTTATCAAAATGCTTTTATTTGGATTAAAACCCATCTGCAATTCCTCGGCCCATTGACCCAGTTGATCAAGGTCTTAGATAATCTTCTTCACTGTCCGCCAATTTTTTTGTGTCATCTGCAATCTTGCTTCCCATGCCGTCCACATACACACCCAAATTGTTCATATAAATAATGAACAACAGTGGAACCAACACTGATCACGTTACAGGCCTCTCGTCTATAAAATGATGCTCTGCCACCACCCTCTGCCAATTTTGTATCTAACTGGCTAGCTCAGCCTGGATCCCATTTAATCTAACCTTCCAGACTAGCCTACCATGCAGTACCTTGTCAAAGGCCTTGCCAAAGACCATGTAGATAACGGCCACCATCTTGCTCTCATCAATCTTCTTGGTCACCACTTCAAAAGAAAATTCAATCAAATCGGTAAGACACTTTTTCCCATGCATAAAGCCATGCTGCCTATCTCCAATAGGTTTTCACCCATCCAAATGTGTGTAGATCTTCTCTACCCAGAGATGTTAGGCTTCAATCAAATCATGTAGTCCGACATCAATACAATATAATACCAAGGTAAACAAAAGTGCTGGAGAAACTCAGCGGGTGCTGAAGAAGAGATTCGTCCCGAAACATTGCCTATTCCCTTCGCTCCATAGATGCTGCCGCACCCGCTGAGTGTCTCCAGCACTTTTGTCTACGTTTGATTTTCCAGCATCTGCAGTTCCTTCTTGAACAATATAATGCCAAGTTCTCTCTCTTGTATATGTTTAATGTCAAACTGGTTGGACTTCTGTTAAAGATTTTCCACAGCTACAATACAAATAATATACTAATTTTACTATTCTGTAGAATAATTCAGGATATAATATCAATTGTCCTGATATTGCCTTACTTAACAGTTTCAAACAAACATTCACAGTATATTAGGTTCTGCATCAACCCAATGGTGTACCGTGTTATTGGGAATCCATTCTAGAAGATACAATCTTGAACCTAAACTTAGTTAAGAATTGTATACTGTCTGTATGCATACAGGATTCGATATTCTGAGTTGGTCAGAATGGAGATTTGAGAATTGATTTGGAATTGTTCTTAAGACTTTAAAAAAGTGCTTTTAACAAACTTTCAGTTGCAAAAACGATCTGCGTTTCGCTTTATTTGGTCACATCATTTTAATATCCAATTGTGAACTTTGTAGGAATAATTGATTACTTGTGCAGCTATGCATGTGTCTATGAGACTGTCCCAGAGCCTACAGGTGGGCGTATGACTAACATTGAGTCAATGGCACTGTAAAAGTGGCAGCTGCTTCAACACACATATAGAATAAAGGACATGTCTAGTGCATCAGAATGTATGTGCAGATGTGAAACTGCAGAGATTGCACTTTCATATCCGGGTAGATTAAAAAAACAATGTTGACTAAATTCCTTTTCCTCTTTTCCTTCACTTCTCCCTTAGTCAGCTGATGTAGTTCGCAGAGTTCAATGGGTTTGCTTGGCTTTTATTTATGAAAATGAGTGATTTTAGATTTGTCGACTTTTATTTAATTCATAAACCTGTCAACCTAGAACAAAGTTATGATTTGTTGAGTACTGATGGGTTAAATAAAAGATACGTTCAAGTCTATTTTCACTTGGAAAATGTCTTTAATTTAATATTAAAAGGCAATGATTATGCCTTACCATTCCCCAATTTTTCTGCTTCTCCCAATTTATTTCTCTCCCTTTCAAAGATAGATATTAAAGTCGCTTTACCTCCCCCCTCAACTCCATTCAAGGACCCAAGCAGCCTCAATTGCCACCTCCAGCAGCTTGTTTCATATACCTAGCACCATTTGTGTGTAAAAAAAAAAAGTTGTTCCTCATGTTCCTGTTAAATCTTTGACCCCTCACCTTAAACCTATGCGCTTTGGTTTCCCTACTCTGGGTAAAAGATTCTGTGCATTTACCCTATCCATTACGTTCTACACCTCTACAAGTTCACCCCTCATGAGTGTGTGGATTTGGACAGTGCATGTTGGCAAGCTGTTCTTTTGCAGTCTGGCATAGCTCGGCCTGATTCTGCTGAATCGGTGTTTTAGACCTGGCAGTCAATACTGGGAATCCTGATTTATTTGTATTTTTATTTTTTTCCTGGCTTAGTATTACAGAGGTTAATTGTGACTACACTACCTCAACACAATAGCAATAGGGATGCAGATTATCTTTAACCAGAAATTTAATCTGGAACTTTGTCAACAAATGTCTTTATTTTGTGGAATAAGTAATTGAATATCTTGTTTATCAACAGTGTTAGTCACTATATTGACCACTATATACTTGTGACTAATTGGGAATCCACATTGTGAATTTTATTTCTGAATAAATAAAAATGAGCATGATATTGTGTTGCTGGCCATATGGCCTCGGTATTCATTTTCGCACGTGTACTTTAAACTTTGTATCTGTGGTAATATAGTAAAATGAAAGCAATGAATCGTTTTTAATTAATGCTTCACTCAGTTGCTGATTGATGATACATGTTAAGTAAATGTGTGCACTTGAAGTACTTGTCTCTGAAATCTTTTAAGTACATCCAAGTCTGCTTCTACTAAAATTAGTGCACATGGTTAAAATACATGGAAAAACCATTGCTGTTAGAGAACATAAACTCAAGAGGAGTCTATTTAATCCTTAGAGCAAACTCTGACATTGAATCATAAAATGGCTGGTCTGTAATCAGGCTTTGAGATTATTTACTTATCCAGTACAATACAATGCATTGTGCATCTTGTTGCAACATATTTTTGGGCCACTATGACGTTAGCTTTTCACTATTTAGAATAATTAAAACTATCTGAATAATCTCCCCTTGCACCTGCTCTCTCTGTCACTTGCATCTTAGGTAATTTCATAGCCAGGGCAATAATTTGCCTTCAGCTCTATAACATTAGCTAATAGTTAAATTATCAAAGATGACCATGTAGATGGACTTCCCAGTCGATTACTTTGAAGGGTCTCGACCTGAAATGTCATCTGTCCAAGGTAGACAAAAGTGCTGGAGAAACTCAGCGGGTGCAGCAGCATCTATGGAGCGAAGGAAATAGGCAACATCTCGGGCCAATTGCAGGGTGGGGGGTGCGGGGAGAAGAAAGGAGCTTCTGTCCATTTCCTTCCATAAATGCTGCTGACCTATTGAGTTCCTCCTGCAGTCTCTTGTGCTCCCGGTAGTTCTTGATGTCTGTATAGTTCTTTAAATGTCTAACAATCATGAGGATGTGTGTTTGTTTTTGCCTCTCTATATGCATTGGCAATCATTAAACATAGGTATTTTAATTATTTTGACCTTTGGTGTAGAGAAGCAACCTGAATAGAGAGGAGAGTTGTTAATGCCAAATAAACCAGTGTCTAAAATTTACAATAGCCTTGACCTCGAGTAACTAAAACTATTAAATTTGTGCTGTGCTGCCTCCAATAGTTTTGTGTATTCAAGGCTGCAGTATTCAATTTCACTGCACCTAATTGTCCACACGGGTCCAATATGGGAAAAAGCCATGTAGTAAAACAGAACGAAAAGGATGGCTATGGTCTAGAACTCTGTCGGGGTTCCTGGTCAGTAGAGGGAGGAGGTATCGTGACAAGTGTTGCATCTTCTGCGGTTGCAGGAGAAGGTACCTGGGGAGAGGGTGGTTTGGGTGGGAAGGGATAAGTTAACCAGGGAGTTGCGGAGGGAGCAGTCTGTGGAAGGCGGAAAGGGGTGGAGATGGGAAAATGTGACTAGTGGTGAGATCCTGTTGGAGGTGGCGGAAATTTCAGAGGATTATGTATTGTATGCGACAGCTGATGGGGTGGAAGGTAAGCACTAGGGGGAAGGGGAGCAAGGGCGGTGCAAGGGGTACCGAGGAGACACGAATGAGAGCCTCATTTATGATGGGAGAGGGGAACCCCCGTTCCCTAAAGAATAAGGACATCTCGGAACACCTCATCTTGGGCGCAGATGCGGCGCAGACGGAGGAATTGGGAGTAGGGGGTAGATTCTTTGCAGGAAATAGGGTGGAAAGAAGTGTAGTCGAGATAGACGTGGGAGTCAGTAGGTTTGTAATGGACGTTAGTCAATAGTCTATTTTTTGTGATGGAGACTGAGATAAAGAAAGGGGATGGAGGTGTTTGAAGATGGTCCAAATAAATTTGAGTGCTGGATGAAAATTGGTGGTGAAGTTGATGAAGTCCATGAGTTCTGCATGGGTATAGAAGGTAGCATTGATGCAGTCATCAATGCAACGGATATGGAGTTCGGGGATATGGAACAGGGATATTCAACGTACCCTACAAAGATGCAGGAATAGGTGGAGCCCATGCAGGTGCCCATAGCAACGCCTTGGACTTGGAGGAAGTGGGATAATTCAAAGGAGAAGTTGTTGAGAGTGAGGGTTCTGCGGTCGAAGAAGAAACTGAGGGCTTTAAGACCTTCCTGGTGAGGGATGGAGGTGTAGAGTGACCGAACGTCCATAGTAAAGATGAGGAAGTGGGGTCTCAGAAGTCATTAAAGAGACGAAGGGCATGTGAGGTATCTTGGACATGGGTCGGGAGAGATTGGACCAGTGGGGATAGGATGGAGTCAAGGTACATGGCTTTGGAAGGCAGACAGCCAGAAGTGATGAAATCAGTAATGGTGTTTGAGATTAAGGCCTGGTGCTCATCTGTGGGATCATGAATAAACTGTATCCTTTGGAGATCATATTCCCATTGCATGTCCATTGTCACAGAGAATTGTTGTTAAGTATTTGTGCTTCATCTTTAACTGTGTAAAATTGATTTTGTAACAACATCTGATATTTTGCAACATAAAGACAATGTTATTGGATAATAATCTCGAGGCCTGGAAAGTGATCCAAGACGTGTTAAATTGTCTCATGGCAGCTGACAATTTTAATTCTACAAATTAAAAATGGAGTAAAAACTGGTAATCATGCCCACGGAATTACTGAATTATCACAATATAAACAATACAGTTCACTAATGTCCATGAGAGAACAAAGTTTGATGTCCTAAATTGACCTGGCCTGTAAGTGACTCCAGAACCACAACATGTTTTAACTCTGAAATGGCCTGGTAACCCGTGACAGGGGCAGAATTTGAGATGAGCATGAAATGTTGCCCCAGCTGGCAACACTCGCATCCCCGTACTACAATTGAAAATAATGCAATTATGAATTATTTTCTTTTTTAAATCACAATTTTCCCCACCCCCTGAAAGCATTGGTTCCTGGTTGGGACATTGCAAACATTGGCAGTGCCTCTGTTGACGACTGGTAGCCTATTTACTTGCAGAGGACATTGCAGCTTTTGATTTTGATTTTGATTTTGATCCTGTGTGATGTTGCAGTTGGACATTTGACTGGGACCTGGCAATTGTAGTTTGATTTTAAAAAAGAGGGTGGCACGGTAACGCAGCAATAGAGTTAATGCCTTACAACGCCAGAGACCCAGGTTCAGTCCCAACTGGGGGTGCTGTCTGTGTGGAGTCTGTACTTTCTCCCCATGACCTACATGGATTTCCTCCAGGAGCTCAGTTTTTTTTCCCACGCTTCACAGGTTTGCAGGTTAATTAGCTACTAAAATTGTAAATTGTCCCTGGCGTGTCAGATAGTGTTAATATGTGGGGATCTCTGGTCGGCGCAAACTCGATGGGCTGAAGGGCCTGTGTCAGCGCTGTATCTCTAAACTAAACTAAACAAATCTAAAGAATACACTAAATATTCCCTTTGCACCCCCACCCCCTCAGTACCCTGGAAAAAATCAAGCAGTTTGTTGGGCAGCCATTTTTTCACATGGGCAGTCTGGGGGATTTAATACTAAGGTTCTTTGAGGAGAATAATCAATGTGCTAAGCACACATTTTACAATTACCCTGCATTTTTGTGATCATTTGATATTCCTTGTGTCTTGCAATTTGGCATATTCATGCTTGTGAAAATATTAATTTTTAGAAAAATGGAATTATAGCAAAAAAGGCATTTAAAGCTCATTGATGTGAGCTCTTCTCTTAATAAGTAACTTTACAACTTGTTGATGTTGTAACAGTGCCTCATCAAACAACAAATCACAAGGTCATTGTATAATAAAGCATATTATTAGTTATAAGATACAATTGCAAGAATGCTGATCCTTTTTGGTGCATTATAGGACAGTAAAGGCCTGGGAATTGACACGCTTTTTTTTCAAATTGAAATTGCGTTAGGTTCCAGATTCACTTTGCAATTCCATAATATTAGCTTTCACTGTTCATGATATACAAAGGAAGTGCTGTGCTTTTAAAGTGAGGACAAATATACCACCTGTTAGGGGATGTGAGAGACACCAAGGCATTTGTCAGGATAAGGGGCTCTGCTGGTATTTTAGTCAACATTTATTGCCTCAACCACCCTCACCAAATCAGACAATCTTTTTTAATCTTATTATGCTTGGTGGGCCTTCCGGTGCATAAATTAGCCGTGATGTTTTTATAAACAGCAGTCCCATCTTTTTTTTAAGCATAAACAATTAATTCATTGACTGGATTATTTTTAAAAAAAATATAAATACACTCATTCATTCAAGTTGTGTGGCATCAAAATTTGTGGTGCTAATTAAACACAACTTTGAAAAATGTTGTGCTCCCACTGATCTCAAATATACTGATGCAGGGCTTTACGAACAAGAGATAATAGTAACCTTGCTTAGGGAAAGGAACATTTGTCATGATATTTAGTCCAGATTACCAACCAAGGTGTGTAGGTAGGAAGGGACTGCAGATGCTAGTTTAAACTGAAGACAGACACTAAAAGTTGGAGTAATTCAGTGGGCCAGGAAGCGTCTCTGAAGAGAAGGAATGGGTGACTTTCCGGGTCTGAAGAAGGGTCTCGACCCAAAACGTCACCCATTCCTTCTCTCCAGAGATGCTGCCTGTCCCGCTGAGTTACCCCAGCTTTTTGTGTCTCGATCTTACCAACCAAGGTCTTTTGTCTGTAAATCTACTTGGATATTTGCACTGCTACTGACTGTATTTATTCTTTCAGTTGGCACTTGGTTGTGTGTTTCAGGAAAAGGGAATCAAACAGGTGGTGGACACTTTTGGAGCAAAGTATGACAGCATTACTTGCATCCCAAGTAAAAATCAGTCCCCTTAGGACCCTGCATTTGCTGTGGGTGTGGCAATTGTGCTTTTATTGCAATCATAAAAATCACGATCCAGTTGTAAATATTCTTGCTAGCAAGATAAAGAAATTACCAAAGAAAATTTACTACCACAGTGTTAGTTTCATCCACCGCAACTTTTGTTTTCAGCTTTGAACAATCTGGATTTCATTTAACTAATACACAGTGAGTGTATTAGTTCTGCTGTAAATAATTGTAATGGTGCTGACACTTAAACAGCATTTTCCTCTTATTTTCAGGCATGGAAAAAGCGCTGGTTTATACTTCGAAGTGGCCGTCTGACAGGAGATCCGGATGTGTTGGAATACTACAAAAATGATCATGCAAAAAAACCGATCCGTGTCATTGACTTAAATCTTTGTGAGCAAGTGGATGCTGGGCTGTCCTTTAACAAGAAGGATCTTGAGAACAGTTACATTTTTGATATTAAAACCATCGACCGTGTCTTCTACCTGGTAGCAGACACTGAAGAAGAAATGAATAAGTGGGTCCGATGCATCTGTGACATCTGTGGGTTCAATCCTACTGATGAGGGTTAGTGCCTTATCTTTGTTTATTTTGGGCTGCGTTACTTTTCATGGCATACTTGTATCACCTGCTCCATAGAAGAAATGGGGAGATCACTTTGAGGCCGACATGTTTGTAACTTAAACAGCATCTGAAAAGATGGGGTAGGACATAATTAAATCTAGTCACGATGTTCTAGTGCAAGAACACTGGATACAATAAGCCAGCAAATAAGTGGTGGGCATATGAGGACGCAATGCAATTCAAAGATTGTTGTTAGTAGCTCTGTAACTTGACCACCCAAGGGGACCAGTGATATTAATGTCTTCTGAGATTTTAATGTTTGAAGCTGTTTGGTAGGTGATTATTTCAGTCAAGAGACCAAGAATATTTCAAATGTAACATTCGAAGTTCATGTTGAAGTCTCTCTCTACATAGAATTTCTCTGCACAACAGAAGGGTTAGTTGCTATCTTTTACATTTAGTTTGTATTTGATCAAATTGAACTGTTTATAAAAGCTTAGCTTTTTGTTCCTGCGAGTCATCACTGAAATATAATAGTCTGTGTCTGTGCTAATGGCTAGGAAATTATGCCTTGCAACTCTAAGTAAAGATTATTAGTAATGATAAAAGCAGTGGCCAAATACTGATTCCTGAGATCAGTCCAGTCGCATCAGCCCAACAAAAATCTACCCTGTGTACTACTTACTGTGACGTCAGTAATTCAGTAATTAAACTTCATATCTATGTCATCAATGTTCCTATTTTGCGATGTGTTTCGACTTTGTTAATAAGTCTATTATGTGACACATCAAAAAGCCTTCATGAAGTTCATGTTCATCACATCAGCTGTAATACATTCATCAACTCTTCAAAAAAAAATCCCATCAATTTGGTTAAACACTATATGCCCTTTAGAAATTCACAGTGGTTTTCCTTAATGAATCCATTTGGCTGTAGATGAGTATTAATCCTAACCTAGATCAATGTTTCTAAAAGCTTTCCCACCACTGATGTCATACTAACTGACCTGCTGTGCTGGGTTTAACCTTGCACCTTAGTAGAGTTTTGAATACAGCATGGAAACAAACCCTTTGGTCCTCCGAGTCCATGGCGACCATTGTTCACCCACACACTAGTTCTATGTTAATCCGCCTTTGCATCCTGCACACTAGGGGCAAGTTACAGAAGCCATTTAACATATAAACCTGCAGGTCTTTCGAGTGTGGGAGAAAACCAGAGCACCCGGAGAAAACCCACTCAATCTCTGGGTAAACATACTAACTCTGCACAGACCGCATCCATAGTCAGGATCACCCCCGGGTCTGTGGCGCAGTGAGGCAGCAGCTCTACTCCATTGTGCCGCCCATAAACAAGAGAATGGCAGATTCATTCTCATCTCTTCTGTCACCACCCCCACTTCATATTATCCCATGAGCATTGAAAAGTTATGGTCAATGCTCTCACAATTTCCTCTAATGCTTCCCTCTAAATACTTGGATACATCTTATCCGGTCCTGCTGTCCTGTTTACTTTGTTCAGCCAAGTTTGACTTTACACTGCTGTCAATTTATAACTCATCAAGTTTGTTGCAATGTTATTTTAAAAGTACTTCTTCCCTGCTGAGCACATGTCAAAAGTACTCATTTAATACTGATTTTTTTGGCGACTGCCGGCGTCATTGACTGACGTATCAGAGTCGACGAAAGATTTTGAACATTTCAAAATCCAGCGGTGTCAAAAAAAATGTTGTGACACTTGAGGAGACACAGCACGTCAATACGTCGTCACGCCGCATCACGCATTTCGGTAACCTGATATGTCCTTAACTATGCCCTCAGAATCCATGTGCAAGTTCCTATTTTTGTCCTGAATAGGCCCCATTCTTTCATGTGTTACTGTTATGCCATATGGGCCTTTGATTCTCATTTTATGTTGACAGCTAATCTTTCCACATATGCTCTCAGTACCTCCTATCATAATTCTTGCTTACAGGCTGATGAGAAAATAATCATCGATAATTACACATCAGCAAGTATAATACTTGGTCTTTTTTTTTGGTTTTATCTTTTACCTCTTTCAGCTCAGGATTTGTTTGTTGGAAATGTGCCTCAACTGTGCCATGTCTTTCTTGAAAACAGCCATTATTTTGGTACAATTCTTCATGTCAACTTTTGGCCCCAATGTACCTGGATTAGATCCACTCTCACCCCATTGCAATTGGCCTTCCAATTTCATAATTTTAACTTTAGATTCCTTTTTCATAGCTATCCTAAATTTTATAGGGTTTTTTTGCATGAAGAAAGAACCCTACAAAAGTTTAGATCAAATGATCTACCATGAAGAATTTCTGATTTGCAGAATGTAAAGGCACGGCAGAGCATGACTTTCAAAGCTTGAAAAACTCAAATAGAACTCTTGAGTTACATCACAGTTACTCCTTGTACCTAAAATAACCTCTTGCAGCAAGACATCAAAGTGAGTGTCGCGAAACAGGTGCAGAAGGGGCTAAAGTTCTATTTATTCATTCGCCATTGAAGGAAAGTTTAGTGCAGTGAGGGTCAATGTTTAACATTAGTGTGGTTGTGTGGGATATTGAGTTCTAATGTGCTCTGTGGATTTCTGTAATGCTGGTACTTGCACAGCTGATAAACATGTTTCTCCCTAATCTCAGGCGATTATCCCTAATCAGAGTGAATGTCCAGTTGGAATTGCTTTTCCATAGATCTAACAACTCAAAAATTTCTAGTTGTGGGAATTTGTCAATGAGTTATAGAAATGACTTGGATACAGGCACCATTTGTTTGGTTGCTAAATTGGCAAGTGATGCAAAGATAGGTAAGAGAGTAAGCTGGAAAAAGACGCAAGAAGCTACAAGGGATTTACATAAATTATGTAAGTTGGCAAAGATGTAGAAAATTGAGAATAATATGAGGAAATGAAGCTGTCCATTTCAGCAGCAAAAGTGCTGAAGCATATTATAAAAAGGTTGGGTGAGTTCAGAGGAATCTGGAGTTATTGTGCATGATTCCATAAAGTCTAATGTACAAGTACCATTAAATTACGGAAGAGCAGCTATAGGGACTTAACAGGTCAGGCAGCATCTGCGGAGGGAAATGGGCAGGCAACGTTTTGGGTCGAGACCCTTCATCTAGACTGAAAGAGAGGAGAAGAGGCAAGAATAAAGAGGTGGGAGGATAAGTGGGACAAGGGCTGGCAAGTGATAGGTGAGTGTGGGTGAGGAGGAGTTCATTGGTGGATAACGGTCAGGTTTGGGAGGGAATTTGTGGAGATAGCCACAGCAGGGCTCTTGCTTAACGTTTTTCCCTGTTGCCAGCCAGGCAACCTTGGCAGCTTTTTAGGTTGCCAAATGACAGTTTAGGTGGTCATTTAAGATGGCTTGCATGATGCATGCAATAATGTGCTCGGACGAAGTGCGTAGTTACCAGTCGGAATTACACTCAATGAAACATTCACCTATTATTTCTGCTTCAAATAAAGTCACAAACTAAACATATTCAACAATCAAGACATGAAATATACCATAATGACATGCAGCAAAATTATAAGACAGTATTTCAACTCATTTTACACATTGCAATGAATGCAATTTCCATTAGCTCTTTCCACTTCCAAACAATAATGTGGTTGGATTATTCAGCGTATGATCAACGTGTCAATAAATCCTGGACCATGGTAACATATATGCGTACGTATCGTAGTGAATGTTGCTCATTAAATAATTACTGTACTGATACTCCATATTAAGAGCATTGATTTGCCGTTAAAATGAATTCTGTAATAACGAGTCAACGGCAGCAGTGACAATCGAACACTGCGGTTTTAATGTTTCACGTGTTCACAATTTAATTAATCCATCTTTATGGATTAAAACAAATAATAACATTGGGAATTAAAACACATTTGATTGCATTCCATTATCAAACATAGTCAATGTTCGCTCTGAAGACATTTCCAGCACAATGGGGTCAAGGAGGGGGGGGGGGGGGGGTGTGTGAGAATCAGTGCGGGGTGGATAGATGGCGGGGGTGGGGGGGGGGGGTTAGAAGGCAGTCAGTGCAGAATGGATGGATTGAGGCAGGTGAATTAGTACGTGTTGGTTGGAGTAGGTAAAATTGTGAGGGGAGAGCACCAGGGAATTCAGTGGTGTTGAATGGGGGGGGTTCAGTACACGATGGATGGGGGTAGACAAAAGTGCTGGAGAAACTCAGTGGGTGAGGCAGCATCTATGGAGCGAAGGAAATAGGCAACGTTTCGGGTCGAGACCCTTCTTCAGACTGTTCCCCCCATTCTTCTTGAATGGGAGGATCAGTACAGGATGGATGGGGGGGGGGGGGAGATCAGCACAGGATGAATGGGGGGGGGGGTCAGCACATTGTGGAACGGAGGGTCTGTGCAGGATGAATGGCATTACTACAGGATGAATGAGGGGAAGGGGGGAAGGTGCAGGGTAAATGGAGGGTGGGTCAGTATGGGATGAATGCGTGGATTAGTACAGGATGGATGGGGGATCAGTACAGGATGGATGGAGGAGAAGTGCAGGATGGATGGGAAAGGGGTAAGTACAGGGTGAATTGGGGAACCAGTGTAGGATGGATGGGGGGGGGGGAGGGTGGCAGGCGAATCAATGCGAGGTGGATAGGGTGATCTGCGCAGGATGAATAGATAGGGGGAGTAGATGGGGAGGGGAGCACAGGGGATGTCAGTGAGGACTGAATAGAAGCGGGAATGGGGATCAGTGCAGGATGGATGGGAGGGGTCCCAGGATAAGGAGGTGGAGGGGGGTGTACAAGAGAGAGAGAGAGAGAGGGGGGGGGGGAGTTGGGGAGGATGGAAGGTCAGCGCTCCTCGGACAACATGGCCCCGCAGCCTTGGCCGTTGGGAAATCCTCGCCACCGCCTCCCTCCTCGGCCAGCCAACAGCAAGGTGCAGGGCTGAGCGGTGCAGCTCAGAGATCCTATAGCGATAGGATCTTTGGTGCAGCTGGTTCAGACGAGTCGGAGCGAATGACGGGCTTCACACAGCGGCAGCAGCGACCATGGCAGCGGCTCCATCTCCTCCTCCTTCCGCACCCCGCCCGGCCTGATAACGGCCTCTGCTTGTAAACCCGCTAACCATGCTTTCAAAACAAACCCTCCCGCACGCCGAGGGAGGGAGGGAGGGAGGGAGGGTGGGAGAGGCCTCAGTGTGCAAGCAGCGGCCGCTATCAGGGAGGAGGAGGAGATGGAGCCGCTGTCGCAGCCGCTGCTGCCGCTGTGCCAAGACGGTCATTTGCGCACAGCGGCTCCATCTCCTCCTCCTCCCTGATAGCGGCCGCTGCTTGCAAACCCGCTAACGGCGCTTTCAAAACAAACCCTCCCGCACACCGAGGCCTCCCCCTCCCTCCCTCCTCCCGGCCTCGGCATGCGGGAGGGTTTGTTTTGAAACGCCGTTAGCGGGTTTACAAGCAGAGGCCGTTATCGGGCCGGACGGTGTGCGGGAGGAGATGGAGCCGCTACTGCGGCCGCTGCTGCCGCTGTCGGGTGCCCATCATTCGCTCCGACCCTTCCTCACCCCGCACCTAGTATCTTTGCCCCGCACAGCCGTCGCCGACACGAAACATCGCGTTCCTTTTCTCCAGAGATGCTGCCTGACTCGCGGAGTTACTCCAATTTTTTGTGTCTATCTTCGGTACAAACCAGTATTTGGTTGCCAAGCCGGGCAAAATGACTTGGTGTTTAGGTTGCCCGGCGGTGCTTTGAGTGGTCATTGGCACCCGGGCAACCGCTAATTTCGAGCCCTGCACAGAGGCTGGGAGAAGATGTGAAAACACAAGGCTGCTGATTCCGGAATAGTCATAGTCACACTGTGTGGAAACAAGCCCTTCAGCCCAACTCATCCACTTGTACAAGATCCATCTGAGCCAGTCCCATTGTCCTGTATTTGGCCCATACACCTCTAAACCTTTCTTACCCATATATCTGTCCAAGTGTCTTTCAAATGCTGTTGCATTACCTGTCTCAACTATCTCCTCATGCAGCTCGTTCCATATACCCACCACCCTCTGAGTAAAAAAGTTATCCGTCAGGTTCTATCTTGCCACTCTTACCTTAAATGTTTGTCCTCTTTTTTTTTTTAAATTTGCATTCCCTAGGTAAAAGCCTCTGTGCATTCACCTTTTCCATTCCCCTCATGATTTAATGTATCTATATAAGATCACCCCTCAGCCTCCTGTGCTCCAAAAACAGTTCTAGCCTGTCCACTCTCTCACTATAGCTCAACCTCTCAAGTCCAGGCAGTATCCTTGCAAATCTTCTTTCCAGAATGAACAGGTGGAAAGAAGGTAAGAGAAAGGATGAGGGTAGGGAGGAGAGAGAAAAGGAAAAACGAGGTGCGGATTACATCAAATTTGAGAATTCTATGTTCAGAATTCAGTAGAATGCTCATATGCAATATAAGGTACTGTTCCTCCTAGTTTGCAGAAATGTTGTGTCTTGGAGGGAATAATTGGTTAGCAATGGACACTATTGCAGAAAGCCATTTCAGAAAGTTTTTGGTAGTAGCAACTTCAGATGAAAGGCACCTGCGTCCTAGAGAATGGTCACAAAGAAATTCTTATTACTCACAACCATCAGCACTCAGAGATAATAATTTCTATTGAGGAAAAGGTCTGGGTCCTTAATGAGGACCCAAGAATGCACATCAGTGCAGTCAAAGTTGTTGACATTAAGTAGATGAGATATTGTCTCTTGAAATATGGTACATGTATAATCTTTCTGATGCAATGGTGGGTAGCAAATTGTGCTACCCACCATTGTTACAACTGGGAAATGGGAGTCTGAGGAAAAACTGATCCTGCAAATACATTGTTCACCGGTGATCCCCAGGCATTGTGTTGTCTCTGCCCAGATGGGCATGTCTTTATCTCCTGTTGCAAGGTCTCAAACTGCGGTGTCCAGTCATGACCATAATGATTAAATGTGGTCACAGGTGTCACTGCTGAGGCACTCATGGAATGAGGATTTAAGCCGCAAGGCACCATAGAAGATGTGCATTGTTAGTTTTGGCACACTGTGTGGACTTCAGGAACTGCTCTGAAGCTGCTCTGGCAGGTTTCTTGTGTCAACAGCATCTGTTCAATGAGCAAAGAAAGTAACAACTACCTCTGCAGATGCTGTCTGACCCGCTCAGTTCTTTCAGGAGCTGCCCTTTATTTTTCCATCAATATTTGGTCATTGCAGCTTTGAGATCCGATTTATATTTAGAGGGTCAAAGTTGGGAATAGTATGAATAATGCCATTAGATGCATATCTTGTTGCCAGGATAAGTGCATTCTCCTTGTGTGGATCATGGGTGTCTAAAAAATGAACTCAATTGATCCAATTCCTAGTGCGAAATGTTCAGCTCTATGACAATATACGTCACAGTCACACTCCCAGACTCGGATAATCCCAAACTGTTTTATCTGGCAATAAACTACTGAGGTATTAAAATGCTTGTTGCTTTCCATACAGAGGTACTTTTGTACAGACCAGTTTGAACTAGAGTTTGTTTTTGCAATTTTTTGTTTTGCGGCAGCAGCCATTATTTAATAATGATTCGATGTAGGAATCCTGGCGGCTGACCTGTGCACGGAATATCGCTTGTCCTACATTTACACAGTTTTAGTCCTACAGAGATTAAATATGCAGGTCTAGGGCCTCGCGTTACCATGCTGAAACTGGTAACAATGCCGAGGACTTACTTCACACAGTCGTTTTCTCATGGATCGGGTTGTGAGATGTGAAGAGCATACCTGCAAGACCTGGTGTTGGATTTGTGTGGGTTGCCGACATAATAGAGTACAGCAACAGTGAGGGCAGGAGATCGCTGCAGGTTCCTGGCACGGCAGCACCATCCACAATGAATCTCTTCGTGCATAATGACCCTTTTTAGTGCTCTCATTCCTGGAGCAGATCCAATGCCCTAAGTGCGATATTAGCATTCTGCAGGTTTATTATTGTGTTTTGTTTTTTACCTGACAGCTGGACTATATAGGGCCTTTGCTCTGATAATAGATGTATGGAATGAGCTGCCGGAAGTAGTTGAGGCAGGTACGTTTATAACGTTATAAAGACACTTGTAAAGCTAGGTAAAGTTTGGAGTGATTGTGGGCCAGTGCAGGCAATGATATGTTATTGTCACATGTATCTAGGTGCAGTGACATTCTTTGTTTTGCACACAATATACAAAGTACGCAAAGAGTCGCCATGCTTCTGACACCAACAAAGTTGCTAAAGTCATGTTAGGCCCTCTTTGTTGTCGGTGCGCCGCTTCCTCCCCTGTCGGGTCCCTTTTTGTTCTTGGCGCCCCCCCCCCCCCACTCCTGCCGGCTCCATCTTTCCTCTCGGTGGTTGCACCCACCGGGTGCCTCTTTGTTCTCAGTGGGTGCGGTTCAAGTGCGCTCACCACGGCCCGAGGACAGCACCGCGGTGCCTGGACTAAGTGGGATTAGCTTGATTAATCAACTTGGTCAGCATAAACGAGTTGGGTCAATGGGCCTGGTTCCACGCAGTGTAGAAAGATAACCGATAGTGATGTGATACGGAACAAGACACGTTATTACAGTTAGTGTTTAGAATGAGATCATTGCACACATTGTATAACCGTACAGCCAAAGGCATAGGGCATTGGCAACTAGTATTAAGCTTCTCTTTTTCTAACATGCTTTAGGTTATTTCTCATATAGCTATTTATACACTTAGGATGTCTCAAGGTATTACAGAACCTCTGGATTATTTTGAAATAAGCATACTTATACAGTCCATTTGGCTGCCAATCTATTTATAGCAGGCCACATAAACATTAAATACGATTTGTTTACTAGCAGATCTGTTTTTAGTTCAGTCAACTGAGGACATTTGTAGAACAGCCTTCTCTTTAAAGCCAGCTTCCCTGGGAACATTAAGCTACCTCGAGAAACAGCGCAAGGCTCTGTTTATTGTTTTCCTCTGGGGGGCTTTCTTCAGTGCTAGAGCACCACCTAAGTAATGTGTTTACATTTGTGCAAGAACCACATGAGGGAACAGATTTTACTTGGTTCTTTTGCAGACGTCTGAAAGTGCAACTAACTCAGCTAGGTTTTACTGAAAATGACAAATATCTGCTTTTGTAGATCAAATCTAGTGAATCAGGAGACGAGCTATTGACTAAAAATAAACAGCTGACGCCTGATAAATGGATCCATTGCTTAGATTGGAATTATCTTTCACTTGTTTGTTCCTAGATTGTGCCATGCTCTGAATTCATCAACCGAGTAAAATCTATTCACAAACAGTTATTTTACTGCCCTGGATATTGATTCCTGCATTGAATGCACCAGTTATCTTTTTAGGAATAAACAACAGCTTATAAGTGGTAATTCGTTGTCACATTTGAAATTGGTTATGAGAAGATTATGGATCAGCAAACATCTACAAAGCAGTGAGTGAGTACAGTCCACACAATTCTGCAAACCTATCCTGTGTATGCCGCTACATCTTGCTGGTACTTAGGATTGTGCCAAAACTAGTCATTTAATAAATGCTATATATTATCTCAGATTCAATAAATATTGTTTCCAAGTTAATTCTAATGAAGTCCTGCATGCAGTAAGTCCTTGATAACCACTTCTTGTTCTTTCTGCTGTGAGCAGTATGAGCACGATGTCCATGTCATTCCTCTCTTCTGCCAACACCAAAAGTTGTCCACATGGGTTTTAGATCTAATCCTTAACATTTCTAGATGACTTGTTAGTCAAGTTTTGAATTCTTGAAAGGAATAGAAGACTTCCTGTGTATGTTTTGAGAATCTTTTTCAAACCTCTTCAAGACGACTTCGAGGGTGGCGCATCAGTAGAGTTGCTGATTTACAGCGCTAGAGATCCCAGGTTTGATCTTAACTACGGGTGCTGTCTGTACTTGCGTGGGGTTTTCTGTGACTTGCATGGAGTTTCTCCGGGATCTCCAGTTTCCTCCCACACTCCCAAGACATGCAGGTCTGTAGGTTAGTTGGCTTAATATAATTGTAAACTGTCCCTAGTGTGTGTAAGGTAGTGTCAGGATAGTGTAAGTGTGCGGGGTTCGCTGGTCGTTGCGGACCCAGTGGGCTGAAGGGCCTTTTTCGGTGCTGTATCTCTAAACTAATCTAAACGAGTATTTAAAAAGTGATGTATATTTCAAGTAGCATTCAGATTACTGAAACGTGGAATCAGTCTGAAGAAGGGTACCAACCTGAAACTTTGCCTATCTATTCCCTCCACTGATGCTGCCTGACCCAGTGAGTTTCTCAAGCATTTTGAGTTTTGCTCACAATCCACCGGTCACTATTAGAAGGGAGTCAGTAGTCGCTGCCAGTGTGTGCCACCAAACATATCAAATAGTTGGAAGCCTATCAACATTTTCTTCCATCCGCAGCAACCAGCAATCTTCCACTTTACCCTACCAGAAAAGCTGCGCCTTCCTCTCCCCACCACCCACCCATCCACCCCCAATGTCTTGTAGATGATGCAGTCCATTCAACACAAAAACTGGATTTGTATTCTTCCTTGCAGCACTTCATTGCAAGAAAAGCATAAAATGCAAGGAACACAATGCAGATCCAGCAGCATCTGTGAAGAGAGACATTTTGGGTTAATGACCTTTCTGTGGAGGTGCTTAAGATGAAGATAAGCGCATGTAAAAATTAGAGAAAGAGGGAAGTGGTGAAAGATCATGGAACAATAACTGTTTTACATTATTTATCTTTTCCATTTAGGTTGTGTGACCTGCTGAGTATTTCAAGCATTTTCTGGATTTATTTCAAATTCCAGCATATGCAATAATTCCTATTGTGCTATTTTATCTCTACTCCAAAGAAGAAAACTTATTCATTAATGTTCAAAATGTAATTATCAAAGGTGGCCATTTGGTTTATTGTGCTTGAAGGGTAAGTCCACATCAAGTGGTTTACCTGGTATATTTTCCCTTTCTCCAGAAATTCCACATATATTCCTTGGAACATTGATATTTCCCATTAACATCCCGTGTCCCGATCATTTCACTTTGTTTTACAAAAATCTTTCTTTTAAAATATGATTTTAAATGTGCCTTGGCCTTCCTTTCAGGGGGTCAGTGTAATTTTTTGTGTTGTTCTGGCATATAGCATTGCTCTTTTTCCCCAGGGTTGCATAATGTGTGCAACATTCCAACAGCATCACAATGATATATTGTATGCTAAGTGCAGTCATATTAATACTGTGCATGAAGGAATTGCAGATGCTGGTTGAAACCGAAGATAGACACAAAATACTGGAGTAACTTAGCGGGACAGGCAGCATCTCTGGAGAGAAGGAATGGGTGACGTTTCGGGTCGAGACCCTTCTTCAGAGTGATGGACCCAAAACATAATCCATTCCTTCTCTCCAGAGATGCTGCCTGTCCGGCTGAGTTATTCCAGCATTTTGTGTCTATCGTCATATTAATACTGTTGGCTGAGGCTCAATAGCAACATCTCTCCCCTGAGGCAGGAGGTGGATGCTGCAGGATCGAAGTCCATTCCAGCCACATGAGTGCAAAATCTAGAAAAGTGTGCAAATGCTGTTCATGAGGTGGTGCTGCATTATCAGAAGTACCGCTTTTCTTATGCAAGGAATACTATGCAGATACCAAGTCCTTGGCTGCCCTTAAAGGTGCTCATTGGATCCTAAAACACTAGTCAAGGAACAATAGAATTTATTGCAATCCCCCTGTATTTGCTCAAAATCAAAAAACGCAAAACAGATTATGATTGTTGCATACCTGCACTGCACAAAGTGGTTGTCACATTTTCTACATTGCATTAATGAGTATACTTCAAAAGTATGTAATTCCCTGTGAAATATAAGACCATGTCATAGGAGAATTAGGCCATTTGGCCCATCGAGTCTGCTCCACCATTCGATAATGGCCGATCTATTTTTCCCTCTTCTCCTGCCTTCTTCCCATAAACTTTGATGCCCTCAAGAATTTACCAATCTCTGCTTTAAAAATACCTAATGACTTGTTCTCCACAGCCATGTGTGGCAATGAATTCTATAATGTCACTACCCTCTGGCTAAAGAAATGCCTCCTCATCTCCATTCTAATGGTATACTTTAAGAACTTAAGAAGACAGTGCAGTGGAACTGCTGTCTCACATCTCCAGGAATCCGAGTTCAATCCTGACTTCCAATGTTACCTGTGTGGAGCATGCACATTCTCTCTGAGACTATGTGGGTTTTCCCCAGATAATCTATTTTCCCATATCCCCAAAACATATGATAATAGGTTGATTGGCCGGTGTAATTGCCTCTAGTACAGAGGTGCAAATAGTATCTGGGAAGAGTTGATGGGAATGGATGAAGGTCTATCATAAAGAAGTGTTTGATGGTTAATGTGGATTTGGCGAAGGACCTTTATCCATGATGTAAAACATGCATAAGGTGCCATATAAATGCAAGCCTATTTTCAAAAATCTAATTTACTCTTAAGCCTAATGCAAGGTTCATTCAGTATTTTATCTATTTAATATCCAGAATTTATTTTCCTCCTTTTCCCATTCATAACTTTTAACAATCATGTTTATCCCCAGCCCCGAACATTGATGCTCCTGTTGGCGTGTCAAAAATATGTTTACAATTTCTTCCCTTGGCACACTTTATGTAAGAACAAGCTATTTTTTCCCCAATGTGGCTTTTTTGTCATGGTGGAGGAACTTACTATTTTTTTTCAATGTTGCTTTTTATCTTGCTGGAGGAATGGTTGTGGAGTTTTTTTTAATTCTTGGTTACGTAAAGTTAATGTTTGTTAGATTATTTTTTATTTTTTCAGGATTGGGTGTTGCTGCAAGGCCAGCATTTACTGCCCGTTCCTTGAATGCACTAGAGAATCATTCAGTGATAGGTAAGGAGAGAAGTAGAGTTCTCTCTTCTACTTAGGAGAGAAGTAAAGGGCAGATGGAACCAGAGTATCTCTTCAAACTACTGCACTTCTTCTGGTGTGGGTACCTACATATTTTGCCATTTGTCCATGAGTACAAAAACAAAGTTCACCGCTCAGTTGCATATTTACATAAATCCTTTATATTTCAAAATAACCAAAACCTTTGTTCCTCGTGGAGCTTGATTACAAAGCTTTAATTTAATTTTTCCATTCCTCTTTCATTGCTTACTAAAGAATTGGAGAAGCAAATTCAATCGTACCACGTTGAAGATTGCAAGACCACACAAGGATTAGAGCAGCTTGACCTGGAGCATGACTGTGGTATAGTCATGTCTCGCAAATGTGCATGAAATTGAATTAAAATATAGCAGTTCATCTATTGATACAGTGCTGTATTTTGATATAGTGAATCAACTTTATGTCGACCAATTGAATTTGGTGTCAACAGGTTAGGCCGTGTGATTGAAGGAAGAAATCCTTCACTCTGGAAAAACATATGGACTGGAATGTGCAGGTGGATTAGAAACCAAGGGAATCTCCCATGCCAGACACGAATCAGCAGACACAAGTGTGAGATATTTATAGTTTTGTTGACATTGTGATTCCATATCTGATCTGTTTTTTTACATAGATAAGAGAACTGCAACCATTTAGCTTTAGCATTATAAAAATGAAAAGGAGACGACTACTTTATTATTTTGCATAAATTTTGATTTCATATAACCGTACACACATTCTCCACCACATGGATCCTTCCACATCGGGCTGCAAGTTGGCCTGCTTCATATACCATCATTTTTCTGTCACTGTGTCCTGCGATACATTGTCTATAATTTAGGTCGCCATCCTTTTCTGATCCTGCATTAGAGGAAGTGGATGGCACAGTGGCGCAGCGGTCGAGTTGCTGCCTTCCAGAGACCCAGGTTCGATCCTGACCAAGGGTGCTGTCTGTATGGAGTGTTCTGCCTGTGTGGGAAACCACGTGGGTTTCCTCCGGGTGCTCCACTTTCCTCCCACATTCCAAAGATGTGCAGGTTTTGTAGGTTAATTGGCTTTGGTTATAAATTGTCCCCAGAGTGTAGGATAGAACTAGTGTATGGGTGATTGTTGATTGGTGCATAGTCAGTGGGCCAAATGGTCTGATTCCATGCTGTATCTCTAAACTAAAACTAAATCTAACATGTTCTTGCTACGACTGAAAGAGAAAGGAGGATGAATCCCATCATGTACAGAGATGGGAAAACAGCAGAGACGTGGTGTTGATTTCAATGGCTTCCAATTCAATGGTTCTGTAAATAGCCGACTGGCAGAATTCCCTGATTCTCCGGACTCTTTCTTTGGCAAGTTCCCAATTCCTACTTGTGGTTAAATGTTCTTCTCACTGGGTAGTATGAAGATTGATGCCAAGACTCCTTTTCAACCCAATGCCCCTTGCTTTGATATTCTGAACCTCACCATGCAATGCAGGATCAGGATGTACAGAACTGTAATGTTTGTTCAAACAGTATGTCATGGAAGAAACTTTGAGCAAATTCCCAAGCAGTAAGTAAAATATTTATTTATTTGAATAATATAGATTTCTCCAGATGGCTGCTCAAGACATATTTATAAAAGAAAAAAAACATCCATAATCATCCCTTCATACTGATGTGACCAGATCCTGAGCTGGTGTCAGAAGCCTAAGGGAGAGAGCAGGAATTTAGTTGAGGCAGCTTCTAAGGAATGTTGAAAGCGTAAAGACTTCAGAGTATATCCATAAATCTTGAATATAGTTGGGACATGTGGTAAGACAGTTAAGAGTAAGAGTAAAAAATGGGATCAGGAAAGTTGTGCTGGACCACAGTGAAAGTAGGACTTGCAGTCCTGGTCATCACATAAGGAAGGGTGTGATTGCATTGGACAGAATATGGATATTTGTGGTAATGTTGACTGAAGAACATGTAGCTTTGGTCAACATGCAAAAAAAAGCAGAGGTAGGATCTGCAACCCTGCTTCAACATTCATCAAGGTCTTGGCGGATCTTCTCCCTCAATACCTCCCTGCTGTTTTCCCATCTCTTTAGTCCATGTATCCAAAAATATATCAATACGTCAGCAGCATAAAGCTCTTTGGGTCCATAATCGAGTAGTTTTAAAGACTTTTGGCTTCCAAATCCTTTCATGCAATGACTTCTGTTTGTCTAAAATCCACTAAGTGAAAATATTTCTCAGAGTACACTGCCCTCTGTCATGAAGACTTCCAATGATCCATAATCCTTTGAGAAAAAATATCTCCTCAAGTGAGTGACCAATTTTGCATTCTGAGATTATGTAACAATGTTTTCAAATTGATAGACACGGAAAACATTTTCCAGCATTTACCATGTCAAGCCTCTTAAATGTAGGTTTATTTTAACTCCAGGTGATGTAGACTTGCTATAGTCAATTCTTCTCATGGGATAGTCCCTGCACCCAAGAATCAACAAAGTTAACTTTTTCTGCATTCCTTTTAGGGTAAAACAGTGAAAATACTACTTTACATGAAATTGAATCTCAAAGGCTCTCTAATAGCATGCAATTCATTATTCAACACCAATGTGGAATGTAACAGTTCAAGAAGAGTGCATACTACCATTTTAAGGACAATTACAATATAAATGTTGATCTCCCAACACCCAGATTCCTAGTATAAATAAAAAGATGTAAGATTTATTTTCCCTTTTATACATTAATCTCTCTGTAATAGAGGCAAACATGGTATTTGCTTTAATGTGTAGGAGGGAACTGCAGATGCTGGTTTACACCAAAGCTGTACACAAAATGCTGGAGTAACTGGAGATGGAGCTGGAGTAGCGGAAAAGGCAGCATCCCTGGTAGAAGGAATGGGTGACGTTTCGGGTCGAGAGCCTTCTTCAGACTGAATCAGGGGAGAGGGAGATACAGAGATAGGGATTGTAAGGTGTGAAAAGGAGACAGAGGGGATGGAGATCAAGGAAAATGTAGAATAGATCATTGTTAGCTAGGAGAAGGTAACAACAAAGCAAACAAAGATAAAATGTAAATGAGGAAAGTCAGACTAGTCAGAAAACTGGGAAGGGGGAAACTTGCGTTCCTTCCTGTCTTTGCATTAGCAGCAAA
This sequence comes from Okamejei kenojei, assembly GCA_035221665.1. Classification (NCBI taxonomy): domain Eukaryota; kingdom Metazoa; phylum Chordata; class Chondrichthyes; order Rajiformes; family Rajidae; genus Okamejei; species Okamejei kenojei. The sequence continues at coordinate 34,409,352 of CM069131.1, read as the reverse complement.
CCTGGATATGTTGCCCTACCTTGTCCAAAATATGGATATGGATTCTAAATAGATGATACATAGGCACTGAACCTGCTGTACATGAGTGGTAGTAACCTGGAAACTTTGTTTGCTTCAGTGGTATATATTTTACTAAGCTACTTGCATAGCTGCTGAATAGAAATTTAAAGTCTTCTTTCTTAAGGCAGCACGTCCTGTAGATCCCTTCAGTTGTGGGGAGGTCAATACCCATGATGAACTGGACAATATCCACACTTTCTGCAGCCTCTCTTTTTTTCTTGCGCATTCGAATTTCCAAACCGATGTGATGCAACCAATCAGCATGCTCTCCAATGTACAGTTGTAGTGTTTCATGGAGTATTCGGTATGGCCCCTAAGCCAGAACGTGGCTGATTGTGGAGTATCAGCTACTTTTTACTCCTCCTGGGATACTAATTTTCTCATAACACAAATATGAATGAGAAGATGGAACTGAATTACAAAGGACAATCCCATTTCCTTCAGACATGTGTGTGGCTTCACCTAGTTTGCTCAAACATCCTATACCCTCTGATAATGAAGGGGAGCTCTCTGGCTATTAGAGTTATAAAGTCATAAAATGGAAGTAAGCTCTTTGGCCAAACTCGCCCATGTAACATAGATGTCCCATCCAATCTAAACCCACTTTCCCATGCCAGACCCACATCTCTCTAAACTTTTCCAATCCATGTTAAATGGAGCTACGGCTCTACTTCCTCCAAAGTACACCAGGTTTCATAGCCATCCTGTCGCAGTGTAATGAAGCTACAATATCGGAAGGATCTGGCATAACTCTGGATAACACGACTATCATTAATCATATGGGTACAATAATGGTGGCATTGATTTGTCACAGAGGACTGGTAGGCACATTTCTGACAAAATGGTGGGTTTAAGATTGTTCTATGATACTGGGCTGCAGTACTGCTGAGTACTATTCTCATAGTGGCATTACCTACAAATTAAACGCACTCATTTAAAAAGCTATTGCATAGAAAATAGAACATACCATAGAACATTGAACAGTACAGCACAAGAACAGCCCCTTCAGCCCACAATGTCTGTGCTGAACGGGATGCCATCACTTTTCTACCTGCACATAATCTAATTTCCCTCCATCCCTGCATATCAATATCCTATCCCAATGTCTTTTAAATGCCCTAACGTATCTGCTTCAACCACCACCCTTAGCAGCACGTTCTAGTCACTCGACACCCTTTGTGTAAAAAAAAATCTTCTCTGCACATTTACTTTAAATTTTGTCTGTCTCACCTTAAACCTAGGACCTCTCTTATTTGATTTTTCCATCCTGGGAAGATCATTCTGTCTGTCTACCCTATCTATGCCTCTCATCATGTTATGTACTCCTATCAAGTCTCCCCGTAACCTCCGGTGTTCCAGAGAAAAGAATCAAGTCTGTCCAGTCTCTCTGTAGCTAATACCCCCTAATCCAGGCATCATTCCGGTAAACCTCCTCTGTATCCTTTTCCAAAGCTTCCACATCCTTCCTGTAATGAAGTGAGCAGAACTACACCCAATACGCCAAATGTAGCTTAACCAAAGTCCTATACAGCTGCATCATGACAGATTGCACATCCAGATTTTTTTTTAAATTACCTTCTCCGCTATGGCAACCTTCCCATTTTTTATTTTGCTAAAGACAAGCACATTTATAATAATATGAATTAGTAAGTTAGCAGAAGACGCTTGTAGACAACAAAAAAGATTCATAAAAGGATACCAGGGGATAAGATCTGCTGGAAAGTTGGTCAGAGCTAAGGCAGATGGAATTTAATTCAGACAAGTGTGAGGTCATGCATTTTGGGAAGTCACAAATGAAATGAGTGTGTGGCCAGGGTGTGGTGGGTCTCTGATCATGCTGGCTACCTTTTTGAGGCAGTGACTCCTGTAGATCCCTTTGTTGGTGGTGAAGTCAGTACCCATGATGGACTGGGTAGCGTCCACGACCTTTTTCAATCTTCTTTGCTCCTGGGCGTTCGAGTAGCCAAGCCAGACCATGATGCAACCAGTCAATATGCTCTCTACTGTACACCTGTGCAAGTTTGATTGAGTAAATGATAGGGACCTAAGGAGCACTAACGTACAGTGGACCCTAGAAGTTCAAATCCATGGTTCCCTGAAGGTGGCAACGCAAGTGGGTAGGATAGCGAGAAGAACATTTGGTGTGTAACAAGGAACTGCAGATGCTGGTTCACACTGAAGATAGACATCAAATGCTGGCGAAACGCAGCGGGACAGGCAACCTCTCTGGGTGATGTTTTGGGTCAAGACCGTTCTTCAGACATTTGGTGTGTTTGCCTTGATAGGCTGAGGTGTTCAATATAAGAGTTGGACTGCAGCAGTTCAAAACATTGGTTAGAGAGCACATGAAGTATTACGTATAGTTCTGGTCACCACGTCACAGGAAGGATGTGGTAGCAGAAGGGTGCAGAAGAGATTCACCAGGATATCAAGAGTGTTTTATTGCCATATGTCCTGAAATGGAACAATTAAATTCTACTTGCAGCAGCACAACTGGTAAAGATGTAAACTCTGTAAACACCATAATGAACGACAACAACAAAAGTTCAGTAACAAACAATAATAGTGCAAAGATGAAATCAATATCCCCAAGTCTATGTAGTTCAGAGCTTATTTGGAGGTAGTAGTGTTTAATAGCCTGATGGTCATTGGAAGAAGCTGCTTCTGAACCTGGACGTTACAGTTTTCAGACTCCTATACCTTCAGGTTCCTATACCTTCTTCCCAATGGCAGGAGTGAAATGAGACTGTGGCCAGGGTGGTGTGGGTCTCTGATACTGGCTGCCTTTTTGTGGCAACAACTCCTGTGGATCCCTTAGGTGGTGGGGAGGTCAGTACTCATTATGGACTGGGCAGTATTCACCAATTTTTGCAATATTTGCTGCCAAACCAGGCCTTGTTGCAACCAGATGCGCTCCACTGTAAACTTGCAGAAGTTGAAGAGAGTATTCGTTGACATACCGATTCTCCTCAATCTTCTAAGGAAGTAGAGTTGAGGGGTTCTCTTTCTGTTGCCTGGAAGGGAGGCTATTGTTAAAGGGAGTGATTGAACAAACTGGGTTTATTCTCATTGTAACAAAGGTGGTCGACACATGACATTTGTACAGATATATAAAATTATGAGGTGTGTAGCCCTAGGACAGGGGAGTCTAGAAATGGAAGGCGCAGATATAAGGAGAGATGGGAGAAATGCAAAGATCTGAGGGATAAATCTTGTTTCACATAAAGGGTGGTAAATATCTGAAATGAGTTGGTAGAGGTAGGTACAATTGCAAAGTTTAAAAGGAGGTGCTCCACATTTCTCTATTTATATGAATTTGAAGCTGATGCTATGCAGTGCAGTAGTGTTTTTAGGTGGCAGACAGGGAGGAAATGTTTCCAATCTACGGATGTAGAAATATTGTCCTTGGAGAGGAAGGTCTGAACAACATCATGAAAAAAAAATCTGCTTTCATACTTTTTCTACAGGCCAGAGGGTTGTCTTTATAGTTTACCTCAGAATGTAAAAACACATTTTGAGGACAACAGTGCTTTTAAACAGTTGTTAAATTTCAGGAAAATTGTTACATTTCAGGAAAATCCTGCATGTTTTTCCTTTTTCACATTTAATATTTCACTTGTTGCTGATGGTTGCAGGAGATGGTTTCATCTATCCTGCTGCGGCGATCTTCTGCAATAGAGTGGAACTTACCAACAACAAACTCTGATCACAGCCTTTCTGCTCTGTCCATTTTCAGTTGAATATTATTGGTCAAAATGCCTGAACTGCCATGTAGCGGCTTCCTACTAATAGAGTATAGCATTCCTTCCTGTTAGTGAATCAGTCTGGTTAATCCCATTGGTATATGTAGGATGTAATGTGACCACAAGACTTCATGTCACTTTCCGACGGCATGGGAGGGGAGCTCACAGACTGTTCATTTTTATTATTTTGCTTCTGGTCTGTCAAGAAATAGGGTAAATGATGCTCAGAGAAAAAATACAAGCAGAATATAGCTTTTCTATTGAGCCTGGTCATTTATTATATGGGAAGACATCTTCAAATGGGAGCCAATAAACGTATGCAGGATACAAGAAAGGAAGAAGTCACCGGGATAGATGGAGCTATAATAAAATAATAATTACACATTACACAGAGCCCGATTTGGGATGGTTTTCTTTGATCTGAGCAATTTTGCAGTATATATTTTCACTTGTTTCATTGTTTGAATTTTTGCACCATCAGAGGAATCCTTCAGAAATTATAATGTGCACAAACATTTATTTTAATCAAAACAATACCCCCAGGTGATCTATCCAGCCCCCATTATGTTAAAAGGTATTCTACATGGTGTCTGGGGAGTTTGAGGTCAGGCTTACTCTAATGTGATTTTGGTGCTTTCTAGTCTGGTCTTATTGCTGATGCGCACCTAATCCACCTACAGGTAACTACAGGTGTGGTGTGATTATCAGTGGTGACCTATACCAGTGGCCCATGGGCAGTAGGAATTGGCATAGGTTAATCCTGTCTTGTCAATAGCCCTTCTAGATGATGTAGCTCATAGAGGTATTTGGGGGAAATTGGACACTGAGCATTTTCAACAGTCCCCTCAGCTTGCTTTGATTCCTTCTGAGAATCTGAGAAGAATGTAAAAAATTGACTGATTGATTTTCTTTCTTTCTCTCCCTAACCTAATGAATCACATGATGCAGAATAGGTTCAAGCAACACATGGGAAAGGCTAAATGGATCAGCATGTCTGACTTTACCCTCTGTGTGGGAATAAAGAGATGACACGCATTGGGACTTGAGTGAGCAGGGAGTATTGGACACATTAATCAGTCAGGTTAACACAGAACTCCCACAGAATTCTTTTTTTTTCATCTTTAGATTTTGCTGAGTTTCTGTTTCAACTTGGATCGGCAGTTCTTAATTTATTCCTTCAGTGTTGGTTAAGTCCTAAATCCATCAAGGAAGGTCAGCACTCCAAGTCCTGCCAAACATCAGGAGGCAGTCATAGTATTAGATTAATAAAAGTGATATGGTAACTAGAGATTCCATTGTGCCCTTTCAGATTGTGGAATTTTATCATTTCGCAGTTAGACTGAGTTATTCAAAGCAAATTTGGCATCAGTTGCTGACATGGATTTTTAAGATTTTAGAAACATTTATTTTTTAAACCTTTGAGGCAACAAACTGAAACATAATATTTCAATGTTCATGAATGCCACCAGCAAGGATGACTGAGAGATGGAGATGGTGATGCCATTTAATTTCTGGTTTTAATCATAATCTAAATCTTTAGTTTGGTGCTGAGGGAAGAAATCTGACCAACATGTAGGAGTTCATGTATCAGAAGGAACTGCAGATGCTGGCTTAAACCGAAGATAGACACAAAAAGCTAGAGTAACTCAACGGGACAGGCAGGGAAGGCCTCTGGAGAGAAGAAATTGGTGACATTTCGGGTGACGTTAGGCGTTTATGTGATTGTTTTGTTCAGTACATCTGCATTGTTCTATACTTTCATTAAACTGTTCTGGAAGCCTTTCTTCTTTTGGCCATTGGTGGAGAATCAGGACTGTTTAGGAAATTGAAATTCATCCACTGATTTCAAACTGCCCTAATCTCTGTAGAAAATTGTTTCTTCATAGAGTGATTTTTTGGAATATCTTATGATATCACAGCATTTTAAGGGAGATTATCCTTTGTCAATAAGCAGGATATATTGTGTGATAGAGACTGCGACATTAGAAGATTATGGGTCAAAGCAAAGGGCTGAGAACAATTGTTTTTTAAATTTCAAAATAGACTTTATTCAAGTAACAAATATATATAATACATGAACCGTGCAAAAAATTCATCCGACATTTTCGGAGGCTATTCATTCAATGCTGTTTACATACATTGCTCAAATTTCACAAATGTCTCCCCCATCCTTGATACTCATGTGGCCCACTGGCGTGGAATCCCTTCCCTTATTTTGAGGGGCATCTCCACCACACCCTGTCCCCCATGTCCAGCAGTGGAAGGACCTTAGACTGTGATCTTCCCCCACCGAGCCTTGGCGTTGGCTGCACCAAGCTTCAGTGCATCCCTCAGCACGTACTCCTGCAGTCTGCAGTCGGCAACATTCCCCGATGGACATCCCACTCCGCTGGGAGGTCATCAGAGCTCGGCAGACCAAAGAGTGCCTTTCACCGAGTTGATGACCTTCCAGCAGCACTCGATGTCAGTCTCTGAGCGCGTCCCAGGGAACAGTCCGTAAATCACAGAGTCGTCTGTGACGGAGCTGTTCGGAATAAATCGTGACAGGCAAACCTCTCCAGACTTTCTTTGCAAAACCACACTCTGCAAAGAGGTGGGCAACCATCTCTTCGCCATAGCAACCGTCCTGAAGGCAGCGTGCACTGGTAGTGAGGTTCCGAGGGTGCAGGAAGGATCTGACTGGGAGGGCTCACCGCAGCCAAACCAGGTCTTGGTGCCCGTTGTTATGGAAGACACAGGAAACTGCAGGTGCTGGAATCGTAAGCACAACAGTGCTGGAGGAACTCAGTAGATCGGGAGTATCTGTGGATAGAATACACAGACAACTTTTAGTGTTGGGACCTTCTTCCGACTGGTTGTTATGGCAGATGTCTTGCACTTGTCACCAACTTTTGTCATCAAGACAAGAATCAAGCTCTGCATTTCTTCCCAACACACGGATCACGAACTCCATTTAGGAAATGCTGCCTTTCTCCGCCTTTTCATCCTTTTCAACCACTTCCAATAATCCAGACTGAAGCTCATCCCAAACTGCAGCTCATGTGCTAATTGACATTTTCTCACCCATCACTCCTGCGCCCGGTTAACAAACTACCAGTCTCACACATTTCCACATTAAACTTGTCATTCTGAAGTCTGTTATCTTCATGGTCTTGCAACCATCTCCAAACAGAAAATATTCCTTGAACTTTGACCTCCATAATCCTCCATTTTCCCTTGCTTTAACTCTCTAATTCCCTCCCTAATGTTTTGTGCCTTTCCACCTTGCCTTCCATATTACCATCGTCTTTGACTGAGGTTGGAGTTATTTATCTTAATATTTCTGGCGTACTGTTTTTTTTACCCACTGTTTTCTACTTCATGATATACAGTAATATGTTTCTTTAGTTATGTAAAACTTTGAATGGATTTAGGTTGTTCATGGTGATATTGGTAATGGTGCGAGAAAGTTGAAGTGACAGGAATGCTCTCTAAAGTTTATTCATCGGTGTCAAAACTGATTCCAGTGCATTTTTCATATTGGAACATTAGATTTAGAATAATAAAAAAATTGATCTGCGAATCAGTTACTCCAGATTTCCCCGGACTAATAATTGAGAATGAGTTACTTCATGCTCTGCAGCTGAGCTTCAAGACATTTTGGAAAGATATTGGTGGGGAATTATCCACTGAGAGCAAAGTCTAGACAAAGCATTTAATTTTAAACGTCAATTTCTGCTCAACTAAGTGCAGGGTCCTGGCTAAGGTAGTTTTCATGTGGCAGCCTAAGTGCTAGGAAAGTGAGCCAATTGCATAACTTTGACATTATCTTTGTAAAGTCCAATCAGTCTTCCTATCAAGGACTACACTGGATGCCCACAATGATCATACATGATGATGTTAATAATGTTGCTACAAAAGCTTGATAGTGCTGATTTTAAAGCCCACAACATTGACCCTCTAATATTAGCATCCAATTTCTGAATAATAATTAATGGTTCACAAGCATGACTGTCCAGGAAGATCCAATGCATATGCCTGTTCATGCCCCACCAAACTACACCTTCATCTTGCCTCCTCTTGTCCAGTCCCTTCCCACCAACATCCAAACACCTCACACGGCCTTTGCCATTTTGATAAACTTACCCACACTGGCAGCCTCGCCAACAGTCTGTCTGCGGGGGCTTTGATCGCACCTATTGCGGATGGTTTGACTGCCCTGACCACGGGAGAACAAAGAAGAAGAAGATTGAACTTTATTGCCTTCCATCACAGTGAGGAATATGGAATCCACTGTGATGGATGTTTATGTTAACTTTTATGTGGTTGTGCGTCTTGTTGCTTTTCACTTTGTATGGTTGTATGATAACTCAAATGTCACTAATTCACTTAATTAGTACATGTGACAATAAACTGATCTTAAGACCTTGAAACCTTGATGTCCCAGCTACACCAGTCCCACCTGCCCACGTTTGGTCCATATCCCTCCAAACCTGTCCTATCCATGGAAGTGTCAAACTGTTTCTTAAATGTTGGGATAGTCCCAACCTCAACTACTTCCTCTGGCAGCTTGTTCCATACACCCACCACCATTTGTGTGAAAACCTTACCCCTCTGATTCCTATTAAATCTTTCACCTTAAACCTATGTCCTCTTGTCCTCGATTCACCTACTCTTGGCAAGAGACTCTGTGCATCTGTAGCCATGGGCCCCAGCTCTGTATTTCTTATCATTGGCCATGAGAAACAATCCTTTTTCCAAACCTTCTCTGGAACCCCTACCCTACTCTTTCTCTGCTACATCATTCCTCTTCAGATCTGCAGTAGCAATAGAACAATGGAGGTTGATGTACGTTTTACGTTGTGCTTAATATTTTCTGCATCGCATTCGGAGAGGTTATGGGGCAGGTAGGGTTTAAGCCAAGTAAACGTATTCAATGATTAGCAGGAATTTTTAATGACAACATCTTATTTTTTTAAAGTGCTCAGGTGTGCAATTTTTACAGCATTATGAAGCTGGCATCTAATGCTAATTCATTATTTCATACAGAGGCCTCATTTTGGCCTATCGGGAGTCACTTTGATGCCTGAAGGCATCTTTAAAATTCAACCACTCCTCTAGACTGCATCAGTGTTTGGAAAAGAAGCATATACATAAATAAACTTAAGATAAAGAGTTTTTGAGGAAATATTTTGACAATGAAACGTATTGGTTTAAATTTAACTAGACAAATGTAAGAATGAGTGTATGAGTTTAGAAGTGTAATGCCTGGCTGTTTCGTGACAGAAATATGTAAGGAAATCCACTAGAACCAGTGCACATCTTAACCTGGTACATTAAAATCTTGCATTTGAATGTTATATCAAGACATTCAAGCAATTAAATACTTCCAAAGGATGATCACTGAAATATCATTTCATGACTCATGATGCTTGAAAGCTAAGGAGAGCTCACAGAAGGACCATTCAGTGGTAGATTAAAAAAATGGGTGCAAATAATGTACAATATTGCATGCAGGAAAGCAAAATATGAACATTTTCCATGAATCATGAAAATATGCAGGAATGAAAGGGTTGGCAGTCTCAGTGCTTTATATTTCCAGAAAGTTTGGAGAAGCAATCCCTAAAGCTGGAAGAATACTAACCATACAGCCAAATCAAGGCCGAGGCAGTCTGAAGGAATTACAGCTGAATACTAGGTCAGGTTTGTTCAAGAAGGGAAATATTAGAGGAAGCCCAAAGACAAACTATGCGGCTAATTCCGAGCAATAGATGGGAAAAAAATGATTTTGGCTTTATAGCCTTTGAAAGATTAGCCTTGAGAGGGAATCCTTCAGAAATAAACAAGTTAATGGAACAGAAACAATAATCTTGAAATCAGATTGAGAATGCAGTGTGGGTACACAGCATGAAACTGGTGGAAAGTAATCCGTTTTTTTCTCTGGCAAAGTGTCCTCGCCTCCCAGTGACAACTCTCCCAACTCCAGCACTCCTGCTCCTCATGGACTCCCCTTGTCAGTCTTCTACCTTCTCTGGGCCTTTTTATTTCCAAAAACCAACGGAACATCAACCGTCTTGACTTCTCCATTCCACTTCACCCTCAATGAAAACATAGCCCTCTGCTCACTCAATTGCAATCCCAATAAAACCACCCCTTCCCCATATACCTTCCCCTGCAAACTCAGGAGATGTAACACCTGTCTCCGTACCTCCTCCCTCGCACCCATCCAGCAGTCGTTCCAGGTGGAGCGGAGGTTCATATGCACCTCCTCTTACCTCATCCACTGCATCTGATGTAACCTCCTTTACATCAGCGAGACAAAGCATAGACTTGGCAACCTTGCCGAACACCTGAGCTCGGTCCACCAAGGCCTACTGGATCTCCCAGTTGTTAACCATTCCCGTTCCCATACTGATCTTTCTGTCCTGGGCCTCCCTCATGGCCAGATTGAAGCCACCCGCAAACTGGAGGAACAGCACCTCATAATCTGCTTGGCTAGCTTACAGCTTAACAGTATGAACATCGAAGTCCGCAATTTTAGGTAATCTCCCCCCTCTACCCCCCCCCCCCCCCCCCCCCTGTTTTTTTTCTCCCTCTCTTCCCTGTCCTACTTGGATGCAAACCCATTTCTCCCATTCCCTTGCCCTGCCCCCTTCCACGTATATTCCTTTCTCTGGGTTCACAACTCCTGCCTCTTTTATCCTTACCTCTTTATATCACACTTCTTGTCTTTTCATCTGTCGCCTCTGTACATCCATCTGCCAAGCAAACACCCCCCTCACCAGTATCCACCTATCACTTGCCATACTTGTCCTGTCCCCACCTCTCTTCCAACTTCCAGTCCCCCATCACAATCGGTCTGAAAAAAGGGCCCAACCTCAAACGTCACCTATCCATTTTCTCCGGTGATGCTGCCTGACCCACTAAGTAGCACCAGCACTTTGTGCCTATCTTTGGTGTAAACCAGCATCTGCAGTTCCTTTCTACACAACGGTAATGGGTAGTAGAGTAGTTGTGGGGTAGGGGTAATTGATTCAAGCATTAGGTCTTTCTAAACTAAACTATAAACTGGACTAAACTAAGCGCATGGAATCATGTTAATAAATGTCCTGAATCCTTGGTGATTTCTAATTTTTTTGTTGTTTGTGTTTCGGTGTGATTTCTGTACACACCAGCAGTGAAAACTCCATAAAATATTTGAGATCTAAAGGTGTAATTTTCAGTTGTAACCTTATCAATAGAAATTGATTCAATACCAAGACACAAAGAGCCCAAATCCCTTGCCAATTTATTAGTTATTTTGTTGATTTTGATCTTGTTAAAGGGGACATCTAACAAGAATTTGTTTCATGCAGTGATGTCCACCAGGGTCACATTATTTGTACCTTATGAATTGTGTCAATAAGGAGTGCAAGCAAGAATATGTGATGATTTAAAATTGCTAGTACAAAATTTGCATGCTAATGATTTGTTTCAGTGCCTCTCTTTTTATCTGTATTTTCCTCTTGATATTTTGTTTTCCAATGGAATTTTTTTTCAGCTGGCTAACCAAAGATGTGTGCATGATGATATGGAGGCAAGTTGGCTTGAAATGTTCCTGTCCTCAAAAACATATTTTGATTTGAATGATCTTAATTATTCCATTACTCCAGCTTTTGAGAAAGATGTTCAAAGGTTACTCAACTAAGGAAGTTACAAAATGTTATGGTATTTAGCCTTTTGACAGTATTGTATTTCATAATCTACAACATACATTTTTCCAAGTGCAAAGGGAAATAGATTAAAGCCAGGAGAAAATATTTCTTACATTTTTGAGTTTGAGAAAGTCAAAGATGAGTACTGAATCAGGCCCATCCTGCTAAATTTGTCCATGCTGACTCTGATCCTGTCTGTAATAATCCAATTTGCCTGCACTGGGGCTTCATCCCTCTAATCCCTTCCTATCCACGTCCCTGCCTAAATGATTTTAACCTTTGTAGTTGCCTCCATCATCTCCTCTGGCAGCTCATTCCTTGCAACACCTCGCTCTGTGTGAGAAACTGCCCTCAGATCTCCTTTAAATTTCCCCCCCTCGCCTTTTACCTGCTGATTTTAAACTGCCCTAGCAAAGGAAAAAGCCTCTGACTATTTATCCTATCTATGTCTAATGAAAGTTTTAGTGTATTACAGCAAGGTTGTTCTGCATGAAACATGCAATTAATTTTAACACATCTGTTGTAATTTTACTCACAGCATGCAATTTGAAAAAAGTTTTCAGACAATTTAAATGTTTGCTGAATGAAATGCCACAGTCTGAGTTTCAAATAAAAAGTATAATGATCAATTCTTTTCATTTGTAAATATCAATCTGCCCTGTTTCAAATCTGTGCAATTAAAAAATGAACTGAATTGTTACATGGCTGTTAATTTTTAGAATATTTTTATTGTGCTAGCTATTGATAGGTTATTTTTGTCACATTTTAGATGCTGTTAAATCATCCAATCCTTCCGCCACTGCCATGACTGAGGTACCTCTTTCTGTTAATACTACACAACCCACCGTGCGATCAGCAGTTTCCATGGGCTCACTACCTCCCCCATACCAGCCGATTAGTGTGCGTCACCTGGAGTCTCTGTCCAGCCAAGAAGATCCACAAGATTATCTATGGTTAGCCAACTGTGAAAGTAAAAAACCTGAACCCACCAGGTAAGATGAGTATAAAACATTCACTGTTCACAAAGTCTATTGATGCTAAACTACTTAATCTTTAAAATTCCTCATCTGATTTAACAGTTTGTACATCTGGAATATTTTTCATTCCAAACAGGAATGTAATTTTAATTATGTATCTTTGTTTAGTTTCATAATTTTGCAGCATTTTTTTAACCAGTATGCTTTTAAAGAATTATAAACTTTTAAAGGATAGGGTATTGAATTTCCTGAGTTGACGAGGTGATAGGTTGGAAAAGCCAAAGATACTACATTTTGATCAATGTTTGTTGATTCTTATCACTTGTACCAATCTTAATTTCATTTTCTAACTGAATAAAATCGTGCAGAAATGCTGACAAAATGTTATGCGACAAAGTGATCAAAGTGACAAGTTGAAAAGGTGCATGTTGCCCAGACTAGAAAACAGAACTGTCTTCACTTTTTCAGTTTTTGAATCACTCACTCAATTAAGTTTTATCTCTGCCTTTGCCCACTATCAGTTCTGCTGCATTAGCTAACCATTTTCCTTAATTTGTTGCTTAACCCTCTACAGTAGCATTGGGATGAACAGAGACAGGATGAGGACAGTTTTAGTTCCCAGTTTCAGAATCCATTTTAGGTAAATTTGCTGACTAGACAAACCATGCAGACCATTATCTCATCGTAACCTCATTTTACATATTATTACAAGCTAAAAAATAAAGTTCATTATTGTAGCATAACATTGAAAGGTCACTTCCTAACTATATTAGAATCGCATTCTTGTGGAAATTAAAGCCTATTAAATCTATTTTGGTCACATTCTGTCAAACTAACTTAGCAAAATACATCAACTCTTTCATCTGAGTTGTATAAACTTATCAGTAGAAACGGAATCCAGATGTAAGCTTTCCCACAAAAGAACTTCATCCTGTTTTCATTCCAGTTCGTGTCTGTGCGCGAATGAACAGACTTATCCCAGCTGGGCTTTCAAATATCAACAAATTAAACACATTAGAAGTAGAAATGAGAAAAAATGCAGATGCTGGAAATGTGAAATAAAACAGAAAATGCTGGAATCATTCAGCAGGCCAGGGACATCTGTGGTAAGAGAAATAATGTTACTCAGGTATTAGGTCGATGAAGGTCTTGAAATGTTAATCCTGTTTCTCTTCCCGTAGATGCTGCCTTATGTTTTCAGCAACATCTGTTTTTGTTTCAGATTAGAAGTATGGAATGTAACAGCTTCCTTTTAAAACTCTGGTTGGTCATTCTTATGTTGACAAGCAACTAGACACATTACAATGCCATTCAGCCATTTTACTCCGCAGCTATATGCGGTCACTGCCAAACTGTTGAATGGTTATAGACCCCCTAGATAAGCAAGATGCTGCTGTTCTCTATCCTGGGTCTCTATCTCTGTCTGAGACTCTTGAACTGTGGTGGAATGTGGTTTGATGGGCAAGTTAATTTGGTAAATATTATCCATGTACAGCGGCTTGCAAAAGTTTTCATACCCCTTGAACTTTTCCACATTTTGTCACGTTACAACCACAAACGTAAATGTATTTTATTGGGATTTTATGTGATAGACCAACACAAAGTGGCGCATAATTGTGAAGTGGAAGGAAAATGATACAAGGTTTTCAAATTTTTTTACAAATAAAAAACTGAAAAGTGTGGCGTGCAAAAGTATTCAGCCCCCTTTACTCTGATACCCCTAAATAAAATCCAGTGCAACCAATTGCCTTCAGAAGTCACCTAATTAATAAATAGAGTCCACGTGTGTAATCTAATCTCAGTATAAATACAGCTGTTCTGTGAAGGCCTCAGAGGTTTGTTAGAGAACATTAGTGAACAAACAGCATCATGAAGCCCAAGGAACACACCAGACAGGTCAGGGATAAAGTTGTGGAGAAGTTTAAAGCAGGGTTAGGTTATAAAAAAATATCCCAAGCTTTGAACATCTCATGGAGCACTGTTCAATCCATCATCTGAAAATGGAAAGAGTATGGCACAACTGCAAACCTACCAAGACATGGCCGTCCACCTAAACTGTCAGGCCGGGCAAGGAGAGCATTGATCAGAGAAGCAGCCAAGAGGCCCATGGTAACTCTGGAGGAGCTGCAGAGATCCACAGCTCAGGTGGGAGAATTTGTCCACAGGACAACTATTAGTTGTGCACTCCACAAATCGGGCCTTTATGGAAGAGTGGCAAGAAGAAAGCCATTGTTGAAACAAAGCCATAAGAAGTCCCGTTTGCAGTTTGCCACAAGCCATGTGGGGAACACAGCAAACATGTGGAGGAAGGTGCTCTGGTCTGATGAGACCAAAATTGAAGTTTTTGACCTAAATGCAAAACGCTATGTGTGGCAGAAAACGAACACTGCACATCATCCTGAACACACCATCCCCACTGTGAACATGGTGGTGGCAGCATCATGCTGTGGGGATGCTTTTCTTCAGCAGGGACAGGTAAGCTGGTCAGAGTTGATGGGAAGATGGATTGAGCCAAATACAGGACAATCTTCCCTCGATTCTCCAGCATCTGCAGTTCCTTCTTTAACACAACAATCTTGGAAGAAAACCTGTTAGAGTCTGCAAAAGACTTGAGACTGGGGCGGAGGTTCACCTTCCAGCAGGACAACGACCCTAAACATACAGCCAGAGCTACAATGGAATGGTTTAGATCAAAGCATATTCATGTGTTAGAATGGCCCAGTCAAAGTCCAGACCTAAATCCAATTGAGAATCTATGGCAAGACTTGAAAATTGCTGTTCACAGACACTCTCCATCCAATCTGACTGAGCTTGAGCTATTTTGCAAAGAAGAATGGGCAAAAATTTCAGTCTCTAGATGTGCAAAGCTGGTAGAGACATACCCCAAAAGACTTGCA
The DNA here is from genome assembly GCA_035221665.1 of Okamejei kenojei. Taxonomy (NCBI): domain Eukaryota; kingdom Metazoa; phylum Chordata; class Chondrichthyes; order Rajiformes; family Rajidae; genus Okamejei; species Okamejei kenojei. The sequence goes on along the minus strand of CM069131.1, from coordinate 34,394,002 downwards.
GCTGTAATTGCAGCGAAAGGTGGTTCTACACAGTATTGACTCGGGGGCAGAATACTTTTGCACGCCACATTTTTCAGTTTTATATTTGTAATAAAATTTGGAAACCATATATCATTTTCCTTCCACTTAACAATTATGCACCACTTTGTGTTGGTCTATCACATAAAATCCCAATAAAATACATTTACGTTTGTGGTTGTAACGTGGCAAAATGTGGAAAAGTTCAAGGGGTATGAATACTTTTGCAAGCCACTGTATATTGTTAAATTTTTAAAACTCTGTAAGTCTGGCTCGCAGAGCCAGCTAGAATTGGAAAAAAAAAATTTTAAACTGCGGTAATGGAGTGGAACGCGCGGGGACTGTGGTTACCGCTTTTAGATCGGGTCGGGAGATAAGGGCTGCTCTAAAGCCGGCTCCCGCTATTACCACTATTTAGATCGGGGTTGGAGATAACGGCTGCGTTAAATGCCGGCTCCAATACCCGCTACTGTTTTACTAGGCAGGTAAAATGAAATGAAATAAAATAAAATGAAATTAAATAAAATGAAATACTAACTTTATTTCCCAATTGCCTCCATCAATTTCCAGTGCTTCAAGACACTTCGAAATACCACACTAAAATACTCTCAGGCTCATTTGCCATGAGTCTGATGATATGGAAGATTCCCTCCTTTTTAATTTAAAGGTATGGGGATGGCTCAACCAATGGGGGGAAATTACTCCAAATTTAAAGAGCCATGGGGGGGGGGGGGGGGAAATTTTTCAATTGGGGTCAAATGCCCTAGGATTCCCACACAGCCTCTCGCAGAGGTCCATATAGCAAAGAAGAAAACATTATTATACATAGCAGTGGGAATCATCCGTAGGCATATGTTTCTTCCTCCCGGTGTAGCTCGTCGCTATACGGACCTCTGGTAGAGGTTGCTGCTGAGAGCTGCTGGGGAACCCTGGGGGTATAAAACCCTGGCTGGAACACCTCATGGTTGAACATTTTCTCTAGGAGGTGTTCCATCTTATCCAGACGTCCCCAAACCTTTTTGTTGGTAGGAGGGGAGTCTTCCTGACCTTAAAAAACTTACCTGCGGGTGTTTAACTTACCGCTGGTGGAGCTGTGCTCTCCAGCCCGTCAGTGCTCCATGCGTCTGACGTAATGTCGTGCATGCGCACTGGCGGGGCTTCTTCACGTAATCGCTCACCGTAACTCCTCATAAAATAAAGATCAAACTTCAAACTGGTAAGTTCTCATTTAATCTTACTATTTTCCATCATTCAATTTTTAAACAAAGGAAGTGATGCCCTCAGGCAGTGCAAGGGCAGGTCTTGTGAACCTCCTCATACGTTGAGAATTTTTGAGGGGTATGGTGTGGCGTTGAGTTGGCTTCATGTGTTTGGTCAGGAGTGTGGTAGGCTCATCAGGATTTCCTGAGTGATCAACGTTGCAGCCTCAGTTACTAGAGCTAAATCAAATGATCCAGGCATTGGGTCATCTGAGTTAGCCCAATAACCACAACCAATACTCAAATAAATGGACCACAAAAAATACACCCATGCATTAGGAACTTGAGGTAGAGGATTCAAATTTGGGGAAGGCATGTGGGAGAAAGAGTCATGGGTAATTTGTTCTTCAGCAGAATGTGACAGCTGCTTGTAAATATTCATGGGGGTCAGGTGGCTTAGTAGACATCACATGGTGAGAAAATCTCGGCATAAAAGGAAGCTGAAGATGAAATGAAAGGGAGGTGTGAGAAAAGGACGAGACAGCAAGGGAAGTGGAATGAGCATGTGTGCTTGTCATAGACTAATGTAGTAGAGAAAGAAAGTAGTAAAAAACATAAAACACTTCGTTAATGTCAGATTTGCACCACTAAACTGTAATTCTGAATATTGCAATGGTGATGTTTTGATATCCATTTCCCTACCTATAAAATATACATTTGTAATTTTCTTTCTAAAACAATAGAAAAAATGGATTTGAAGCCTCAGATAATAAAGTTTGGTCATAGAGTCATACATGGTGGAAACAGGCCCTTTGACCCATACCCCTTTAAACCAATCCAATCCATTTGCCTGTCCAAATGTTTCTTAAACATTGTGATAGTACCTGTCTCAACTTCCTGCTCCGGCAGCTCATTCCATAAACCTACCACCCTTTGTGTAAAAAAAAAAGTTGCCCCTCACGTTCTTATTAAATAGTTCCCTGCTAACTGTAACCATACATACGTCCTCTGGTTCTCGATTCCCCTACTCTGGGGAGATTTATGATGAGTCATGAATCTGGTCATTAACTTAAACTTGGCCCGTCATGCAGGACATAATTTTAAAGTAGTGAGATTCTTAACAACTGACTAAAAAAGAACAAGCAACTTGATTAATTATAATATTATTGTGAGGAAGGATATGTCCAAAGGAAGCTGGAGTCACATACAGGCAGTTTAATACAGAATTCTAACAGTGCTCGGTGAACTGAAAAATACTCTGAATGCTTTTGAAAGCAAGGAGATAAATGGCAAGGTGCTGTGGGAAGAGAATCACACTGAAATGTTTAAGCAAATTACACTTCCTTGTGCACTCTTAAGTATTTTGCAGACAATGAATTATGTTTTGAATTAATCGCGATGAACAAAGGCAAATGCAGCAGCCATTGTATACACATTGAAGTTTCTAATTACAGCGGTGAGATGAATAACCAGTGGTTGCTGGCTTTGATTTAGAGGCAGAAAATCATCAGGCAATAGACATGGGTCGTACTCTTCTTGAGACTGGCCGGGTATCTTCACCCAGCCACGGCTGCCAACGTTGGGTGAGAGTTGGGTGAGAAATTGCGAGAGACCAAGCCCGAGCGTAGCGACCTGGGGGGGGGGGGGGGCGGGAGGAGGGTGTCCCCCTTCCCATTGGTACGGAGCTGTTGCATTTTTCAGCTTGAAATTGTGCAATATGATGCATACTGTAGCGAGTCTTTTAACTTACATTTGAATGCAATATATATGCTTTAAATTGGATTAGCTGTGAATAAAGTTAGACTAAATTACATTCCTAATTACATTCCACAGTAGAGCCCAGGCTCTGATCTACACGTGCAGCACATGAATGATCCTAGTATATTCATGTATGGAAATCAGATTATAATCAAACACTTGGCCCATGTTGACCAACCTGGGTCTCACTGCACACCTGGTACTACCTTCTCTCAGTTGCATACCTTTTCTCATTCCTGACCCTGAGTCCAGCCTTACACCTGAACCCCTATTCTACCCTGATCATAGCTGCTTACCTGGTCAGGTTCCCAGTGCTGAACACTCCCATTGTCCCAGCTATGACTGCACACCTAGTACTATTCCAGACCTTGACTCTGGATGCACACTTGGCCTTGCTCCTAGCCCCTCTGCACTGACAATATATCTGTCCCACAAATAAAGCCCCATATCTGACCCCCTGGACTTATCCTATTACGTTCAAGTCCACAGGTGCTTATCTAATACGGTAATCCTTTATGGGGCACTTCACAGACCAAATTATGTATAACAGAATTTGCTACACCCATTGGCTTCCTTGTTATCTAACATGCTAGTTACTTTGTCAAAGAAGTCATCGATTGGTTGAACACAGTTTCTCATCCATAAAATTATACTCACTCAGCTGTATAAATATGCTGTTATCATTTCTTTCATTTTCCTAACAAACTGTCCTGAAGTCATTTTCACCCCCAATATTTTCAATATTTTGCTGTCTTCCTCTCAGCTGGGTTTTTTTCCGAAATGCAAAGACCAATAACTATATATTTAAGCAATAATATTCTATTTAATGTGATCTTGATAGTACATAATATTTTTTGTGGTATTCATAACACAACAATGATAAAAAGAACTTTGTTTCGATTGCACCTATCAACATGCATACATTATTATATTACAGTTAATATGTACCAAGGGCAAATTGTTGTTCCAATGCTCCCCTTTCCCAATTACGTTTACATTGAAGTGATTGAAATCCAAGTGAAGTTTAAATGGTATCAGAAAAATAAAACCTCCAGAATGGATGATGTTCATTATGTGGTTAGTTAGAGTCAGTATCAGCACAATTACTATATTAAACTTTGAATCTTCAGATGTCCTGGTTCAAGCTAAAACTAAAGACAAATAATAACTTCCTCACACATTCCCCTGCAGGTATATCTGTCACTCCTTTCAAATATGTCCCTTCTTTGAACAAGCTCTTAAACATTGCATCTGAAACATTTTCCTTCTGATTACACTCCTTGAGGATGTTCATCTAAGTGTTGAATTAATAAAACAATGAGATTGGGGACATTTCTATTCAACCTGTCAAAGGAATTTTGGGGGGTGAGAGGGGTTTTGAAATAGTCAGTGAGGTAAACATACATAATAGTTGAGTGGCAAATGACAATAGTGCTACCTTCCCAATATTTAACTGAAGGAAATAATGGGTTATCGGGGTTGTATGTTGTGACAGACAGCCTGACACCTTGCATGTAATTTTAATATTACATTTATCCCATCCCCCTGGATATTCTGGATTAATAAATTAAGGTTTTGTCAACTAATTACAAATCAGGCTAATTACAAATCAATAACATGAGCCAACTCCGAAACATGAAGCGCTGAGCATTGGGATCCGGACATCACGGACAACTGGCCTCAGTACCCTGCTCACATCTGGCCGTGTTCTCCAACCAGGGGCCGCGGAGCGTTTTTGAAAGTTTCTGCGCAATCACTGATCACTGGCCTTGGGGGTACCCGGTGAGGAAGTGGAGCAACCGAGTGGGGAGAGGGTGTGGAAGGGGGGTGTCCCCCCTCCCAGGGTAGGGACTTTTTAAAATTTGATGTATTAAAATCATGTTTTAGTGCATTGTAGAAGTATAATTTCAATGTTTTTTGTATGAAGTATTTAAGGGGTCACTTTTTCCATACAAAGGGTGGTGGGTGTTTGGAACAAGCTGCCAGAGGAGGTATTAAAGAAGGAACTGCAGATGCTGGAGAATCGAGGGTACACAAAAAGCTGGAGAAACTCAGCGGGTGCAGCAGCATCTAAGGAGCGAAGGAGATAGGCGACGTTTCGGGTCGAGACCCTTCTTCAGACTGGCAGAGGAGGTAGTTAAGGCAGGGACCATCCCAACATTTAAGAAACAGTTAGACTGATACATGGATAGGACAGGTTTGGAGGTATGGACCAAAAGCAGGTTGTGTAGCTGGGACATGTTGGCGGGTGTGGGCAAGTTGCGCTGAAGGGCCTGTTTTCACACTGTATCACTCTGTGACCACATTATACCTCCACCATGCATGAATGCTTCAAAATCAAGTGATCGAGTTTTATTGCCATATACTCAAGCATAGAAACATAGAAAATAGGTGCAGGAATAGGCCATTCGGCCCTTCGAGCCAGCACTGCCTTCAATATGATAATGGCTGTTCATCTAAAATCGGTACCTCTTTCCTGTTTTTTCCCCATATCCCTTGATTTCATTAGCCCCAAGAACTAAATGTCTCTCTTGAAAACATCCAGTGAATTGGCCTGCACCACCTTCTGTGGCAGAGAATTCCACAGATTCATAACTCTCTGCGTGAAGAAAGTTTATCCTCATCTCAGTTATAACTGGCCCCCCTTTATTCTAAAACTGTGACCCCTGGTTTTGAACTCACCCAACATCGGGAAATTCTTTCTTGCAGTTACAGTAAGTGAAAATCTAGCAGACAAGCAGAATGCTTTATCCAACCACTCCCATTTGAAGTCTACTATCTTCCACCGTTTCTACCCAGTGCCTGGTACTTACTTCCAGCAGCCACTGGTTGTCCTCCAGGATGCACCGAGCCGCAGCCTGATCCATGCCGGTCACCTGGGCGAATTTGGCACAGAGACTCTCACGGCAGCGGCGCAACGCTTCCGACGCCTCCAACAGCCCAGGACTCTTGCACTGAGGCTGCCTCCATGGCCGGAACTGCAGTGAGCGACTCGCCAGCCCGGCAAACACTCCCCGTCCGCATCTGTCCCCGCCGCTGCTTCTGCTTCCAACACCCGTGGCCCATGTAGTTGATATGAGTTTTGAAATTCGTTGAATTCGTTGATCACAGAATTTCTCATATCAGAGCGTGAGACATTTGTGATCAGCGTGAGAATTTGGCGAAATGCGTGATGCTCACGCTCAATGCATAAGAGTTTGCAGCCCTGCCCCTCTCTCCCCCCTCTCCCCCTCTCTCTCCCCCCCACTCTCTCCTCTCTCTCTCCCCCGGCTCTCTCCTCTCTCTCTCCCCCCTCTTTCCCTCCCTCTCTCTCTCCCCCTCTTTCTCTCCCTCTGTCTCTCCCTCTCTGTCTCTCCCTCTCTATCTCCCTCCCACCTCACTCTCCCCCTCTCTCCCCCCTCTCTCTCCTCTCACCCCCCCCCCCTCTCTCTCCCCCCCCCCCCCGTCTCTCTGTCACCTTTCTCTCTCTCCTTCCCTTTGAGAGTCTCTGTCCTTCTGCAGTTGTATAGGGCTCTGGTGAGACCACATCTGGAGTATTGTGTACAATTTTGGTCTCCTAATTTGAGGAAGGACATCCTTGTGATTGAAGCAGTGCAGCGTAGGTTCACAAGATTGATCCCTGGGATGGCGGGACTGTCATATGAGGAAAGATTGAAAAGACTAGGCTTGTATTCCCTGGAGTTTAGAAGGATGAGGGGGGGATCTTATAGAAACATATAAAATTATAAAAGGACTGGACAAGCTAGATGCAGGAAAAATGTTCCCAATGTTGGGCGAGTCCAGAACCAGGGGCCACAGTCTTAGAATAAAGGGGAGGTTATTTAAGACTGAGGTGAGAAAAAACATTCTCACCCAGAGAGTTGTGAATTTATGGAATTCCCTAAGACAGAGTTAGATAGAGCTCTAGGGGCTAGTGGAGTCAAGGGATATGGGGAGAAGCCAGGCACGGGTAATTGATAGGGGACGATCAGCCATGATCACAATGAATGACGGTGCTGGCTCAAAGGGCCGAATGGCCTCCTCCTGCACCTATTTTCTATGTAATGACCATTTGAAAAGCACCCTAAAATCAATCACCTTTCATCATAATATTGCAGTGTTAGCCAGATTTGTATCGGAGTTCTGGAGCTGAGCTTGCAACCGTGCTCTTCTGATTCTAGTGAGTGTGTTGCTACTAAGCCAGACTGTTTTGGGCCCCGGATAATATAAAGATTGGCCTTTGATAAAGTAGCCAAAAATGATGCAGGGCGATGGGTATCTGGCACTCAAGCAGTAAGCTGTACAGAAGAATGGATAGTGCATGTATGGTCATTTCACTATAGTATGATGGAATTAACTTATGATGCGATCAAAATCAATAAAGTTGAAACCTGTTTGGTTTTTTTTTAAAGTTGTTGTCAGTGAAAGTTGGTAAGGGGTAAGATGAAATGAAGGTTCAATGTTGAAGAGTCAATGAAGAGCTTGTGGGAAATTCATCATTAAGGTGATGTGAATTATGGTTTTGGTTTCAGTCCACAAGAATATTTGCTGTGTAATCATGCTTTTAGAAACGCTTTAAGCTTTTATTTTGTAAGTGCTTTTTGATCAGTTTCGTCATCCTTTGAGATGTAAGAACAATGTAAAATATTGGAGCAGAAATAGTTTTTTTGAGCCTGCGTTGTGAGACCACTGTATCCACTAATACCAATTTAGCTGACTTTTTTTCTGATGATCATTTTGGCAATAAACTTCAGAATCGCAACTTGCATTAGATTCCTCAGAATCAATAGCTTTCCTGACAATTATATTATATTTTCTTGAATCTTTCGTGATTTAAAAGCTTAGAGCTATTGTTCCAAAAGATAATTTAACCATCCATCTTTATTGAATTCGCTCATTTAGAGCTAAACGTATGAATCAATTCAGTTTAAAACTATCAAATCAACAGAAATGGCCAACTTCAAAAATGTAACTGAGAAATTGATTATTTCTAGATTTTCCCTAAATGTGCTAACATTCTATTTCAGCAGAGCCTGACATTTCCAAAGGGAAAATTGGTAGTTTCTCATGTAACTGCTGCCATTTTCTTCCATTCCTGAGGAAATTCAGGGCTCCTGCCCACGCTGTATAAACAAACATCTCCTATATTTCCTTGCTGTTCTGGTGACAATCCAACTTTGAGCTCATGAAGCCCAGGCCTCTTCTTCTTCTTTCGTGTGGCGTGCACAGCCTAAAGTTGTAGGACAACTTGTTCTATTTGATCTTATTTGATTGTGCACGCCAGGTTGCTTGCATTCGTCGAAACAGGGCGGACCACGTGAAGGTTGCAATCTCCCACCCCAAGCCCAGGCTGAGCAAAGTATTTTCCATTATTTCCCAGCTGTTAATGCTGGGAGTGTCTGTCCACTGATTATGTGCTGGATTGAGACTGGTGCAAATTCAGCAATTAGTTTTAACATAGAGGGGGCATGTAGATTTTATGTAATTAACATTTAATTTTGATTCATTTGAGCAAATTTAACTTTTTAATCATTATCAGCCATTTGTATTTTAATATATTTAATTTTAAAAGGTTTTGAATGTTTGTGAATGTTAAATAGATTTACAGGCTTTGCAAGCTCTTTGATAACTGCTTCATCCTGGATAAGGGGTGGGTAGGTGGGGTGGGGGTGGGGGGGGGGGGCAAGGGGTTGAACTGGCTGTAAAAGCATGTCTCTGGACATTGTAATGGGTTGATCCTGTAAGTCGGCAGACAACGGGGGTAAAAGCGTGCCCAACGTCGCCCTCATTCCCTGATGGCCACCTTCGTGTGCGGCAGCATCAGGCGGAGTGTAGAGCCAAGGCACGTGGGCACCAAGTGTCACTACCTGCTGAGGTTCTACCTGTCCCCGGTGTTGAGAAGGATGGGTCTGGCGCAGGTGCCACGCAATGTGCCAGTCAGCTGGACATTGCCGCCCCATCTGTCGTCGATGGAAGGGTTCTTCCGGCCCAACACCTTTGACCACATGTCCATCGGGCAGTGGTCAGCACGGAATGTCCTGCAGGCACTGCAGGGAAAGGACTCTATGGACCCGGTGGCGTGGTTCCCTGAGCAGACTGCCCAGCTTGTCTGGCAAAATGCCTCATCGCCAGAACTCACCAACAAGCACCAAGACCTGGCTTGGCTGGCGGTGAGGGGAGCCCTCCCAGTCAGATCCTTCCTGCACCGTCGGAACCTCACTGCCAGCGCACGCTGCCCTCGGGACGGCTGCTATGGCGAGGAGACGGTTGCCCACCTCTTTACAGAGTGTGGGTTTGCTAAAAGAGTCTGGAGAAAAATGCAAGGGTCCCTGGTACGCTTTATCCCGAACAGCTCCGTCACAGAGGACTCGGTGATTTACGGACTGTTCCCAGGGACACATTCAGAAACTGACATCGAGTGCTGCTGGAGGGTCATCAACTCGGTAAAGACGCCCTTTGGTCTGCCCGAGCATTGTTCACCACCCAGCAGAGCGAGATGTCCGTCAGGGAATGTTGCTGACTGGCCCGCTGCAGACTGCAGGAGTACGTGCTGAGGGACGCACTGAAGCTCGGTGCAGCCAATGCCAAGGCTCGGTGGGGGAGGGCCACAGTCTAACGCCCTTCTGCTGCTGGACATGGGGGGTACGGTATGGTGGAGACGCCCCTCAATATAAGGGAAGGTATCCCACGCCACTGTGGCACGAGTGGGGGACCGAATTGGGGGAAAGAAATGTCTAAACTGTATTGATCTATTGTACAGCCTCCGAAAATGTCGGATGGATTTTCCGCAAGGTTAATGTATTGTATATATTTATCATTCGAATAAAGTATATTTTGGAATTAAAAAAAAAATAAGTTGGTCCTGTAATGCACATAATCTTGCTAGTTCAATTGAGGATGTCAGCGGGTCAGGCAGCATGACATTCGGGAGATCATGGTTAGGTGATGTTTTGGGTCGGGACCCTTCTTCAGATTGAATGTGGGAGGGTGTGAGAGCTGGAAGAGAGGAGGGGCAGGACCAAGCCTGGCAGGTAATAGGCAGATGTGGGGGAGTTTTAATAGGCAGATAGTTGGACAAAAGCCAGAAATGAAAAGACAAAAGAATTGAAGAGTTGCAAATTGTGAAACTAGAGAAAGGAATGTAGGGGGAGGCTACTAATATGTCTAGGTCCAGCTGGGACACAGGGGAGAGGGGTAATTGGCGGGGGGGGGGGGGGGGGTGGGCGAGTTGTAATTCTCTAGCCTGATATACTGCATCCGGTGTACCCAATGTGGCATCCTTTGGCGAGATCAAGTGTAGACTTGGCGACGTTTTGCCGAACACTTGCGCTTGGTCCTACTCCCCCTTCTTCCGTACTCCCCCTTTCTTCCTTTCTATCTTCCCTGTGCCCCACCAAAACTCTCACCTATATCTCCGCTCCGACTCACCTTCCACCTAATTTCCTTCCTCTAGCTTCAAAAGTCGCAACTCTTCAATCATTTTGTCTCACAGCTTATGTCTTTTCATCTCTGGCCTTGTCGAACCATCTTTCTATCGAAAACCTCCTCACATGTTTCACACTTTTATCTGTCAGGCTTTGTGCGGCCGCAGCTCTCATTCAGGTTTCTTTTCCCTCCACTGCCCCAATATTTAATCTAAAGAAAGATCCCAACTGAAAACATCATCTCGCTGTGTTCTCTAGAGATGCTGCCTGACCCACTGAGTTACTCCATCACCTTGTGTCGTTTTTTTTCTAAACCAGCATCTGCAGGTCCTTGTTTCTGCATGGCTGAGATGGTTTTTTTTTCCAGGGGATCTACTAAAGGCAAACTTGTCTTTAGCAATTCCAGCATCTTGAGACCTCATCTCTGTAACCACTTTTCAGAACACATAAAACAAGGCCTCATCTCTGGACTGCCCTTGTTGCCTTTGACAGTTAATCAGTTTCTAAATAACTAATCAAAGAAATATTGAAAATATACTTAGACAATAAAAAATATATACTGATTTAAATTTAAAAAAATGAAAACACATTCAACTTGTGTAATTTAATTGAAAATTAATATTAAATCAACTGTAGTAAAAAAACGTGCCCTTTAATGAAGAGAGATGAGCCTACTCAGTCTAATGAACCATCTCTAAGGCGAGGAACCAACTCTGGACTCCATATAAACCCATGGACAAAGCAAGAGGTCGATAGTCGGATGATGTTGATGGGAAGCTGTTGGGATTTCTTTGGTGATTGAGCTAAGATGGCCCTGTAACTCCTTATTCATGCTGATTGTTTATGAACTGATTTTTAAATGCTACACCTTAAATTCTGGCTAATTGACCTTGCAAACTGAATTGGCTCATCATCATTTAATCATCCATTGTAATCAGCAACATTAGACCAATTGGTGTCACACGATTTCCTCCGGGTGCTCACATCCCAAAGACGTGGAAGTTTATAGGTTAACTAAACTGTGGGACCGGTTGGGTCCCTGTCACACGGGAGGCCTGGTCCCCCAATGCAACCTGTTCCCCAGCACAATATTCCACCACTCACCCATTCCCCCAACACAACCCGTTCCCCAACGCAATATTCCAATATTCCCCATCTCCCTCCTCCACCCCTCATCTCCCTCCTCCACCCCTCATCTCCCTCCTCCACACACCCCCATCTCCCTCTACCACCCCACTCCCCACCCCGTCTTCCTCCTCCTCATTTCCCTCATCCTCCTCACCTCACTCCCAGTCCCTGCTCTAGCATCTACCCAGGTTGTAGAGCAGCGCCAGGGCCTGGAACTCGGCCTGGTTCTCATACTCGGCCCGGCCCTCAGCTCGGCCACTGCCTGGGCTCCAGTCCAGGCCCCGATTTCACATCCGGGCTCATCCCTGACCCCGGACCCAGGCTCGTCCTTTGTTCCAGTCCAGGAGTCGGCTTCTTTCTCAGCCCCATCCCAAGCCCCGGGCTCGGCCCTCAATCCAGCTCCACCAGGCTCGGCTACAGCCCAGGCCCAGTCCCCAGGCTCGGCCCATGGCACCACCCTCCCCACCAGGTACCAGGTGGCCACAGCTCGTCGGGCGTCGCCGGACGCTGCCACTCCTTCGCCAGTGGCGAGTTGGCGACCTCCAGCCGACTGACAGCAGACGTGGCCAATCTGTGCGGTGATGGTGCCAGGAGAGGAGACTAATCTGCTTGGCGGCGACTGAAGGAGAGAAGACCAATCTGCACATGCGTGGTTTTTACAATATTTAAACCTTAATAACTTTTACAATATTACCATCGATCGGAACAAAACTTATTGCACTTAAGCACAGGATAATGGTGGGTAAGGTGGCAAAAAATCGTAGCTCTATCGTGGACCGTTTTTGCACAAATAGAAAAATTTACGAGGACCGGAAGAGCACAAGATCAGAGTTTTAGTTATGTATAGATAGATTGTCCTCTGTAAACTATCCTTAATGTGCAAGGAGTGGATTCAAAAGAGGGATAACATAGAACTAGTATGAACGGGTGGCATGGACTAGTGGGCCCAAGGACCTGCATCTGTAAATTAAACTGGGAAGAGTGGCCTCTTGCTGCTCATTCAATCTCCCACGTCTGATGGGTCATCTCATCTCATCAAAGATCAAAATGAGAAGATAGACCTACTGTAGAATTTATATAAATATATTTGTTTTTCTTTCCACGTTCTTTTTGACCATCTCTGAATCTAACAAGCCATTTCAAATCCAGACTGAGACAGACAAGGATGAAAAACAATTTTGCTGCCAGAAATTCTTTAGTAAATTATTATTTAACAAAATGTTTAATTTTGATTGCATTCTTAAAAAGAATGACAGAATAACTTGATTTCCAGTACGTGTACACTTGTTGTTTAATACTTCAAAACAAACTTTTACCCTTGAGAATGTCTGAGACCTTTGTGTACTACGGGCCCTTGCACTTGAAGGGAAATGGTGGTAAGATGGACAAGATACAAAGCCAATATTTTTAACCGTTAATAATATCTATGGTATTCAATTTGAAACATAGAAAATAAACCAGCTATTCATATAGTTGTTTGTGCCTACGTTGATTTATATGCTGAAATGGCCATAAAATTGGCACCAGTCATAATGACAATAGTTAAATATTGTAATTTGATTACATTTTTTAATACTGCTTTAATTTCTACTGCATTTCATTGGAAGATGGCACTTCCATGCAGGCAAATATTTATTTGTGTTTAATTGAGGTTGCTATATTCAGCTCCACACTTTGGTTATCGCCAAGCCTTTATGTTTTTATCACCTTCCATTTCCTTTGTGAATTAGCCATGCATCATCAATTGCCACAGAAGAGGGAGACGAGTATCTTCTGCTAGAAGATTTTGAGAGCAAAAAGCATCCGTTTCACATTCAGTGAGTTTGAATAATCTGTAGATGGGTCTATCGCGAAAATGTAGGCTCTTCTGCAGTTCTTACTACTACAGAAATGATCTGTGTGACAGAATTGGTTTTGCTTTCCACTCTGCAAATTACACTGTTTCCACTGCTTGAACCTAACCATAATATTTCAGCTTCCAACTAACTCTGTGAAGCTTCATCAACCCAGAATTTGTGGGAGATTGCAACTTGTGGGTCTCTTGCTTGGTGAATCCTGAATCACTGCTGCAGATTGCATGATGGCACTTGTTTCTTAATCAAATACTCTCCAATGCGGTCACTTGGGCAATTTACAAACATTCTTTCCAATTGCATTTAGTGAACTTATTTGCAATGTGAAATTGATTCTGACGTTCATATTTTGGCTGGTTAGCATGGAAAAATTAAATGCAAGGCATGTGTTAAATTTGTAGTGTGATTGCGGGGATGTTCCGATTAAAGGATTACGTGTGTTAATATTGAATGTTGGTTGAAAAAATGCCTTCCATGCCTTTTATCATAGTTAATCGTAATTGAAATGTTTGTAAATATATTCCTGTAATTCAATATATCTGAAAACCATGTATAGTATGCATTTAAACTGGAAGAAGGCGTTCTCCAGCCAACTAATCATGAAGGGGGATTCAAAAAAAGTGTTTCCTGAATGACTAGACATTAGCATGTTCTGGTTTGTCATGTGCAGCGAATATGAAAATATATTTGAAAATGGATTATGTTCAAGGACCACTGTTCATAATAAGTTGCTAGATGATAGTACTTAGTAACAATACATATTCTGTCAATATGTTGTATGTATTTATGCTGATTCTGGTTATGGCAATGTTACTATGTAATCAATAGTTACTGCAGATGCTGGGTTATGCCGAAGATAGAGATAAAATGCTAGAGTCACTCAACGATCAGGCAGCATCACTGATAGATAGGTAACATTTCAGGTTGGGACTCTTCATTTAGACCGATCTGAAGAAGGGTCCCCAACCTGAAACGTCACCTATCCATTTTCTCCAGAAATGCTGCCTGACCCACTGTTACTCCAGTATTTTGTGTTTATCGCAATATTTATTGGCAGGTTTGCCATGTGATTTAAGAAATGTTTCTTTCTCTGTCTTAAGTTCAGTTATATACTGTATTATGAAGACCTTTTGTTTGATTAGATCATAAGATAAGCAAAAGAGTAATGCTACAGATTTTGAAACACTAATTGTTTACGAAAAATGTAGCATGTCACTCAACATCATTGAGCAAAATGGAAGAAGGTTAACATTTCACATGAAGAACGCTGCACAGGCAATTATAATTTGTCTGTTCACTCTACGGATTCTGACCAACCTGCTCTGAGTTACTGTGTAGGAAGGAACTGCAGATGCTGGTTTAATCTGCAGATAGACACAATGTGCTGGAGTAACTCAGCGGGACAGGCGGCATCCATGGAGAGAAGGAATGGTCGAGACCCTACTTCAAACTGAAGAAATGCTGCCTGTCTGCTTTGAGTTCCTGTCTTGATTAAATATGAACATGCTCCACTGCCGTTTGGCAGGTGTGCATATGTATCCTTGCATAAAGTTATTGTGAATTATAGAAGATTTTATTACCTCATAAATATTTAAATCCTTCTCATTCACCATGTCATAAATTTCAGTCAAGCAGATACATTTTAATTATGTGGCCTGAAATTACTGACAAGTGATGTATTGCAGCTTGTGGCAGTAGAACTGTGAAGGCCCATGAAACGATTGTTTATGCTTACATGATACAAGATTGTCACTTCTTTAATTTCCCATGAACGATTTAAGATATGTACTTTTATTACAGACTAAAAATTCATTACCTTTCTTTTAAAATTTACTTTCAAAGTATAAAAATAAACGCAAGTGTCAGCAGACTTTTGATATGCTTTGGAATGAATTCATACATGCGTTCAGATTTTATTCTGCGATTTCTCGCTGTCATAGATAGATCCCTCACCTGCATCTCCTCTGTGTCCCATAGTTCTTTTCTTCCCCCCACCACTGCCCCAAATGGAACTAATATAGAGTACTTCTGGTATTCATCTTTCATCCCACCAGCTCCGCATCCAACATATTATTCTCCAACATTTCTGCCACCTTCAAGGTGATCCCATCACCAATCACATTTCCCATAGTTATAGCTTGATACCGTTTGGAAACAGGCGTTTCGGCCCCATCTATCCCTCCAAACCAGTCCTAGCCATGTACCTGTCTAACTGTTTAATAAATATTGGGATAGTCCCTGCCTCTTGACCTTACCGCCATGGGTGACCCTACCAGGAGCATGGCTCCAGACAGCATCGCTCTCAGGATCTCAGGTCCACACAAGCTTCTCCACCACAACAAGGTGACATTCATGATCTATTCCTCTCACAATACTCAATACTCTGGCTGATGAAGGCCAATGTGCCAAAAGCCTTTTTGACCACCCGATCTACCTGTGACTCGACCTTCAAGGAACCATGCACCTGCACTCCTAGATCACTCTGCTCTATAACACTCCCCAGAGCCCCACCATTCACTGTGTTGGTCCTGCCCATGTTAGACTTCCCAAAATGCAACATCTTTCCACGGGCTCTGTGGAGCGTTGCAGAGCAGAGCAAAGTAGGTGTGCAGGTACATAGTTCATTGAAAGTGGCATCACAGGCAGATAGGGTGGTCAAAAAGGTTTTTGGCACATTGGTCTTTATCAGTCAGAGTATTGAGTATAGAAGTTGGGAGTCATGTTTCAGTTATATAAGACTTTGGTGAGGCCGCATGTAGGGTATTGTGTTCAGTTCTGGACACCATGTTACAGAAAAGATGTTGTCAAGCTGGAAAGGGTGCAGAGAAGATTTACGAGGATGTTGCCAGGTCTCAAGGGCCTAAGCTATAGTGAGAGCTTCAGCAAGCTAAGACTATTCCGTGAAGCGCAGGAGGATGATGGAGTACAAAATCATGACAGGAATAGATTGGGTAGAAGCACTGCCTATTACCCAGAATAAGGGAAATCGAGAACTAGAGGACATAGGTTTCAGGTGAGGTGGGAAAGATTTAATAGGAATCTGAGGGGTATATTTTTCATAGTGGGTGTGTGGAACGAGCTGCTGGAGGAGGAAGTTGAGGCAGGTTTAAGAAACATTTCAACAGGTACATGGATCAGACAGGTGTAGAGGGATATGGGCCAAATGCAGGTAGGTAGGAATTGTGCTGATAGGACATGTTGGCCAGTATTTGCAAGCTGGGCCGAAGGGCCTCTGACTACTGTTCACACTGAGAAAATTCAATTCCATTCAATTCAATTCAATCTTTAATTGTCATTGTGCAGTGTACAATACAGAGACAACGAAATGCAGTTGGTATCTCCGAAGGGCGAACTTACGAATAAACAAGTAATACATATACATATGCAGTGGTATCCGTGCAATTTGCTGGTGATTGGATAGTCCGGGGGGGGGGGGGGGGGGGGGGGGGGGGGGGGGGGGGTGGAGACAGGCAGTCATTGAGGTGCAGCGTTGAGAAGTGTGACAGCCGCAGGGAAGGAGCTGTTCTTGAGCCTGCTGGTCCGGCAGCGGAGGGACCTGTAGCGTCTCCCGGATGGGAGGAGGGTAAACAGTCTGTGGTTGGGGTGTGAGCTGTCCCTGACGATGCTGTGCGCCCTGCGCAGGCATCGTTTACTATGGACAGCATCAATGGAGGGGAGTGAGGAGCCTGTGATGCGTTGGGTGATCTTCACCACCCTGCAGAGCTTTCCGGTCGGCGACAGAGCAGTTACCATACCGTACTGTGATGCAGTTGGTAAGGATGCTCTCGATGGTGCAGCGGTAGAAGTTCACCAGAATATGGGGAGACAGGTGTACCTTCTTAAGTCTCCTCAGGAAGAAGAGACGCTGGTGAGCCTTCTTGATCAGCGAGGATGTGTTGTGGGTCCAGGAGAGGTCATCGGAGATGTTGACCCCCAGGAACCTGAAGCTGGAGACACGTTCCACCTCCGTCCCGTTGATATGGATGGGGTTGTGCGTGCAGCCTCTCGATCTCCTGAAGTCAACAATGAGCTCCTTGGTCTTCTTGGAGTTGAGGGCCAGGTTATTGTTTGGCACACCATGCTGTTAGGAGCTGAACCTCCTCCCTGTAGGCCGACTCATCGTTGTCGATGATGAGACCAATCACCGTTGTGTCATCTGCATACTTGATGATGGTGTTGGTACCATGTACAGGTATGCAGTCGTAGGTGAAGAGGGAGTAGAGGAGGGGGCTCAGCACGCAGCCCTGGGGTACGCCAGTGTTCAGGGTGAGCGTAGAAGAGGAGTGGTTATCCAACCTAACAGACTGTGGACTGTTGGTTAGAAAGTCCAGTAACCAATTGCAGAGGGAGGGGTTGATGCCCAGGTCATCGAGTTTGGCGATCAATTTCTAGGGGATAATGATGTTGAATGCTGAGCTGTAGTCGATGAACAGCATTCTCACATAAGTGTTTCTGTTGTCGAGGTGGGAGAGGGCGGAGTGGAGTGTTGTTGAGATGGCATCCTCCGTTCTCCTGTTCTTGCGGTATGCAAACTGGTAGGGGTCCAGAGTGGGAGGTAGGCAGCATTTGAGGTGTGACATGAAAGCCTTTCAAAGCACTTGGCGATGATAGGGGTGAGTGCAACTGGGCGGAAGTCGTTGAGGCTCGCCGCAGTGGAGTGTTTTGGCACTGGTACGATGGAGGTAGTTTTAAGGCACGTGGGGACAACTGCCTGGGCAAGTGACAGGTTGAAGATGTCAGTCCAGACGTCTGTCAGCTGTGCAGTGCAGGTCCTGAGGACGCGCCCGGGGATGCCGTCAGGGCCGGCAGCCTTACGTACATTGATCCTACTCAGTGCCACGTGCACGTCGTAGGGGTTGAGTGTGAGGGGCTGGTGGTCATCGGGGAGCACATCCTTGATGGCCAACTCTTGGTTGTCCCTTTCAAAGCGGCCATAAAAATGATTGAGTTCCTCGAGGAAGGATGCGTCGCTGGAAGTGGGGGTGGAGTGGTGGCTCTATAGTCAGTGATGGCCTGGATGCCATGCCACATGCGTCGGGGGTCGGAGTTGCTGTCGAAGCGCTCCTCGATCCGCAGCTTGTATCTGTGTTTGGCGTTCTTGATTCCCTCTTCAGATTGGCCCCCGATGAACTATAGGCACGGGCATCACCTGACCTGAAAGCCGAGAAAAATGTGTTTCCTCCTGCAATGAATGTGAAAAATGAATCACATTTTTATCAGTAGTACTTTCTCTTTAAAATGGATGGAAAATGTGGTGGAATTACGCAAAGCATAGCAAAACTGAAACCTTGGACTGAGAGGAATATTGGTGTTCTACACAAGAAAAGTTTATATAAAACAGAGCTTATATTCATTGCATGCTGTTTGCTATAAATGTATCCCTATATCCTTCTCAGCTTTAAATATTAAAAAAAGATCCTGAAAAGATCCAATCATTTCTGACTAGTCCTTAACATGATAACAAACATCATTTTCAACCACTGAACACTGTACAAAGATGCTTCTTCTAACTGCTGTTTATTCATTGTGACCACTTTAAATTGATAATTTGCTCCCATCGTTAATTTAAAAATCACAGCTAAAATTTTTAATTATGTCTCCACGGAGTGATATTTCATTCTAATATAAACAGTTCCAATATAAATCGTCCCAGTATCTCATCCCATCTGCATTTATTTCCTCACCTCAACAAACCTTGTAAATTACTGTTGTGGGTACACAAAAGGCTGGAGAAACTCAGCGGGTGCAGCAGCATCTAAGGAGCGAAGGAGATAGGCGACGTTTCGGGTCGAGACCCTTCTTCAGACTGGTCAGGGATCAAGGAAACGAGAGATATAGACGGTGATGTGGAGAGATAAGGAACAATGAATGAAAGATATGCAAAAAAGTATCGATGATAAAGGGAACAAGCCATTGTAAGCTGTTTGTAGTGTGAAAATGAGAAGCTAGTGCGACTAGGGTGGGGGAGAGATAGAGAGAGAGGGAATGTCAGGGCCCGAGGGCTGAGGGAGAGGTGGGAAGGGGAGGAGACAACAAGGGCTAACAGAATTGAGAAAATTCAATGTTCAAGCCCAGAGGATGCAGACTCCCGGGGACCGAGAGGTTGGATACGGAATGGGAGGGGGAGTTGAAGTGCTTAGCCACCGGGAGGTCGGGTTGGTTAATGCGGACCGAGCGGAGGTGTTACTGTTGTGTTGTCTTTAATTAAGGATTTGTGGATATTTATAATTAAATGGCCAAAATTATTCTTCGCCGTGCTAGTTTGCAAAGCCATGGTTCTGAGCTTTTCTCAGAAGAGGGTTCAGTATAGAATGGAACACCAGATTTGAAGTATTCTAATTTGTGTTCTTGCCTCTTTTGAAAATGCAAGAAAATACAGTAAAAGTAAAATGTGCGTTGTGAAGAATTTCTAAACGTAAACCCTTGCCTTTTCATCTACAAGCTATTTCATACCTTTAATTGAGAAAGGCCAGGCTCAACATTTTATGAAGATGACAGGAATACTGATGGGCAAACTAAAATCTGAGAGATTAAAACTGATAAAAGACTTGATTAAAGAAGTTGGTTTTAAGGTAGGTAATAAAGGAGCAGGGGAGGCAAAATAGTATCAGGTGTGAAGTTTCAGAGCAGGATAGATGATGCTGCTGACAGTGGTACATTTACAGCGGTACAAAATACGATTCTGAGGAGTCAAGTCGTCATCATATTGACGGAGACGGGGAAGTTAAACCAGTAAGCTTTTAAACACCTGTGAGAATTGTTTTCATTATTTTGTGTAAATTGGCAAAGCTGCGGGTTATGGTTGTATGAGAACTGATGGAGAAAAGGATTTGGGTAGCAGAATTTTGGATGAGCTGAGGTTTGCGGGAGGTTAATATGTTATTCCAGTTTATATCGGAATGAAAATGTATTTGAAGTTGAAAATGTAAAATTTCTTACCTGCATGTATACCTTTCCACAAATTTACTTTCTCTGGTCTGCTTGTCGATGTGATTACTTGGTGTGCACTTACAGCAGCCCCACCTTTTCAGTCGTGGTCAGTTAAATTAGTAAAGGAGAAAACCTTTGTCCACTGAAAGTCTGACCTCAACCATCAATTCCTTGATATGGTTTGAAATTATTGCAAAATCCATGTTATGAATTCTAATCCAAAGATTATGACTCTGTCCACAAGAAAAGTTGGGCTTGCTAAATTGCCTGCCTGAAATTGGTTTCCCCCAAGGGACACTAATTGTAAGGTGTTGATTTGCATAGATCCCTGTTGCCATCCTGCGAAAGGCACAAGTGTGAGAAACAATTTCTGAATTGTTCTGATTTGTTTTCCAGGTTGCATGCAGATTCTTCAACCAAGTCCACATCATCAGAAACTGACTGCAATGACAACGTACCTTCACACAAACCCCCAGCACCACCGGCACCTAAACAGGCGATGAATGGCTTCTTCTCACAGCCATGTTTTTACGATTCTCCCCCATCTAGATTCACCTCAAAGTCTACAGATTCAAGTCTTTACAACCTGCCTAGGAGTTATTCTCCAGACATAATTACTGGAACTTGTTCACTGTCGGCCGCTGATAGTGAAGGAGATTTATATGTGTTTAATACACCGTCACGGATATCTGGCATAGAAAATCAAATGAGACAGATTTCAGTGTGTTATGACATTCCACCAACACCAGGAGGCACATATCAGATTCCGCGGTCTTTGGTAGAGGGGACCCTGAGTCAAAGTTGCTCAAAGTTGGAGCCTATACCAGACGTTCCCCCACCTCGCCCACCAAAACCTTATTTGTCTCATGACCGCTCCCCGGTGGACACCTACTGTGTACCTCGATCATCTTCCGAGGCTGATACCAATTACAGCGTTCCCACATCTGGCAAAACTCTTCGAAGCAACACGATTGGCACGGTGGAAGGCCACTGGCTAAGAAAAGGTCAGTTCAGCGAGTTGCAGGAATGGCAACAGTTTACTCATTGAATCGTGCAGAACCAAACAGATCCATTTGCCAGATTGTGCTGAAAAATGCAGTGACTGCATGAAGAGTTCGTCCAACTGATTTGTGGCTAGTGAGAGGAATAGTAAAATAGTTTTCTGATCAATATGCAGTGATCTCCCATTAAAAAAATATGAATGCATATTAGGTATGATCAAGATTTAGCTTGATATTATTCCCTTCATAGTTGAATAATCTAACAACATTCTCTCTTGAGGCACATCTATTAATAATAACCAATTTGAAGAATTTTGCTTAATCAATGCTTTTAAATGAGATGGGGAGGAAAAATGGTTTTGAGACAATAGTGTTCTTTGAAATGTGAAGTCAACAAAGGATAAGGTATGAAGTTAACAGTTTGAACATTAATAAGTTTGGACAAGTTTGTGCGTGTCCGGAGGGATATGACATGAGGAAATTACCATTCAGATGTATCTGGAAACCTGGAAACTCAAATACCTTTCAGATTAGCTCATTAATAGTTTGAATAGTTTTGATTAGTATAGACGTTATGAGAAGGGTTATGGGGAGAAGGCAGAAGAATGGGGTTAGGAGAATGAGATAGACCAGCCATGATTGAATGGCGGCGTAGACTTGATGGGCAGAATGGCCTAATTCTGCTCTTATCACTTTTGACCTTATGACCTAATAGCAGACGGAAGGTACATAGTAAAAAATGTATAGTAAAAATACCTTTTAACATTCCTTTGATAAACTGGCACTGGCTAATTTTGCTGTCAAGAATAGCAAGATCATTTTATTTGCTTCATTTAAGAATGATCCACGTCCTGCTACTGGTGTTGCCAAAGTATATGGAGCGTGCATGCGAGTTCTGGTGAAGTTTGTTTTTAGTGAGGTACATTCAATCTTCTTGCCCTCCCTGGGTGAGTGATTTGCTACTCAGTCAGTTTCTGGTGTGAACTGGAATTGTACTCAAGTGACTCAAATCCATGTCCTAATTCATTATTGCTAGTAACCTTTTTTAGATTTTCATTTCTGAATGAATGATTGGTACTGCAGCTTTTCTTAAAATAAAATGTTATGTCATCATTCAAGCTCCTATTTCTGTTTTGATCAACTGAGATTAGTAGGATCTGGTACCTAATAAATAGACGTGCTTAATAAATGAAGATGGAGGATAAGATAGAACTCTGGCACTGAGTAACTTCGACACATTTATTTATTTTGTCATATTCCTTTCAAATAATTTCTTCATGTTTTGCTAACATTTTACCAAGTCCAGGATATTAACTTGCAGTAGCTCTGTGTTTTGAGAAACAACCAAATTAGTAAATATGCCACCCCTCAGGCATTATGAGGCTTTACAATCGGTGCATTTTTGTGACTTACGCAGTAAATAATATACACTTGAATATGGTCTTGATTGTCATTTTTAAAAAGGGGTTAGAGAGGTGCGATTTAATTTGAACCTCAAACTATTGGCTTATTCACTTTCACATGGTTCAATAATGAGACAGTGAATTGCACACCGTTTGTTGATGGAGTTTCTCCACTAAAACAGCATATTGTTTTTTTTGTGACTTCACTCTTTTGCAGACTGTGGTCCTCAAGATAGCTATGATATTCCCAGAAAATTTTCAAATTCAGTAGATCTTGGGGAAGGCTTTAGCAGTTACCTAGTAAGTATATTTTAATTGTTTTGGTATAAAAAATATATAAAGAAATATTTCATGTATTTCATTTATATTTTAACAAAATATAAAGCTATATTTCATATCCTTATTTCATAGCCAAATTTCGCACTGGAGTGATAACCTGCAAAGTATATGTAGTATGTATTGTGCAATGTTTTTTAATATAACAAATTTGGCATGTGTATGCATTCCATTATTTCAGAATGTACATCATGGTACTGCCATACATATCAGAGTGAATAAACATGCAATAGCACAGTGTTTTAAGTTATTGGGGTCACCCAAAGCTATTGGGTCACACAAAGCTCCCGCCAGCCATTGAATTACTTCTGAATTGAAGTTACAATGTAATGTAGACAAACATAATGGACAAGCCTATTCTCGGAAATTGCAATAGTATCAATGACCACTTAACATGTTTTGATGATGTGGTTCAAACGTTGGCTCGGATATTGAGAGCCTAATGCTCTACTACTTAAATAGCGCAATGGGTTTTCTAGACTCTTTAGCTTTGATATCCTCTTGGACAACACAGAACATCCTCACTGGTGCACAAGTCCTATGCTGGGGCTTGAGCTTAGTGCTTTCCAATTTGGAGGCGAGATTGCACTCAAGTATGACAAGCTAATACTCAGGTGAATGCTGTCCTATGTTAAATTATCTTTTTTTAAATGATTGCAAACTTTGTTTTCTTCTACTTTAAGCAAAAGAAGGGTATGATGCCACTAGCATGTTTGGGTAATGAAGAAGCTGACCAGAACTATGTGCCCATGGATGCTAGCTCTCCGCCTCGCCTGCATTCGGTCAGCCACTCGGAGCCAGTCCAGGACACTAATTATGTTGCCATGACACCGAGTACTTTTGATTTCCCCACGTTGGGAATGCAAGTCCCCCCTCCAGCACACATGGGTTTCAGAGTAAGCCCCAAAACTCCTCCCAGGAGACCAGTACCTAATGCTGACTGTCAGCCACCACCAGTGGACAGGAACCTTAAACCTGACCGAAAAGGTAAGATTAGATCCGTTCTGTTTTCATTTGATTTAGTTTGTTTATTTTTTGGTTTAACCCTGCCGAGTTAAAAAATACACAACTCGGAACTATTTTAGCTTTACCGCAAGACGTCTGGTGCAAAATAGTTTATTGAAAAATCAAAACAAAACTTGGCATCACAATTTCAAATTTTGAAAATTTCGGTTGAAGACGAGCGTATTCTAAAATTAAAAGTATGAAAATTTGTGCACACTTTGGGGTGGAACTAATCAAAAATACTTACAAGCTCATGTGCACTTATATGATAGAAATCAGATTTGAAACTGAGAAATTGGATTCAAAACTTTTTCTTACAATTTATATTCATTATTAGAACTACAAGTTCCAAAGTAAATATAATTTAAATCTTAATTTGAGATTTATTTGAATACAAGTGAAGATACGTTATCATGAACAAAGTGATCTCTACAGTCACTTTTCATCTATCCTTAATGGTGGCCTGGTGTAGAATTCCTAGAAAACTGGTGCTAATCTATTTCCTGTTACAAAGACATCTGCCCTCTTAAATGTTTGTAACTTTATAATCCTAAATTGGTGTACCACAACATGTAGATAGTTTTTTTGGTTCACTGACCAAAATTACAAAATTACAAAATTGTTTGGTCATTTTTCATTTTCAGTGATTAGTTTCATCAATGATTGGGAAGTGACATTATTCAGACAAATATGATCCAACATTTTCTACCTATACAAAATTACCCTGGACAGCATGAACTTTATAATTTAATTATGTTATTATGATTATTGCAGTAAACCACATCAATTTGTTCTCGTCCTGCTATGGAAAGCTACTTTCACAGCAGTTTTAAAATGGGAAATGCTAAAATATTTTGATTGTGTTTGGACTGTTACTATACGTGATGCTTGTTTTTTTTAATGTACACACAAATGTAGTGTGCTCTTGCACCTGGGCTTTGAGTACACTTACTGCCAAATGCTTTTCTTGTGTAGCTGCTGCTGGTGGAGGATGCTGCTCGCTACGTTTGTACTTAAGCACCACTTTGCACTTGCTGCTGAGAAACTAGTTAATTTTAACAATATTTGCAAAATAAATTTAGTATTAGAATTATTATTCATGTTACATTAAAGAAGTGAATCAAAGTTTTCTGCATGATTATTGTCACTAGGTTCATTTGTTATCTTGTTGCCAGTAACAGCAGGCTAGGGGAGAAAATGCTCTCAATGCAATGTATTTCTGACATGACAGTTCAGGAGATCAAGGAGGGAAGAAGACTAGGTCTTTAAGACTTTTGCCTTCCATCACAGTGAGGAGGTGCCTGGTGAACTCACTGTGGTGGATGTTAAATATGTGTTTATTGTGTGTTTGTTTTTTATTATATGTATGACTGCAAGGCAACGCAATTTCGTTCAGACCGAGAGGTCTGAATGACAATAAAGGATACTTTGACTTGACTTTTGACAGTACCATGGGTCTGAACTCTATTCTTGATCACGGAGTTAGTATATGTCTCAAGTTACTCCGCACACAACTCGTGTTAATATAGATAAATTATATAATTGTATTTCTACATCTTTTCACAGTATCAAGATTAATGGCTTGTCTCTTTATTAAGCTCCTGGTGACAATAATATGCATATTAAACTCTGACAAATATTACCTGAACAGTTTGCTCACAACACTGGACCACCCCCTCCCTGTCCTTTCTTAGCCCCCACTCCGTGCAATCAGTGTTCCTGGTCTCAACTTGGCTGTGATATAGGGGGCCACAGGGAAGAAAGATGTGCATTCATACAAAACCTTTCAAGATTTCGGATATCCCGAAGTGTTTCGAAATATTCTCGAAAGTGGCTGCTGCAATTCAGGCAACAAGATTCTGAAAATATTAGTAAAGAATTATGTTCTAGTGAATTGTGATTTACGGATACATTTTGTCCAGCACCACTGTTGATAACTCCACTGCTCTTCAAAATAGATTCCTAGATATATATGTATATCTTTCTGAGGAGGTAGACAGGATTTCCGTTATCGTCTCATCTAAATGACTAGATTACTACTAAGTTAGCAGTATTCAAGCTTACGATTTTGGAATTTCAGCCTATATCTCGAGTACTCAAACATCGAGTGGGATTTGAACTTGTAACCTCTCACTTGATCAGAAGTGCTTACAGTGAGCCGGACACATGATTCACCGCTCTGGAATTATAAAATTCCAACCCACTATGTTGCAAATATAGCATGAAAATATCTTCATTGCATGATTGAGTTTATTTTATTGCTACTGTGCATAAAGCAGTCATTTTAAGGATAATGTTAGGCAACTTGTGCCTAAAAAATGTGCCTATGTCACATATTAAAATTCTAAATAGATTTGCACTTTGCCTTGCATCACAATACACTTGAATGTTGGTGTCTGGTCTTATTTGACATGAAGGAAATGCAGTCAACGACCAGCAATCCCTTGTCTGCTGAAAATTGTTCTGATTACATTGTTGATGTAATTGCTGTTGATGGTTTATTGATGTTGTTCATTTGGATTTGTGTTCGTTAAATGCTTCATTGCAAATTGAGACTGTTTTGCCAGTGGATTGTCAAAATGCTCTCCAGACGGAGACGTAGGAAGTAAGGAGGTGGAATTCATCCTGAAACTCTTTGAGAACTTCAAAATTGGGTACATGTCTCTTGTCTTTTTGGATGCTTTGTGACGACACAGTGGGAGGGAATATCTGAAATTCCCTTTGTCCCATCAGAGACATTGTTCAGCGCTTTTTTTAAAGCCTAAGCAGATGATGTTTGCATTTGTGAAACAACTATTCACATTACTTAAGGTAGCATCAACTGGGAACCAATTCCTCCGTAGTTTTTGTTAACTAGAGGAAGAACTTGGCCCAAAATTCATTTTACTATCTTTTTTCACGACAAAAAAGCAGCAAATTGCAATCTTCCAAAGACACATTTTCTTATGGCTGCTGTGGCAAGCAATGACATGCATTTGTATTGACCTTTACCTCCTACAAGTGAATATTAAGTAAAATTGATGGCAGGAATGGAAAATTTCCTGTAGCATTGAAAATTGAGATTGGCATATGAGATATTTTCATTATGGAGATATGTTATTGAAGAAATGTGCTGGAAAGAGTGTGTGTTAAATTAAAAATATATATTTGCAACCTGGTAAAAGGAATGTGTGAACAAGTATTTGTAGAACATTTTTCTCAGAATCGATTTAGTCCTGTTTTTAGTGGGTAGGTTGATAAGAGTAGTGTATAGGTTTGTTCATTCCTGTCTCGTTTAGAGATTTACCTTGTATGATTGCAGCGTCTGTTAACTCTTGTGAAGTGTTTGAATTAATGACCATGTTAAAAGTGATTTATACATGTAAATTGCTTTTATTGCTATACACTATGGGAACTTCATGCTTTTGGTCCCTTGTTCAGCTATTCCCAGATCAAGTAGGTAACAGAGCTGATGCAGAGAAAGGCCTTTCTGTTCTTTTTACAGACCTGAGCCTAATGGTCTCAGATACAGTGTGGAAACAGGCCCTTTGGCCCAACTTGTCCGCACCAGCCAACGTGTCCCAGCCACACTAGCCCCACCTGCCTGTGTTTGGGCCATATCCCTCTAAACCTATCCTACCAACGTGCCTGTCTAAATGTTTCTTAAACGTTGGTCACTTTATCTCTGTGGCAAGACTGAGAACATATAAGCAGAGTGCAGGAAGCAAGCCTATTTGTGCTTTCTGCAAAGGTAACCACAATATTTTCATTTACGGCCACCGTAATATTTTCATTGGTAATTTTGTTTGAACTCCAGAACTCCGGAACTGCAGGGGAATCTCCAAATGTATTTCCTATGTATCTTTGCAGAAAGCAGAAATAGGCTTGCTTCCTGCGCTCTTATTTTAGATTCCCAGCCTTACCACAGAGATCATGAAATGACCAACATTTATAATACATTTAGACAGCTACATGGATAGGAGAGGTTTAGAGGGATATGGCCCAATCACAGCAGGTGGGACTAGTGTAGCTGGGACATGTTGGCTAGTGTGAGCAAGTTGGGCCAAAGGTCTTGTTTCCACCCCGTATGATTCTATGGCCATATGAATCTACTGTCGTGAAGTTTGATTGTAAAAGCTCCCCATTTGTGGTAACAAAAGCCATTATGCAAAGGGATTACAATGGCGATTGGTGTTTTCTTTCTTCTTTGCACCCCATTGCTGAAAATTGTAGAGTCAGGGAATCATGGGACGTCATGTTATAGTTGTACGAGGTGACGATAAGGCCATATCTGGAGTACAGTCTATGTTATGCTAACAGTCTCAGGAAATCATTGCATGGAGTCACAGCACGGAAACAGGCACTTTGACCCAACTCATCCATATCTAACTAAGCTAATCCTATTTGCATGTACCTGGTCCATATCCCTCCAAACCTTTCCTGTCCATGTACCTGCCTAAATATTACAATCATAGCAACCTCCACCAGTTCTTCTGCCAGTTTGTTTCATGCACGCACCCCCATCTTCTGTGTGAAAAAGTTGCCCCGCAGTTCCCTTTTAAATCTTTCCTCTCTCACCTTAAGCCTGTGCACTCTTGACTTAGACTCCCCTACCCTGAGGAATGGTGGCTATTTGCCTTTTTCTATGCCCCTCTATAAAGTTCACCCTTCAGCCTCCTCCACTTCATGGAAAAAAGACCCAACACTCCCTTCCATAGCCAGAAACATCCTGGTACGTTTTTTTTATACATCCTTTCCAGTTTAATGACTTCCTTTGTGTGTAACAGCGCCACCGGACCTGTATGCAATACAGATAGACCTTGTTGGACCCTAGTAAGGGAGGGGGGGGGAGGAGAGGGGGTGGGTGGGAATGGTGTCTGTTATTGCCAATTGTCTGCTATTACCGAGTTAAGCCCCTGTCCCACTTAGGAAACCTGAACGGGAACCTCTGGAGACCGTGTGCCCCACCCAAGGTTTCCGTGAGGTTCCCGGGGGTTCCGGTCACTCTCCATGAGTCACCAGAGGTTCTGGTCAATTGCCTGGAGAGCCTCAACCAAAGCATGAGCTGCATCTACTGACCAAAGATCCTCGCACACACACACAAACACATCGCGAAGTGGGGGGCCGGGGACAGCGGAGGAGCGCTTTTTGCGTGTTGAAGAGGAAAGTAAACGGCTGCCACAGAGCACGGTAAGTCCTTTAGAGAGCGTGGGAGGGAGGGAGTGAAGGACAGAGAAGGGGAGAGAGAAGGGGGCAGAAGGGGGGAGAGGGGGAGAGAACGGGGGGGGGGGAGAAGGAGTGGAGACAGTTTTAATAAGTTTAATAAAGTTAGCGGGCATTTTACCTTCCGGCGGATCTTCCCACTTAGGTAACCTGAACGGAAACCTTTGGAGACCTTGTGCCCACCCAAGGTTTCCATGAGGTTCCCGGAGGTTCTGGTCACTCTCCCTAATTGTGGAAAGTGGTTTCCGCGTAATCGCGGCTTCTGCTATGTTCCTGCAATTATTTAAAAAAAAACAAAAACGGCCGCAACTAAAAATAGGTTGCTGTTTTGTCGAAGCCAGTGGTGGGGTCACATTTTTACATACAGCCAGTCGAAGGCCTTCACTGACCGGCCATTCTGATTGGCTCATTGGAGTTTTCAGCAAATAAATCTTCTTTGGTTTTCAGGACCTAGAAGATCCGCAGGAAGGTAAAATGCCCGCTAGCTTTATTAAACTTCCTAAAACTGTCTCCACTCCTTCCCTCCCTTCTCTCTCCACTTCTCTCTCCACTTCTCTCTCCACTTCTCTCTTCCGTTCTCTCTCCCCTTCTCTCCCCCCTTCTCTTTCCCCTTCTCTCCCTCCCTCTCTAAAGGACTTACCGTGCTCTGTGGCAGCCGTTTACTTTTCTCTTCACCTGCAGAAAACGCTCCTCCGCTGTCCCTGGCCCCCACCTTTGCTGTGTGTGTGTGTGTGTGTGTGTGTGTGTGTGTGTGTGTGTGTGTGTGTGTGTGTGTGTGTGTGTGTGTGTGTGTGTGTGTGTGTGTGTGTGTGTGTGTGTGTGTGTGTGTGTGTGTGTGTGTGTGTGTGTGTGTGTGTGTGTGTGTGTGTGTGTGTGTGTGTGTGTGTGCCGTCGGCAGCAAAGATCCTTGGTCGGTAGGTGCAGCTCACGCTTCGGTTGAGGCTTTCCAGGCAATTAACCAGAACCTCTGGTGACTCATGGAGAGTGACCGGAACCCCTGGGAACCTCACGGGAACCTCTGGGAACCTCATGGAAACCTTGGGTGGGGCACATGGTCTGCAGAGGTTTCCTAAGTGGGACAGGGGCTTTAGGGAGTGGCTCCAACCACCTAGTGCCAGCTCCATGAAACAAAGAGTTGTTTTCAAATACATAATTATTTTTGTTACTGCAAAGGGTGTTTGTTACATTGTTTAATGGAATAAAATTGCACAAGTGTCGATGGAAACAAATGCTTGTCAATTTAAATGAATTCCCGCAGTGTAATTAGCAGACTGTGTTCTTAAAGAGGCAGTGGCGGCTGATTACTGTGGCAACGCTCCGTCCTCTGTACGGAAACTGTTATAAAGAGGTTAATAATAACGAGGGTAAACAGTTCTCCAAATGTGGCCTTACCGTCATCGTACAGCTATAACATGACGTTCCAACTCCTGCAGTTATTACACTGACTGCAGCGACCTTCACACCCTGTCTACTTTTATCACCGCTTTCATAGAATTATGTAGCTGCACCCTACGTACATCACTCCTTTTCTTACTGTTCTACAACACTCCCCAGGGACATACCATCTTTTGTTAAGTCCTGCCTGATTTAGCCTGGCAAAACACAATACCTTTACAATACCTCGTATTTAGTTGAATAAAACTTCATTTACCAGGCCTCACCCAACTAGCCCAGTTGATCAAGATCCCGTTGTAACTGTAGATAACATTTAGTGTCTATTATACCACCAATTTTTGTCTCACCCGCAAACTCACTAACCAGGCCACCTACATTCACATCCAAATCGTTTATATAAATAACAAACAGCAGTGGACCTACTGTTTATTTCTGAGGAAATAAAACCACTGAGAATTGGCCTCTAAACTGATCATTCACACCCGTGAACTAAAACATTATTTGCATCATAGAATGAATGAAGAGATAAACAGAATCCAAAGCAAATAGTAGAGGAGAACTTTCAAGTGAACTTGAAATGATCTAAAAATAACTAAAATGGCATTTAAACTGGCAATGAGGAAATCTAAAATGCTGTTTAAAAAATAATCATGAAGAAATATCTCAAGTTGTTCTTTCACTGTCTCCAGTATAGTCACAAGTCAAGATTTGTCCACTTCATGTCATCATTTTATAAATCCTGTTCTTGTCTGCAACACCAAACCACAAGGCAAAATCAAAGTAAGATGTCAGGATAACACGAAAATGCTTCTGAACATTGCAACTAGTGAAGCTCAAAAAGCCCTGGACATACAGCTGGCCGTAATGTAAAGTGTCGACAGAATATCTTAATAATGATTGTAAATTTTTGTTCCTAAAATACAAGGAAAAAATATTTGGTTCCATAGATTTTCTTTCAGTTTTCTTAACATCAGCTTTCTTTATTATTTACCATTGGCGAGGCTAGGATTTCTTGCCCATCCCTAAATACCCCACTATCTTGAACCGCTACTGTACTTTCAGTGAAGGTGCTCCCTTGGTATTAGTTTAATTTTGTCTATTGTCACGTGTACCAAGATACAGTGAAAAACTTTTGTTGCATGCTAACTAGTCAGCTGAAAGACAATACATCATGACAATCGAGCCATCCAGAGTGCACAGATACACGATAAAGGGAATAATGTTTTGTGCAAGATATAATCCAGTACAGTATGATTAAAGATAGTCTGAAGACCTCCAATGAGGGAGTAGGTAGTTCAGGGCTGCTCTCTTGTTGATGGTGGGATGGTTCAGTTGCCTGATAACAGCTGGGAAGAAACTGTCTTGAATCTGGAGGTGTGCATTTTCTTATCTCTTGCCTGATGGGAGAGGGGAGAAGAGGGAATGGTCGGGGTGAGACTTGTCCTTGATAATGCTGATGGCGTTGTCGAGGCAGCGTGAGATGTAAATGGAATCAATGGAAGGAGGTCAGTTTGACCAGGGTGTTATTGTTGACCTGGTATTATTCCAAGATTTGGGCCTAGCACCAGTGAAGGAATAGATCGTCTTCTAAGGATATTGGATGTGCAGCTTGATGGAGAATCTTCAGATGTTGTTCCCATGTGTTTGCTGCCCTTTCCTCCTCTATAGTAGTGGTTGTGGTTTGAATGTGTGGGCAGAGAATCTTTTGGAGAAATAGTCACCTTGCTCCTCACTGCATAGTACTGACTATTTGTGTTTTCTTCACACTTTTGTTTTGTGAGACCATTTAAATGACTGTCCATTTTAACAAATGATTCTGGTCAGTGATGGTGGGATTTTCGACAATGAGAATGCAGTAGAATGTTGTGTATTGTTGATTAAACTTCTGTTATTGTACATGACTTTAACTGGCACTTATGTGATATGCACGTTGCTACTTATCAGCCTGTGCATGAATGTTGCCTCACTGCATACAGGTAGGGCTGCTTCACTTTCTTGCAAGATGTGAAGGGAACCAAACATTATGGATTTTCTGCAGCTGTAGTTTCTTTCCTCTCCGTTACGTATTTCTGACTGCATGAAGGAAGAAAGTGCAACTGCATCATCAGTGGCAATTGTTGAATTAATGCATTGCCCTGAAGAATTTCCACAGTGGCATCCAGGGACTGGAAGGTCGACCTCCAACAATTTCCCCATGATGCCATTAGTTTAAAGCTCATTTCTGGCACTTGACTGTCAGTTTGTGTTTGGACAAATGTTATCGTGAGAAATTGAACTGAATGACTTTGGTGAAACCAAAAGAGAGCTTTATTGAGCAAGTTATGGGCAAAAACAAATGGCTGACAATAAACTTTCCGTTATTAGCTGCTGATTGAAATTCTAATGGTCTTCCAATAAGCTAAACAGCGATTTTTTTTCTGGAAACAATATACTAATTGTACATTGTTGTAATTGTATTTGCACTGCTTGGATAGAGACAGGAAGGTTGGAGCACACATCTCTGTGCTGGAGCTGGAGATGTTGATCTGGTGCCATAGCCTAACGTATCAGAGAGCAGGCTATCTGTGACCCAGGTTATCTGATATCCCAAAAGTACAATAGATGGAAGAGTGTGTGGCTTTTGTGCTTGGCGGTTATAATGAGGTTCTGGGAAGAACCTATTGATTACTTGGTAATACCAGAGAAAAATGTTACACTTGTGCAAATGCCTGTTTTTTTTCTACACTTTTTGGGACGCATGCTGTCGCTTTTTGCTCCTCTGTCTAAACAGTAAATAATGCTTTGAGCCTCAAGCATGAGCACCATGATGTCCATGACGGTCTGCCGGAGGTATATTCATTGCTTTTGCTCAGCTAGTTAATACTTGCACTTGCTAACTGGCCATGCTGAAGTCCAATGTTGCACAGCCAGGTTACTGAAGAAATATTATAACCCAAGAGTCTTCTTTTCTCATTAATTAGGTCAAAGTCCAAAAATATTAAGAGCTAAACCTGTTTTAGAACGAACTGATACTCAAACCATAGGTGACTTTACTCCAAGACGACACAAGGGTAGGTAATGTTCAGCATGCTATATGTAGAGGGCTTGGAACTTTTAATTGACTAAATTCTCAGTAATAGCCCATACATTAAAATTAATCCATAAAATAATATTAACCATTCCATCAACATGTTACGTTTTGCTTTGTTGATCTGTAACTATGGTAACTGTTTGCATTTTAGGCTTGTTTTCTACTTTATAAAATCTTCATTGGCTCACTAAATAATTCCTGAATGAGTCACAGAATCTACTTGTTGCTTCTGATTCAGAATTTTCTACATTAGTGTAATAATTGCATTTTAACTGATTACCTGGTTGCTGTTGTTTCTATTTAAATTGTTTTGATTCTTTTGCTAGTGATTCAGTTAAACCTTCAAAACAGAAATGACTGACAACTTAATGGTCTTCCATTTAAGGACTGAGAAACTCTGTTCATACTCTGAGAAACACAGAACTGAAAGTTAGTTTAGTGTGACCTCTGCTGATCAAACACGGGAATGCAGAAAAGGCTGAGGAAATTACAACTACAGAGTACTTTTTAGAATACTGTTAGTTTAGCCTACTGTGTAGTGCTAAATAACTTGCATTGTCACATGGGGGGGGGGGGGGGAAGGGGGAGAGAGTATACACATTTAAAAAACCTCAAATGTAAATAGTTTTCATTGATTCTGCTTCATAAATCTTTGGAAAATGGAGGACTAGAGAAGGGGAAAGAGATTAAATTGCAGATTGAAGATTTCGAAATGAGTTGTGATTTCCATCACAAAGAAAATTTGGTATGTGTCTGTGAACTTTAACATTGCTGTCGTTCAATAGTTTCAAAAAAAGGTGCTTGTAGAATTCCAAGGATGATTTTTAATTTGATTGTGTGGTTGATATCAGGAAGCAGATCTTGAATCTTTGCAGTTGGAAGGAGGTTTTGTTGGCTGGTATGCTTTAGAAATTCAGGTGTGTAATGTCTACTGTTTTCTGAGCTCTCAAATTAAAATGTACAATTGTATAGGCATGTAAAATCCTTGGAGCGTAGAAGGCGGAGGGTGATCTTATAATGATGTATAAAATCATGAGGGGAATAGATAGAGTGAATACAGAGTCTATTTCCCAGGGAAAGGAAGTGAAGAACTAGAGGACATATTTTTAAGGTGAGGGAAAATTTAATACGAACCTGAGGACAACCTTTTCATACAGAGGTTGGTGGGCATATGCAATGAGCTACCAGAAGAGGTAGATGAGCAAGGTACAATAATAATATTTGAAAGACATTTGGACAGGAACATGGAAAGGAATGGAGGGATGTTGATCAATTTGGGCTGAGGAACCTGTTTCTGTGCTACATAACTGACTCAAAATCAGTGTTTTCATTCCTTGATCAGAAGGATGGGGGCACAAATGCAATCTATTTTTACCGAGTGCAGCCAAATCATGGAATTTCCTTGTGAACTTGGAGACTTGCTTAACTGAAGAAAGACTGATGTTTAAACAAGAGATTTGATTACTTTTTTGTAACAGGGATAGTGTGAGGAAGGAGTGGGAAAGGAGTTTTTGATTGGAGCTCCCATTTTCTGTTTTTCTCTCTCTGAGAATTAACTGCATTCTGTGTGATGCCAGATGTTTTCTAGTGGTCAGAATAATCACTAAGAGTTGTAATGTGTTGAAAAACACAGTTGAAACTGTAATAAAATGTAAAAATTGTCACACTACTGTATTAATTTTGAGTATTTTGTAAGAACTCAGTAATGCTAGTTTACACCTACCTGCAGTGTCAGTTACTTAGTAACTGCTTTCAGTTTTAAAGTTTTCCTTTTAAAATATAACAAATATTCCATCTGAACTGTTTAACATTTTATGTTTTAAGAAAATGATAATACTCAGCAAACGCCTTACTTTATATATAAAAGATATACACTCATGTGCACTTTTTATACCACAGTTAAACCTGCTCCATTGGAAATTAAACCTTTACCTGAATTTGAAGAAATGCAGGAATTAGCTCCAGTCAGATCACCAGTGACCAAAACCTTTACCAGAGAGTAAGTCACAACTTATTTTCTGTCTAATGTAGCTTATTTTATCATTGCATTTGTTCGGCAAACTTTGGATAAGTTTGGCCTGGAAGGAATTGCA
The DNA here is from genome assembly GCA_035221665.1 of Okamejei kenojei. Classification (NCBI taxonomy): domain Eukaryota; kingdom Metazoa; phylum Chordata; class Chondrichthyes; order Rajiformes; family Rajidae; genus Okamejei; species Okamejei kenojei. The sequence goes on along the minus strand of CM069131.1, from coordinate 34,358,208 downwards.
CTCCTAACCACTTGTGTGCTTGCTTGCAATTTTTTAAGGGTTTGAACTTCAGAATGATATGAGAGGAGGTCTCTGACTTCATGCTGACTTTAGAAAACAAAAATTCCTATTAAGAATATATTGCCATGGTGATAATCCACCAGAGACTTGTATCCTCTCCTGTCAGAACTCATCTTATTCACTCCATGAGCATTGTCTCTGGACTTGCTCTATTTAATCTCAGAAAACAAATATTTTATTCCGTTATTCTATAGTTTATCCCATATTTAGCTCTATGATCCAATATAATTTAAAACTTAGTTTTCTCTGTCAGTAGCCCTTCTTGATTGCCAATATAAGAAATCGTATTGCAAAGCTGCTGACGAAATAGCTGTATGAATAAATGTCTGGAATTACTCAGCAAGTCAGAAGCATCTTTGCAGAGAGAAGTTATTAATATTTCAAATCTCTGGTTTTGGATCAGCATATCTTCTATTCTCTTGCACAGTGCTATTCCACCATGAGAGATAAAATGAAATACTCTCAGGTTATTTGATAAATGAAGTACACTCAGCATATTTAATAGATACATTTCATTATATAAATAAGTAAATGTATTTTCTTTTTTTTTAGCTTATTGTCATGTTGTAAATCATGGTTTTGTTCTTTTGGCAGGAAGGGTATAAACTACCTGTGCCTTCAGGTAGATCTTGTATTTTACTAAATGTAATTTATCCTATAGTATTATAAACTAATCTCTTAATTGAGATCTCTGGGATAAACTCGGGACAGACTGTAAATGCCCGTGGTTTACTGGTCCGCACCCACTTCTGCAGAAGCAAGACCTTGCATTGCTGCAACTAAACAAACACTTAAGTGTATTTATGGCGTTGATTTGGTATCAGCTGAAAGAACGTAATCTGTGCAGGCCAGAACTTGTTTCCTAGCACTTCGGAGCTCATTGCTCAGCATGTTGTACCAAAACAAGTTAAACTCTTACTGAAACAGTCCAGGTTCTGGAGTGTCTAATTGCTTAGATTGGATGCATAAACCTACTTGCCACCTTTTACAAGACTTTGTGTTCTTTTAACTTAGTTAAATAAACCCAACAGTTTAATTAAATCATATGAATCCACATATATTTGTTGATTGTTGACAAAGCAATCCTTTATGAGATGCATTATATGAAAGTACTACTTTCAGTGGTTCATTTGAAAATTGTACTTGGTATTCATCATGAGGTCTTTTATCACAATGATTAGTTTTGCAAACTTAGTCTTAATATTAGATTCCACTAAATCTGTTTCTCCATTCTGTTTAGCTTAGATTGTTTATAGAAGTAAACCTTAAATATAACTATACCAATGGATTCTGAAGTCTACAATTGAAGATGGGTGTGTTTTTTTGCGAATGTCACATCCACCAGTCAATTTGGGTATTGATAGCAAGGAAATTTGCATTTTTGTTTTGCTTCAAGCACCCTCGTCTAACTGGTTGAAGGTGTGGTGGATGATGCTGAGTAAACAGACCTTAGAGAAAATGACAGAAAGACTGGTTATTTGGGAATCCATTTTGGGAATTTTTGGAAACCATCGAGTAATTTATCAACACTAAATACTTGTGCTTTAAGAAATATAATTAGCTGGAAGTCTGGCCTATGAGACTGAAATTTATCAAGGCAGAATTTAAATTCCGAATGAGATGTAAATCTTTTGGGCAATATCTTGCAATCTGGTGCCCACCCCTCTTTGCCAATAAGTTGCAGTTATGTTCTGCATTCATCAACATGCTTTGAGCTTGTAGATCTACTGGGGCGAGAATGACATACAACCCCTATCTAAAAATATACAGCTGAGGAACGGAAATAAAAATTAACTTTAGAATGAAAAAAAAATATTTTTAAACTTGTTTCTAATTTTAAAATAAATTAGGACCACATATCTTCATTCAACTAGTGGTCCAATATACTTTGGGCTTGCTGTTTCATATTTTGGGTACCATTCACCAAATACTCTCTACTACATGGTCTCTCACCACCCCAGACTGAGCCAGAAGCCCTGGGGAAGGCCAGGGTTGCATAAGATTAGCGTTGAGCTGCCCATTTCTACCTAACCAACATCTGCAGAGCTCAGTCCTTGAGTAGTGCAGGGGAGTCCTCAGGCGAGAGGATTCCACCCTGCGGCTTGACAAGGGACCGTCTTCCAACTTCCACCAATCTGGCCACTAAATGAATAGTGGCTGATAGTCACTAACCCCCTGATGTGGTAGATCAGTCCCTCCACACCCATTTCCTTCCATTCTCTACCCTGCCTATGCTTTCTTCGTGTTTCCTTTATTTGACCGGCTGTCTAGGCCACAGTCAAAGTCATAAATAAGATAAATAGTAGATAAATAGGATAGTACTTCCTACTGATGGCAAAAATAAATGATAGTGAAAGCCTGAATATTTGAGAATCTGCAATTTCTGCAGAATCACAATTTAGTGAATAAACTAAAAGTAGTAAGTAAGAAATATGTGAATCTAATGGGATGATTTCCTAATATTAGCTTCTATTGCAATGCACAAGCTTATTTTATAATTTGTTGTTGACTTTGTGAAATGTGCAACATGTAAAATTGTTGGTTAGGATATAGAGGTATTATTGAATATTTCTCTGTTCGTTGCAATTTTTTTTTTGATCTTCGGCCCCATTTGCTTGCATCTCCTTCTCGTTTAATTGTACATCACCTGTTGAGAAGGAAAATAGGCAGCAAGGCTCTTGCCCTGTAATGCCTGTGCTGGCCACCAGGTGGTCTACTAGGACAATCAGATGAAAACACATTTATTTGTTCAGGAGAGCAATTGGGATTGACCACCTAGTACCTCATCGTTGTACCTCATAGCTCATAGCTATATCTTTATATATATAAATATCATAGTACCTCATAGCTGTACCTCATCGTTCAGTGATATACGTTACTGGGAATTTCCATATCCTCAATGCAAAATACAAGGTTCTACTTTCTGGATTTTTAATAACTTTATAAAAGCAGTTTTTTTTGTTGGGTTGAATAGTATGAACAATGTTTTATAGCTCAGCAAATTTTATCTAATAGTTATTGAGAACGGAAATTGAAAAAAAAATCACATTTTTTAATATTAAATTGAATTGTACCATTCATGATATTCCATAGCAGTTCACATGCAATGAAATTGTAACTACTTGATGTGTTATCCACTGTTTTAACAACTAATTCAGCCAGATGTCATATTCAGATATCGTAAACAGCAGTGAAAGAAATAAACAAGTTGTGTACTTTTGTGATGTTTGTTGAGGGATACATTTGGGGCAGCATAAACTGAGAACTTCCCTCATTTTAACAGCATAACATCCCAATGTATTGTACTCCTTCAATCCTCCTAGCTGAAGTTGTGTTCAAGCCTTTGTACTAGATGTTGAATCATGTGAGGGTGCAACTATTGTGCCAAACCATTTGGCATACATTCAATGGCAACAAAGTCTTGCATTGTTAGTCTTTTTGCTTTATCACAGGAGAAAGGTACCCTTCCTTAATTCACAATAGCACCAAGTTAATTTTTACACTTACCTGAAAGGGCAGATCAGATTTCTGAAAGATGCCACCTTAACATTACACCAGGCCCTCCGTACTGTCCTGACGTGTCAGCCTAGGATTTTTTTCCCCTCAAACCCCAGAAGTAGGATTTGAAGCAAAATACGATTCCTTGATGGCACTGAGCTACAAGTGGTTCACACATATCATTTTGATTATAATATGAATTTGTGTTCTTGGGAGAGTAAAACAGTTTAGTTCTTATTCTACAAATTGTACATTTTCATAGTTTTAATATAACCATTGCCTAGTGTTCATTAAAAGTAAACCAAATATTGAGAAGCAGATTCATTTAAACTTTTTAAATAATATTGAGCATAGCTTCAACATTTCAAGTTTTTGCTGTGGTTCCTGATATTTATTGCTACTCTGCATCATTTTACCTGTTATCTTTAATCCTAATTGTCAAAGCTGTTTCCCGTGAACATTTAATTTGAAGTTCTTTATAGATAAATTAACATTATTTTACATAATTTATTTTATTCATTAACTTTTATATTGTCATGAATTGAACATAATTTCAGATTTAATATCATCAGTTCATTCTCTACCTCACCAACTTAAAAAATGATGTGCACATAGTGTTTCTATATAAATGGTGACCTTTAATAAGGGAGGAACATGAGGTGTAACTATTTGGACTGTTGCTTTTCTTTCCTCCTCCGATAATTCGTAAGAATCAGCCACTCCAGGTTTCCTGTCAATCCACGACCAGCCTCCGTTCACAGCACTGCTTCCAGCACTGATTCACAGGAGGACAGTGAGGAGAATTACGTGGCCATGGAGTCTGCACCCTCCACAGATGATCCAGTATGTAACCTTCAGATTCATCCATTTTATTGCAGTGATATTATGTTTCAGGTTCAGCAGAGAAACTGGGAATACAGTGCCCTGAAGGTACAGAGTATTAGTAGCATTCACAATTGGAATTTGCAAGAGCAACAAACAATGTTTCTCAGACATGATTCTTCTCATTAGAAACCAGGTTATTAAAAATAGGTGTATAATTTCACTGAATAACTTTAAGGAAGGATGTTTGTTGGTTGCCTGTGTTAATGCTGTATTTGTATCGAGAACAAGGGGTTCAAAAGCAATCTTTGCCTCAAAGATTGAATGTCATCATGTCCCAAAATGGTCAGTTTGGAATAATGAATTTAGAAAAACTCCTCATTCATATGGGGATTTCTCATGTCCTTTTTAAGCTTTCTTTCTTTGATTCTTTAGGATTTCTTCTAGAAGCTACTCACTTTTACTATTGCTTCTTTTAGGGCAACAAAACACCTGCTACCTTTTCCAGAGTTATTTCTGTTGTTTTACTTTCACTTTCTTTCTCAGGATCTATGCTATTCTGCTTCATGGCTTTGCTTTGTGTTTTTGTTCTTTTGAAGCTTTCTGCTTGCTCTGGTTTCACCTTTTTTTAAGTTTTACATCTCCTTTCTTCCTGTTTCTTCATTTTTAGTGAAGAATCCTTCTATGGCACTGTCCCTATCACACCCATTGAACGGGAAGTATCAGGAAGGGAATGGACAGAAGAGGTGAGGTGGTAGATATGGGGACAACAGCTTTTATATCTGTAAGCAGCTGCTTTTTATTAACAACTTTATTTTTCACGAAAAGATTTTGTATATAGTATTCTTTCTGGTCAACTACACCTGAGCACTCCGTTAAGGTCACACCGAGGATAATGTTCAATAATCGTATGATTATTATTGAGATGATTTATTAGTTATAATGCACCAACCACTGTTCCCGATTTTGGTCATTTAAGCCTGAATTGTATAGATCAATGTAGATAATACTCTAAATTATCCAATTTAAAAGAAGGGAATCTTTCTCGTACTCACGGGTTAGTACTGGGAGGTAGAAACAAGCATTCAGTAAAGATCTGGAGAGAATCAAAGGAGGTGAACTGCGTGGGAATGAGAAAATAAAAATAGTAAAAATACATTTAGGTGATGGTTTATGGAGAGATGTGCTCTGTGGTCACAAGGAACTGCAAATGTTGGTTTACAGAAAAAGACAGAGCTGGAGTAACTCAGCAGGTCAGGCAGTATCTCTGGAGCACATGGATAGGCGCGCTTTGGTACAATCAGTCTGAAGAAGGATCTTGACCTGAAACGTCACCTAGTTTGTCCATGACCCACTGAGTTCTCCAGCTGTTCTGTAGTAATAAGTATATTTCACCTTGGGTCGATCCTGAAGCCTTCACTTACCTGTGCTGCTACCTTCAGGGATTTTAAGACTTCTACACCAAGGTCTCTGTTGATGCTCAGCGCTCCCTGGGGACCATCAATAGCATTGCCATTATTTTACTAGCCCCAGCAAGAAAATACATTCTCACACTAAACATGATTAAATTCCACCGGCATAATTTACAGAATGATCAATATCATTCTGGAGTCCAAGATTCTCCTCCTGACTATTAACTGCAGTACCATTTTTTTTTGTTCACATGCAAACATACTACTCATAGATCCTACATTGACATCTAAGTCGTTGATGTATATAACAAATTGCAAGGGTTTCATCAGCAATCCCTGTGGTACACCTCTGATCACAGGCTTCCAATTACAAAAGCACCAGTCTTCAATCTTTCAAATGGTACCAGGCTGATTTGGGGTCAAAATTGCCAACTTGCTGCGATCCCATGGGCTCTACAATTTTGGACCAATCTTTCAAATGGGACCTTGTAAATAGCCTTACTTAAGTCCATTAGACAGGATTTCCTACCAACAGACTCTCCCCAATCAATTCTTGCTTTCCCAGGTGTAGATTAATCCTGTCCCTCAGAATTGTTTCCAATTACCTACCTGCCAGTGATATTAGATCACTTAAGACCTGTTACCTCTAGCGTCTTACGTATTGTCCCATGTGTACCTAATGGGGCCCACTCTTTCCCTGGTAAACTCCTCGTTCTTAACATGCCTTGGGATTTTCCTTATTCTCATCTATCAGTGATATTTAATGCCTCTTTGCCCTTCTCACTTTTTTCTAGCGCCTCTCTACACTCTCTGTACTCCTGAGAGGATTCTCATCAGTGCTCTTTACCTACCATATTGTTCTTTTCTCTTTCTGTACCAAGGCTCTGATATCCCTTGACAACCAGATTCCAAGACTTGCTATCCTTACCCTGACCCTTACAGGAACCTGTTTGTCATGAACAATCTCCATTTCATTTTTAATAGACAGTTGAGCTAACTCAACTACTCAAACCATATTCATGGTGTATTTTTCCTAAAGGTGACTTTAAATTAAAAATAATTGCTTCTGAAGTAAACATTATAACAGTAAATACTGTATGAACTTGTTTCCATAATCTAAGTAATCTCACACCTTTTTACCACTTTTCCACTTCGTTTAAGCTTATGTACCATTGAAGGCAAGATTGTCCAGTTGTAATTGCCTTCATTCATTGAATTAGCTTTTTCTGTCTTTCACATGCCAGGGGAAGCATTGTAGATAAGCTTCTCTGAGCTACAGATCACTTGACCAATGCTCTCTACAAGACGCTTTCAAAGGGACGTGTTTGTCAGCAGCCACATCTTCTTTCTGACAAGATGATAAAATTGCTTATAGTGTTTCTTAAATAAGCTGCAAACAGAATATCTGGAATATCATTCCGATGAAAGCAATTGTTTTTTATAAACATAGATAGAAATTAATCTATAATATATGGTGAGTATATGGAATGAGATGACAGAGGAGGTAGTTGAGGCAGGCACAATAACATTTAAAAGTCACTTGGACAGGTACATGAATAGTAAAGGTTAGAGGATGTGGACTAAATGAGGGCAAATGGGACTTAGATGGGGCAAGTTGGTCGACATGGATGAGTTGGGCCAAAGGGCCTGTTTCCATGCTGTACAATCTGATAGTAGTAATGTTTGTCTAGATTTTCCAATCATTCTTATAATTTAATAAACAAGGTCACGTTAACCTTTTGGGAGGTTTTATAACATTTTGTTGGGGTGGGGGGAATGATGGTGTCTTCTTGTTCCCATGATAATGTTGGGTTTATTCATGTCGGACTTTTTCAGAGCATAAAACAAGGAATACTACAATGTAGTGATGGAGGAAGCAGTTTAACAAGATCTAAAAGTGACAAACAACAAGTTGAGTATTTAGACCTGGATCTAGATTCTGGAAAATCAACACCTCCACGAAAGGTACGAATGGTGAGAATTCATAACCTGATCTGTGTAGAGTTTGAAGTTTTTTTTAGTTTAGTTTACTATTGTCAAATATACCGAGGTACAGGGAAAAGCTTTTGTTTGCATGCTATCCAGTCAAAGAATTTACTACTAAATAATAATAATCCAACTGAGAGCTGTGCGAGGTAGCGATTAAAACTAATTGTAACACTCACAATTTTTCAATAAAATATGTAGAATTGCCTGTGATTTAGGAACCAACCCTGAAGTAGTCCTATCATTTTAAACCCTCACTCCAGCTGGAGATGAAGCATTAAGGACCTGCAAGTCTACAAATTTGTCTGTATCATTCCTCTTGCATTTAACACACTTTCTAACACTTTATAAAAAATGACAACATTTGTTAGTGCTGCTCCCAAATCATTGTAGCAGGCTCCCTTGCAAACACATTTTTGATCAGTTTGATTGTTCCATCACCGTCTGCAGTATCAGATAATTTTTTTTTATAAAACCCAGATATTTATAGAGGGCACTGCTGCCCCTTGAGATACTTTCCTCGTGATTTCCATGATTGGTACCCCCATATATCTATATTCTTAGAGTCTTCCATTCATTTCTGACCTGATGAATTGGGAACTACTTATCTTTTTACAGGATTTCTTCTGGCCACTAAATTTTAAGGTGAACCTGTTGAAACCACTGTATTATTGGAATCCCAGTTTTAGCCAGACAGCATAAGGTTTGTTTGCTAGATTTGTGCAGCAGCCTGCCTGTGTTACTGCAGAGAGGTATGCCTGACTCTTTTAAATAGCTTTCCAGTTGAGTCTTCATCATAACGGGGTTTTTTTCTGTGAGAAAACTAATTTATGTTCAGCCCAATGTAATCTCACCAGAAACAAAGTTTGGGCATTACATTCTACTGCTGTTATTTGGGTGAGCTGAAGGCCAAAGCAACTTTAGAGTTCATAAATTTTGTCTCAGGAGTGTTTTTCTTTGGTAATGCACAGATACATTTCTTGGCTATTACAGTGTAAGACCAGTCCTTATTTTTTAATTGACTTTATTATACAAAATCTGCGATTTTACATCTACTCGGGTGTGGGTTCTGAGGTACTGAAATTTGGGAAATGTGATAAAACTGTGTCACTGTTGGAAATGCGATATGCTCAGCCAATACCAGCCTTGATTTGGACTACGAACTGAATAACACTGTACCCTTTTGTTTGTTGATTTTCAGAAAAGCAATGGTACAGGTACAGTAGCAGCAGATGAAAAAGTAGATTATGTATTGGTGGACCAAGAGCGAACACTCGCACTGAAGAATACCAGAAAAGCATGGACAGATGAAAGACAATCTACTGAGTCAGAGACTCCAATTAAAAGTGCAAAGTGACTTGATGGTGTCATTAACCGAACATCACGACATGTTGAGATGCCTTTTTATTCCTGCCACTCGCGGCACTCTAGCCAGCATGCTCTAACTTGAATGAACCATCGATCTATTTCTCAAGTGACTTGAGATTTTACATACAAGCAGCATACATCATCAAAAAGGGGAAAATTTTGGAATCGTCAATAGCTGTAATTAAGCCCATGCTCTCCTGCTGTCATGCTGTGAAGGCCATCTTTGACACTATGTCAGTTTCAAGCACTCTAATAGGTAAATGTAGTTTTAAAATGCCAATGATAATTGTTACTTTGGTACATGAGAAGCTATTAGTTACTGGAGGAATCTGTGCTCGGAAGTTGATTCCTTATATAGAAAATAACTTTAATTCTAGTCTGAATCATGGAAATATCCAATCTGTAAAGTATGTTTTAGCTGAACTAATTTTCTAATTTTTTTAATTAAAAGCCCAGGTTATTTAAGCTAAGTTAGATGAGGCATTCTTTGACACTTTATAGACTTAACAATGGTAGTTACAATAGAACTAATAATACATTGTTAAACATCTCTCTAGCAACATTGCTGGCAGTGGCCTTTAGATCACCACGATCAATAACTATATGCAAATAAATAACAGAATCCCACATTCCTTGCCAGTATTGAACAATATAGGCCAATGTTTTCTTATTCTACGGTAGACAAAAATGCTGGAGAAACTCGGCGGGTGAGGCAGCATCTATGGAGCGAAGGAAATAGGCAACGTTTCAGGCCGAAAACCTTCTTCAGATTCCGAAACCCTTATTCTACAATGTGTTTACCAAAATGACTACCACAGGGGAAGAGGTGTGCACTACATGTACTTAATACTTGTTGAGTTGGTAACTCTGGCAGGTTGAGACTTTAATTCTCTCTGTGGTTTACAGATATGATTTTAATATTGAACAGCGCAGAATGCAGATTTCTGCAGGGTAGAGTCTTGCATTCCTTGTCAGTGATCCAGAGTATAATTTAATTGGTGTTATGGTAGTGAGATGGCTCATAATTTTTTTACTGAAATGGCATTTCTTGCCATAATTCTAGCATACCTGTGTCTTAGAATCTTTTTGCAAAATATCTGTTCTATTTCAGAAATATTTGATTTATTTGCAAAATGTAAATTTTGGATTACTTTCAGAACCAAATTCTATTTGAAGCTATGGATGGTTACTATTTGGCATTTTGGGAGAGTGCATACATTTTTTTTTAAGTTCACCTGTTCATAATGGGAACTAAGTTATGTCAAAAATCCATCTCTAAAAGCTACCTACATCATTTCAGTAAAATAACCACAACCTTATCTCGGGAATGTGATTATATTGTATATAACTTGTTTCATCACTTATAAAGTGCTTACAAACTGTAAATGTACTAAAAATTACTAACATTTGTATTTACAAAAAAATGTCTATATGCATAAAAATGTTGGAGCCCATCAAAGATTTTATCATTAAACCTTGAATGAATTACTATATTATGTGTATGCTTATAGATTTCCAGCACACAGGCCTTGTACCTAAAATAAATACCTTGTCAGAAGCACCCTCTTCACATATTGTAAATCACACATAATGATTATTAGTATATGAAACAGTACAACCATTTGTATTTTAATGAGTTCATCAAAATGTCAGTCATAATGTAAATGTAAAATTAAATCAGTTGCATTATTACAATCAAGATTTACGAGCCAATATCTTAAAGTAATTTGTGCCAATAACTGATTGAAATTTATCATTCAACTTGCAGTTCTTGTATGATCAACTTTATTGGGTTTTTTCAAGACGTAACAGTACAGTATAAACAATGGTCATGTATCAAGATTTTCTAAAGATTCCATAGCTAAATAATAAGGTTGGATAATGGGGAGTTGGAGAGAAATAGATTGGATTAGGGAGAAGTAGAGATTATGAGTAAAGAGAGTGGGTAGTAATGTTCCATAAGAAGCAGTGCAGAGACTATGGCTGTTCAGAATTTACATTAACAATTGACATTGTTTACCATACCTTTTCTACCCATTTGGTAGAAGGAACAGTGGGTTAATTATTACTTGAAATATTTGAATTTTGGAAATTAAAGGTTCTCAGAGTAAAATGAAGTCATTGACGACATGCTGAATTTCCTAAGCCTTCTAAGGAAGCAGAAGTGTTAGTGTGCTTTCTTGGCCATAGTCTCAATGTGGTTGGACAAGGACAACCAGTTGGTGATATATGGCTTGAACCACTTGACCAGCTCCACTTCAGCACCATTAATATAGACTAGGTTGTGTGCACCAGCCTGCTTCAATGCAACCTGAAATCATTGACAATTTCCTTAATTTTGTTGACAATGACAGAAAGGTTTGTTGTCTTTACACTGTGCTATTGAGTTTTCTTTCTTTTTCCTGTACTTAGTCTCATCATTATTTGAGATCTGGCCTATTATGTGGTGTCATGTGCAATAGTCATAGACCAAAAACAGCGCAGAAAGAGGCACTTTGGCCCACTTTGTCCACATTGATCAAGTTGGCATACTGGACTAGTCCCAATTGCCTGCATTTTGACCATATTCCTCTAAACCTTTCCTATCCATATCTGTCCAATTATATTTGAAAAGTCATAATTTTATTTGTTTCTAGGGCTTTGTTGGCAGTTCATTCCAGGTATGGACTGCCATCTGAGTGGAAAAAAGTTGCCACTGAGGTCCCTTTCACCTTATGTCAATACTCTTTAGTTTTAGAATCCTCTACCCTGGGAAAAAGACCACTTCAATAAGGTCACCCCTCAGCCTCCTACACTCCAACCAAAAATCTCAGCCTATCCAACTTCTCCCTATAACACAAGCCCAGGTAATGTCCTAGTGAATCTCTGTACACCCTTTCCAACATAATGATATCTTTTAGCTGTACAACCAGAACTGCGCCTAGTACTTAAAGTGTGGTCTCACCAAGTTAAATGAAGTTAGAGCAGAATTGGACTACACAGTCACTGAAAATGCAGCTTTGCAGGGCATCGGTGCTGAGAATTATTGTGGAGGATGTTTTGTTGCCTATCGTTATTGATTTGATCTGAGTCCGGAAATCCAATTTGATTTAGTTTAGAGATACAGTGTGAAAACAGGCCCTTCGACCCTGAGTCCACGCCAACCAGTGGTCCCTGCACATTAACACAATCCTACATTACGGACAATTTACATTGATGCCAAGCCAAATAACCTACAACCTGTACGTCTTTGGTGTGTAGGAGGAAACTGAAGATCTCAGAGAAAACCCATATGGTCACAGGGAGAATGTACAAATTCCTTACAGACAGCACCCGTAATCGGGATCGAACCCGGGTCTCAGGCACTGCAAGCGCTGTAAGGCAGCAACTCTACCGCTGTGTCACCCAGATGCCGGGGGGGTAACAGTTAGTTGAATCAGGTTCAGGAGTTTGGTTAGAGGCATGATGTTGAAGGCACACTTGTAATCAATAAATAAGTCTGACGTGGATATCCATGCTATCAATATGTTTCAGGGCTGAGTTAGAGGCTAGTCCTGTTGTGGTAGTAGGTGAATTGTTGACATGCACTATGACTATGACGTGCACTGTTTGGAGTCTGTAGACTGGGCAATGTTCAAGGACTCGGCAACGGACTTGAATGAATATGCCACAGTCGTTACAGACTTCATTAAGAAATGTGTGGAGGACTGCATCCCTACAAAACCCTTCCGAGTGTTTCCCAATCAGAAACCTTGGATGAGCTCTGAGATCCGCACTCTTCTGAAGACCAGACACCGGGCGTTCATGTAGATGATACAGTGATCTACACAAATTCCAGATACGACCTTGTTAAGGCCATCAGGGAGTCCTGCTCCAAGCTGGAGGATGAGACAGATGTTCGGCAGCTGTGGCGGGGCCTGAATGCAATCACCTCCTACAAGGCGAAATAAGGAGGCAGCTCGGATGTCGGCGAAACATGTCCCTGATGAGCTCAATGCATTTTACGTACGCTTTGATAGGGGGAACACCGATGTGCCTTCCCGAGCCCCCATTCGCTGTGATGGTATTTCAGTCTCAGTCACAGAGGCCGACGTCAGGAAATCCTTCAGAGGGGTTAACCCTCAAAGCGTCTGGACCTGATGGCATACCTGGTCGTGTTTTAAAAACCTGAGCGAACCAACTGGCTGGAGTTTTTACGAAAATTTTCAACCTGTCACTTCTGAGGTCTGAGGTTCCCACCTGCCTCAAAAGGGCATCAATAATACTGGTGCCCAAGAAGAGCAAGGTGACATGCCTCAATGACTATCGACCTGTGGCACTAACGCCTGTGGTGATGAAGTGCTTCGAGAGGTTGATCGTGGCGCAAATCAACTCCTACCTTGACAAAACCTGGACCCAACGCAGTTCGCTTACCGCCATAACAGATCAACGGTGGACGCGATCTCGCTGGCCCTCCACTCCGCTCTGGACCACTTGGACAACAAAAACTCATATGTCAGGCTGTTATTCATTGACTACAGCTCGGCATTTAACACAATCATCCCCTCCAAGCTGGTTACCAAACTCGCAGAACTGGGTCTCTGCGCATTAATACCCCTCCATCTGTTATTTGCACTTTATTAATTTATTAATTAATGTGTGTATTTAAGTATATAATTGTAGTCAATGCCTACTATGTTCTGTTGTGCTATGCAAAGAATTTCATTGTCCTGTCAGGGACACATGACAATAAACTCTTTTGACTTTGACTAACCTCTCAGAACACTTCATGGTGATGGATGTCAGAACAACTGTACGGTAATCATTAGGACAAGCTATCTTCTTTGGCAAGGGGATAATCATGGTCTTGAAGCATGTGAGAGCTTCAGACTGGAGTAGGGCGAGTTTGAAGATGTCTGCACATACTCCTGCTAAGTAGTTTCTGCAAGTTTTGATGACACCATCCAGGCTAGTCGCGTTTTGCTGGGTCATTCTCAGAAGGGCAATTTTACATCTGCAATTGTGACTGTGAGTACAGATGTGCACCCCCAGGCTCCCCCCCCCCCCCCCCCCCAAGGCTGTCAGGATAGGTTGTCAGAACAAGCATTGAAGTCATTGGGGAGGTTAGCATTGTGCCAGCTATTTCTGCCAGACTCCATTTTGTAGCTTGTTAAAACATGCAAGCCTTGTCACAATTGTCAGGAGTTTGTGTAGTTAGTCTGGGATTCCAGCTTAACTGGAATTGTCTCTTGGCACATCGCGTGCCGCTTGTACCTAGATTTCCTGTAATGGCTTGGATCGCCTGACTTGAACATTTTAAACTTGGACTTCACAAGGTAATGGACCTCACTGATTTCTGATTGGCATTTGAACAAGTTATGTGATGGCTAAAATAAATATTTAACATCGTGAAATGTTTTGCTAGGTGTGGTTGCAGAACATTTCCACTTACTGGGTGGATCATAACTAGAGAGCATCAAATATGAGCCCCAGTCTGAAATTAAAAATGGAATTAAGGGGGAAAAAAAGCTTTATCGTATGATTTGAGAGATGGAATTTGGAAAGAGTAATTGAAGACAATATAGCAGCTGCACTTGATGAAGTTGCCAAGAGGAACGGGAATTGAGATTGATGCTGCAAGATACAAGGAAGAGCAGGAATTGGTTGAAAAGTAAACATTGACATGGTCTGGTTGAGCCAAACAGTTTATATCCTACATCAACCTTGGTTCAACTTTGATTGATCTTGCTTCACTGCCATCAGCACCTGGAAAAAAAGTTTTGCAAGGAACATTCCAGTGTAGGTCCTCCCAGTTTAGTCAATCTGCGGTACAACAATTTTGAGCAATTAGTACACACACACTTTTCTTCTGCCTGCACAAAATGCTTATAAAGCCCTTGAGCAGGAGCAGTTAATGTTTTCTTGAAGTCCTGGCGTTGTATGGCATAAAACAGGCCATTCATCTATGCTATCATAACTATCTATACTAATCCCACTAGTGTGCATTCATTCCATCATCATTTTATGCCTGGCTCATTCAAGTACGTGTCTCTACCTCTTGAATGTTGTTACTGTTCCTGCCTCCACCTACTTCTCTGGCAGCTCATTCCTGATACCACTATTCATTGTATTAAAGATTTACCCCTCAGATCCCCTTTCCATCTCCTCGCTCTCACTTTAAACATGTGCCCTCTTGGATAGCAATGGCTCATAATTTTATACACTCCAATTGCATCATCTCTCGGGTTCCTTCATTCCCAGGCCCGGGAAAACAGATCCAACCTTTTCAATCTCTCCTTATAATTGAAGCCCTCCAATCCAGGCACCATACTTGTGAATATTTTCTGCATCCTCACTAGTTTAATCACATCCCTTTTAGGAGATACCTTATCAATTTCCTTCAGCTGGTGCATAAAAGATTGAATGAATTCTTGAAAAATGTAATTCCATAATAATTGGTTAGACGAATGCCCGCCTCTCAAAATACAAAATGAACTTGATTGAGGATTTGAACCACAGAAGGCATCACTTGACTCTGAATAAATCCTTCAATCTGAATAAATAATCATATTTGATGGCCAGTATATTAGGTGTAAACTGCCTTAACATTTGTACCAGTCACCTGCAATCACCCCTGAACTATTAATAAAATCCGTTTGCCTCAGTTTCCCACTGGGTAATCATTGAGTGAATCTAGCTCCAATGGCCATAACCAGGCTAGAGCGTTCTACAATATAAATGGAATCTTTTTGCGGACTAGAACAATTTCTAACAGCCAGGTTTTGTGGTAGCCACATGTCACATATTATGAATGCCAGGCTTCAACTGTTTCCAAGTTTGTTCAGACTAATTTCCTGACACTATAATGCTCTACAATTTTATGTTCTTGCATCAGACTTCAGGAATACCATGAACAACTGACTAACCATCAAGATGACCACGTACTGCTGAACTACAAAAAGCTGCTGTCAGTGAACACTGGAGAAATTATTGTTTTATATAATTTACTAAGTGCATGTTTACTTTGTTTATGGAGGGTAAAAAATGGCTGTCAGTTTGCCAGATTTTATTTTGAATCACATATTCAAGAAATATATTTAAACTTTAGATATTATACATTTCATACCTTTAATTGTCACAGGAGAAAAAGACAGTTATGTCGCAATATCAACAAAAAGCTTTTTTTTTTAGAAAAAGCTTTTCATAAAAAATAACAAGTGTTCTATAAATTTGTACAAGAATTCTACAAAAAATAGATATTTTCTGGTGATTAGGAGACCTACACTACCTTCAAATAACAATACACACAAAAAATAAATAGTTAATCGGTCTCCAAACTAATCTACCTTTTGCATCTTAAATTCACACTATCATGAATCACTCTTCTACTAAAGCTCTGGGCATCAGCTTTGGCAGTTTAACCAATTAAACAGAATACCACACACAAATACATTGAATAGATACAAATCTGAGAATAAAATGTAATGCTGGAGGCTTAAATCATGTGAAGATTTTAGTCCCTGTGCTTCACGCTGTGGGCCCACTATTCTGATACCCAATGTGGAGTGTTTCCTTTCTCTCAAAATCTTTTTCAGATAAGATCACCCTTCCTCTTCATTGCAAACGTTTTTTTTTAAATAATTCTCTAAAATATAATTGCCTTGGAATGATTATTAAAATTGATACAATTTTAATTTTGGAGATTTGCTTCAAGAGGTTATTGCAGGCACATACTCCAAATATTTTGATCAATCAAATACTTGTCCTACAACTCTGGGCCCAGCCTAATGCAGTTCACTGAAGATCTGGATTTGGAATGTCTGACTGTTATCTCAATCAACTGTCATGATGTTACATACCTGGATAAATAACAAAAAAAGTTAATAATAACAACTTCTACCAAGTTATGGTTGTGTAATTAATACTGATCATCAGATTTAGCTGGTGTCCAATGCAAGAAAGATATTAACTTTATAAATATTTGAAACCTTTTGCATTACATCAGCCTTTAGTTGTTTACACTAGGATCACCAATCTTAGCTGTTAATTCCAAATTCACAACATTTCACAAGAGTAAAGTTGTTAAAATGTAATAATAAACTTTAAAAGTCTGTAACCTATAAACATTATAAAATGTTCAACAGCATAGTTTGATTTTTCAAAACATCCTACGTTTCCTTCAGAAATATTTATTTCAAGATCCCTGCCACAATAAATAAGTTCTGTGAAGCTATTTCTGATATTAAGAGGACTTATTATTTCTGTGTCTGCGAGAAGAAAAACTTGGAAACAAAATGCACAATTTCTCTAGAAGCAAATAATTTTGGATACGAGTTTCAGCATTATACAATATGGACCAATGGGGGAAAACAAACTTCGGAAAAAGGTATTCTGCCTGGACAATTTTGATTAATCTGTAGTCGCATTGGATATTGTGTAGGAAGGAACTGCAGATGCTGGTTTAAACCAAAGATAGACACAAAAAGCTGGAGTAACTCAGCGGGTCAGACAGCATCTCTAGAGAACAGGAATAGGTGACGTTTCGGGTCGAGACCCTTGACAGAATTGCACTATTTTTGGAATTGTAACTGATTTGCTAAAAAAAAATTCCTCTTAATACAAGGCAGGATGAATACTGGGATGAATGTTAATATATGATCTCTGATTTTCAGTTTTACCATTATATTATGGATCAGAAGTAAAGAATTACAACACTCTCCCTTCATCTTAAGGTCGTGAGTGATAGAGAAATAGAAAATATTACTTCTGCTAGTATCTCCTAAGGAAAACCAACCAAAGGAGCATAGAAAATCTGTTTTGTTGCAATGTTAAATGCACAATACTAATATGACAATAATTTTCCTAAGATCTGACAGTCAGTGATTTAGTAACCTGGTGCAATAAATACAGAAATAGACATTGGTGAGCTGAGTGTGTTCTTCTGCGGATGGGACTTGAGGCTAAAGCAAACTGCTGATCCGTTGTGAAATTTCCTCTACACATAACTGTAGATCTGCTCAGAATGGTGCTATTCAATGGCAGAAAATGGAAGGAAAAATACTCTAGTCTTTTAGTACAGCGACCTCAAGTTTTAATGACTGAACACACTCATTAAAAGTGGAGCACTTTAAGAATTAGTATATTGGTAACATCAGTGGAGCTGGAAGTAAAATGTACTTCCTGCCTGTGCTTGAATTCTGCTGAGGTACACATTAATGTTTAAAATTCATTACATCTTTCATCCACAACATCAAAAGACAGAGTGATATAACCATCCATATATTCTAAAAGAGTTTAATAATATCCCTCACATCAAGGTCTGGAGTAATATGATCTTCTCAGAAATACAAAATCTATGTAACACAACCATTAGGTTTTCTCCACAGCGAGAAACCTGTCGCTCCATTGCTAACCGGAAGTCCTCCTTTACTCCCTTTGTTATACCTCGGGTTACGGTATGATGTCTGGAACAGAAATTAAATAGGCACATCATCTATCTGTTTACATCCCTGTCAGCTGTGGATAACTTAAATTCTAGCTTTTAAAAGTTAACAAATAAAATTTGATAACATATACATACAATATAGAAAGGACATTTAGTATTTGAATATTTTACTGAATTTTTGAAAATAGTTGCCTGAAGAATTTTTGCACTAACTGACATTTTAAAGAAAATAATATTTAGAAAGCCTTTGAAAAAAACGATTAAACAATAGTTCTTTCTAACTAAAGCACAACATTTTGTTGTTACTTTGAAAAATGCTCCCTTCTTGCATCCATTTTACAAAACAAAACACAGTCATTAAGGGCGCTTTAAAAAAACTGTACTGAAATAGTCTCATGGAAATTGCATTTTGTGAAGCACTATATACTAAAATGATCATTGTATGGTATGATGCTTAAATCATGGATAGTGTAAATAGAAAAAAAATCTTTAAAACCCCATGGATTAACATGGTGACAAACACAGCACATGACGAACAGGTCGTATGGTACCTGTCAGCTGCCTGACTGCTGGGCTGCAGTTTGAACTCCTGTGGAAGTAACCCCAGTGGAGGGCTAGAATTCCTTGAAAACAGTAAACATCAACAGTACATTCAACACTCACACATTGTCACCTAATAGCACAAATCTCTCTACCTGTTACCAATATGAGAAAATAAATAACTGGAAGTGAACTGAGTGTGTTATAAAATTGAAATTCATAAATTTCAGCAATTACCCGGGGCATCAAAAACACCAACATACTGATTAATACACATACAGTACACATTCCAGAAATATAAGTATCAATAATTTGAAACAACATACAAATTAATTAATTAATTAATCATAACATATGTAACAAAACACAGAACATTTGTACACATTTTTAATGGCTGTGTTAAAATTACGAGACGGGTATTTCCACAAAAGGTGCACACAATTAATCATTACATCTATTTAAGAACTGGAGCAAAACCTTCTGCTTTCTTCCTGCAGATACCCTACGTCTCTCCTCTGGCAAATGCAACAAATGATTGTACTCAACGCTTTCGGCAATTTTCACTTCATGTGTCACTCTCTCCTGAATTTTCATTTACATCCAGTACACCTCACTAAATGTTTGGTAATTGCAGAAAGAAACATTGAGGAAATATATAGGAGTGGGTGCATTACTTTTTAGCTCATGTTTTCCAACAGAATAACTGGATTCAAATAAGCACGGTAAAAGAATAACTAGACTTTATATGATATGGCCAACAGAAAACTACTACTTTGTCCATATCAGTATTTTTTTCTCTGCTATCCATAACAGCCGTAGTTAATATAACATGGGTGGGGGCAATAAAACCAGGTGCTTGCTTCCACAATAGACAAAGTGACAAGCGCAGCAAATTGAAGTATACAGTACTATGAAGCCTGTATATCCGTGATACCCATGTGCCACCACCATCTTTGCTCCAATCTTCTGAATACATTTATACTATACTGGCTCCCTAAAAAGCATATTTCAGGCATCAAAAAAATATTTATTTATTTATTTATTTATTTTAAATTATTTAGAAAGACTGAAATTGTGATTTTTGTAACAGAATTTTTCATCCTTATTGACAATACCACATCCATTTTAGAGCTATCCACGTGGACTCTTTTCGTTTCTTTTCCCATGTTTGATCACTTGTTTAGAAAATATTGATTTCAGAGGGATTTGTAATATTAGGTTAAGGAGTAAGATTATGAGAACTGGATACAGATAGCTATGAACATACATGCCTGTTTCATTTAACAGTCCCAAATATCATCCTTACACTCTCAACTATCATATTTAAGTTTCAAAACTTTCTGTAAATAGAGGAAAATATTTTAGCCATTTCCAAACACAACTCCAAAACTATTTTGCTAAAAGTAAATATACAACTGTTTTCCTTACATCAACACCACTTGCATTAAAAGTGTAGATGAATTCCTACTTCTCAACACTAGTACTCTTCAGTCTATTCAGGTCAACTTAATCAGCTGCCCAAATGTAAAAACAGAAACAGTGAGTTAACAAACAGACTTCAACAAATAAGTGATTTCAATAACACAATCATCTCCCAAACAAGAGAAATTCCTCACGGTTTCTATTGATTAGAAAAGTTTCTCAACTGGTTAGTTAATTATCGTTCAAATTCCCTGTACTCTGAAGCTCTCAAGAAATAATAATTTACCAAGCTAGATAAAAACTAACCTTACCTGCAATTCCATTTTAGTTGGATTAGAAATCCACTTTTGGATATATGCATCCGCATATACACATACACTCTCACACATGCACACACATTTCTTAACCAGAGTTTTCCATGAGTACTTGGATCATCAAGGCATCAATGACATAGTGAAATATGTTTAAAAAAAAACAGCTTTCCAGCATCTTCCCAAAGGAGTTTTATCCACAGATGAGCCATTAAACTACCACAACTAAATCCTATACTGCAGTCCTTGGATAGGTTAATAAGTTACTTTGGGAAATAATTAGACTGTCACTAAAATGAGAAAAAAGTTTGCTTACTACATGATTTAACAAAAAAAATGTTTTAATTAATACAGTAAAACCCGAAAAAGCTATCACTGATATTCCCAGATAGTTGTAAAAATCAGGCTTTGGGCTCGGGGTTAAACTCCCAGCACCGTTTCCCTTTATACAGAAACTTCAATCTTTCAATCACAGTGCACACCAGAATCGCAGCCTTACAGCACATTACTCACTTTATGAGAATGCCTTGATTTGGCAACAGTTCAAGATGAATTTTACCACCTTCTGTAGTTCTAAGATAAGCAAATTCTTCCAACATATCAATGTCTGTGGGTGATGTTAAGGACAACTAACAATTCTTTTTCGTACCTCTTTTGGTACCTCTTTTCTACCACTCAATCTTTTTTGTTCTTTGGGAGAATTTACACGTACAAAAATATCATGTTTATATAATGAGATATAAACAGTTCAACAAATTACACAGATTATATACAATGCAGAAATAAGCCACTAGGCCTAACTGATCCATGCTGGTGTTTCACTCTATTCAGTCTTCTCTCACTTTAACTACCAAATCTCTAATTTTCAGCACATCTTTCCATTACCAATTTATTTGTATCCAAATTCAGTTCCCTTTGGAATGCATTTAAACTATTTGCCTTAATTATTTCCCATGGAAGGATGGTCCAATTTCGATACACCATCTGGGTAGCAATGCCATTCATGTCAGAGCTTCATGCACGGAAATAGTGTAAATTCTCTATTTTCCACTGTTTAATCAATTTGCTATCCATTCAACTATCTATCCCATCAACATGCTCCAATCCCTAAAATTGGGCCGTGAAACGAAAGAAACAACTTAGCATTGGGCCACAAAGAACCAGAGGTCAGAAATAAGAATCAAAAAGATTGTGTTAAGAAAAGAAAATATACCTCCAAAAAGGCAAATAAATAATTGCAGAAGACACAAAACATCATTAAATATGATTAAGAACAGCTGAAAAAAAGTCTCAAAAACAATAGTAAAGACTTAATTAGATAATAAAAGTAGCCCTAGAGTTAAGTGAAAAAAAAAAGTGAATCTAAAAACAGTTCCCAATACAAGGACCACATACAACAGGTTAATTTGATAAATTAAGTTAAAATCTACAAAGAGATAAGAAAAAACGCATTACCAATACAAAGCAGAAGATACAAAACATAAGCTGCCTATACGTCTTAACATTGTCAAGAAAACCACAAAAAAAGTGAAGTTTCTTATGGGCCTGTCCCACTTAGGCGATTTTTCAGCAGACTGCCGGCGACTTTCAAGTTGCCAGCAGTCACCTGAAAAACCGGCAACTGGACCAGCGACTGTCAGAGTGGAACACACACAAACACATCGCTTTCTTCACCAACCCGTTATGCAGGCAGGAGACAGGGCAGGCGGGGGGAGCGCATTCTAAAAACGGTGCAAAGCCAAGGAGAAACAGACTCACACCACGATGAACAGGAAGGTTGGCACTGTAAAGGTTGGCGGCTAAAGCACAGTGTACGGTAAGTCCTTTAAAAGAGCGGGAAGACGGGGGAGAAGGAGTGGAGACAACTTTGAAGAAGCCAAAGATACACGGCTGTGAAGCTCGGCAGTCGTTTAACATTACCAGTTGGTTATTCTTGGTTCTGAAAACTAGTGCTTCCTTTTTTTTCCCAATGAGCCAATGAAATTCACCGGTCAGCACCGGCTACAACCTACGAGAACCTTCGACCTCCTGGCAACCCATTAGGTCCTCCTGGCTACCCACCTACGGCTCGATAATTCTCCATGGTGGCTTAATTCTAGTCGCCGCTAATTCTTCAACATGTTGAAATGCTGAAACATGTTGAAAAATTCACGGCGACCATAATGAGGCCACGACTAGTTCCCAGAATGCGGGTACTCCTCACGACCATGAAGGCGACTCCCTGGCACCCACCCGCGAACATATGGCGACCATGTGGCGACTGCATAGTCTCCTGCAGTCGCCTAAGTGGGACAGGCCCATTAGGAATGACATGCTTCCTGAGACATACAGGCAGTCCCCAGGTTTAGACAAGGCTCCATTCCTATTAAATATAATTAATAAACAGAATTGTACAACCAGACTTTATTGCATATACAAAGGATACTTGTGACATAATTGAAGAAATTTTCATACTGAAAAGATCCTTGTTGACAGATTTTATCAACAGCTTTGAGAAAAAGGTTCTCTCCTCGAGGCCAGTCCAATTGTAACAGTACAACCACATGACCCAACGCTAGATCATCTCGGATGTCTGTAAAGGCTCTCAGCTGCAAAACAAAAATTACTTATCAAATCTTCCGGATGGCATTCAATGGGTTAACAAAAATAAAGAACAGTGAATAGCACACTGCTTCCTATACATAATTGTCATCTTTAAACATTTGGTATCAAACTGCTAAATGTAAATACCTATTCAACCTTGGTTTAAAAACTTGGCTGAGAATCAAGTCCCTCTTTCGGTCTGTGCTCATTAATTTACCTTCTATCGAAAATGTAAATTGAGGTTCTTTTGTAAAGATGATTTGAGCAGACAATGCACAGATTTTTTAATCACGGCAAAGACCTGGCTGGGAATACAGTCCCCATTTCAGTTTGTGGCAATCTATATACCTTGCATTGTATATGTGACTGCAGATTATTTTGCAAAGACAACAATAAAGGGGTGATAAAACATAATAATTTGAATATGCATGTGTGCATTGCCCTCGCAAATCTACGGCATGTCTCAAAAACAATTACAGCTAATTATTTATTGATATGCATTTATCGCTGTATAGGCGAAAACAGCAAACAATTCCTACACGGAAAGTTCCACAAATTAGGTCAATGAACCATTGTTTTTTGGGGGCAAGTGAAACATTTGCAAGGGTTTTAAAGGGAAAAAGTACATGAACAAACTAAAGGGATTTTTGACATCTGCAGGTCCTCCCCAGGTTATAAACACCTGACCTATGTACAGCTCATTCATACAAATGAGACTTTGGGTGAGAGGCGGGGTGAATTTGCCAGCTGCTGCTGGGCTGCGGACATCTGACATTGGGGAACTCGACTCGCAGTGAATATCTGAACGATTGAGTAAACGCACTGGCTTAACTAAATGATGCCCTTGGTTGGCCTAAATGTTTATTTTAGTATGTTGCCAGGTGGCCACATTTCCAACTTTGTGAATTCTCAGGAACTGAATCGGTCATATCCCGAGAAAACCTGGATTTTAAAATACTGAGGTTCATTTATTTAATGTGGTACCCACACTATATTGGTAGAAACAGCAAACAATTCCTATACAACGTTCTATAAATTAGGTCAATGATCAGTTGGTTTTTTTTGGGACATCTAACCTATCACAAAGCAAACATGAAACTGATAGAACATACTATGCCTGGAGATTGCAAAAGGCATTCCTAGCAGGTCTTACAGGTATGTAAATCCTGGTAAACCCCAACAGATGTACAGCAACAGCGTATGTAGGCAGCTACTGACCTGAAGTTCCCTGAATAAATATCCAGTTTCCACTGTGTTATCTGACATCAGCATGAGGATTAAATACAGTACTAATGCTTTGGGCTCGGGTGGGGAAACATGAGCTAGCATTTCAATTCCTGGCACTGTTCAATAGCTCTGCTGGGAAGTGCAGGTTATGGGCCAGATTAATACAAGATTTGACACAGTTTCTATTGCCACTACAATTGCAGAGTAAATGTACAGGTTGTGGTTCCGACAACAACAAAAAACTGCCCTGGATAGTTTATTTGGTAAAAACACTGCATTGTGATGGTCTACCAAAAGTTTCTATTTCTTCAGACTTGGCTATTGAGTCTGACTTGGCTATTGAGTATGAGGAAGGGTCCAGACCTGAAACATCACCTATCCATAAATTCTTCCTAAATAAGCAACAAAATGGATACTAGTTTGGCTTTAGCAAACAGGAGATGAGGGAGTAAGAGAGATCCGATGGAATTGGGAATAATTATGTTTTTGATCATGATTATACTGTGATCTTTGATAGAAAAACATCACTTGCATCAACAGCTACATGCAAGAACAAGGTCAGAATAAACAACACGTAGCAAGCATTTGAATAAGCACTTGAATCACCTCATTCATCGACTTTTCCTCACTTTCCCTTTCTGACCTTGCTCCTCCCCATCCTCTAATCCCACTTAGCTCTATAACCTAAAAAAATCTTTATTTAAGCATTTCAAAATTTGATTACTCCATTGTCAGTTTGTGTACATCAGCTGCTGAAGGCCTAAATTCCGGATTTCACTCCATAATCTTTCTGCTTCTTTCTCTTTACTAAGATGCTTCTCAAAATATTTTTCCTTAACCAATTTATTTTGAGTACCTTTAATTTGATGTGAAATTCTCTTGGAAGTTCTGTGAACCTTCTAAACTGCTTCAACTACACACAAAGTCAGCATTACTCCAGTATTTTGTGTTTTGCTCAAGATTCCAGCACCTGCAGTTCCTTGTGTCTCAATCCTAACTACCTGATGTTTTAACAACAGCTATTCAAATCCTTAATTATGATTAAGATAGCACATTCCTTTGTCTCTTGTACAAAACTGCATAAATTTTGGAACAAAAATTTTGGAACTTTTACAAAACTATTTAACACAAAATTGAACCCCAATACAGAACTGATTATCTTTGGATCAATGGAAGAGGGAAGTAAACTAACTATATTCCAAGAAGCTCTTCATAATTATGGTTCAATAACAGCAAATAAAATTATACTCAAATTCTGGAAAAACGCAACCACGCCAACGTTCAAAATGTGGATTTCAAATATGTCGGAAACGCTACATCTTGAAGAAATGCGATTCCTCCTACTAGGCAAAGTAGACCAATTCTTAAAGATTTGGTCTCCTTTTATCAACTTTTTACAAGCATATGGTGCAACATAACACAACCTTAGAAATTAAATGGTTCAGAACCAGGTGACGGATGGGCAAAAATACGAAATAGGTATATCTCTCTCCTAATTTCCCTTTTCTCTACTTTCTCTTTTTCTTTCAACCTTTAAATAAATAAATATTAAAAAATTTATGATTGAGAGTAAATTCTATGAACTATTGTTACACTGAAGCATGAGCTCATGTTTAATCATCTTACCTTAAAGCAGGCCAGTATCAGCTGAAGGCAATATGGCATCATAGTTTTGCTAGTACATGGCAAGAGTTTAAGATCTGAAACTAAAAGGCAAATGGGTTAAAAAGAAAAATGTAAACATCAGTAGGCTGTAGACTGTAGTTACATACATAACCTGCAGAATATATGTCCCTCCACTTAAAAAAAATTAAAAACAAAGGAAATTGTCTATTGTCTATTGAAATAGGGAGACAATTCAACCATTTATTCATAAGCTCTATCATTCAAAATAAAATGGCCGACCCTATATTTCCTTGCCATTTTCCTGCATTAACCCCACGTCCCTTGATTCTCTTAATATTTTAAAACTTATTTATCTTTGTCTTGAATGTGGCATCTCCAAGTTTGCAGATGACACAAAAATAGGTGTCAGTGTGAACTACGAGGAGGATGCTATGAGGCTACAGGGTGACTTGGATAGGTTGGGTGAGTGGGCAGATGCAGTATAATGTGGATAAATGTGAGGTTATCCACGTTAGTGGCAAGAACAGGAAGGCAGATTATTATCTGAATGGTGTCAGATTAGGAAGAGAGGTGCAACGAGACCTGGGTGTGCTTGTACATCAGTCACTTAAAGTAAGCATGCAGGTACAGCAGGCAGTGAAGAACGCTAACTTTGGCCTTCATGGCGAGAGGATTTGAGTTTAGGAGCAAGGAGGTCCTTCTGCAGTTGTAAGGGCCCTGGTGAGACCGCACCTTGAGTATTGTGTGCAATTTTGGTCTCCAAATTTGAGAAAGGACACTCTTGCTATTGAGGGAGTAGAGCATAGGTTCACCAGGTTAATTCCCGGGATGGCACGACTGACATATGATGAAAGAATGGATCGACGGCTCATATTCACCGGAATTTAGACGTATGAGAGAGGATCTTATAGAAACATATAAAATCCTTAAAGGATTGGACAGGCTAGCCGTTCCCGATGTTGGGAGAGTCCAGAACCACGGGTCACAAGAGGAAAAACGATTTCACCCAGAGAGTTGTGAATCTGCAGAATTCTCTGCCACAGAAGGCAGTGGAGGCCAATTCACGATGTTTTCAAAAGAGAGTTAGATATAGTTCTTAGGGCTAATGGAATCAAAGAAGATGGAGAAAAAGCAGGAATAGGGTACTAATTCCGGATAATCAGCCACGATCATATTGAACGGCGTTGCTGGCTCGAAGGGCCAAATGGCCTACTCCTGCATCTACTTTCTATGTTTCTATATCTTCTCGGGCCTAAGAAGGCAGAAGTGGTGCAAGATGATCAAAGGACATTGAACATGGCATCTTTACACAATCAGGGCCACTGGGATGAGCCAAATAATTAAAGGTCTATCATTTTAACATTAGTTGTATGAAAATTATTGGGAAAAATTCAAACCTGCATTTGAAGAAGCAGTGATTGATCAGGCACTTTATGTTGGCTTTGTTATTAGGTCCTGTTTGACCAATTTGACTGAATTTTTCGAAGAGGTGATGAAGTGTGGCAACCAGGCTTATACAGATGTTTTAGAATGGACTTCAGTGATGTGGATAGTGGCAAAGCTAGTCTTCAACTACAGAACAAGATTGATCAGTTGGTTATTTGGGCTGTGAAAAAGCAGACGGTATTTCATCCCAAAAAATGTGAGATGGTGCATTTGATGGGATAAAGGGCTTGTTCCTGTGTTGTACGACTCTAGGTAGCTATGCTCCATACCTTTTCTGAATCTAGGTTTCACTTTTGGAATTTCCTCCGGTACCTTCACCACATCCTGTGTACATGGAATGATGCTACACATTACATCCAACACCTTATCACATGTCATCTGCAGAAGGAAAGAAAATTCAGATTCATGGATAATCTTTTCCACATTTTCATTTGATTTGCACTTTTTTCAAATAGTGAGAAAAATATGTTTTAAATCCATTAAATCAATTTGGCAGTTTAAGTAAGAACATGATTTTTTTTTTTCCGAAACAGTTCAAATCTTCAATTCAATTCAATTCAAATTTAATGTCATTGCACAGATACAAGTATGGGTACAACGAAATGCAGTTTAGTGTCAATACGTGGTGATAGCAATGTTTAGATAAATGCAGATAAATAAATACAGATGTGGGAATCTATCGGCGGGACTCCGAGTTCAGCAGTGCGATCGTGTTATTGTAGAAGCTACTCCTCATCCTGCTGGTGCGGGACCTGAGGCTCCTGTACCGCCTCCCCGATGGTAGGAGGGCAAACAGTCCATGGTTAGGGTGCGAGGGGTCCTTGATGATCTTCCCAGCCCGTCTCAGACACCGTTTCCGGTGGAGGGCATCCAAAGCAGGGAGCGGGGCACCGATGATGTGCTGGGCGGTTTTCACCACCCGTTGTAGTGCCTTCCTGTCTGCTACGGTGCAACTGCTGTACCATACCGTAAAGCAGGTGGTCAGGATGCTTTCGATGGTACAGCGGTAGAAGTTGGTCAGGATCTGGGGGGACAGGTGGGCTTTTTTGAGCCTCCTCAGG
The DNA here is from genome assembly GCA_035221665.1 of Okamejei kenojei. Lineage (NCBI taxonomy): Eukaryota > Metazoa > Chordata > Chondrichthyes > Rajiformes > Rajidae > Okamejei > Okamejei kenojei. The sequence goes on along the minus strand of CM069131.1, from coordinate 34,329,443 downwards.
AAATAAAGGCGCTGCTGCGCCTTTTTGACCAGCTTGGAGGTGTTGAGGGACCAGGACAGATCCTCCGAGATGTGTACCCCGAGGAATTTGTAGTTGGAGACCCGCTCCACCTCAGTCCCGTTTATATGGATGGGGGTGTGTCTGCCCCCTCTGTTCTTCCTGAAGTCGACAATGATCTTCTTCCTACCAACTCTCTTCAATCGTATATAATTTTGGGATGTATCTAATTATTTCTTGAATAAATTTGAATTGTGTGCTTTATTAATCTTACTGATCATTGAACACAATTAAATCTTTGAACACAAACCAGAAAATGTAGCCTCTTCCCCAAGCGTGTAAAACAGTAAATTCTTCATTTGAATATAAACTTTATGTATTATGTCCTGGCTTTCATTTTTACATCTGCCTACAACCCCTCATCAAGTAGCCAATCTAGTTTCGTACAAGAGGAAGAGCAACAATAATTTATTTCTTCATTTACAGTATTAATATCACATATTCACATAAAATGAATCACAGAACAACAATGTCTTGGCTTTCGTGGCCAGACTTGATAAGGCAAAACATCTTGTTATATTTGCCATTTAGCTGTGATTTGAAATATAATGTTGTATGAAATCTGAATTGCGTTACGTAGGTAGGCAAAATTTGTCCTCTAAGTTTTTAAAAATCACCATTGTGAACTTACTCTGTATTCTCCCAATGCAAAATGACAGGCAGCCATTTGGATTAATGCCCTCTGCTGTTCGAGTGTGCCCCGGCTCATGACATGCTGCTGGGTTCCCTGAAGAGCACCCAACTGGTGAAGACTGTTTATCGCTTTTCTATATTGACCCTTCAAAAAAAAGTTTCAATATTTACACAAAAATATAACCAAGTAAAGAACACCAGGTAAATAATACAATATGCACACATTAAAATGTAGAAATCAGAAATATTTATAATGAGCAGAGAAAACGGAACTGTTTTCCTATAAAGTACTGTGCATTTATATAAACAAACACCTATTTTTTTATCTATTGCCATTCCTTCTTGTCTTCAACAGCACATAATTTGCTGTTCTATGGCGAGCTGCACCAACAGATGGTGTGCAAGTGTCAATATGGCAAACCTCTGAAATGCAGAAGTTTATTACTAAATAAGGTAGTTAAATGTTAATTTAAAAACTATTTGAAAACCAATTTATTTTCACATTTATATCTGTTCAAAGATGTCTAGATACTCTCTCAATACATCTTAAATAATTAGTTCAAACCTACAATTAAGAAATTGTGTCCTGACTGAATATAATTCCCTATGAATCTTTTGGCTGAGTTAAAGTATTGGACATTAACTTAAAATGGAGTGATATTTTCTTTAGAGTGCTACACATTCCAGAAAATGACTGCAGGAGTGACTGGGAATTCCTGTACTAGACCAACAACCAGCGGCTAAATAAACTGGAAAATTCTATCCCATAAAATGAAAACCTCCAGGAAATTGTTATCTCTACCACAGTCTGGCCTACAAGTGACAAAATTCACCTTTCGCATTATTTATAACATCCTCAGGGTAGCAAAAGCAGTTTTGTTATAAAAAATGTTTGAGGATGGGTGATGCTTATGGAGAAGAGATTACATAGAGGAAAAAAAACATTCGCAATTATTTTGAGTCTCTGCAAGGTCATGAATTTGGATTCTAAAGATCAGTAATGTAGGAAAATACGGAACTTTCATGAAGATGTACATTGGACTATTTTAATTTGAAGGAGCATATGTAATTTTTTGATGGAATGTAAATGGCAAGAAATGAAAGGAAAAAGTAACCAAATAGAAAGTAGAAATTATGCAGAGCACATTGCAGTTAAAAATCAAGATAGAAAATTCAAAGAATGTGAATATTCACAAGTAATAATGTTTAAAACAAAATATTTATTAATAAGATAACAAACCTCCGTTAATAAATTTGGAATGTTAATTGCCAAAGGGGCTCATGGCCTCTGAAAAAATGTTGATGTATAATCTCACATACAGTAAGATCACAAATAATTTACCTGATATATTATCATGTCAGTTATAAATATTCTCAGCCATAGCCAGGTTTCAGTCTTCCACGATATACATGTCCGCGTGAATTCTAGTGGGAAGAAAATTCAGATTAAGTTATAGAATATAAAACAATGACAAAATGACAAATGCAATTAATGTAAAATAATAAACAATTCTAGGTCAATTAATCCCTAGCCCTTATGTTATTATTGGCAACAAATATAGGCATTATGGTAAATTGATGCATTCTCTCTATATTGCATAGTTTAGCTTAACTTTAACTTAGCAAGCTAGTTATTTTTTAAATCCAACTCTATTAAGGGAGATACCCAAATGATTGAAAAAAACCTCTGGTCGTATTCCAAAGCTCAAAATATTTATTTGCAAACACTTTACCACTAAAAAACACATTACCAGTTCCTCAAAAATAAGAGATCAAACCTCAAAGGATAACAACAATAAAAAATTATCAACATGACAGCGAGATCATAAAAATACTTAATGTAGCCTTTCAGTGTACTCCCCAAGTAAAACATAGAAGAACCTGAGGACCTGAAACCCTGAAAATTGTAACACAAGTAGATAGAGTGGTAAAGAATGCATATGGAATGCCTGCCTTCATCGGTCAGGGCACCGAGTATAAGACCAGAAAGTCACGTTGCGGCTTTATAGCACTTTGGTTAGGCCGCATTTGGAGTATTGTGCACAATTTCTCATCTTGACAGATATACAAAAAAATCCCTTTCTCTTCAGGTATTTAACCTCCCTAGAGAGATTATTTTCATTAACAGAATGCAAGCAGTCCTACCTTTTTCTAAAGCCTCTTGGGAATGCAGCAATTCCCAACTTTCTCTTGCTACTTTAAAGCTCTCAAGTACATCTACTGAATTTGGCAGCTCAATCTTATTGACAACTATGTGACGGCTACGCAATTTGCCAGAACATTCTTCATCATCTGAACTCTGAAATAAAAACAAATTGATTTCTTCAGAATTTAAAAGTAAAATAAATCATTTTACATATGACACAAAATGCTGGAGTAACTCAGCGGGTCAGGCAACATCTCCAGAAAAGATGGATAGGTGACATTTCGGGTCCAGCACTTTGTCTCGTTATTCCAGCACATGCAGTAATAAATATTACTTATGACACTAACTGGAGGTGTTTCTAGCAATTTTCTCTCTGGTTTATCATCTGCTGAAGAGGTTAACACCTTCTACCCAGTCCTTTTCCATGCTCATCAATGAACAGTTCCAGGTCATTCAACCTCAACTGACCCTAACCATATTCTTGTCTATAACCCTTACCCAAAATCTATGCCCTTTAGTTTATCTTGAATATCCTTGTAATGCTAAACTGATTTATAATATTTTTGAATGTCACTGTCACAGGAGGCACAGAACAATTTTGGAATTTGGAATAGTGATAGATCCATAATGGGCCATGACCTGATGGCTTCAAGTTATGTCCCAGTATTTTAGATCAATCAAGCACTATCCAGTAATATGGTTAATTGAATGGTGTGTCAAGGCAGAAAAGGCTACCAACAAAGCAATATACTACATTAGGCCTGTGCAATTTTGTATTCTACACTGTGCAGAGGAAGTCTGCTGAAAAATAGGGTACACTGGATAAATTATTTCTCCTCGGAAACATATTTTTATATTTTACCAAATGGAAAGGTCAACCAGTAAAAAAATCAATATATGTTGACATCAATGTTTGAGCATGTGATGACACTTCAATCTACCTTTCTTGATATATCAAATAAGAGAAGCAAAATTGGCTTAAATCGTTGCAAATTCTCCTAATATAAAATACACCAAGGTGTCATTATAGCAATGCATTCAATTACTGCCAATGGAAATTTTTATCTGCTCCCACTAAAAACACATACTCTTTTTTTGAGGAAAAAATGACAGGGAAAATGAAATTGAAAATATATTAATAGGTAGGTGACTGTCAAAATATTCAAAAGAATTTGACAATTTGCAATTACATGTTAGTTTTAATTGACTAAAAACAACACAATGCAGTTTATGGATGCATATGAAAAATGATCAGCCAATCAGTATTAGAAAGGGTCACTTAAGGTTTGATCAGAAGTTGGTTTTAATGAAGATCTTTCAATGCAACAATCAAGCCAGGCTTAATTGATAAAATTATTAGGATGGAATTGGAATTATTTACAAGACACAGTCTGCGACAGATGCTAATAATATTAACTAGTCTTCCTTTTTTTAATTGAAATCGCAGTTTAATCTGACTGATATCAGATGAATAGTCTGATCACCTACAGTGAGCTACACGGTCAAGAAAAGTGGCAGAGGAATCGCAGGGTGCCATTTGTATACTGATGGAAGCTGACCAATTTCTGCAGATAACATCACAACACTCCAAAACATCTGATACCAGGCCATTAAAGACAGAGAGAAAAAAATAGGCTTCCCAAAATAATGAAAATTCAATAATGCTAGATTACTCACCAATGTTTTTTCTCTCCCATCTCCAAGTTTTCGTCTTTTATGAATATGTTTACTGCGATCAATATCCACATCACCATAGATATTTGACAAATCATCCAATAAAATAAGAGGAACCTGATTGCTGGAAGGGCTTGGCACTGGTAAGAAAGTTGATTTAAATGTCAAACCAATGTGCATCAACCAAAATGACTTAAGATCATTCTGGAGAAACTCAGCGGGTGAGGTATCATCTATGAAGCGAAGGAAATAGGCAGAGTTTCGGGTCGAGATCCTTCTTCACAGTCTGTGACAGATGCTAATAATATTAACATCTGTTAACAAGAAGGGTCTTGACCCGAAACGGTGCCTATTTCCTTCAGTCTGAAGAAGGGTCTCAACCCGAAACTTTGTCTATTTCCTTTGCTCCATAGATGCTGCTTCACCCGCTGAGTTTGTCCAGCATTTTTGTCTACCTTCGATTTTCCAGCATCTGCAGTTCCTTCTCAAACAATAACAAGATCATTCTGGCATTTTTGTTAAAATTTTATGGATTCACAGTGCATTATATACACGACAACTTAACATATGATATTAAAATCCGTGTTAACATTAATAATGGCACATAACACATTTTATGATAGACACCATTCAAATCAACAAACACACCTGGCAGTTCCTCCTAATTGCTTTTGATGTTGATTCTTGCTAACTTTCTTGTTCATTGATTAAAAAAATTGTTCAGCTACATTACTTTTTATATTTTTATCTATACATTTTTTTTAAATCACAAACATCTGCAGATTGGAACCAGAAAGAAAGGTTTTGTGAACTTGGAAATTAAAGATAATTTTAACAGCTATTCACTAACAGGACATTTTCTGGGATTGAATTAAATTTTCTTTCAAGAATTCAGTATAGAATAATCTCATTATAACAGACCATTGAGGGGAGGAATGGTGTCAGTTTATTGTATAGCAGTAGAAATAAACATCTGCAGTTGTTGGTTAATACTCAAAAGGACACCATGTGAAGGAGTATATCAGCAGGTCAGGTAGCATCTCTGTAGAACACTTATAGGTGACGTTTTGGATCAAGACCTTTCTTCAGACTTTAGTCAGGAACTGGGCCTTGAATCCAAGCAAGTTAATGGCCATCGCCTGCTGGCGGCAGGGGGGAGAGTCAAGGATCGGCAGAGTTCAATGGTTGCAGTCCACAGGCTGCCAGGGTGCAGATACAGGTCGGCGACGGCGCAGCCTGGAAGCGGCCAAGGCAGCTGTGTGGGCCAATGGTGGCAGCAGGAGTTCCAACCTGGAAGCAACCCGAGCCCAGAGATGGCATGGGCAGTCTCCATGGGGGGGGGGGGATGCAGCACGAGCTGGAAGCAGCATGGGGTATACAAGATGTCTAGGTATTTCAGTAATCATGGTATAAAAGACAAAATGGATAATTCACAAATGGTTTAAAACAAGACATACTTGAAAAATATCTACCTTCCATCCCTCCCTCGCAAGACAATTAGGAAAATCTGACATAAATAAAGCTTGGATTAAATCCTTCATTTAAACCTTCTGTGTTGGATAAAGGTTTTGTACAATGGAAAAAATATGGAATTAAAAAGGTGGGACAGCTTTATAGAAAAGGTATTTTTCTTTCACTTGAGGAGTTACAACCAAATTATGGATTATATTCAAATAATTTTTTTAGATATTTACAATTTAAGAGATTATGTTAAATTACATACACGAGATTATAGAACTAGAGAGCCAGAGATTCTTGATGAATGTTTGAATAAACATCCTAATACAGTTAAATTAATATCTTACATTTATAATACTCTTTTAGATAGTGAGATCCCGTCGACGGAATTATATAGACAAGCATGGGAAAATGAATTAGTTCAACCTATAACGAAAGATATTTGGGATGAAAGTCTACAACACATACATCAATGCCCGTTAAATGCCAGACATTCTTTAATACAATTTAAAGTACTACATAGATTGCATTATTCTAAAACAAAATTAAATAGAATTGTTCCTAATATCTCCCCTATATTTGACAAATGACAATATTCAGTGGCTAATTTAACCCATACTTTTGTAAATTGTACAAAAATTAAAATTTCTGGATGGATATTTTTTTAATTATTTCCAAAGTTGTTAATATCCAACTGGATCCCGACCCTAAACTAATAATATTGGGAATATCAGAACAATGCCTAAAACTTACAACAAGCCGAAGACATTTCCTTGATTATAGTATAATAATTGGGAAAATATTAATATAAAAATTTTGGAAAAACCCAACAACCCCCACAATTAAAATGTGGATTATGGAGATGTCGGAGACCCTACATTTGGAAAAAAATAGAATTGTCTTAATTGACAAACCAGAATTATTTGCTAGAACATGGTCTCCATTTATAGATTATTTGAAGGGGTAGATTGGTCCAGCACAGGAGCCTGACTGAAGCTTGAATCCTGGATTAGATGAATAGTTACGTTTTATAACCTATGGACCTATCTCCTAAGTTGTATTATTGATAATTGACTTTTTTTTTTAAATTATCTCTTCTTTCTTTTCTCTCTTTCTATCTATAAATAAAAATAATTAGAAGCAGTTAATACTTAATTGATAAATGAGGACCCCAGCTATTCTGATAGCTGGGACCCCGGGACACTAGATATTAATAATATGTAATTGTTAAACAAAGTCTGTATTGGTTTGGATTATGATATGTTTCTAATAAAAATATTATACAAAAAAAGAAATAAAGCTTGGATTCTTGCTGTTAAGCAAATGTCATTAAATTGGAGAGGAGGAAGGAAGTGGTTTTAACTAACACTTTTATCTCTTCAAAAATATCTATTGTGAGAAAGGATTCTGATCCCATCCAAATTGTAACACTCATCCTTCCTCCTGCTATGCATATAGCACACAAGGTCCAGGCATTAGAGCTCAACATTTTGTCTTCTTAAAACCATGCAAACCATACTTCTAAGCTTATTTGCAATCTGTTGAGGTTCAGAACTCGCAAATTATAGGAGTGGTCCTGCAGGCCACATTTTCCACATAATGTTTTCTCCTTCCCATTTTTCTATATATATATATTTGTAATTGACACAAGAAACATTTTACAATTACATTTTATATATTTGTATCCAAATTATTATGTGTCAACATTGGTTCAAGTTCAGCAGCACCTAAGAGGCATTTCTGCAATAAGTAATGTAGTGATGTCTTATTATATCTCATGAAGAATGTATGTATCTTCTCTGTTTCGGTTCATTAAATAAAATCATAGTACCAGTACACATCTTTTCTCGTTCTATTCCATACTTTTCATGCTTTGCTTCCAACATCAACATACAGATAAAATTAATAAGGGAATTCCTGTAAATAAAAGAACACTAATTTTGATCTGTCTGCTACAATGTTATTTCCTTTGCAATTCCTTAACTAACCTTGAAATAGAGATGGCTGAATACTACCAACATATTGGAATGCATTCTTGAAAAATACCAACAGGGTGGAATAAACAACTTGATGTTTATATTTCCTGTGGCCTTCATCATCAAAGTTGTTTATATATCTGCATAAATCTTTCATTCTGTGCAGAATTTCACCACAACTCCTGAAATAATAACGAGAGAATCCAAAACTTAAATGATTGTAATAATTTAAAAAGTACAAAAAAATTAAACCACACTATACCAGAATCGTCTGTTTTTAAGAATTTTTTATGTTGCACATTCAAAGTTAGTTTTAAAAAATTGAATTAAGAATCAATAATTCCTCATTTATAATCTTTATATTTATACAAAGCTGCTTGAAGATACATTTGGAATTCTATAAAACTATCCGTTCACTAAAATTAAAGTGCAGGAAATGAATATTTGCAGCTTGATATAGAATGAAGGTAAGGTAGTGCATCCGTGGATAACAAGGGAAATCAGTGATAGAATCAAAGCAAAAGATGAAGCATACAAATTAGCCAGAAAAAGCAGCCTACCAGAAGACTGGGAGAAATTCAGAGTCCAGCAGAGGAGGACAAAGGGCTTAATTAGGAAAGGGAAAAGAGATTATGAAAGAAAACTGGCAGGGAACATAAAAACTGACGGCAAAAGTTTTTTATAGATATGTGAAGAGCAAAAAGTTAGTTAAAACAAATGTAGGTCCCTTGCAGTCAGAAACTGGTGAATTGATCATGGGGAACAAGGACATGGCAGAAAGGAAGACAAATAATCTGCCGGAAATAGCAAGGGACCGGGGGTCAAATGAGATGTAGGAACTGAGTGAAATCCAGGTTAGCCAGGAAGTGGTGTTAGGTAAATTGAATGGATTAAAGGCCGATAAATCCCCAGGGCCAGATAGGCTGCATCCCAGAGTACTTAAGGAAGTCGCCCCAGAAATAGTGGATGCATTAGTGATAATTTTTCAAAACTCTTTAGATTCTGGAGTAGTTCCTGAGGATTGGAAGGTAGCTAATGTAACCCCACTTTTTAAAAAGGGAGGGAGAGAGAAAATTACGGGGAATTACAGACCAGTTAGTCTAACATCGGTAGTGGGGAAAATGCTAGAGTTATTAAAGATGGGATAGCAGCACATTTGGAAAGTGGTGAAATCATTGGACAAAGTCAGCATGGATTTACGAAAGGTAAATCATGTCTGACGAATCTTATAGAATTTTTCGAGGATGTAACTAGTAGAGTGGATAAGGGAGAACCTGTGGATGTGTTATATCTGGACTTTCAGAAGGCTTTTGACAAGGTCCAACATAAGAGATTAGTATACAAACTTAAAGCACACGGTATTGGGGGTTCAGTATTGATGTGGATAGAGAACTGGCTGGCAGACAGGAAGCAAAGAGTAGGAGTAAATGGGTAATTTTCAGAATGGCAGGCAGTGACGTGGGGTACCGCAAGGCTCAGTGCTGGGACCCCAGCTATTTACAATATATATTAATGATCTGGATGAGGGAATTGAATGCAACATCTCCAAGTTTGCGGATGACACAATGCTGGGGGGCAGTGTTAGCTGTGAGGAGGATGCTCGGAGGCTGCAAGGTGACTTGGATAGGTTGGTGAGTGGGCAAATGCATGACAGATGCAGTATAATGTGGATAAATGTGAGGTTATCCACTTTGGTGGCAAAAACAGGAAAGTAGACTATTGTCTGAATGGTGGCCGATTAGGAAAAAGGGGAGATGCAACAAGACCTGGGTGTCATGGTACACCAGTCATTGAAAGTAGGCATGCAGGTGCAGCAGGCAGTGAAGAAAGTGAATGGTATGTTGGCATTTATAGCAAAAGGATTTGAGTACAAGAGCAGGGAGGTTCTACTGCAGTTGTACAGGGTCTTGGTGAGGCCACACCTGGAATATTGCGTACAGTTTTGGTCTCCTAATCTGAGGAAAGACATTCTTGCCATAGAGGGAGTACAGAGAAGGTTCACCAGACTGATTCCTGGGTTGGCAGGACTTCCATATGAAGAAAGACTGGATAGACTCGGCTTGTACTCGCTGGAATTTAGAAGATTGAGGGGGGATCTTATAGAGACGTACAAAATTCTTAAGGGGTTGAACAGGCTAGATGCAGGAAGATTGTTCCCGATGTTGGGGAAGTCCAGAACAAGGGGTCACAGTTTAAGGATAAGGGGGAAGTCTTTTAGGACCGAGATGAGAAAATCATTTTACACACAGAGAGTGGTGAATCTGTGGAATTCTCTGCCACAGAAGGTAGTTGAGGCCAGTTCATTGGCTATATTTAAGAGGGAGTTAGATGTGGCCCTTGTGGCTAAAGGGATCAGGGGGTATGGAGAGAAGGCAGGTACAGGATACTGAGTTGGATGATCAGCCATGATCATATTGAATGGCGGTGCAGGCTCGAAGGGCCGAATGGCCTGCTCCTGCACCTTTTTTCTATGTTTCTATGTTTCTATGATTACAGCATTGGAGGCAGCCATTCAGTCAATGGAACCTATGTCACTTCCTGTCAGTTCCAATACCCAGATCTTTCCTTTTGGCCATGCAAATTATTCCCTCGTCCCTAAAACCTTTTGAAAATATACTGAATCATGCAGTTTCAACCATTTTTACAATATATTCTAGATCCCAAGTAAATGTTTTTTCTGTACACCTCCTTTGTATATTCCTATCAACATTTTAAATGCCCCCTCGTCCACAAACCATTTTCTAGTAAGAACTGTTTCACTCTATTCACCCCATCCAAACCAGCCAGAATTAAGATAGCAAAGGTTAAAAGTTGGGAGATCACACAGTGAGAAATGTTTAGAAGATTGCTTTAGTAGGCAACTGATTATCACAAACTTTTTCCTCTTGGAATAAAAGGCAAAATACTTAATCTGACTGTCGCATTCAGCAGTGAGATCTAGAGAATGTTTCTGTAACTCTTATTAAAGAAAATGGATGATAAAAATGTTCACAATTCTTACCTGTTTGCTTTGTCCATCTGCCACTCACACCTCATTGCCACGATAGATAGGATTTCAAACAATCTATCCCAGGGTTCTATTATCACGGATAACTTTTCAGTCAAGCCTTCTATAATATATTTCTGGGTGCTCCGCTTGGTAGGTGACTTTAAATCAGCTGAGTCTTGGGAACCTAGCAGAAGACGGCAATGGGTTATTTTGTTGATTGGATGTATTTTCTGCCAAAATACAAAGACTACAAATACATATTCCTCATTCATTTTCCACTGCCTAACTCTGAAAAATTCAGAATTCATTAGGAGGCATTATTCAAGAATTAAATTCTTCTGCACCAAAATATTTCTGCCATCAATTTACAAGACAAAATAATGCAACTGATTGACATTTTGAATTCCTCATTATGAACTGTTGCAAGATTCTGCGATTCATATTAAAGGTTGCATCCTTTACAATAGGTTATCAGTGCGAATTTGCATCTCTGAACTATGATTTCCCCTCAGTTTTCATCATGAAAGGGCTTCCCCAAAATAATAGCAAGAAATAACAGTGCTGCCAACATTTTCTGACAAATTGTGCCTGCTTTCTCAAATGAAGGGGCTGGAAACTGGACAGAGGTAAGCTGCTGGATCTTGTCCCATTCTCCACAACAATCTCTGACATTCACTTAAATTGGGGCAGGTATGGGATTCAGAAACAGGCCCTTTACCCATATCTATGCTAACCATGATGCCAATTTAAGCTGCACATCTGCCTGCATGTGGTCTATATTTCCATGCTTAGTCAGTTTGTGTGTCTGACTAAATGCCTCTTAAAATTTTCTATATTGTCAGCTTCCATCAATTCCTCAGGCAGCAAATTTGAGGCAAAATCTGTCCCGTAAGTCTCCTTTAAACTTTCCCTCTCTCACCTTAATATGTCCTCTAGTATTTGGCATTAACACCCTAGGAAAAAGACTATCTACCCTTTTTATACCTCTCATTTTATATACTTCCATCCATTTGCTTATCAGCCTCTAACACTCAAGAGAAAACAATCCAAGTTTAACCAACCTCTCTTATAGCTAATACTCTCTATTTTAGGCAATATCCTGGTAAACGTCTTCTGCACCTTCTCTAATGCCTGCATACCCCCCCTTTAATGTGGCCACCGGAACTGCACCCAATATTCCAAATAAACCAAAGTTTTATACAGCTGCAACAAGACTTTCTGACTTTTAGATTCAACACCCCAACTGATGAAGGCAAGTATGCCGAATGCCTTCTACACCACCCAAACAACTTATATTGGCACTTTCAGGGAGTTATATAGCTGCACCCCAATCCCTCTGCACCCCAATGATTCCAAGGTTTCTGCCATTTATTATATAATATTTATATAAAGAGATAATGACAACAGCTGTACATTACACATTCATTATTAACAGCTCTAATGTAGGGAAAAAAGAATGACTCGAGATACCAGGGTCAGTAACATACATCCCTAATGGGCCTGTCCCATTTACGTAACTTTTTAGGCGACTATGAGGTCGCCACAAGACCGCCACAAGTTGCCGGGGTGTCGCCTGCATGGTGGTGAGTAGTTCCCGCATTCTCGTAACTAGTCGTGACTGCATTCTAGTCACCGCTAATTTTTCAACGCCATGGAGAATAACGAGAATTCCCATGACGTAGGTGCAGCGATAGTGGGTTGCCAGGAGGTCGTAGGTTGTCATAGGTTGTCGTAGGTTGCTGCCGATGCTGACCGGCGAATTTCATTGGCTCATTTGGAATAAAAACAGTAGTTTTCAGAACCAAGGATAACTGACTGACAATGTGAATGTCCGCCGAGCTTCACAGCCGTGTCTGTCTGGCTTCTTAAAAGTTATCTCCGCTCCTTTTCCCCCCTCTCCCCACCCCGTCTCCCCCCCTCTTATAAAGGACTTACATGACCCTTCCCATACACTGTGCTTTCACCGTCTTAATTACAGCGCCAACCTTCCTGTTCATCGTGGTATGTGTCTGTATCACATTGGCTTTGCACCATGTGAATGTCACTCAGACAGCGCTCCCCCCGATTGCCCTGTCCCCCGCCTGCATAACTGGCTGGTGAAAGAAGCGATGTGTGTATGTGTGTAGACAAAAATGCTGGAGAAATTCAGCGGGTGAGGCAGCATCTATGGAGCGAAGGAATAGGTGATGTTTCGGGTCGAGACCCTTCTTCAGACTGATGTGGAGGTTGGGGGGGGAGGGGGGAAGAAGAAAGGAAGAGGCAGGGACAATGGGCTGTGGGAGAGCTGGGAAGCAGGAAGAAAGCAAGGACTACCTGAAATTGGAGAAGTCAATGTTCATACCGCTGGGGTGTAAACTACCCAAATGAAATATGAGGTGCTGCACCTCCAATTTGCAGTTGGACACACTCTGGCCATGGAGGAGGCCCAGGTCAGAAAGGTCTGATTCGGAATGGGAGGGGGAGTTGAAGTACTGAGCCACTGGGAGATCAGGTTAATGCGAACTGAGCGGAGGTGTTAGGGGAAGCGATTGCCAAGCCTGCACTTGGTCTCCCCGATGTAGAGCAGTTGGCACCTAGAACAGCGGATGCAATAGATGAGGTTGGAGGAGGTGCAGGTGAACCTCTACCTCACCTGGAAAGACTGCTTGTGGTGGGATCCCGTTGGAGGTGGCAAAAATGTCGGAGGACTATCTGTTGTATGTGAAGGCTGGTAGGGTGGAAGGTGAGAACAAGGGGGACTCTGTCCTTGTTATGAGTTGGGGGATGGGGAGTGAGAGCAGAGCTACGGGATATAGAGGAGACCCTGGTGAAAGCCTCATCTATCGTCGAAGAGGGGAACCCCCGTTCCCTAAAGAATGAGGACATCTCCGATGCCCTGGTTTGGAACACCTCATCCCGGGTGCAGATGTGGCGTAGACGGAGGAATTGGGAGTAAGGGATAGAGTCCTTACAGAAAGCAGGGTGGGAAGAAGTTTAGTCCAGATAGCCATGGGAGTCAGTGCGTTTGTAGTGGTTTGTATGTGTGTGTCTGTGTTCCACTCTGAGTCACCGTTCCAGTCGCATGTTTTTCAGCAACCTGCTACGACTTGAGAGTCGCCAGCAGTCACCTGAAAAATCGCCTAAGTGGGACAGGCCCATAACTCTATAAATGCACGATCAATAGCTTAGTAAATAAGAGCACTGAAGACAATTGATGAATACATTGGATTTAGATAAATAATCTCTGAACTATTGAATGGTTGCAGGTTGTTAACTCCTAAAACTGATGAAGATCTCCCAAGGATTCCACCAAAAACTACATAAGGTTGAGCATGGAAATATCAACAGGATCACTGACTGGTCAGTGAAACTTTTCCAATCTTCTGGGAATTTTGTGGCTGTTGGTTACAAAGCCTCAACAGTGGTTACTTCACATATTTCTAAGCAATCATATAGAATATTTAGATGACTATTTGGGAAAATGCTGCAGACTTCCTTTTAAATGGAGAATTGTTACATCAATGAGACTTAGAAGAAGAGAAGCAAAATAAACTAAAAGTAAAACTGATAGAAATGCTAGAAAATTATATTCTAACACGTTTACACAGGTGATTATTTAAATATAATTTAGGGAAAAAAAGATTTTCATGCTAGCATGCACAATATATGCAATAGTGATCTCTCAGATGTGCATAATCTTACCTGGTTGCTGACTTTCCAATGAAGGTGATCGAGTCAAGTAACCAATATAAAACTCAGCTGCCTTGTGAAGATACTGATACAGCAGGTTAGGAGGTAATCTCACTTCAGGGTTATTAATAATTAGAGGTAAGACATCACATACTGTAGGCAAAGAAGTACAATGGGTTGCAGATACATATCTAATGCAAAAGATAAAGCTTTCATAGATGATATAATTCTAGTTACATATACAGAGCTAAACCATCATTGTCTCACCTTTAAACAAAACTGTCTTAGAAGGAGAATATTTCCCATGCCTTTTCACAAAAATTGGATAATGAGAATTATGTTGCCTACTTTCCCAGTTAATCTAAATCCTGTTGTAATCATAGTCAACCTTCTTCACTTGTCATGCAACAACAATTTTGGTGTTATCCGCACATTTACTAATCATGTCGGCTACATTCCTATCCCAATCGTTAATCTACATGAATAACAGCAAGGGAGTCAGCACCAATCACTACAGTATATCACTGGTCACAGACCTAAAATCTGAACAACAACCCTCCACTACAGGGCCTGTCCCACTTGGGCAACTGTGCAGCGTCAGTGACTGACGCCCGTAAAACCGTCAAGTTGCACGACATACACGCTGATGTATGCTGTCAATGACACCCAGTTAGGGTTGAGGCTGCAAAATATTCTTATACACAAATGATTTTATTGTATTAATTTTAATATATTAATGTTTAAAATCCATGCATTGAAGAAAGAATATTTTACACCCCATCTGTGGTCCCTAATCTCAACCCTAATCTTAACCCTAACCCTAAACGGGCATCACCCACAGGACAGCATGATGAGACACCCAAATGTCGCCCCAGGATTTTGAACATTCCAAAATCCTGAGGCGACAGGGAAGCACCGTGCGTTACCGCGCGTCACCACGCGACAACCTCTTTTTCGGCTGTCGCCTAAATGTCGCCCAAATGATGCCCAAGTGGGACAGGCCCTTACCACTCTCTGACTTAATCCAACAAGCCAATTTTCTATCCAATTAGCTAACACTCTGGATCCCATGCAATCTCACCTTCCAAACAGTCCACGATGCATGAGTAAGAGAGAAAATAAATAGCTTAAGATGCCAAGAATTGTATTAGATCCTTTGACAGCACCGAGTACTGCATGGAAACAGGCCCTTCGGCCCAACTTGTCCATGCCATCGAAGATGCCCATCTATGCAAGTCCCACCTGCCTGCGTCTGGTCCATATTTATCAAACCTTTCCTTTCCATATACCTGTCCAAATGTATTTTAAATGTTATTACATTAACTGCCTCAATTAGTTCCTCATGCAGCTCACTCAATACACGTACCATTCTGCGTGTGAAAATGTTGCCCCTCAAATTTCTATTAATCTTTCTCCTCTCACCTTATACCTATGTCCTCTGGTTCTTGATTTCTCTACTCTGGATAAGACACTGTGCAATCACCTTATCTAGCCCCTCATAATCACATACACCTTGATTCGAGCACTACTCAGCCTCCTGCACTCTGAATAAAGTCATAGCCTGCCCATACTCTGTCTATAGTTCAGGCTCTTAAGTCCTGGCAACTTTCTTGTAAATGTCATTCTATGTTTTCTACTCTTGAAGCCAGCAACTACTGTTTAAGTTTCATTAACATGAACAAGCTGACAATAAAGTGAAATGAATACACAAGGAACTGCAGTTGCTGGAATGAGTAAACTACAAAATGCTAGAGTTGCAGGTACTGGAATTGGATATTAATCTCATACCCAATCTAGATGGACAGATCTTACTTCACTACATGACCGTATAAGGCCCATTCGTTGGAAAGTGAACCCAAAATGTCACACACGTGGCCAGATGTCATCACAAAGTAATACATTAAAAAATTTAATCTGCTGATTAATCTTAAAATGAAATGCGCTGATTAATCTTATTCATTGCTATGTTCCAACCTACAGAACTATAATGCATGTCTGCTAAAGATATGAACATTCTAGCTTTTTAAAATTCAGTTTGTAAAATGCTTCCGTGTGGAGTCACACATGTGACCAGCCATATTTGGCCTCTGGCCTTAAGATTTCACTTGATAAACCGAAAAAAAAATCATATATACAGCACAAAACAATATACTTTCAGAATTAGAAAATATGTATTACACAATTTTTCATCTTTTTGGTCACACACGTGACTAGAATGGGTCATAATGTATTTACCAAATGAATGGCTGGGAGGTTCCAAATCAAAGTAAACTGTGCATTGTTATTCTCATTTTTTCAGATTGTCATATGAATGATTCTTACCAAATAACTTTCTAAAACAATTGACAGGTGAATCTTGATCATCCATGTTTTCAGCTTCCAATAGAGTTTCACCAAGGCTGACCTAATGCATGAAAAAGCATTAATCATCTGGATTAACACTTGAAAATGTCTCTGTTAACAGTCCTACAGTTAATGCTACAGTATCACCCATGGTTTTCCACCATTATTCCACAAAATAATCACTGTGTGGTTAGTGGTTTCTGACATCAATACTGAAATAAAATTTAAAACATTGTTTGTATTACAATAGAAGGCTCAATTTTAAAACATTGTTTGAAAAGCGTATTAGTTCAACCTTTCAATCCGACTTGTACCTATATACCACCTCCCTTTTAATTGCTTGAAGGGATCAACCTGTAATGTCATGTGACATGAGCAAAATTAGGCCATTCGGCCCATCAAGTCTACTCCGCCATTCAATCATGACTCATCTATCTCTCCCCCTAACTGCATTCTACTGCCTTCTCCTCATAATCCCCGACACCCATACTAATCAAGAATCTATCTCTAATAGAAAGTAGTAATTCAGTTCAAGTAAAGACATAAAGTGCTGGAGTAACTCAGCGGGTCAGGCAACGTCTATGGAGGTAGGTAACATCGTGGGTCAGGATCCTTTTGTAGACATCAGTAGAAGGATCCCAACCCGAAACATCGCCCATCCATGTTCTCCAAAGATGCTGCCTGACTCACTGAGTTACTCCAGCGGTTTATGTCTTTTATTGTAAACCAGCATTAGTAGTTCCTCGTTACTAAATCAGTTCAATTGTCCTACTAACGATAATTTGTTTCAGAAAAGAAATGTATGCAAGAGCAAGAGAAATAACAATGTACATTTTTAAATTACGCATCATAAGTAACATAATAGCAATTGCTGAAACATAACACAGGCACTCCCTGACTTACAAAGGGTTACATTCCATTAACCATTACGCAAGTCAAAATCACCGTAAAACTACATTGAAAGAAAGTAATGCAGATCCTGGTTTTAAAAAAAATGACACAAAGTCCTGGCGTAACTCAACAGGTCAGGCAGCATCTATGGAGACCAGTCTGTTCGTATTGGTGGAAATGTGTCAGACTCGATAAAAATCAGCACGGGAGCAACTCAAGGCTGCGTGGTCAGCCCCCAGCTGTACTCACTTCTATACTCATGACTGCGTAGCCGGTCACAGTGCGAACTCCATCATCAAGTTCACTGACGACACCACTGTTGTGGGACGTATCACTGATGGGGATGAGTCAGAGAATAGAAGAGAGATCGATCGACTGTCCATATGGCGCCGGTACAATAACCTGGCCCTCAACACCAGCAAGACCAAAGAACTGAATGTGGACTTTGGAAGGAGTAGGATGGGGACCCACAGAACTGTTTATATCAATGGGTCGATGGTTGAAAGGGTCAAGAGCTTCAAATTCCTGGGCGTGCACATCTGTGAAGATCTTTCCTGGTCCGAGAACACAAATTATTAAGAAAGCTCATCAGCGCCTCTACTTCCTGAGAAGATTACGGAGAGTTGGTCTGTCAAGGAGGACTCTCTCTAACTTCTACAGGTGCACAGTAGAGAGCATGCTGACCGGTTTGGTTTGGTTCGGCAACTTAAGCGCCCTGGAGAGGGAAAGACTACAAAAAGTAGTAAACACTGCCCAGTCCATCATCGGCTCTGACCTCCCTTCCATCGAGGGGATCTATCGCAGTCGCTGCCTCAAAAAGGCTGGCAGCATCATCAAGGACCCACGCCATCCTGGCCACACACTCATCTCCCTGCTACCTTCAGGTAGAAGGTACAGGAGCCTGAGGACTGCAATGACCAGGTTCAGGAATAGCTACTTCCCCACAGCCATCAGGCTATTAAACTTGGCTCGGACAAAACTCTGAACATTAATACCCCTTTATCTGTTATTTGCACTTTATCAATTTATTTATTCATGTGTGTATTTACGTATATAATGGTAATGGACACACTGATCTGTTTTGTAGTCAATGCCTACTATGTTCTGTTGTGCTGAAGCAAAGAAAGAATTTCATTGTCCTGTCAGGGACACATGACAATAATCTCTTTTGACTTGACTTTGACGGATAGATGACGTTTCTGATCGGGACCCTTTTTCAGACTGATTATGTCTCCAGCACTGTGTTGTTTCACCTTAAAAAATAGGCATCAATGTTGCTGGTCTGTAACAGCTAGCCCTTCTTCACCAGCTGCCGCACCATCCAGTTGATGCAGCCATTGTTGTGGGTCATGTTGTAACCCCTGGCCGACAGCGCTTTCTTCAGACCACCGTCACCAACAGGACGCGCTCGACCACTGTGGGGCTCCCTTCGCTCTCACCAGCTGCACTACTTCCTGTCGGCCATCACTTTATCCACTCCACCTCTCCCCCCTCCAGTGTTGCCTCCTCGTCCTTCTCCCCAGAGTCGCCGACACCTTCCACCTTGATGTCGGCGACTCCAGGGGAGAAGGGAGAGGAGGCAGCGGAATAGACAAAGTGACGGGAGTTGGAGGAGATGGCGTTGGAGGGGGGAGTAGCAAAGCAGACAAAGTGTCAGCTGACAGGATGAACCGGCAGCTGGTGAGGGGGAGGGAGTCTAACAGTGACCTTGCGCGTCCTGCCGGTGGTGGCTGCCTGAAGGAAACTGTCGTCCAGGGGCTACAACGAGCCACATTGACAGCTGCATAATCCGAAATATGTGGCAGCTGGTGAAGAAGAGCTCCTTGTGGAAAATGTCTGCAACTCAGGCAGGAGCTGCTCTCCACCACCTCACTCGTTTGCCTTCCCAGCATTGTTGGAAGAGCAGTAAGCCGGGCGACGCTTTTATATCTATGAGCGGGACGGGAAGCCCTCGCCATACTCCTGTTGCAATAACACAGGTCATTCAAGAAACTGAACCACCTATTCTTAATTATTTACGTAAGTGCTAGTTTATGTAACTCGCCTGTTACGCAAGTCAGGGAGTGCCTGTACATCATATCAGCCATGGTTACAATAGTATAATAACTAAACTAATATTGTATGACTGCACATACTCCATGCTGCACCACAGACTCTGGGAAGCGTCTCAAAAGAAGCAGCAACATCTCTGCCCTTTCCAATGTGTTGAAGCATTGCTCTGTGGCTTTGAGGAGCATTTCACATTGTATTCGACCTGGAAGAGTCTCAAACAGACCTGAAACATAATTTAATATAGACTCTAAATTTGCAATTTACATAAAGTAATTCTAAAAAGTTCAGTATATTATTTTTACTTCCATATCTTATGAAATATTCACATTTCGATGAAACTGCTATTTTTGTGTATATGTCATTTCTCTACTTAATTTGTACATAAAGTCAAAAAACTGCAGAGCCTGGAAATCAAAAACAAAAATTGAAAATATTGGAAAAACACATTAGGCCCAACACAATCAGTATGGAAAAAATACTGTTAACGTTTTGGTTCAATGATCCTTCCGCAAAACCAGGGTCACCAGCATTTACGGTTTGTTTTATCTTTGCATCATTGGTAATTCACGTCAATATATTATCATCCTCACTGCTCAAACAGCAAATGTCACCAGCAGCTGGGCCATTCTGATATCAAGCTAAGGCATGGGAATTCTTGCTCAATTTCTCTGCACATGGCACAGGAATTAGTTCAGTGCCCATCAATTCGAATTGGGCTCTGCTTGGTGCAAGAAAACCTTTTCATTACCCTTGTCGAAGGGAATGTGAATACTAAAAAGTAATTTTTGCTCCCTTTTCTGGTAAAACGAATTCAAAGATCACACAAAGGATTATAAAAAACTAAACTCTTGTTAGTAGGACAATTCGAATCTGCAGACAGATATGTAATGGCAAGGAACAAAGGACATAATGCAAAGATGGGTGATTGGAGTTAGGTACAGGGCAGCCATGTTGTAAATGGAGCTAAATGAGTGGGTTTCAGCGATTAGATGGCGTAATCTTGTTTCTAATGTTTCTATTGCTTCACATATGCAATGACGCTATGCAACATTTAAATGTCACCAATAGAAAATTAATCACAAATAAATTTTCAGATAATGTTAGGCATTTTTGAAATCAAAGTCAGCTGAATTAGAGATCATAAGATCCTTTCAAACAGTTGGCTTTTCAAAGGCAATTTTACAAAAGCAGTGACACTTTAGCAGTAGAGAAGATATTGGCATAACAACAACCGGCTCAGCCGCAGCCCCAGCCAGTGCAGCTGCGCAAGGAGGAGCCAGTCGGCCCACCGTCACCGAGCGCGTCTTGTCGGTGGCGGCGTCCAGCAAGCAGGCAGAGGCGCGGCATCTTGCTGGCCGCGCTATCGGTTGTTTACACTCATGACTGAGTGGCTGACCGGGAGTTGCGGCTCGTTGCCGTTGACCAGTATCACAAGAGGGTATCGTGCTGCATATCGTTAGCCCGGGAAAAGAAAAAAATTCAAAATACGGTTTCTACTGAATGTGTATCGCTTTTGCACCATTGTAAAATTGAAATATCATATGTCGAAGTATTGTAAGTCGAGGAGCATCTGTATTCACTTATTTACTATTCAGAAATATAACAACCTACATTATGCTGTAATGAGATTAATAATGAGACATTTGAACTATTCAAAAATTGTAAAGACAAATTCTTATCCTTTATTGTAAATTTAAATCAATTTGAATTTTGAAATTTTAGAAATAGGGTGCCAAATGTACAGCCAGGCTTCCTTCATTTGCAAAACAAAATGTTAGCAATCAACAAGAATAGCCTTCCATCTTCCAATTTCTCCTCCCACTCATACATACGCTACGTACTCTCCTATCCTTTATCCCATCTCCAGAATATTATTTTAAATACATTTTGCCAAATTGTATCTTAAATTATCTCAGATAATAGTTAGTTGGTTTAAATCCATTTGATGTATATGATACATTGACATAATAGTATATTTTTACCTCGTAAAAACTGTGTCTGCTTGTCCTGAGCATCATTACGCAGTGCAGCTGTAATAACACTTATTTCTCTCCAAACCATTGGTTGATCAGGAAAGTTTACAAACCTGTAACAACAAAATAATGCACATATTTATTTACATTCACCTAGCTCTTTCCTGCATTGCCTGCCCACTCGCAAAATCCCTGGTCTCCAAGCTCCCTGACTACTCAACAGGTCCCTTCCACTCATACAGCGTCCCACATTTCTTTTAATTTGCTGGCCACTTTTTCACAATCTCCCTTTTAAACTCACCTGGTTCTGATGGACGTGCTCTTTTGAAACTTGATTCACAAGAGACTGCAGGAAACAAACAACTGGAGAAAGCATCTGCAGAGGAAAAAGAAGAAAGGTCCCAACCCAAAATGCCATCTGTCCATTTCCCCCCACAGATGCTACCTGACCCAGTGACTTCCTCCAGCAATTTGTTTCTTTCCTTTGAAATTTACCAGGTTCACTGAACTCTCATTGTGTAACATCGTTTTAAAAAGTTAATTAAAGTGTATTGGAGTATTAACAAAATAACAATCGATAGTCTGAAAAATCTTCTAATGAGGTTCCAAACGCGCTGGATTCCTGATGTATAACGTGTTATATTCAAATCCTAAACAATCTTGCATACACCTTAGCTGAAATTTTCATCTATTCAAAAGCTTGCAGGAATGTTACATAATCTGTTAATCATTTCCATTTCTGTCACTTGTAAGGTAATTTTATCTTTCAAAATAATGCCTAATTCTATTACAAAAAACATTATTAGATCCAAATATAGAATGTGGCTACATATTACGTACATGTCATAAAGGATTCTTCCAGCTGAAGCCGTTCTCTCAGCATTCCGTTCAATCATATACATTTCGTACTAAAATCAAAAATTATTACAAATTTGAAAATTAAATCAATAAACTATTTCAAGCCCTGCAGACACAAACTTATCAATTCAGTTTTATTCATCTTTAACCACACAGTTTTTAATTTCACTGTACCTCAGTGCACGTGACAATAACTAAACTAAAATTCTGATAAAGAGGCCCTGACCTGAAATATTAATTGTCTCTCTTTCCACAGATGCTGCCTCGCTTGCTGGATATTTTCAGCATTTTTTGGTTTTGTTTCATTGCTCTTGGAAGTTATGAATAATGAGTTATGCCACTCTCAATGGTAGCAATACTTATTGTACAGTTCCTACACAAATTATACACAAAATGCTGGATTAACTCAGCGGGACAGGCAGCATCTCTGGACCACTATCAAACAAAAGCCAAATTAAAATCTATTTATCAAAATCCAGTGAAGCTTAAAATCTTTAGTTCGCATGCTTTATTACTTTTATATAACTTTTAAACAAATAAACCCATTAGCTCATTTGTAGTTTGAATAAAATGTGAAGAGTGTACATTTGGGAACAGCTCCATTCAAGACCGCAAGAAATATGGTTCGGGAACACCTCCATCCAAGACCACAAGAAATTACAGAGAGTTTGGACGTAGCCCAGACCATCACACAACCAACCTCCCTTCTATTGACTGCATCTACACTTCATACTGCCTCGGCAAGGCCACCAGCATAATCAAGGACCAGTCTCAGCCCGGTCACTCCCTCTTCTCCCCCTCCCTTCACGTAAGATGAATAGAAGTTTGAAAATGCATACTTCCAGTTTCAGGGACAACTTCTTCCCAGCAGTAATCAGGCAACTGCACAATCCTGTCATCAGCTAGAGTGCAGTCCTGACCTCCCATCTATTACACTGGAGACCTTTGAACTATCTTCCATTTGACTTTATCTTGCACTAAATGTTGTACCCTTTATCCATGCACTGTTGGCATCTTAATTGTAATCGTGGGGTGAGACAACCTTCACATGGTCCGCCCAGTTTCAGCAAATGCAATCAACCTGGCATGCACAATCAAATAAGATCAAATAGAACAAGTTGTCCTACAACTTTAGGTTGTGCACACCATACGCAAGAAAAATAATTGTACAGTCTTTCCTTTGACTGGATAGCACACAAACAAAAGCTTTTCACTGTACCTCAGTGCACGTGACAATAACTAAACTAAAATTCTGATAAAGAGGCCCTGACCTGAAATATTAATTGTCTCTCTTTCCACAGATGCTGCCTCGCTTGCTGGATATTTTCAGCATTTTTTGGTTTTGTTTCATTGCTCTTGGAAGTTATGAATAATGAGTTATGCCACTCTCAATGGTAGCAATACTTATTGTACAGTTCCTACACAAATTATACACAAAATGCTGGATTAACTCAGCGGGACAGGCAGCATCTCTGGAGAGAAGGAATGGGTGACATTTCGGGTCAAGACCCTTCTTCAGACAACCAGCGCCTGTCCCGCGGAGCATTTTGTGTCTATCTTCGGTTTAAACCAGCATCTGCAGTTCCTTCTTACACTAATGTCTGGTTGACTTATCTGTGACGCAAACTGCTGCATACCTTTGCAGAGCTGCCATTTTGCAAGGTTGCTGACAATTCTGCAGCAATCCAGTAACTCTTACGAACTTCCACAGATGCACCATATATGGGATACTGTCAGGCTGCATCACAGCTTGGTTTGGGAATGGTACTGCCCAAGACCATAAAAAATTGCAGAGTTGTAGCCCAGTCCATCACACAGACCAGACTTTCCACCATTTACTCCATCTATACTTCACGTTGCTTTAGAAAAACAGCCAACATAATCAAAGACTGTCCCACTCCCGTCATTCTTTTTTTTCCTCCCTGCTCCTGTCCAGCAGAAGGTACAAAAACCTGAAAGCACGTACAGCCAGATTCAGGAACAACTGCTGGAACCCTGTTATCAAGCTTCTGAACGGTCTCTCCATAAGCTGGGGGATCTGTTCAATTCACTTTTACTGCAATGAGGACTTTGGACTTTGTCTCAAGAACTAATGCGCTCAAATGCACTATAATGCTGAAAACTATATTCTACGCTCTTCCCCTTCGCTCTAATGTACTTGAGTTTGAACTGTTTCCTTCTATGCATGGTATGTCTGATTTATTTGTATAGCATGAAAACACTGTACCTCAATACATGTGACAATAATAAACTTAAACATGTAAATCACAGGAAGAGAGATGTACATTGGAGAGCCATATGGACGTCTCAGAAAATGCTCCGCAAATTATTAATTTGCAAATTATTAATGGGGCAGTAAAGGGGGTGAATGGCGACAATGAATGTTCCCCATGAGCTGTCCAGCCGGGATGTCCCATCCCCCCAGTGCCTTTACCCCGGGCTCACACAAGAGGCCACGCCGCCTCTCGCCTCACACCGACCTGAATCCCGAAGTCAGTAGGGTACAAGGTTCTGGCGGTAATTAGCCAGGCTTTGGCGGCCCAAGGATCGTCCGTGACTAAATCCCGAGCTTTCTTCACTAGAAATTCACAATCTATCTGCGCCGCCATCGCGGAAGCCGGCCTCGTCGCAGCGGCCCAGTGCGCACGCGCTCCACCGGGCCTGCGCAGTCGTTCAAACTGTGCAGGAAGGAACTGCAGGTGCAGGCGAAGGACACAAAGTGCTGGAGTAACTCGGCGGGACAGGCGGCGTCCGTGGAGAGAAGGAACGGGTGACGTTTCGAGACGAGACCCTTCCATTGTCCCGTCCAGAAACGTCACCAATTCCTTCTCTCCAGAGACGCCGCCTGTCCCGCCGAGTTACTCCAGACCAGCACCGATTGTCCAAAGATCGAGTATCTTTGCTATTGTCTATCTTCACTCATTCAAACCGCTCGCGCCCGGTGGCGGCGGCGCGCGACCAACGGTCGGCCGGCATCGCCCCGCCCCGCCCCGCCGCTGGGGGTCGCTGTGTTGCGGCTGCAGCAACACGCACTTTAAACGCACATTACCAAAACGAATGGAGATGCTCCGAGTCTCACCAGGACCTCTCTGCTCCAGACCTCATCGCAGCTTGAATCCTCGCATGGATCAAACAGTTACATTTCAGAGGTAAAAATTGTGTACCCTTGACAGTTTCGTTTATTGTCACGAGTACCGAGGTACACAGTGGAAAGCCTATCATCTTTGGTGGAAAGCTTTTGTTGCGAGCTTTCATCAGAAGATCTTCTTTCGTGTGGCATGCGCAACCTAAAGTTGTACGACAACTTGTTCTATTTGATCTTCTCTTTGTGCACGTCGAGTTGATTGCATTAGTCGAAACAGGGCGGACCACGATCAGAAGATCTGCATCATTTCAAGAAAGTGGTTACCACAACTTTGTCAAGAGCACACAGGAATGCACCACAAATTCTGGTTGCACCAGGGAAACCCAGCTCCTGAAAGATTGATTTGTGCAAATAGCACTTCGTCACCGCTCTTGGTATCTCCCAATTCACTTCAAATTTAAGAGCTTTCTTTTGCATATCATAATCCAAAGCTTAAAGATATTCCAAAGTGGGGCACCATCGCTGAGGTACTTTAGAAATGTTATCAAGTAAATTGATTAAAACACAAAGTACTGGAGTAACTCAATGGATCAGGTGGCATCTCTGTTGGACATGGATAGGCGATGTTTTGGCTCACGACTATGTCCTCCAGAGAAGCTACCTTTCCGGCTGTTTTACTCAACATTCCATATCTGCAGTTCCTCATTTCTCAAATTATTTCCTTGTTTTTGGTTGAGAGTTTGGATGTTATCTCAATTCAATAATTTATCCAAAATTGACTTTTTTGCCACTACTGGCCTTTGAAATATTGACATCATGTACCTGCCCTCTTATGATGACGTGGACTGGATTTTCTGTTAATGTTTCTACGTGGACTGGATTTTCTGTTAATGTTTCTACCAGTGTGGAGAGTAGAAAGATAATGACATTGCACAATAACTTGGCTCTATTGCTAGAATGCCAAGAGTCAAAACACTGTACAGCCATGGAAATACATCCATAACTACCGTGATACCTGTCTACGCTACTCCCATTCCTGCATTGCCCATATCCCTCTTCTCTTTACCTATTAAATTACCAATTCAAATGTTTTTTAAGCATTGTAATTGTATCGGCTTCTACCTCTTCCTTTTAAAGCTTTCTTTATTACCTCGGTCATGCAGCGGTAGAGTTGCCTTACAGCGAATGCTGAGCCAGAGACCCTGGTTCAATCCTGATTACTGGTGTGTCTGCACGGAGTTTGTACGTTCTCCCCGTGACCTGCGTGGGTTTTCTCCGAGATCTTCGGCTTCCTCCCACAATCCAAAGACATACTCCAAAGGTTAATTAGCTTGGTAAATGTAAAAATTGTCCATTGTGGGTGTAGGATAGTGTTAATGTGCGGGGATCGCTGTTCGGCACGGACCCGGTGGGCTAAAGGGTCTGTTCCCACACTGTATCTCTAAATTAAACTAAACAATCACCCTGTGTGTAAAACATGCCCCTCAGATCTTCTTTAAACATTTCTTGTCTCGGCTTAAATGGATGCACTCTAAGCTTAGATTTCCCCCACCTTAGGAAAAAGACTACGCCCATCAACCTCTAAAAAGTCACTCTGCAGCCTCTTACAATCTAATGAAAATAAATCTACCCTCAACAATCTCTCCTTATAAATAAAGCCCTCCTATCCAGGCAATATCCTGGTGAATTTATTCTGTACGTTTTCTCATGTTACCACATCCCTCCTGCAGTGTGGTGATCAGAACTGTGCACAAGCTTTTGCCTCTGCGCTTTCTTAATTTTACGCAGGAATAGGATGTCCAACACGGAGAAATGTCCTCTGTTTTTTTTCTGTTGCTCAATACACCAAATTTAAGGTGCTATCTGCAGCTGGGTTAAAGTGTAGATATAATTAAGTCCTACTGCTCTAGTTGTGTATCAAGTTCTGCAAGAGACAAGGGAGTATTGTGCAATCTTCATAGTTGATTTATTTATTTTTTATAGACCTATACAGCATGAAAACAATCCCTTTAGTCCAACTCATCAATTCCAATTAAGGCACTTACCTGAGCCAATCACATTTGCCTGATTTTGGCCCAGGCACCTGCAATCCTTTCCTATCCATGTACCTGTCCAAATTCCGTTTAAACAATGTTATTTTACGCGCCTCTAACACTTCCTCTGGGAGTACATTCCATTAACCCAATAACCTCTGTGAAAAACTTGTCCCTGAGATCTTCCCTTCTCAACTTAAAACTATGACCTCTAGTTTTATGTCGTGGTTAAATGTGCACAAGCTGTAAAATGTAGGATCAACAAGTTCAAGTTCAAGTGAGTTTATTGTCATGTGTCCCTTATAGGACAATGAAATTCTTGCTTTGCATCAGCACACAGAACATAGAAGGCATTTACTACAAAACAGATCAGTGTGTCCATATACCATATATAAATATATACGCACATGAATAAACATGTGCCATAATAGAAAATAGGTGCTGGAGGAGGCCATTTGGCCCTTCGAGTCTACACTGCCGTTCATTTTGATCCTGGCTGATCATCCACAATCAGTAACCTGTGCCTGCCTTCTCCCCATATCCCTTGATTCCGCTAACCCCTAGAGCTACTGTTTGGACCTAACAAAGGTTCTTTGAACAGTTCTGGCCAAGTCTTTGCCAGTGTCAAATAAACATTGGCGTTGTGTAGCAGTGTAGATATATTTTGCTCTAACTATTTGCATTTGAAAACCTACTCAAATCTGCATTTGCTTAATTGGGGGAACCAGCTGTCCCTTAGGTTGCAAAGACTTTAGATACCTAATAGAAAGGATGTGAGCTGCTCAGGAAAAAAGTTACAATTATTTAAAATTGTCATGAAAAATATTGGGAAAAATCTAAATTTAAAGCAACAGCTAAGCAAAAGATCTGAATTTAAAGACAGGAGTTCTGGATTGTTTTAAGTTTTGTAGGCCTCAACATTTTATTAGAATCTTCCCATTGTGTCTTTAATAGTGTAAAGAACCAAAAGACTGGTGATCAAACTGTATTCAGTTCACTTACCTGTCCACTGTAACAAGAATTGTTGTACACATTGGTATTCATATAATTAGACAGAAGATACCAGTGGATGGATGGTGTTACTCATCACTTGCTCTGATAAGCACATAGTGTAAATTCACTTTAGTTAACAGCATTGTGTGATAACACCTAAGTTCTTCTTTTGTACTCTGAGCTTTCCTCGTTTCCATGGAGGTGACAAGGTATGCTGAATTCGGAGTTCATTTTCTTGAGTACATTGTGGAATGAAACTCCAAGAGGTCAAGTACAGTTTCAAGAAACATTAACAAATATATGCTTTTAATTTCTGAACATACAATATTGGGAGTTCTGTTAACCACTTCCCCATTATATATCAATGCATCAAGTAGCAGATTGAGATAATTTAGGTGTCGACAAATAGTTTGTGCTTGGACCTCCCCTCCTCCCACATGGCTCTATTTATGCGTTGGCAGCCTATGATAAATGACAATGCATTCTGTTTTGATGAAACTTGTTTCTTAGTCCTAGTCCCCAAGTTTGTATAGTTCAGGTTTCAACCAAAATCATCATAAAGCACTTTTTCTTTCACAAGTCTTGATACTATGATATGGAGGCGCGAGAGGCAATGAACAATATATTTGGCTCTTATTAGTCAAGTATAGAAACAGTGAAAGGATGTTTAGCCCCTTCAACCTGTTCCACCTTTCAGTAAAATCATGGCTGATCTGTGACGTAACTCGATATACCAGTCTTTTTCCAATTGGCTTGATGTTAAAAACATAGAAAATAGTTGCCGGAGGAGGCCATTTGGCCCTTCGAGCCAGCAGTGCCATTCATTGTGATCGTGGCTGATCAACTACAGTCAGTAACCCGTGCCTGCATTCTTCCCATATCCATTGTTTCCGCTAACCCCTAGAGCTCTATTCAACTCTTTTAAATTCATCCAGTGAATTGGCCTCTACTGCCTTCTGTGGTAGAGAATGTCACAAATTCACAACTCTCACAGTGACTTAAAAAGTTATCTCAAAAACTGCACAAAGGACATTTATTGCCACATATACCAATTGGTGCAGTGAAATTTGAGTTACCATGCAGCACACAAGATAAACACAACACTATAGAATTTAACATAAACCATCCCCCACAACGGAATCAACGTTTCCCCACTGTGAGGGAAGTTCAGTCCTCTTCCTCCAGACCATTCCAGTCTTAGTTTATAATTAGTTTATAATTATTTAAAAGATCAGTTGGGCTTAGGTGCAAATTTCTATTTTTTGTCTATAACATCGTACGTTTCATACCCTTGATATGTATCCAAGTCCCTCTATAATTATGATAGACTTCCACCACCATTTCAGATATATTTCCCGATTTTTCAGAACTCCAAATGAAATAATGTCTCAACATTTCTCTTCTAGGTCTTATGTAGTTTAAATTAAATGTATAAATATTATTGATCCGATCCCAGCGGGACTGGTTATACTTGCACTATTAAAATCTACCTTGTCAGGAAAGACAAGAATGGCAAGATTCACGAACGTTGTTTGATGAGAGATATTATAAATTTAGTCAAAAAGATGGCATGTTTAGGATGCTGAAATCAGATTGAGCTGTTAAGGAATATAAAGAACGGCAGGAACAAACTCGAATAGGGAGGGCCAGAAGAGCCATGAAATGGTAATAGGATCAAGGAAAAGGTATTTTATGCATATCCTAAAAAGGGGGTAGTTAGAAATAGTAGGACCACTTGAGGATCAAAGAGGAAATTTATGCCGAGAGCCAGATGAAGTGAGCAGGCACTAAATGTGTAGTCACGAGGAACTGCAGATGCTGGTGTACAAAAAAAGACAAAGTGCTGGAGTAACTCAACAGCATCTCTGGAGGTAGACACAAAATGGTGGATGGAAATTAGTCATGAAGTTGATGAAGTCAGTGAGTTCTACATGGGTGCAGGAGGTAGCACCGATGCAGTCATCAATGTAGCGGAGGTAAAGTTCGGGGATAGGACTCTACACCTCCATTCCCCCCCCCCCCCTCCCCCCAGGGTCTTAAAGCCCTTCCTCGACCTCAGAACCAGCTAACTTTCTTCTACTAACACTCTCCTCCGCCTAACAGAGCTGGACCTTATCCTTAATAACTTCTCCTTCGTTTCCTCCCACTTCCTCCAAATCCAAGGTATAGCTATGAGCACTCGCATGACCTCCAGCTATGCCTGGCTCTTTGTAGGATACGCCAAACAATCTGTTCCAGGCATACACTGGCCCTATCCCTTCTCATTTCTGATGCATGGGTTCAAACCAAAACATCGACCATCCATCTGCATCCACAGATGCTATCTGACCCGGAATTTGTTTGTTTTTGCACTATTGGGTAGCATCAACATTCCTTCTCTGAAATTCATTCCATTAACCAAAAGGGAGTAGTTCCTTCACAGAGAAAGGGAAAAGACATAAGATATAAAGGAAGTTAAAAGGTCAGATGAGTTGAATCTAAATTTAAACCATCACTTTTGCAGGGATATCAATTGCACTGGCAATTGAATTCTTGCATGAGGGAGTCTACAGAGAGACCTGAATGAGGCATAATTGGATCATGATCCAGAAAGTTTTTTGTGCTCCAAGTAATCACAATGAGTTGGTGTATTTGAAGGATGGTGATAACAGAATGGAGCAGAATATATAATTAAAAATAATTTTTTTGCAGGATTTTATAGTAACAGAAGCAGAGTTGAAAAGCTGTTTCAAGAGCAACATACAATCCAAATTAACCTCCCCTCTGCATTCCAATCTTCCACTGTAACCCTTAATTCCCTCATTTATGAAGAACATATCTACCTCTGCCTTAAACATATTCAAATACTCTATTTCCACCACTGTTTAAGACATTCCAAATATTCGTTACCTTCAGAGAGAACAAAAAATCTCACTGCGGACTTTATTTTTAAACAGCACGTTGCTAATTTTAGATTTGTCCACGATGAAAACTCCTTTTTGCATCCACCTATAAAAAACCCTCACAATCTTAAATGTTTCTTTCAGGTCTGTCATCCTGCCTCTAAACACCAATGAGTACAAGAAACAAAAATATCAAGAATGTTTAAATAAAATACGCAACAGACAAGAACAATTAAATCCTTACTTGCTACTGCTTTACAGATATATTAAACACAACAACACAAATGATCACTTCTACTAGGTAAAGCAGACTATAATAATGCAAGCCAAAGTATGTTGGGTAACCTCAGTAGTGCAAAGTCCATAGTAGTTCGGTGCTGAGGTAAGGTTGTGGTTAGGGTTATGCAAGGTCAGTTCAAGAGCCTGATGGTTGATGGGAAGAAGCTGTTCAGAAACCTTGTACGGAACAAACCTAGCCTGCCCAACCTTTCCTTATAAGATAACCTGACAATTTCACATATTTGTCCGATAAACCCTCTCCAAACTGCTTCTAATACATTAATATCCTTCTTAAATAAGGGAAGCAATACTATACACAATACTCCAGATGTGGCTTCACCAATGGCCTATAAAGTTGAAGCATAGCCTCTCTTCACTTGCAGTCAAACAATGATCAGAACCAACCTGACAAAAATCTTGTCACTTAAAACCATCATTTTATAAAGCTGTCAACATGAGGCAATTTATAGAATATACTTTTCAGTTGCAACCACTGAAAAAAGCACAAACTCTCTCCTTCACTTGGAACAAAAAAGAACAATTTATTTGTATTAAAGTTCCTATTCTATTATTGCTGCTTCAGCTGATCCAGGTCATTGATATTTTTTAGTTAATCATGTCATTCCTATTGGCTGCTTATAGGACTAGTTGCCTGTTTCTAATCAGCTACCTGAAATTGTCAGAAGATAGAAGTAGAACTAAAAATATAACAGTTCAAAGTCCTGACAGGCATGTTAAGATTCTGAATTAAAAATTAACTTTAGTGCTTTCAACTTTTTACAATAAACATTTTATCTTATCAGCTAGCTCTTGTTTTCAATACCACAGCATTGCAGTCATACCAGTAAGATTGGAATTACAGTGGGGCATAAAACCGGGCTCCTAATTACATCACAATAAAACTGCATCATTCAATGTCATCTGGAAGTGACATTTTAAGATTGTTTTCCTCCATTTATTTTATTTACATTTCTTTTGCTTTCATTTTAATTATCTTTGCCTTTCACCTATTGGTTTTTCCCCACAACTTATTAGCTGTAAATTTTACGATTTCTAAATAACAAAAACTGGGAACACAATTAAGGAAAAAGTGTAAAATGAGAGGAACTGGAAAACATACCTGTTTTTAAATGTGTGTTTGTTGATTCTACCCAATGCATTAAAATAGATGATCAAATATAGTTAACCTCCATGATAAAGCTTTGTGAAATTTTCCATTGACCTGCAGATAGTGAACAAACATGTTACACCTTACTCCAAAACTCAGATTCACAGTCATGTTATTTTGTATGTGCTTTGCATCATCTCAAAAAAACTTGGTTAACTACTTGCTTTTTTGTTACGAACAAAATGTAAATTTATGCACAAATTGCAGGACGAATCCAAATTACTATAACACCCTTCGGATCAATCAAATTTATGCACAAAATGCAGGACAAATCCAAATTCATTTATACCACCCCACGATCAGGCACAAACCAATTGATGTAGGCTGTGTATTTGCATTTTCCTAAACCATAGAAACATAGAAAATAGATGCAGGAGGAGGCCATTCGGCCCTTCGAGCTATCAATAACCCGTGCCTGCCTTCTCCCCATATCCCTTGACTCCACTAGCCCCTAGAGCGCTATCCAACTCTCTCTTAAATCCATCCAGTGATTTAGCCTCCACTGCCCTCTGTGGCAGGGAATTCCATAAATTCACAACTCTCTGGGTAAAAAAGTTTGTTCTCACCTCAGTCTTAAATGACCTCCCCTTATTCTAAGACTGTGGCCCCTGGTTCTGGACTCACCCAACATTGGGAACAATTTTCCTGTATCTAGCTTGTCCAGTCATTTTATAATTGTATATGTTTCTATAAGATCCCCTCATCCTTCTAAACTCCAGTGAATACAAGCCTAGTCTTTTCAATCTTTCCTCATATGACAGTCCTGCCATCCCAGGGATCAATCGTGAACCTACGCCGCACTGCCTCAATCACAAGGATGTCCTTCAACAAATTAGGAGACCAAAACTGTGCACAATACTCCAGATGTGGTCTCACAAGAGCCCTATACAATTGTAGAAGAACCTCTTTATTCCTGTACTGAAATCCTCTTGTTATGAAGGCCAACATTCCATTAGCTTTCTTCACTGCCTGTTGTACCTGCATGCCAACTTTCAGTGACTGGTGTACAAGGACACCCCGGTCTCACTGTACCTCCTATCTTACCTAACCTCATTGAGATAATAATCTGCCCCCTTGTTTTTGCCGCCAAAGTGGATAACCTCACATTTATCTATATTATACTGCACCTGCCACGCATCTGCCCACTCACTCAACCTGTCCAGGTCCCCCTGCAACCTCTTCACAGTTCACACTGCCACCCAGCTTTGTGTCATCCGCAAACTTGCTAGTGTTGCTCCTAACTCCCTCTTCCAAATCATTAATATATATATGGTAAACACTTGCGGCCCCAACACCGAGCCTTGCGGCACTCCACTCGCCACTGCCTGCCATTCTGAAAAGGACCTGTTCATTCCTACTCTTTGCTTCCGGTCTGACAACCAATTTTCTATAAGTCAACACCCTACCCCCAATACCATGTGCTATAATTTTAGTCACCAGTCTCCCGTGCGGGACCTTATTAAAGGCTTTCTGAAAGTCTAGATACACTACATCCACTGGCGCCCCTTCATCCATTTTACTTGTCACATCCTCAAAAAATTCCAGAAGATTAGTCAAGCACGATTTCCCTTTCATAAATCCATGTTGACTTGGACTAATCCTTTTACTGCTATCCAAATGCTCCATTATTACCTCTTTAATAATTGACTCCAGCTTCTTTCCCACCACCGAAGTCAGGCTAACTGGTCTGTAATTCCCCGTTTTCTCTCGCTCCTTTCTTAAAAAGTGGGATTACACTAGCTATCCAATCCACAGGAACTGATCCTGAATCTATTGAACATTGGAAAATGATCACCAATGCATCAGCTATTTCTAGAGCCACCTCCCTTAGGACCCTGGGATGCAGACCATCAGGCCCAGGGGATTTATCATAACCATATAACCATATAACAATTACAGCACGGAGACAGGCCCTCTCGGCCCTTCCAGTCCGTGCCGACCATTTGTTTTCCCCTAGTCCCATCTACCTGCACTCAGACCATACCCCTCCATTCCCTTCACGTCCATATACCTATCCACTATCATCCTTCAGTCCCGTTAGCCTACCCAATACTATTTCTCGCCTAATGAACATTTCTTTCAGCTCCTCTACCCCCTTAGATCTTCTGTCCTCCAGTACATCTGGGAGATTGTTTCTGTCCTCCTTAGTGAAGGCAGATCCGACTTGCACCAGAAAAACCACTAGCACCAGTACTCACTGCGGCCTTGATTCAATCATGAACAATAGACTTGCATTTTAGGGGTGAATGTGATTTCCTTAATATAAACAAAGGTGGACAAAAATGCTGGAGAAACTCAGCGGGTGAGGCAGCATCTATGGAGAGAAGGTATAGGCGACGTTTCGGGTGGAGACCCTTCTTCAGCCTGATGTCGGGGGGGAGTGGGAAAAATAAAGGAAGAGGCAGAGACAGTAGGCTTGTAGGAGAGCTGGGAAGGGGGAGGGGAAGGAGGGAGAAAGCAAGGACTATCTGAAATTGGAGAAGTCAATGTTCATACCGCTGGGGCGTAAACTACCCAAGCGAAATATGAGGTGCTGTTCCTCCAATTTGCACTGGGCCTCACTCTGGCCCAGGACAGAAAGGTTGATTCGGAATGGGATGGGGAGTTGAAGTGCTTAGCCACCGGGAGATCATCCTCCGTCTACGCCGCATCTGCACCCAGGATGAGGTGTTCCAGACCAGGGCATCGGAGATGTCCTCATTCTTTAGGGAACAGAGGTTCCCCTCTTCTATTATAGATGAGTCTTTCACCAGGGTCTCCTTGATATCCCGCAGCTCCGCTCTCACACCGCATCCCCCTACTCGTAACAAGGACAGAGTCCCCCTTGTCCTCACCTTCCACCCCATCAGCTGTCGCATACAACATAATCCTCTGACATTTTCGCCACCTCCAATGGGATACCACCACTGGCCACATCTTCCCCTCTCCTCCCCTTTCTGCTTTCCGCAGAGACCATTTCCTCCGTATCTCCCTACTCAACTCGTCCCTTCCCACCCAAACCACCCCCTCCCCGGTACTTTTCCTTGCAACCGCAGGAAATGCGACATTTGTCGCTTTACCTCCCCCATCGACTCCATCCAAGGACCCAAGCAGTCTTTCCAGGTGAGGCAGAGGTTCATCTGCACCTCCGCCAACCTCATCTACTGCACCCACTATTCCAGGTGTCAACTTCTCTACATCGGCGAGACCAAGCGCTGGCTTGGCGATCGCTTCGCCCAACACCTCCGCTCAGTTCGCACTAGCCAACCTGATCTCCCGGTGGCTCAGCACTTCAACTCCCCCTTACATTCCGAATCCAACCTTTGTCCTGGGCCTCCTCCACCGGGGTCTTTGACATAGGGAGAAGAATGGAGAGCAGCGGAGAGACAAGGCTTTGCCTTCCATCACAGTGAGGAGGAGATTCACTGTGATGGATGTTTGCGTAAATTGTGTCGTTTGTGTGTCTTGGTTCTTTTCTTGTATGACTGCAGAAACCAAATTTCGTTTGAACTTCATTTGAGGTTGAAATGACAATAAACAGTACTGTATTGTATCGTACTTTTTAAAGCTGTGGCCGTTACAAGTCTACTACCGATTTTCCAGCAGCTAGTAGCCCGGCACCTCCTTTAATCCAGTCAAAATTAGAAGAGCTCACTTGAAATGCCTCCCGGAAGTGACCCCAAAAATGTGGTGCCCAAGCCGGGTGAGGTGGCCGATCTCAATCTCATCGGGGGCTTCTGCGTCAATTGGTGGTCAAATTTGCCGGCTGAAGCCATGGCTCTGGAACTCCAACCCAGCTGGAGCTGGCAGAACCATTCCCATAGCTGACCACCACAGCCGTTCGGCAGGTCGAATTTGCTGGCTCTGGCTGGGGCTCTGGAACTCAGGCCTGGCAGGAGCCGGCAGATCCGTTCCCATAGCTGACTTCTTCGGTCGACTTTGCGGGCTGGTATCTCAGCCCCCCCACCAAGGATGTGACCTCTGTTGGTCCAGCAAAACAAATAATATAGCAAGGCTCTGGAACCAAGGGTGCCGGATAATCAGTGGTGGACCCGTACCACATGGAAGTCCAAGGGCAGCAAGCACGTTGGAACACGAGGAGCAACTGTCATTACATTTTCCTAATGCCGTCAGCATTACAAGAAAAATAATTCATAATATATGCAAATAGACAATGTAAGCTGTTTCTTCATACCCATACCACAGTTGAAGCCAGACTCTATTTTCATCATGTATACTTGCACTTGGATCATGGGATAGGAAATCTAATTTATTTCCCTTTCATTAACATAAGTTTGAAAGTCAAAATATCTCATTAGCTACCCGACCTTCTTAGCTAAAACCATCTTGGTTTAGATGACTCAATAATTCATGGTGTATATGATTCAACTGTACACACACTCAAGAAGCTGACATTTGAGTATCTCGCAGCATTTAACAACTTGAAATATATTGTATGCAATTAAACTAAAAATCCATTCAGAACTCTATTGTAGCCTTGGCTTTATTGAACTTTCAGCAAATATCTTATATGGAATTCCGATCATAACAAGACAACAAACTCAATATAAAATTGTAACTCAAGTATTAGAGTTCAAATTAAATAAAGTCGAATCGCAAAGGTGGTGAAATGACTACAAAGAAATGGTATTAAGAGACAAGATAAACAATACTTCATAATCCTCAATTGAAACATATTCTTTTGGGTGGGAAAAATCTTCAAAAGTGAAGTGATCCAACCATGGCAAACTAGAAAGGTTAAGAACAACTGGGAAACAGCAAAGATGGGTGAGTAATAAAATAAACATGCAAAAAATAAAATTGTAAGACAATGGTAAACATCAAATGCCAAAGGCCACACTCAGCCCAGAGGTTCTTTCCATCTGGCTACACACAGTAGGCAATGAGCCATTTACATTTGTTTGAAGTGATAACATAATTCATGAAGCCCCCCTGGATCAGCAAGGAACGCAATTCCTGTCTCCAGCAAATTACAAGTTCCCGCCACCAAATGCTTAGAGGTTTTACATGTTTAGAGAGCCAATTAAGGTAAGAACTTGCACTAATCAGCTGCCAAAATTGTTAAGGGTCTAATGTTAAAAAAACGGTGGAAAAGTGTTTAAACCATCTCTTAAAATTATACACATCTACCTTAAGTAAATTACCCAAATCTTACCGAAGAATGACAGCACAATGCTTCTGTAATGTGTTGAATGGAATCACTGAAAACCTTGGACAGCCTCAATGGGCATACTCATCACATAACTGCTCGGATACTAGACAATTGACAATGCACCAATGGACTCGATACAGAAACAAAAATCGCAGCAAAATGGAATTGACAATAGTGATGACCTCACGGCAGTTGGAGACTAACACTTTGAGGTTGGATTAGATCAGCCACAAACGTATTAAATGATGGGGCAGCACTAAGGGGACAAGTGCCCCACAACTGGGTCTAATACCATGTTAACATTTAAGCAAAAAGCCCCCTTAAGATCTGTAATAAAAGGGAATTGCAGATGCTTGTTTATAAAAAAGATAGACACAAAATGGATAGGTGATGTTTTCGGTCAAGAAGGACACTTCTTCAGACTGATTGTAGGGGGCGGGGGGGGGGGGGGGGGGGGGGGCAGAAACTGAAAGCGAGGGGAAAAAAAAGAGGACAATTCAGGGCTGGCAACAGATAACCTCAGGCAAGTAGGTTCCCTGATAGGCCGATTGTTGGTTAGATACATTGTGAGCCGAAGAGGACCTTGCCCATCACTTGTGACCACACAGAGTTGACCGCTTTGATTCCTGAGGGGTCCCACTCTCTAGTTACACTTTTCCCCATTATATATTTATAAAATCTCTTGGGATTGTCCTTAATGCTCTCTGCAAGATCTATCTCCTGGTCCCTTTTTGCCTTTCTGATTTCCTTTTTTAGTTTGCTCCTTAGTTCCCGAAACTCCTCCAGGGATATACTTTATTGCAGCTGCCTATACATGTCCCATGCATCCTTTGTACTCTTGACCAATGCCTCAATCTCCCTCATCAGTCAAGCTTCCTTACGTTTGCCTGCCTTGCCCTACACTCTAACAGTGACGTGCATATCATGAGCTCCTGTCAGCACATTTTTAAAAACATCCCACTTGGCTGATGTTCCTTTCCCCTCAATCATCCCGAGCGAGACTTTCTCTCATACCCTTAAAATTGGCCTGACCCCAATTTAACACTTGACCCCTCTCTGTCCTCTGTCCCTATCCATAGCTATCTTAAATCTAATCAAACAGTGGTCACTGGTCCATTAAGGCTCCTCCACTAACACTTCATTCACTTGCCCTTCCCAATTTCCCAAGACGAGATCAAGTGTTGCCCTCTCACGTGAAGGGCCCTCTACATATTGCTGGAGAAAACTCTCCTGAACACTTTTGAGAAATTGAACCCAGTCTAAACCTTTCACACTATGATTTTTCCAGTCAATATTGGGAAGGTTAAAATCCCTCACTACAACAACCTTATTTGACCTGCAGCTGTCTGCAATCTCCTAGCATATTTGTTCTTCTAATTCCCATAGATATTTTGGGGGTCCGTAGTACACCTCCTAAAAGGTGATCACCCCTTTCTTGTTCCTCAGCTCCACCCATATAGCCTCACTAGATGAAACCGTCCATAATGTCACCTTTGAACACTGCCGTGACATTCACCTTTACCAAGAATACCATCCCCCTCCTCTTTTACCCTCACTCCTGTCTCTCCTGAAGCACCTGTACCCCGGAACATTCAGTTGCCAGTTCTGCCCCTCTCTTAACTAGGTTTGGACTCAGTTAAGAGTTGGATGATCAGCCATGATCATATTGAATGGCGGTGCAGGCTCGAAGGGCCGAATGGCCTACTCCTGCACCTATTTTCTATGTTTCTGTAATGGCTACAACGTCCCAGTCGCACATGCCCATGCCCCAAGTTCCTCTGCCTTACCTGTCAGGTCCCTTGCATTAAAATACGTGTAGTTTAAACCAGCCTTCCTCGATCTCTGCCTTTTCCCTGTCTATTCTGTCCTGTAAAGTTTTTCTCACCTCCCTGCATACCAACTTCTAACGTCTCACCTGCCTCTGTCCAGTTGAGATAAAACTATTGTTTAAATGTGTTGAGAATATCTGCCTCCACCACCCCTTAAGATAGCTTGCACCAAGCTCCAACCACCCTCTGGATGGAAAATAGAAATTCCCTCTAATCCTTCTACTGATTACCACCTGATATTAGACCCTTCTGTCACGAGAAATAGGACTTTTCTATTTACTCGGTCCAGGTTCCACATTTTTCTATATCTTAATTAAAACCCTTCACAGCCTGCCATGTTCTAATCCCAGGCTCAACGGCAAAGCAGGCAGATCAAAATCAGCATCATTTTTAGTTGGGGGCCTTAACATAACCAGAACAATTCAGAAAACCTGAACACTGTCACTAATCTGATGAAATGTAGTACTGTATTGTATATTTATGGCAATCTATCTCACAAAGAATCCTGCAGGATTGTACAGTGTATTCTTGTTGGATACACTATTTAGGAACCAGCCAAATGATAAATAAAGAGAGCAGCGCAATGCTACTCATTTCATACTATGGCTATTGTTCATTAATTTTAGGATGATGCCACAGTTGAAGTGCACTATCGATGCACTACCTGGCTCACTGCTGCAAATAATTATCTACAATTGAAAAAAATAATAATTGCATGGCAAAGCTGAGGGAGAAGACAAGGCAATGGAATAATAATTGATACAAAGATTATCAGTGCTGTAATTTTTATGCTTCTGCTAGGTTAAGAGTTGTCAGAGAAAGGTGAGGTAATTTACTAGCTGGTTGGTGGAAACTCTTTTGAGAATTTAAAAAATGCAGTTTGAATCGTAAATTTAAACATTAGAGTGATCTCCCTCAATGTAATTATTCCTTCTGCTTCAAGCTGAATAGACTCAAGTGTTAACATGACAAGTCTTGACATTAAGTGTCCTAAAATTAATGTGTAAAATGCTATTCTCCTTGCAATGCAGTGAGGCTGGCACTCAAAAGGTGAATCCAACAAGAATATCGGATTCTTGTTGGATTCCATTAAGAATCCCATACCGTACCACGTTCCATTATTAATTCCATTAAAAATGCTTATATTAGATATATCTACTAACTAATACACCAGCAAAGGTAGACAAAAATGCTGGAGAAACTCAGCGGGTGAGGCAGCATCTATGGAGCGAAGGAATAGGTGACGTGACATTTTGGGTCGAGACCTTTCTTCAGACCAGCAAATGTGATTTATATCAATGAGAAGTGAGAATATGTAATAATTGGATTGAGAGGCAAATCTCCTATTAAAAAATCATACCAATATGCCTAATAATGATTTTCTAATGTTCAACATAAAAAAATTAATGTTTATGCTTCAGAGTGAAATATTTAGAGTTCTCCATCTAGTGCCAAGATGCAATCCATCATCTTCCAGCAATACCTGTACAAAAGAAAATTAAATTGTAATATTTTCCTTCTTTGTATTGGACAGTATTTACCAGCCTGGATGACCATAGTGTGTGTGTCTGTGCGCCTGTGTGTCTGTGCGCCTGTCTCTGTGTGTGTGGAGAATAAAATATTTAGGGTAGGATTAGTGTCAATGGGTGCTTATGATGAGCAACTTTGACTTGGTGGGCCAAAGGTCCTGCTTTTGTGTTATCTCTGACAAATTTTCTTCGGTTTCCTCCCACATTTTTAACGTTAAAGCAGATCCGATCAAAATGACCAATGACATCTTGATAGACTATAGATAGGAAAATAATGGATGATATGCTATGACGTAGTGCACAATACCAATCTGTCCCCACCTCTCCTATTATTTCTGCCAGTTATGCCATCCTTCTCATGTTCCTATCTTTCCCATGTAACCATGGCCAGAGCATCTATCTGTAGCAATGCTACCACTTGCAATGAATAATGATCTATCTTTGGCAGTGGAGGTCTGTTTACATCGAACATCAAAGCCTAATCCAAGACCAACAGAGGATTGTTTGGGACTAAAATTAAAACCTGACTCTAAACTAGCCTGGCCACCATGAGGGCAAACCTGACAAATCAAAGTTATTTTGTTTTCACTCCAACTCTTTGTTTACAGACAAGCAGAACAGGTCTTGTGTGCTGCATCTACATTGATATTGATCAAGAACAGAGTGCATGCAGAAATACGAAGCAAAATTATCTTGACTATAGTATGGTACTTTGGTGAGCTGGAATTCAATTGCAAATTGCTTTTGATAAACTGCTTATAGCAGAATTATCACCCAATCAACACAAAATCAGGTATCATTAGCTCAGTTCACATAAAGACCCAATGATTTTAATTTTTTTCCCATATCTGATCATTACCATAACTAGAATATATATTTTTAAATGCTATTGATTTGTTTAAGATTGAATAAATACATGAGACAACAAGGCCCAATCAAAGCGCAAGAATTTTATCTGAATACACATCAAGCACCGACAAACCAGATAAGTAACTGAGTCCCCCTGGTCCTCACCTTTCACCCCACCAGTTGCCACATGTCTGCCTTCCGCACCGCTCCCTCCGCAAATTCTTCCCTCCCCTCCCACTGGGCGGCAAGAAATGCAACACTTGTCCAGAAGCAGCAGCATACTACTCCGGCGGCTATGCGCCTGCGCACTGCAGCGGGCTGCCGGCGGCGGGTGCGGCACATGCGCAAGGACTTGGCATAGGCGACGTTTCGGGTCCCCCACTGCGCACGCGCGCCACTGGGGCCCGGCAACTCTCTGCGCACGCGCGGCCCACTCAGCCACGTCCCCCACTGCGCAGGCGCAGACACTAGGGCCTGGCAAGGGTCTCGAAATGGCCCAGGCCCGGCAAACGTCGCCTATCTCCTTCGCTCCTTGGCAGATGCGCCGGCGTGCTGCACCCGCTGAGTTTCTCCAGCATTTTGTGTAACCCTCGATTCTCCAGCATCTGCAGTTTCTTCGTTAACAATAAGTAACTGGGTAGCCAGTTTCCACTATCAATATCATTGAGACTGAAATGTTGACACCAGTTACAAGCTGACAACTCCTAGTTCCACCTCCCCATTTACCTTCCACAGGCTACTTGTTGCAGGACTATCTTCCATACCTAGATTCAAATGAGCTGTAATTTCTTACAAAATATAATTAGAAATCAAATCATTGCCCCATCATAGGTTCCATTCAGCTCATCAACGGCGCCCTGCACTTGGAATTTACACCAGGGGCCAATTTGACCACAAACAACTTGCATCCTGCCACAAAAGCTACCCGTTTCATTTGTAACATTTCTGTATCTGCTATCAGTTCCCATCCTTTCTTTTATCCCATTTAGACTCAGTTCGTACAACGCTTCTCTAATCTTCAACATCCAAAGTTTCAGTTTATCATACTTCAACCCAGATTGGGTTAAACTCAGCAACATTATCAGTAAATACCATTCAGATCTTAATCACATTCACAAACTTCAACAAGTAGATTTAGGAGAACAACATGCCTGCTTTGGTGTCACCTCCTGCACCCACACACAACTGACTGACTTCATCCGTTTCACCACCAACTTCCATCCGGCACTCAAATACACCTGGACCATTTCCGACACTTCCCTACCTTTCCTTGACCTCACTATCTCCATCGCAGGTGATAGACTCCTGACCGTCATCCACTATAAACCCACCGACTCCCACGGCTATCTGAACTACTCTTCCTCCCACCCTGCTCCCTGGAAGGACTCCATCCTTATTCCCAATTCCTCCATCTACTCTGAATCTGCTCCCAGGATGAGGTGTTCCACACCAGAGCATCACAAATGTCCTCATTCTTCAGGGAACGGGGATTCCCCTCCCCGACAATAGATGAGGCTCGCACCAGGGTCTCCTCCATACCCTGTAACACTGCCCTCTCTCTCCATCCCCTCACTCGCAACAAGGGCAGAGTCCCCCTGGTCCTCACCTTTCACCCCACCAGCCGGCACATTCAACACATAGTCCTCCGCCAGCTTCGCCACCTCCAACATGACCCCACCACTCGCCACATCTTCCCATCTCCCCCCTTCTGCCTTCCGCAAAGACCAATCCCTCCGCAACTCCCTTGTCAATTCTTCCCTCCCACTCCACCCCTACCTCGGGCACTTTCCCTTGCAACCACAAGAGATGCTACATTTGTCGCTTTACCTCCCCCCTCCACTCAAGGACCCA
Source organism: Okamejei kenojei (assembly GCA_035221665.1). Classification (NCBI taxonomy): domain Eukaryota; kingdom Metazoa; phylum Chordata; class Chondrichthyes; order Rajiformes; family Rajidae; genus Okamejei; species Okamejei kenojei. The sequence continues at coordinate 34,285,074 of CM069131.1, read as the reverse complement.
AGCAGTCGTTCCAGGTCCGACATAGGTTCACCTGCACCTCCTCCAACCTCATCTATTGCATCCGCTGCTCTAGATGTCAGCTGATCTATATCGGTGAGACCAAGCAGAGGCTTGGCGATCGTTTCGCCGAACACCTCCGCTCGGTCCGCATTAAGCAACCCGACCTCCCGGTGGCTCAGCACTTCAACTCCCCCTCCCATTCCGTATCCGACCTTTCTGTCCTGGGCCTCCTCCACGGCCAGAGTGAGCAACACCACAAATTGGAGGAACAGCACCTTGTATTCCGCTTGGGGAGTCTGCATCCTCTTGGCATGAACATCGAATTCTCTCAATTCTGTTAACCCTTGTTGTCTCCTCCCCTTCCTACCTCTCCCTCAGCCATCAGGCTCCTCCTTTTTCCTTTCTTCCCCCCGCCTCCCATCAGTCTGAATAAGGGTTTCGGCCCGAAACATTGCCTATCTCCTTCGCTCCATAGATGCTGCTGCACCCGCTGAGTTTCTCCAGCATTTTGTGTACGCTTAGGAGAACAACAACTTCATGAAGGAGTGAGCTGACAAGGAGTGGTGCCCTCTCATGGGACCCTGAAAGAAACCATCAAGTTGGGAATGGGCTCCACTTAAAATGGGGATCATTGTTTCAGCGAAAATAATAAAAACAATCATAAAGGCTTTAACCTAGTAAGGATAAAAGGCAAAAAACTGAAACAAATGAAAAAGTTATTCATAAATGTTACTTCATATCCTATACTTAGAGACAAGTGAAGAGCTAAATAAGATACACTAAAGCAGATATTAATAAATTAAGTGAATTTTGAGGGGAAAACCAAATTAAAAACCCAGCAACGTAGCGAAGGCTGTGATATGAATGCAAGATGTTTGGAACCAGGACCTAACATACCAGGTTGTAGGGTGGTGAATGCAGAGTTAAGTCCAACCATTAAGCCATTCTACAGCTTTGTCATACCAACAAGCCTAATCCCCTCTGCCCTATTTCAACTAGTCCCCTCTGCCCTAGTTCCCCGTTTTCTCCCCCCTTATTCCTTAATCTTAATGTTACCCTAATCCCATTCAAAATTAGCTTCCCTTCGTTATTCACATTATAGACAAATGCAATCAAGTCCGAATTTTTCAGAACCTATTCTTCCTGCAACCAAAATCCTTACCCACACCATAATCAATTGTTAGGGTCATTTTCCCTATGAACTCCATCAGTGTAGTCACCTGTCAAATGCATGCCTCTTTGTACTGCACAATACTATTGAATCTCAGGTTTCGAGCCTATGCATTATACTGGTATCACTAACCTTTGTGTACCATTTCTCAATGACATCCGTTTTCCAGCCCCCCCCACTCCCTCATCTTTACTATGGATGTCCAGTCACTCTACTCCATCCACCACCAGGAAGGGCTTGAAGCCCTCCGTTTCTTCCTTGACCGCAGAACCAGCCAAGGATCTCCTCCGCCTAGCAAAGCTGGTCCTTACCCTCAACAACTTCTCCGACTCCTACCACTTCATCCAAATCCAAGGCATAGCTATGGGCACTCGCAAGGGCCCTAGCTCTGCCTGCCTCTTTGTAGGATACGTTGATCACGGTTCCAGGCGTACACTGGCCGTATCCCCGAACTCTACCTGTTACATTGACGACTGCTTTGGTGCTACCTCCTGCACCCATGCAGAACTCACTGACTACATCAACTTCACCACCAATTTCCATCCTGCTCTCAAATTCACGTGGACCAGCTCCCTACCATTTCTAGATCTCGCCGACTCCATCACAGGAAACAGACTATTGACCGGCATCTACGACAAACCTACTGACTCCCATAGCTATCTAAATTACACTTCTTCCCACCCTACTTCCTGTAGACTCTATCACCTACTCCCAATTCCTCCCTCTACGCCGCATCTGCGCCCAGGATGAGGTTTTCCATACCAGGGCATCGGAGATGTCCTCATTCTTTAGGTAACGGGGGTTTCCCCCTCTTCCGTTATAGATGAGGCTCTCATTAGGGTCTCCTCGATATCACGCAGCTCCGCTCTTGCTCCCCCTCTCCCCCATTCGTAACAAGGACAGAGTCCCTTGTCCACACCTTCCACCCCAACAGACGTCGCATGCAGCATATAATACTCCAACATTTTAGCCACCTCCAACGTGATCCCGCTAATGGCCACATCTTCCCATCTCTATCCCTTTATGCTTTCCGCAGAGACCGTTCCTCTGAAACTCCCAAGGTCAACTCGTCCCTTCGCACCCAAACCACCCCCTCCCCAGGTACTTTCCCCTGCAACCGCAGGAGATGCAACACCTGTCCCTTTGCCTCCCCCCTCCACTCCATCCAAGGGCCCAAGTAGTCTTTCCAGGTGAGGCAAAGGTTCACTTGCACCTCTTCCAACCTCATCTACTGTATCCGATGTTCCAGGTGTCAATTTCTCTACATTGGCGAGACCAAGTCTAGGCTCGGCGATCATTTCGCTGAACACCTCTGCTCAGTCCATCTTAACTTACATGATCTCCCGATTGCTCAGCACTTCAACTTCCCCTCTCAATCTGACCTTTGTCCTGGGCCTACTCCAATGTCAGAGTGAGGCCCAGCGCAAATTAGAGGAACAGCTTCTCCTATTTCACTTGGGTAGTTTACACCCCAGCGGTATGAACATTGACTTCTCTAACGTCAAATAGCCCTTGCTGTCCCTCTCTATCCCCGCCCGCCTTCCCAGTTCTCCCACCAGTCTTACTGTCTCCGATTACATTCTAGCTTTGTCCACCCACTCCCCTGACATCAGTCTGAAGAAGCGTCTCGACCCAATACGTCACCCATTCCTTCTCTCCAGAGATGCTGCCTGTCCCACTGAGTTACTCCAGCATTTTGTTTCCACCTTCGATTGTGTACCATTCCTCTTCTATTTTCAGTTTATCTTTTGACACAATCAACCATAATAATCCCCTTGAAGATCTATCCTCCTTCACTTAGCTTTGTTGAACTTTACTACATTTCATGGTCTAATTTCTGATTAGATTGCTGCACCTAAAGCAGGAATCTGGAGGGAAAACACTGAAAAGTGCATGTTTGCAGTCACTAGGAACAAGCTATTATACTATAATGCTATTCAATAACTTCTTTGGTCTTATCTGCTATCAAACAGGGTAATCTTGTCAAAAACACCAAGTAATTGTGAGTGGTAAAGAGAAAAATAAGAAAACTTTGCAATATGAAAAAGACGCCTATTTGGAATATAGAATGTGTTCATTATAAATGACCATCCACAGCCATGATAGAAGCCTAAGAGTTCCTAATTTTTAAGAAATAGACATAGCCAAAAAGCTAAGAAACATGCACATTTATGATTTATTTAAAAACTTAATAAAGTTCAATAACTTAACTTAATATAGTTCATCTTTTACTTAAACATGTAAACTTGCATTTCAAAGAGAGGCTCAGCTGGCTTTAAAAGGTAGTCAGATAAAACCAATATCAAGCTACAATTCCACAGATTAATTCCAAAATGAAACCCAAATTCATTTTATTTTGCTCTCAAAGTATGCTCCATCTCTTGCCCATAATTTTCTTTTTGGCAGTGTCCAAGGAAAAAATTATAAAGGCCCAATTCTTCAATATTTAAATGCCATAATTGGCATTGTTTTATTCACATAAACAAATTGTCAACTCGTGCTTAAATTTTGCAAGCACAAAGATTGCATGGATCAACAGTATTAAGAAATTGTATTTCCATAATATAATTCTCCTTGTGCATTAACAATAATCTTGTAATATAAAAGGTCAATTAAATTATGAAATGAATCATAATTAATATTATTGATATTATCAATGTAAAGGATTATTTTATACTATTCTTATTACAAAGACAATATTCATTTCCTCCATAGCCAATGCTAATTGGCATTCTGAGAACAAGGTTTGGTATTTTCTATTATTTTCCATTTTCGTTTAGAGATATAACGTGGAAAGAAGCCCTTCAGCCCACCATGTCCTCGCCGACCAGCAATCCCCGTACTCTAGCAAAACAAAACAAAGAATTTCACTGTGACATGTCAAAAATATAATTCATTCATTCACTGGCACTATCCTACAATGTTCACAATGTTTCACCACAGCCAGTTAACCATACAGACAGTACTCATGGTCAGGATCAAACTCAGGTCTCTGGCGCTGTAAGGCAGCAACTCTATCTCTGCGCCATCGTGCTGCCCAAGTTCTCGTAGATAGTTTTTTTTGCTTGGGAACATTTTCCATCAGAATGAGGTTTTGGCTTTACAGTTGACAAACGCAGTATGAACAGATATAAATTTGGCTATGCAACCTGCATTAACTTTTCAAACATTAAAGAATGCAAAGATAAAAATTAAAAGAAAAGTGAAAGTAAATATTAAAGAAATTCAAATCCCACATTTTGAAATACTCAAAGGAATTACAGGTCATAATGGTAGGATAATCTGCTGCACCAACAGTGATTCAGGAGACAAAGTAAATTCTCCCTAATTCAAAGCATACAATCAAGTTGTGGGATATCTTCATTTCATGTTATTTATTTTAGGATTTTTTTTTTTACATTCTCTGAAACAAATATTTCCACAAAACAAATGCCTGAGATGTTGGAGCACTTTTACAGATAAGAAAGAAACACACGCATACAGGTGCATTCTTCCTGGAGCTTCCACCCCCCCCCAGAGAAGGAATGCAAAACCCAACAGCAAGTTATTCAGACACAAGAGACAAGATGTTGGAATCTTGAACGACAAGAAACTGTTGCAGCAACTCAGTGGGCCAGGCAACATCTGTGGAAGGAAATGGACAATGTTTAGGGCCAGAATCCTTCTTTATTGAACCTCACTCCCAAAACAGAAAATAGGACATGAAGACTTGAAGCAGCACGGTGGTGCAGCCGTTACAGCGCCAGAGACCCAAGTTTGAATCTGACTACGGATGCTGTCTGCATGGAGTTTGATATTCTCCCTGTGACCTGCGTGGGTTTTCCTCAAGAGCTCAGGTTTCCTCCCACACTCCAAAGGCCATAGGTTTGTTGGCTAATTGGCTTGGTGAAAACTGTAAATTGTCCCTAGTGTGTCGGATAGTGCTAGTGTACAGGGCGATTGCTGGTCGATGAGGACTCAGTGGGCCGAGGGGGCTGTTTCCCCACTGTATCTTTAAACTAAGACTAAATTAAACTTAAATGGGGAAGAACATACAAAAGTAGCATGTTATAAGAGAAGATTTCATTTTGTACAAGTTTGGTTTGTTTTAATTCTTACACATGTATCATTTAAGACTTACTGGGAAAATGGCATCTAATCGAGGTAAATTTGGGGGAAAAAAAAGACTAAGTTTGCAATATAAATCCATTGGAAATCATAGGTACATTTTCCCAAGCAAAATTTTATTGCTTTGAGATATGGGTCGACAGTTTGATCAGTTACGTCATTTCAATTTGTGGCTTAACGTATCCAGATGGGTGTATTAATTAAAACAAATAAAGAAAATCTGTCCAAAATAGATTGTGCAGATTATGGCTGTCCATTTGTGAATTTGCTAGATTATTTTTTTTTAGGTTTCATGGCTTTGTGATGCTGTACACCAATACTTTAATTCCATTCTCTGAAACAAGTCATGTTTAAGCAATAGAAATATGGCTACATTTGGGAGAAGGATCACAAGGTGGTAAAACATGCAACAGAAATGTAAAATAGTGAAAGCTATGATATTTTATTTCCGGAATAAACAACATTTGCAAAGTGACAAATGTAACTGATTGTGTTATGTGTTAACATCTGGGACATTATGCCTATACACTTTTTTTGCAAAAGTCTAAAATTAAGTAATATTATTAGGGTTCTGTGAATTGCAAAGTATTTGGACTTCTTTCACTTTCTTTGATTTCAGAAAACAAGAAGTAATTCAAAAAGTGAATTAAGGTGGCGCAATACATGCGTTACTGGACTGGAAATTAAATTTTAAAAACATGTTCAAATTTCACTATGGCATTAATAACTTTAATTCAATAACCTAAATAACTGGTAACAGTTATGGTGACCAGGCACTTTCCAGATTATTGCAAGAATCCATCTGCTTCAATAATGTCAAATGTTACTTTCTTTGTGGTTAATCAAACATTTTCATTTTGAAAACAATTCATGGAACAAAGACTCCTCAATATTAAAAGATCACAGATTTTACTTTAACAGAAAAGATTCATTTTATATGCAATGTGATTGAAAGTTAGCAATTACTAAACTTCAACATGCTCATTGATTACCTGATACACATCTTAACATGGGCCAGACCAATCTCCAGTTAATCAATGTTTTACTTATTACAATTAATACAAATTAACATACAGGGGGAGACAAAAAAATTAATTGTAATCTGAAATACCTTTACAATGACATTATTAACAATAGATTAGTAAAAGTTAATATCAAAATAGATGTACCATTCCAACAAATGCGATTTTTAAAGAAAATTGCACAAATTAAATTTGAACTATTATTGTTTACTTATTTTGAAATGGTTACATTAATAGATGCTCCAAGACGTGTTTAACATTTACATATTCAACAAGTCCAGCCTTAAAAGAAACAAAAGCACTTTTAAGATATGTTTGAGGAAAATACAGATTTGTAAAATTGACAGGAATAGTTCAGAGAACATATTGTAAAAGACGAATATAATAAACTAAAAGATTGAATATACAGAAAAAAAGGAATCCACAAAATCTGTATTTCAGATTTTTATATATTTTAATATATGTACTTCAAACATCTTAGAAGCCCGTTCATAAAAATATGGGTATATCTGATGACAATATTGCAAACAAATTTGCATTCCTACAGAATGCAGTAATGAAAGCATCGTTAGTCAATTTTCTATTGTACCGTGCATTTACATTTTTGTATTACAATGATTTCTATCCATCTAATAAACAGATACAATTTGAATCAGATAAAGCTTTACTCAAATTTACAAGCACGCAAGTCATAAGGCTACAAACATTTAAAATTCAAGTAGTTAAGCCAAATTAATTTATTTTTTCTTTGCCAAGGCATGAAGTGATTTTAAGCAATTTCAAAATGAACCACAATTCAGACAAATATTATGAAACAATTGTTTATTGTGCAATTTCCAACTGATCCATCATAACCTATAGCTCTGGTTCAAGATTTGATACTCTGCACAAAGTCAGATCTGTCTGCTTGTAGTACATGCTTTTTATTAAAACAGATACACATATTTACAAATTTGAAATGTCTTACCATCCCAATTTTATTTTATGCCACACAAATTAAAGACCATTCCCACTTCCTCAGATAGAAAATGTTACTCCAACAAGACGGAAGGAAATGAAATATGGGTTTCTGATATAACACTAAACTATACATCACTACATAAATATGGCAGTATCATGGGATATGCTAACTGCAAATACATCAGAGTGAGTGCATTTTTCTCCCCACTCGAACAATGGCAATATCATACACTACAGGCAATGATATAAAGGTCTCCATGCAATGACTGTTTTCTTCCTTCGAACACTATTACACCATTGGCTCAGGTTTAGGGAAACTGATTTACAATATTTCAAGTAGAAAAGTAATCAAAATAAGGCACAATGAATATTACCTACATTTCAATAAATGGAGGGGAAACCAGACTGCAGAGAAATACAGTTTTGTAACATTCAGTGGGGGAATAAATATACCATTTTCAAACTGAGCCAGCACAATCAGTTAACAGTATCCCCTCTTTCCTTTAATTACTGTATACTGACTTAGTGCAGTTTTAAGGGAAAACATCTTTAAATAATCTTGTGCAGAGTATTCAAAAAATCAATTCTAAATCCCAGCTTCCGGTAGAGCTAACCACTTACTGTTATTGTAAAAGTAAGACCACATGCAATTGCTTGCAATGCTGTACATTTTTTTAAAAAATGTACAAATCAAGAATCCCAAGATAAAGAGGCCTTGTTCTGTAACGCCTAGTTTAAATAATCTTGAAACATTGGTAATGTTGGATGGCTTCAGCATATTTACCTTTTCATCCCCTCACCCACTGGCAAACAAAAAACCCTGGGTAAATCAATACCACTGCGCCTTTTTATCTCTGTCTTCATGGATGTAACCTTACCTGACTTGTTACATCAACCACAAAACAATTTTGGCAGCATTTACTGGATATTTTAATTTAAGTCTCCACGTAAGAGTATTTACTTTGAATGCAAAATACATTTCACATTCTATCATTTGTAGCTCATGAAGAAAACAAAAGCTCCAGATATCTGAATAAAATGGGTTGCAGCACTGAATGCTCTCGCTTTGGTTGCCGAACAGTTTTAGTCCTGTTTCGAATGCTCTTTAACGTCTTCCTCATCTGTATATTCTGATGGTTCGTCCCATGGTTTCAACAGTCGGCCTATATAGTCATACTTTTCTGTAAACCAAATAGGCACAGATTTTGATTCAGTAAAACACTGCACTTAAATTATTTTCTATATAATTTTATATAGCAACATCTTATATCCCTCAAACATTGTAAAGCTTGTCCCAATAACTCAAGTAAAAGGCTTCAATTATAAAAATGCAATCATTTCCATACAATGGATCCTATTATTTAATATTGACATCCTCTGCTAATTTGCAAGATTATAATTTCAAAGGGAATTGTCCTGGCCTGCATTTCCCTCCATCAGAATCAGGTCAGTATGACTGGAAAACATACAATGATCTTGCAATCACTATCCTAAGCTCGAGTTATACCAGCATACTCCAGAAAATAAAAATGCAAATCAGTGCAAAAAAAAAGCTATAAAGATTAAAGCCATTAGTTATGCACATGAAACATAAAATGCTTAATACAACTTCACTGCACCCATTTCTTTTAACATCCCTGATTCTTGTACTGGAAAAATGCATCTGAATAAAAATATCCTCAGATAAATACTTGTTGCTAAATATTTTAAATACCACAAAATGTCAGAAATAATTATTTGGGCTTATATAAAATGGCAAAAATAATGGTGTGTAAATGCAGGAAATTCACACTCTTTCGTCTTGTCACTGAGACCTGAATGTTGTAGAAACAAGGAACTGCAAATGCTGGTTAATACACAAAAGGACACAAAATGCTGGAGTAACTCAGCAGGTCAAGCAGCTTCTCTGGAGAACATGGATATGTGACATTTTGGGTCTCAACTGCTGAGTCACTCCAGCACTTAGAAACCTGAATTTTCATGGAATAACATGCCACAGAAAAGCCAAATTTCACTGAGAAATATGGTGAAATCTAGGGTAAATTTTGCAGAAAACTTGATCCAGTAATGTAACACTCAAAATTTGGTGCACATGTTCACTCATTGCAATTTCACCAATATGGAAATACAAGGAACTGCAGATGCTAGTTTACAAAAGAGAAAATGCTGGAGTAATCCAGCAGGACAGGGAGTATCTCTGGATGAGGGTACACAAAAGGCTGGAGAAACTCAGCGGGTGCAGCAGCATCTAAGGAGCGAAGGAGATAGGCGACGTTTCGGGTCGAGACCCAAATTACGGAGACAATATCTCTGGATGATATGGATACACAATATTTTGGGCCAGAGTTTCAGTAATACATTTGCTTCCTGCAACATAACCACCATGTCAAAGCAGGGTAACTATGCAATGCCCAGGAAAAATCTCAAAAATCTCAATCTGATACCCAAGCAAATAATATTGTTTAATTTTTCTGGTGGTGCACATCAGAAAGGGATCAACTGATCAAAACTTGACATTTCAACTTCTGCTAAATTTCCCGAGAGGTTTAACTATTTTTTTTTTTTAAGTGTTACACACTGGATGAACGTATGTTAACTTTGATTGGAGTGATAACATCATAAAATAAATACAGAATAAAAAACAGTATATACATGATGCCGCATTGCATGGAGAGTTTCCAAAATATTTCACACACAAATGACAGAAATTAAATGAGTTACATGTAATCTGATGAGTCTTATCTGGAAAATATCCCAACATAGGGGAAGTACCTACTTGAACTGCTGAAGTTCATCTAAGGTTTGTACTTCCAATGTTGTTGGGTAGGAAAATTAGACCTAGCAGTATATTTTCAAGTCTGGATAGTGTACAATTAAATAGGGCAACGGGGGTGGGGCTCCCACAGGACTTCTGCCCTTGTTCTATTTGGAAGCAGAGGCAACAGGTGAGGGCAGAGTTATTAAAAAGTCTTGGCAAATGATTAGCATGTTACAGACGGCACCACACTGCAAACATAGTGTGCCCGTGATGGAGGATGTCACGTTAATGAAGGATGGAATGGCACTCAGGCAAGCTGATTTGAATATATTGCTGGAACTGAAAATATTCAGGCAAATGGAAATTATTCCAGCACACTTTTGACTGGTGTTTTGTAAATGATGGCAAGGCTTTGGGAGTGAGATGCAACACTTGCCACAATATACCCAGTCTTCTTCCCTTTCTTGTCGCTTCAATGTTAGTGATTGGTCCAGTGAATTCGCTGGTCACTGGTACATTGATAGTAGGAGATATCCTGGCCAATTTTATGGCTACCATGCTTTATAACTCTGAATAAATAATCTCCCCCTTTCAAAATCTCCACCAGGAACAACTGCTGGAGATTACAAAAACATAACAATGCATTTATTCACATGAAATACCCAATTTTCAATTTCATTTTCTTCTCCAGAAGCACTAAAATTATTTTGTCCTGCCTTTCCATGTCCATCTTTCTGCTTTGTTTAAAGTTCCCCAGGTTTCTTCCAATGTAACAGCAACAAACTGAAAGGGTCCCAGCAAAAATCACAAATGAGTTTTTGCTACGATTTGATCACTTGACCTCTGCTGCCTATGACAGTTATTTATATGATCTTCCTCCAAAATCTCTCAATTTTCCACAGTGCTATTGCCCTTTCATGGTTCCATACAATGTACCCCTGTGTTCTTTTCTTTCATTGTGTGCTGACCCAATGACAACCCCAAAAATAATTTCAAATCTGCATATGGACAGTACCCTCCATAATGTTTGGGACAAAGACCCATCATTTATTTATTTAAAAACATTATAGAGGGCACTGTAGGATAAGTCAGTATCAGGGTGGAAATGTCAAAGACTAGTGGACATGGCTTTAAGATATGGGGACAAAGTTTAACGTCAATAAGCAGGACAAGTTATTATTTAAACAAAGATGGTGGCGGGTGCCTGGAATATGCTGCCAGGGTGGTGGTGGAGGCTGAAACGATAGTGTGACGTACAATAGCTTTCAGATAGGCACTTGAATATGCAGTAATGGAAAACAATGGATCATAGGGATAAACTAATCTATCAAGCAGATAGATTAGTTTATCTCTGCATTATGTTTGGCACAGACACTGTGGGCCGATGTACAATACCCCCTCCACCCCACTGCTTTTTTTGGGCTCTGGATTTGTGGTTCTGAGGTGGCTCGTAAGGCCAATATGGGCACCACTGTTTCGTCTACCGATGGTGACCTCAAGGGACTGGTTGGGTCATTTGAGTGCGTCTTCCCTGAATACAGAATTTCTGTGTGTTCCTGATGCATGGCCTGGAGATTATCCAATATCTACTTTGTTCATTCCCAAATTTGAGTGTCATGCCTAGTGGTTCCCAGGCGTCAGTGGAAAAATCGTATTTCAAAGCAGCTTTAAGCACATCCTTGAGTCTTTTTATTTGTGTACCCCCCCCTCCCCCCCCCCTCCAACAAAGCTTGGAATGGAGTGTCTGTTTCGGTAGCCTGGTGTAAGGCATGCAAACAATGTGGCTAGCCAGATGTAGCTGACTAACTTTAACCAGGCCCTCATTGCTGGGAATATTCACCTGCGAGAGGACATCATTGTTGGTCCGTTTATTCTTCCAGTGAATTTGGAGGATTTTGCAGACATGATTGGTGACATTTTTCCATTGCCTTGAGATGTCTGTTGTAGGTAGTTCACATCTCAGAAGTATATAGGGCAGGGATCACTGTGGCCTATTTGAGTTTTGTGCCAAGTCTTGCATTATCATTGGTATCCATGTCTACAGCCACCAAGACCCCACACGAATTCCATCCCCAAACCCCTTTGCCTTTCCTTCTTTGACCAAGTATTTATCTTCCATCGAATATCTCCTTTTCCTGCTCACAAATAAATACAATTTGAGTATTAGAATTCCAAATGAGAAATGTATGAACCAAGAAAAAATGTAAACAGTTGAACAAATTCCCTGATGGAATGCATCAACTGATATTAAATATAACCAGCAAAAGACAATGAATACTTGCCCATGAATTGCATCTCCCATTCTCTAACACTCTCCATCTGCACAGCACTTAAATCAGAAAGATCATCAAATTCATCCCTCAGCGCTTCTTTATCAAGACAGAAAGTAGCCAGTCCTCTTGAGGCATTTCGGCCAGCAAATATACCATATGGGCCATCTGTAGTGACAGGGTGGGGAAATAGGGAGAACAGTTAATGAATACGCTATTACTAACTGGTTAAGTTGCCAAGTGAAAATAGATTTGGTCTAGAATTAGAGCTGGAAATAAATTCTTGAATATTTCATCATATAGATAAAACAAAGGCAATTTTATACCACAATGTTGCTCGTGAAAATAATTAAGAATCTGAAAAGGCATATCAAACAGGCTATCATAAATACATCCCTTATTCCATTCTTCAGAAAGAAACCCAAAGTGGAAATGATGGGCATGTGATGTATAATGATTTTTTTCAAATCACGTTAGTAGGGTGTCAGGGGTTATGGTGAGAAGGCAGGAGGAAGAGGATAGGACGGAGAGATAGATCAATCGTGATGGCACAGTAGACTTGATGGGCCGAATGGTCTAATTCTGCTCCTGTTACTTATGACCTTACCTCTCAACAAGAGCACTGTGTAGATAAACACTCAGATTATCACATCATATTCAAATACACGCACTCCAAACCAGTTAGGGGGAGGTACAAATACATGTACCAATTCATGCAGACATTGAGATCATCTATGCTTTTCAAAAGCCCTTAAACTTCCAAAATAACATCTACGGCTGCAGATTTTCTATGCTCAAAGGAAGACTATTGGAGTGCTTCAGCTATGAAGAGAAAGTGGAATGGCTGGTTTTGTTTTTCTTAGAGCAGACAGAGGACTAATTGCAGCCAAGACTTTTTGGTCCATCTTTAATTTTTAAAGCTAGACTGATCAAAGAACATCAATTCGATATTGAGATAGTGTCACAATTAATGCATGACTAGGAGAAGATTGTGATAAAATGTTTTAACTTGCACGGTATTATAACATCATATGTTAATTGGCTACCTATCTGTACCAAAGTTCAGTAATAATGAAACATTAGCTGTACCACAGGGATCAGCAGTGAGACCATAACTATTTGTTATATACTTTAATTACTTGGATGTGAATGTAGAAGATATAATTCCAAATCTGCACATTGGTAATATTGTTGACAATGAAGGCCGCAAAATGATGTTTATCAATTGGTACATTGGGCAGAACAATGGCATATGTTTAGAGAATAAAAAAAGGGTGGACTGTACACCATGAATGGAAGGACACTTATACGTTGCGAGGAAGAAACAGATGGACAGATAGACAAGAGTGAAGGCAGCATATAGGATGCTTGCTTTCATTAGCCAGGGCATAAAATACAAGAGAGGCCATGGGATAATTTAATGATGCACTGATTAGGCCACAATATTGTATTCAGTTGTTGCCGCACTGTAAGGAGGCTGCGATTGCACTGGAGAGGACAGAAAGATATTTCACGAGGAAAATACCTGGAATAAAGCGTTTGTTTTTCTTGGAGCATGCAGAAGACTAATTGCAGCCAAATGGAACTGTGGAGGGATGTGATAGAGGTATTGAAAATTTTGAGAAGACAGTGAGAATTTTTCACATGTACATAGGTTTATAATGAGGTTTGGAAGTTACCAAAAGAAGAATGTTTTCACCCAGAGATTGGTTGAAGTCTGCAACATATTACCTCAGAAGGTGGTAGAGGCAGCAGTATCTGGATGAGCTATTGAATTGCCATGGCATAGTAGGCTACACAAAATTAATACCTAGTGTACTAAAATAGTATGATTTACCTGGATAGCGTACAAAAACAAAGCTTTTCATTCTTGGTACAATAAATAAATAAACCACATGAAGGGCCAGTTTCTGTGCTGCATGACATTGATGACATACTGTGCTGTATGACAATGACATGATAATCTTGAACTGCAGAATCATCGTGATAATAAGTTAGCCCCTAGGGGTAATTCGACAAGCAGATACAAATTCAGGGAAATCATTAGCTGGAAGAGATTGGCTGTGTTAATCAGCTGAGATACGAACTGGCCGTAGGGAAACAAATAAAAACCTACAATCATGCTTTCTAAATCAGCAAATCCATGTTCCCTGAAGAGGACAATAAACTGAGACCCAATACGGTTAACTGATTAATTAATTGGAATCAAAGATCAAATAAAGCAACATGCAAATTGAATATAATTTAGAGATTCAAATAAAAATTTTGGACCTGCTGTAATATGGTCGAGATGACAATTTTAGTTGAAAACATTTAAAAAACAATACCAAGCACATTTCACATGCATTTACTTAAACATCCACCACATGTGAAAAAGTCTGTGCTGCTCCTTCCAAAATCTGGAATTACGGTGCAAATTTCTGATAATATATTGCAGAGCAAATACTTTGACACTTAAAAGAAAGAGGTTTGCATATAGAACAGCGTCAGATATTGGAGCAAAAACAGAAAACTGTAAAACCCGAATGGGTTGATTGCATCTGTGCCGACAAACGGTGTATATCAATGTTTCAGGCTTACACCTTGCTTCAAGACTAAGAGGAAAAATAGCCATTATATTACAGTGTGAAAGAGGGGTGGAATAGCTGAAAAAATGGAACCAGAGTAGGGCTGATGGGGCAGATGGGAATGGCAAACTAAAGGAGAAAGAAAACCAAGGCAATTAGTGCGTGTGGGAGAACACAAGTGGTAGTTACTTGAAATTAGAAATTCAATGTTCATACCAGAGGGTTGCAAGCTACCCAAAAGGAATACAAAGTGTCATTTTTCCCAATTGCACTTGACCTCACCCTAGCAACAAAAGGCAAAAAACAGACTGGTGTAGGAATAGGATGGGGAGTTAAAATGACCGCAATAAGGTATTCCGAAAAACGCAAGGAATCATGGGATTTGTCAATGGTCACCCGCAATAAACATTCTCGGCGACTGTGCTGCTGCATGTGTGCAGACCTGCGTTTCGTCCGTGCTCGGGGACGGGCCCGGGTCTCCGGCTCTGTTGAGTTGCTGCTCAGCCGTCCCCTCCCGGGTGTCCCGTCCTTGACCGGGGGCAGCCGGAGATGTCCGGGATGGCCCTGGACTGGCGGAGCGCTGGCCTGTTGCGGTGGCGGCCCAGGCTTGCAGCCGGCATGGAGAAAAGCACTAACTCCACTGCTCCGGGCCGGTGTTGTCGGTCCAGAGCGGTCGGTTGGTCCGGCGCACAGGCCGAGTTGGGCTGGAGTTGGTGCTTCTTCCCCGCACTGGCTGTGGGCCTGGGCTACCGCTGCAACAGGCTGATGTCACATTGGTCCGGGGTCCCCCCCGGCCGTTTCCGGCCGCCCCCGGACAGGGATGGGACTATCGGGGGGAACTGGGCAGTGGCGCTTTGGCGGCGCCAGGGACCCAGATCGACCCTGGCTGCGGATGGGGCTCGTGTGCATGCAGCGGCGCAGCTGCCTGGAGTGTATCGCGAGTTACCTATTGTAGATCAAACAGCATTGCTGATTTGATCAGTCTGGTTTTGCTGATGATGACCTGATCCATAATCCAGGTCAGGTTTCCCACACCACCGCCACCTCGCGCATGCGGGCAGCCATGTTGTGTTTTAGTTTTAACTTACGAATCGGAGACTACAGTACTCATCGCGATGGTCTCTGTATGTATACAAATTAAAGTACTTGTTATGATATATAATGACTCTGTATCAGAAGTACTTTGACGCCGTACACGGAGGACATCCTGGTTCTGAAGCTACGATGCGACGAGCAAAGACCATGTTTTTCTGGCCTGCCATGTCAGATTATATACACCAGAGGGTGCAGTCCTACGCTGTGTGCAACAGCGTGGGGGCTCCACATCAACAGAAAGAACCCCTTTTGCAGCACCCAGTTCCTGACTTGCCATGGTAGCTACTGACATTTTCAACTGGCATGACAACCAATATTTGGTCCTGGTTGACTCTTACTCCGGGTGGTTTGAGATCGATCTGCTCCCCACAGCTTCTGCTGCGGCGGTCGTCAAGAAACTTGCGAGGCATTTTTCAGTCCACGGGGCACCTCAAACCCTCATGTCTGACAATGGTGGCCAATTCACAAGTCAGCATTTCAAAGACTTTGCAAAGGAATGGGATTTTAAGCACATCACCAGCAGTCTGGAGTACCCCCAGTCGAACGGCCTGGCTGAGCGGGCCGTCCACAGTGCAAAGGAGCTCATGGAGAAGTACAGCAGGGTCGGGTCTGACGTGTTTTTGGATCTTCTCAATCTCCGCAACATTCCATGTGATCCCACACTCGGTTCGCCGGCTCAGCGACTCGTGTCCAGACAGACCAGGGCTACTGTTCCAGTCTAGAAGCAGCTGCTCCAGCCACAAGTCTGCAAGCCCGAGGTGGTTCGGGCGATTCTGCAGCTTAAAAAACTGACGCAGAAGGCGTATCACGACCGTTCTAGTTGTCCTCTCCAACCATCGTGGAGGGCCAGGTGGTCCATCTCCAGACCCAAAAGGTACCCATACGGTCAAGGAGATGTGTCCAGAACCAAGGTCATATTTGATTCAATCTGGCGGAGGTGTCTACAGACGAAACCAACGACATATTCTGCCAGTAAAAGGGCCGGTGCCATTGAGGCAGGTCCAATATGATAATGCAGATGGTGTGCTGTGGACAGAGGATGGAAACGACTATCTGAATGAGGGGCATGTGACAGCAGGGTGAGCAGTTCTCCGATCAGAACTTTGTTTCTGTACCTGCAAAAGGACTGCCAATGGGGCTGGTGCCGATGACGAAGGCCCCTGTGAAGCCCGTCGACAAATCCCATGCGAAACCTGTGCTGGTTGAGTTGTCGTCTGCCAAGAAACTCCCGATGGAGGCCATGCCTGTGGCGACATCTCCTGTGAGGGGCATGGCTGAAGGCCTGTACCGTACGCCTGCAGAACGGGTCAGCAAGCTTGTGGCCAGATACGGGATTATGTCTAGATGCAGATCTTGGACTCTAATTAACTATAACCGACGTTACTTATATTACTTGCAGTATTTCCGCCATTGCTTTATTGTGAGATGATAGTTAATTTTTACAGCTTCGTATACATATTACTCCTGATTTCTTTATGTTTGCCCTTTGGGCAAAAGCCCAAGAAGGAGGATGTAGATCAAACAGTGTTGCTGATTTCATCTGTGTCTGGTTTTGCTGATGATGACCTGATCTATTATCCACGTCAGGTTTCCCATACCACCGCCACTTCGTGCATGCGGGCAGCCATGTTGTGTTTTAGTCTTCTTACGATTCGGAACCTTCAGTACTCATCTCGATGGTCTCCGTTTGTATACAAATTAAAGTACTTGTTATGATATATAATGACTCTGTATCATAAGTACTTTGCACACCTATGACCTGGGCACTCGCAGTCGGAATACCGAACTTGTTTATTGGATGTGGCAGTCATTGAGGAGACTGGACGAGTGCTCTGCAAAAAAGGTTTGTCTATGCTTGGTTTCATCAGTATATGCGTAGAATGTAAACAAGACATGAATAGATAATAGTTATTGTATCTAGGAAGTCTGCAGTTTAGACGAGGAGAGGTTATACAACAAAAACGCACCTTGAAGGACCGAGGGCAGTTCTGAACATCACATCTTAAGGGAAACATGCTGCCATAGAGGAATGAACTGACTTACCAGAATGCATTTAGGCACGATTAGCACATTTTAGACCCTGAATTTCATTATTAAGTGAACCTAGTCTACAAGTTTTATGAACGGCAAATATTCTTGAATTTTTTGAAGAGGTGACATGGAGAGTTGATGGACTGGAACCTACTGAAAAGGTATATTTTAGGTGACTCAGAGGTTGCTGCAACATAAATTAAGAACCCAAAATATTGCAGAGAGTGTGTTAGACTGAAAAGTGGTTGTCACATTAAAAAAAAGTTGGAATAGAGGAGTCCTTATCTGGCTGGAGGGATGCAACTAGTGGAGTGTCTCAGGGATCAGTGCTTGGGCCTTAACTGTTTACTAACAGGGAAGGGCATGCTGTGAAGACGACATTGTGATCACGCAATGAGGTATAGAAAAAGTGATTGAGCAAAACACCTGGGAAAAGGAGTTTAATCTGTGGAAGTGTGAAGTGAAGTACGTTGGAAAGAGGAATCAAAAGATAAATGGAGAGAAACCGCCATGAGTGAAATTCAGAGGGATCTGGGTGTTCCAATGCATAACTCATAAAAAGCTACCAGGCAAATCCAACAAGTAATTAAGACGACAAATGGCATGTCGTCCTTTATTGCAAAGGGGTGTAGTTTAAGAACAGGAAGGGTTTATTACAATGAAACAGGGTGCAGATGAAGTAGGGTGTAGATGAAGTGAGACCAGTAAAACAGGGTTATACAGCCCGTGTCATACAGCATGGAAACAGACCCTTTGGCCCAACTCTCCCATTTTGTGTTTTTGTGAAACTAAGTGGTTGAAAACTTTTTCAGTCAGTGGGTTAAAGATTGAAGGTGAAGGTTAAAGCCAAGCCATTGACCACTTCTTCCAGATTCCACATTACCACGGTAACTTCAATTCTTATCAAGCATTTATCTATCTTTTCAGTATAAACATTCAAAGACTGTCTCTGCAACTGAGGAAAACAGCTACAAATATTCATATACACACACCAATTTTTTTTTTGCCATTGACTTTTTTTTTAGAAATCATGCCCCAAATGCTAGATAAAAATTAAACATTCCCGCAATATCCACCTTGTAAAGATGCACAATCACAAGATCATCTCTATATTGCTAAAACTCTCAATCTGTTTGTTTGCCCAGTTTGTATTTGAACAATAACTGTACACGATAGCGCTACAATTTTAGGACCACCTTACTCACCGTTGTCCTGTGAAGTAAATGAAACAAGTTTGTTCTGATTGATGGTATATTTTACGTTATTGACGTTTAAAACTTTTTTTTAAAACTGCGCCCCCACTTGCCATCTTTACTTGACAGGAGTCACAAAGGACACCCCACGGGTTCTCAGCGCCGCCTTCGCACAAATTTCAGACCGCCATCTTTTTTCCCCATCAGTACGGCGACCCGACAGCTCCACAGGTAAGTTTCTATTTTAATTTCTGCCCCCCCCCCACCCCACCACCACCAGAGCTGGGGTTGGAGACAGGGCCGGGGTCAGGGAGAGGCCATGCCTGGTACCCTCGGACTCTCCCTCCCCCTGGACGCACGACAGCCCCACCTCAAGCCCTCCCCTGGCTCCAGAACGCCCCCCCCCCACCCCGCCCCAAGTGCAACTTCATTGCTGCCCAGCTGACGAAAACGGGGCTGGCAGTGGTTTACATCGAGATCCTGAGGTGAGGGGGGGAGGGGGGGAAACTGGGGGGATTGAGGGAGAGGAGGGGGTAGGGAGGGGAAAGTGGGGCAGGTGAGGAGGAAGATGGGGAGGAGGGGTAAGGAGGGTAGAACGAGGGAGTGGGGAGGAGGACAGGGGAAAGAAGAGGGAGGGTGACGAGGATGGAGAGGGAGTTCTGGGGGATGAGGGGGAATGGAGGATAGGGGTAGGAAGAGGGAACGAGAGGCGCAGTTGGGGGAAGGGTTGCCGTGACTCGCGTCACAACAGGGATCTCTGGCGTCACAACGGGAGCCCCTCAGTCGCGCCGGCGCAGTTTGGGGGCTATGGGTGAGTGGTGGAATATTGCATTGGGGGAACGAAACCCAATTGGGTTCCTCCACATTCAACAAATTATGCTAGGGTCAAATATTCATTTTAAATCTTCAAATTGATATGAATGTTCACCAAACAGGAAGAAAGATTCTAAGGGAAGTAAGAGGAAACCGTGGCTGACAAGGGAAGTTAGGGATAAAAAAACCTAAAAGAAAAGGTGTATAACATAGCAAAGAGTAGCAGGAAGCCAGAGGATTGGAGAACTTTTAAAGGACAACAGAAGGTAACAAAAAGGGAAATACGGGCTGAAAAGATGAAGTACGAGGGTAAAATGGCCAAGAATATAAAGAAGGAGAGTAAAAGCTTCTTTAGGTATGTTACGAGAAAAAGATTAGTAAAGACAAATGTGGGTTCCTTGAAGGCAGAAACAGGTTAAATTATTATGGGGAACAAGGAAATTGCAGAAGAGTCGAACAGGTATTTTGGTTCTGTCCACTAAATAAGACACAATCTCACAGATGTGAACTGCGAAGAGGATGCTAGTAGGTTGCAGGGTGACTTGGACAGGTTGAGTGAGTGGGCAGATGCATGGCAGATCTGGTCTGGACTGACATTTTCAACCTGTCACTTGCCCAGGCAGTTGTCCCCACGTGCCTTAAAACTACCTCCATCGTACCAGTGCCAAAACACTCCACTGCGGTGAGCCTCAATGACTTCTGCACAGTTGCACTCACCCCTATCATTGCCAAGTGCTTTGAAAGGCTGGTCATGGCGCACCTCAAATGCTGCCTACCTCCCACTCTGGACCCCTACCAGTTTGCATACCGCAAGAACAGGAGAACGGAGGATGCCATCTCAACGGCACTCCACTCCACCCTCTCCCACCTCGACAACAGAAACACTTATGTGAGAATGGTGTTCATCGACTACAGCTCAGCATTCAACACCATTATCCCCTCTAAATTGATCGCCAAATTTGATGACCTGGACATCACCCCTCCCTCTGCAATTGGTTACTGGACTTTCTAACCAACAGTCCACAGTCTGTTAGGTTGGATAACCACTCATCTTCTACCCTCACCCTGAACACTGGCGTACCCCAGGGCTGCGTGCTGAGCCCCCTCCTCTACTCCCTCTTCACCTACGACTGCATACCTGTACGCGGTACCAACACCATCATCAAGTATGCAGATGACACGACGGTGATTGGTCTCATCAGCGACAACGATGAGTCGGCCTACAGGGAGGAGGTTCAGCTCCTAACAGCATGGTGTGCCGACAATAACCTGGCCCTCAACTCCAAGAAGACCAAGGAGCTCATAGATCAAGATATCGAGAGGCTGCACGCACAACCCCGTCCATATCAACGGGACGGAGGTGGAATGCGTCTCCAGCTTCAGGTTCCTGGGGGTCAACATCTCCGATGACCTCTCCAGGACTCACAACACATCCTCGCTGATCAAGAAGGCTCACCAGCGTCTCTTCTTCCTGAGGAGACTTAAGAAGGTACACCTGTCTCCCCATATTCTGGTGAACTTCTACCGCTGCACCATCGAGAGCATCCTTACCAACTGCATCACAGATGCTGCTCTGTCGCCGATCTGCACACCCAACGCATCACAGGCTCCTCACTCCCCTCCATTGAGTCTGTCCATAGTAAACGATGCCTGCGCAGGGCGCATAGCATCGCCAGGGACAGCTCACACCCCAACCATAGACTGTTTACCCTCCTCCCATCCGGGAGACGCTACAGGACTCTCTGCTGCCGTACCAGCAGGCTCAAGAACAGCTTCTTCCCTGCGGCTGTCACACTTCTCAACACTGCTCCTCAATGATTGCCTGTCTCCACCCCTCACCCCCCCCCCCCCCCCCAGACTATCCAATCACCAGCAAATTGCACGGATACCACTGTATATATGTATAGATGTATATACTCATACTACTGCGCAATTACTTGTTTATTCGTAAGTTCGCCCTTCGGAGATACCAACTGCATTTCGTTGTCTCTGTATTGTACACTGCACAATGATAATTAAAGATTGAATTGGAAAAAAAAAGATGCAGTATAATGTAGATAAATGTGAGGTTATCCACTTTGGCAGCAAGAACAAGGAGGCAGATCATTATAATCTCAATGGTGTCAGATTAAGAAAAAGGGAAGTGCAACGAGACCTGGGTGTCCTTGTACACCAGTCACTAAAAGTAAACATGCAGGTGCAGCAGGCAGTGAAGAAAGCTAATGCCATGTTGGCCTTCATAACAAGAGGATTTGTGTATAGGATTAAAGAGGTCCTTCTGCAGTTGTACATATACAATTAAAAAAGGACTAAACAAGCAAGATGCAGGAAAAAAATGTTGGGGACGTCTAGAACGACAGTCTAAGAATAAAGGGGTCATTTAAAACTGAGACGAGAAAAAAACGTTTTCACCCAGAATTGTGAATTTGTGGAATTCTCTGGGGCCAATTCACTGGATGAATTTAAAAGAGAGTTAGCTCTAGGGGCCAGCGGATATGGGGAGAAGGCAGGCACGGGTTACTGATAGTAGATGATCAGCCATGATCACAATGAATTGCGGTGCTGGCTCGAAGGGCCAAATGGCCTCATCCGGCACCTATTTTCTATGTTTCTAACATCAAGCCAATTGGCAAAAGACTGGTATATCGAGTTACGTCACAGATCAGTCATGATTTTACTGAAAGGTGGAACAGGTTGAAGAGGCTAAACATCCTATTACTGTTTCTATACTCAACTAACAAGAGCCAAGTATATTGTTCATTGCCTCTCCCACCTCCATATCATAGTATCAAGACTTGTGGAAAGAAAAGTGCTTTATGATGATTTTGTTTGAAACCTGAACTTGTGGACTTGTACTAAGAAACAAGTTTCATCAAAACAGAATGCATTGTCATTCATTATAGGCTGCCAACGCATAAATAGAGCCATGTGGGAGGTTAAAGCACAAACTATTTGTCGACACCTATATTATCTTAATCTGCTACTTGATGCATTGATAAATAATGGGGAAGTGATCAGCAAATTGAGAGATTGACAGAACTCTCAAAATAGTATGTTCAGAAATTAATGTTTCTTGAAACTGTACTTGAACTCTTGGAGTTTCCATCCACAGTGTACTCAAGAACATGAACTATGAATTCAGCATTACCATGAAGGAGTCACCTCCATGGAAACAAGGAAAGCTCAGAGTACAAAAGATGAACTTTTGTGTTATCACACAATGCTAAAGTGAATTTACACTATCTGCCTATCAGAGCAAGTGATGAGTAACATCATCAATCCACTGGTATCTTCTGTCAAATGATACAACAATTCTTGCAAACTGTGACAGTGGAAGCAATCCAGAACTCCAGGCTTTAAATTCAGATATGTCAAAACATGTTATAGATTTTTCCACATGACAATTTTAAGTCATTGTAACTTTTTTCCTCAGCAACTCACATCCTTTCTATTCAGTATCTAAAGTCTTTGCAACCTATGGGACAGATATATAATTATGCTGGCTCCCCCAATTAAGCAAATGCAGATAATTTAACGACTAGGTATGTTTTCAAATGCAAATAGTTTACACTGCTACACATCGCCAATGTTTATTTGACACCGGCAAAGACTTGGCCAGAAACTGTTTAAAGAACCTTTGTTAGGTCCAAAGAGTAGAAATTAGTGCTAAAACCAAGGAATTATTTTATTTTGCACATCCAGGTCAAATATTAGTGGACATCCTGTGTATTTGTTCAGGTGGACCCAAATATTGTCAGGCTATTCAGAAGAGCTGTTAGGGTCTGGGTCAACAATCCCACATCCACCAGTAACATCATAGATTATTAATCTGTGCGCTGATGTTGAAACGTTTGCTACATGCAGTTTGGGTGATTAAAAGTTTAACACTTAAATAGTATTTCATTTGTTGCAAAATACATCGGAATGTACAAGGCAGGAAAAGGAGCCAGATTTAAAAAAAACGTGAGGCCTTTATTGAAAACACAAGAAAAGCATTAAAAAGACTAGAATAAATACCATTACTTTATAAAATTTGGAGTAATAATGCCACACTTGCAAACATCTTAAAGATAGTATCTGCATTGTTTTTAAGGATGCACACAATTGGTAATGAGTTATTAAGCCATTCTTTCAATATTTCAGACTGGACAGGATTTCTCAAAACTGAAATTTGTCACAAGTAAATGTCAAAACTATTGACATAATGCACATACTACACTTTAAGAACTTTAAGTTGCCAATTTAATGAAATTACTAACATCCAAATATAACTTTACATGTTGTTAAATGTTAACCAGTTTGGGCCATATAGAATAAATTCAAAGACATGAATCACAAGATTTGAAATTTTAACCTTGATTTTCTTCCCTTCACAGATGAAGGCAACCTATTTAGTCCAACAATTTCAATTTAAACATTTCCAAGATCCACAGTACTAGCTTTTGGTTTTCTTGAATTCAATGCCACTTTTCAGGAATACTCACCACATGAATCTCTTGTTCAACATTATTTTTGCCTTTTATCATGCTTATAGGTATTAATAAGGGACAGAAGCACAATGACTGTAATTCTCTCACTTAACCACATGCACACTGAAATTAACTTGGACAACCAAATTGATGTGTAAAACTAATTCTTGACATGCAACCTGGATTAAGTTTACCCGAGAAGTTTCAGATTTAACCACAATCACAATGTGATTAAACATTATTCTAACAATTTTCTTCACTGCTTTAAGAACCACCTTCTCCACTCTTCAGTGAATACACATGAACCTTTCCTTTGGTAGCACCAAATGATGATTCTGACGAAGCGTGACAAGACTTGAATGGTCTACAAATGCTGTATGACACTTTGATTTTATTCAATAATTAACACTATACTAAGTAGTCAACAGCTAGTCCCAATTCACCCAATTACTGATTACTAATCATAATCAAATTGATTTTATGTATGCAGAGACATCTTTTACGAAACATCTGATTAAACGTTAAAGTATATTCTATCTAGCAATAATCTATTTGTTTTTAAAACAGCTCATCTTAAACTGCAAACACCTTCACACGGTTCAATAGGAAAAAATACACAAAACAGTTTCTAATTTTAGTTCCTCTACAGCATTATTCAACTATGGATTTTAAGTTCATTTATTTAGAAACATAGAAAATAGGTGCAGGGGTTGGCCATTCGGCCCTTCGAGCCTGCACCGCCATTCAATATGATCATGGCTGATCATCCAACTCGGTATCCTGTACCTGCCTTCTCTCCATACCCCCTGATTCCTTTGGCCACAAGGGCCACATCTAACTCCCTCTTAAATATAGCCAACGAACTGGCCTCAACTACCTTCTGTGGCAGAGAATTCCACAGATTCACCACTGTGTGAAAAATGATTTTCTCATCTCGGTCCTAAAAGACTTCCCCCTTATCCTTAAACTGTGACCCCTTGTCCTGGACTTCCCCAACATCGGGAACAATCTTCCTGCATCTAGCCTGTCCAACCCCTTAAGAATTTTGTAAGTCTCTATGAGATCCCCCCTATCTCACCTATTTAGACAAGATATACAACATCTGAAGCTATCACTGTTAAATTAAGACCTAGTAACACTGACAAATGGAAATATGCTCCAACATATTGTGCAAATGGCACAGAATAGTAAGATTAAATGAGAACTTACCAGTTTGAAGTTTGATCCTTATTTTACGAAGAGTTACGATGAGGGATTTCGTGAAGACCCCGCCACCACACATGCACGACATTCTTCAAAGCAGCGGTGTGAAATACGATGGGATTAAAACAATCTCGGATGCTGCTAATCCACCATCGTAGCTCATTTCTTGCTTTGGTTGGTAGCTGCATAAGTCTATCAAAATGCCCAGCATTCGTTTTTAGTGCTGAGATTTTTGCTCTTTGTAAGTTTTGATAATGCAACGGTCCAAATCGTGCAGCTGGAAATGTAGCTACAAGTTTCCCAATTACCTTGGCAACATGTCGAATAGCCGGTTTCCTGGTGCAGGCAAGGCTATTACATGCCTCTATAATATCTGCCGCTTTGAAATTTGGGAAAATGATAATCATATGATTTGTGTTAATCATGAATCCCAGATAGTCCATAACGACAGAAGACGTTAATTTGGATTTGTCTGGATGGATGACGAACCCCAGCTTTTGGAATAGTGACTTGGTGGCTGTCACAGCTAATTTAGCCAATTCCAAAGTTTTCCCCACAATCAGTATGTCATCAAGATAGGCCATGACTATGTGGTTTTGTCTCCGTAGAGATGCCAATACTGGTTTCAATATTTTGGTAAATAATCTGAGGGCTGTTGTAAGTCCATTAGGCAGTGCTCTATACTGCCACAGCTGCCCCATCCAGACAAATTTCAAATATCTGCGGTGATCTTTACGTATAGGTACTCAATAGTATGCATCTTTTAGATCGATGCAGGCCATGAAGTACCCTCTGGAAATCAGTTGCTTGGCAGTTTCAAATGTTTCGATCTTGAAATGGGTATATGGCACAAAGGTATTCAGTTGAGTTAAGTCGATTATAATACGACATCCACCATCTTTTTTAGTTTTGGTAAAGACGTTAGATACAAACTCAAGAGGTTCATGTACAGTTTTCTCCATTACACCCTTGGTATATAATCTGAATAGTTCTGCATGTTCTTCCACTTTCTCTTTTTATAGAAAGCACAAACCTCTAGCTAGGTACATGTTGAACTGGGGGAAGTTGTTTGTTTATAAATTCAATTTCATAACCTTGAATACTGTGCAATATAAAGGGGTCAGAAGTTATGGAACTCCATGCATCCACAAACAGACACAACCTACTTCCCACTTGTGAGGTTATACATGCAGAATTCCCAAGGGAACCAGACCCCCTTACCCCCATGGTTACCGGTGGAGCTTGGCCTTCCGTCCTTGGTTCTTAGGATGTTGCGGTGCTGTGGTGTGTGGTTGACGCATTTACCAAACTGGTCGCTCTGGGCCTTGGCCTAAAAAAGACCTCTGTGGATGAGGCGCGACCTTTGGGTTTGCACCCGTCACCCTGTCAGGGTGAAACCGGGGCCTGTTGGGGGTTGCATATGGATGCTGCCGTCGATACGCTGGTGGCCTGCTAGAGGAAGGCGGTTTTATCATGCCGACCGCTTCGGCTTCCTCGTCTAGGTCTTTGACCCGTTTCGGCAGGTCATCCCCAAACAACAGGCTTGGTGACGGCGTAGCGCTGGTTTTACACAACCCCGCAAATTTGGGGTTGAGCGTGGGCCGGATAGCTTTTCCTGAAGCAATTAATCTCATATTGCGCGTTACAGAGCAGGGCTAACGCATCCTGCTGCTCTTCCGTCATGTCCACACCATCGACTGACCTGGCAAATGCAGTAATCCCTGAGGTCAGTAGCTTGAGGATTTTCTGAATTTGCAGTTCCTGTGCCCTTATCCCAGGTCTTATATTGCCCCATATGGGTGTGTTGACGGTGGGCACATTCAGCTACACACAATTCTCGGGGGCCAGGTACTTGCCTGTGGTCTCCGTAATTACCTGTTCCTGAAGTTGGTCTGTGGTCAGGTAATTGATACTTGCCGCTAGCCATGGCTGAAGAGGTTGCCCTTTCTGGGATGGCTGTGCGAATTTTGACAGCATCCCCAGAAGTTCCTCTTCCTGCATCCCATGCAACAGGGTCTTCGGTCAACCCCTCTTCAAAGTCAGGCAATCCCTGACTTCTGGCGCTCCCTGAGGAGGGAGAGATGTTGGACAGCCCTGGAAAGGGGCCTGTCGCCGACCTGTATGATCCACGGGACGCAGGCTCCTGCTGGAGTAGGTCCCTCTGGAGCAGCTGCTCCATCATCTGCTCCATGCGGGCAATGCGATCGCCGTTGCTATCTGCAAACGGCAGGTCGTCTTCCCCAGATTCTGCTGAATCAATGGGGCTATAACCGCCAGTTCGCACCCCGTCGGGGTGATGTCTATGGGACTGATGCGGTAGAAAGTCGGTACCAGCCGCTCCAGTGGGGCTATGCGACTCCCGCGCGGATCTGCCGCCTGGTCTTCCGGACTGAGGCGGTGGAGAGTCGGTGCCTGCCGCTCCTGCGGGGCTACACGACTTCCTTGTAGATCTACCGCCAGTCCATGGTCTTCCGGACTGTGGCAGTGGGGAGTCGGGGCCTGCCGTTTGAACGGGGCTCCGTTTTCCGCACTTTTCTGCCGCCAGTCCGTGGTCGTGCGGACTGAAGCGGTGGAGAGTCGGGGTCTTGGCTTCCCCGCTCCTGCGCGGTCCTCCCGCCAGTTCACAGTTTCCTGGACTGTAGCGGTGGAGAATCGGGTTCTACCGACTGAGCGGGGCTCCCCGACTACCGCACTGTCTAGCCGGCCCGAAGTACGGGTGCTGCGGAAAACTCAACGGTCAGCTCCGGGGATGTCGGCCGCTGACCTTGCTCCGAAGTCCCGCGGTCTTCAATGGCATGCTTAGAAGCAGCCCTCTTTTTGCTCCTTGTTCTTTCCATGAAGTCTCTGTAAAAGATTGACAAATACAAAGACTAACCAGCTCAAGGTTAGTAAAAACTTACATGATGGTCCTTTTAAGCTGCCGGAAGAGGAGTTGCGCTCCCCTCCCAGCTTGTCGACTGCAATGCGAGCGACGATATGTCGCGTATGCGTGCTGGCGGGGTCTTCACGAAGTCACTCATGTGACTCCGAAGTAAAATGATTCTCAAGAGTATTAATGCACTTTAACTTCTATGCAATTTGTGTTCCATGGTGATTTGTAAATAATTGAAGGCCAGCTGAATCCACTTAGTCAATTAAAAAAATCACCATCTAATTCCCAGCAAGGAGAGCTATTTGGAGAAAATAAATATGAACTATGCCTGCAGCTTTCATTGGTGACAAGTTACAATTTGGTCTGGAGAGATTACACCTTGAATGGAAATGGATATAAAAGCAATCCTGGAAATCTAAAACAAAATCATAAAATGCTGCACACAATCAGCTGTCAGGCACCAATTACAGAAAAAGAAACAGCTGTGAAGGTCCAAGACCCTTCTAATGAACTGTTTTTCTATCCACAAATACTGTTTGATCTGCCAAGTGTTTCCAGTATTTTCTGTTTCTATTCACGATAGTACATTAACTAATCCGAGACTTTAAAATAAAACAGAATTTCATCAGCAAAGGAGGAAGCATGCGCACCATCTCTCCTGATGATGGAGCCTAGCATGTAAATACAAAAGACAAGGCTTTTTTAAACAGAAGTGTATGACAATCTCAGCCTGATCAACAAGACCATCCCCAACCTGAGGTATGCGGCATGACAGAAACCAACAAATTGACTTTTCCCCATATAATAAAGAAACTGCTGAGGACTCTATAAAGAGCAAAACCTATGGGATCTGGTATAAAACTGAAAACTTGAAATATAATTTCATCCCACTATCAAGCAATTCTGCAAAACTTTCATCACAGGTGTTGAAATGATTTAAGAAAACACAAACACCTTCCCAAGGAAAACATAGAACCATTCGGCCCTTCAGGTCAGCACCGCAATTCAATATGATCATGCCTGATCATCCAAAATCAGTACCTCGTTCCGGCTTTTTCCCCATTTCCATTGATTCCCTTAGCCCTAAGAGCTAAATCTCTCTTGAAAACATCCAGTGAATTGGCCTCCACGGCCTTCTGTGGCAGAGAACTCCACAGATTCACAACTCTGGGTGAAAAAGTTTTTCCTCATCTCAGTCCTAAATGGCCTACCCGTTATTTTTAAACTGTGACCCCAGGTTCTGGACCTCCCCAACAACAAGAACAGTTTTCCTGTATCTACCCTGTCCAATTCTCTAAGAAATTTACATGTATCCATAAGATCCCCTCTCATCCTTCTAAATTCCAGTGAATACAAGCCCAGTCGACCCATTCTTTCATCATATGTTAGTCCCGCCATCCTGGGAATTAACCTGGTGAACCTGCGCTCCCTCAATAGCAATAACGTCCTTCCTCAAATTAGGAGATCAGAATTGCACGCAATATACCCGGTGCGGTCTCACTAGGGCCCTATACAACTGCAGTAGGGCCTCCTTGCTCCGAAACTCAAATCCTCTCACAATGAAGGCCAACATGCCATTGGCTTTTTACAGTCTGCTGTACCTGCATGCTTACTTTCAGTGACTGATGTAAAAGCACACCCAGGTCTCGTTGCACCTCTCCTGACACCATTCAGATAATAATCTGCCTTCCTGTTCTTGCCACCAAAGTGGATAACCTCACATTTATCCCCATTACACTGCATTTGCCATGCTTCTGTTCACTCACCCAACCTATCCAATCAACCTGCAGCCTCATAGCATCCTCCTCGCAGCTCACTGCCACCCAGCTTTGTGTCATCTGCAAACTTAAGATATGTTACATTTAATTCCCTCGTTTAAATCGTTAATATACACTGTGAACAACTGGGGTCCGAGCCTTGCAGCACCCCATTATTCACTGCATGCCATCCTGAAAAATACACGTTAATTCTCTTTGCTTCCTGTCTGCCAACCAGTTCTCTATCCATGTCAATACCCTACCCCCAACACCATGTGCTCTAATTGTGCACACTAATCTCTTGCGTGGGACCTTGTCAAAGGCTTTTTGAAAGTCCAGTTAGATCCGCTGGCTCTCCCTTATCCATCCTACTTGTTACATCCTAAAAAAAATTCCAAAATTATAGTCAAGCATGATTTCCCCTTCATAAATCCATGCCGACTATGGCCAATCCCGTCACTGCTTCCTAAATGCGCTGCTATAACATTTTAATAATTGACTCCAGCATCTTCCCCACTACCGATGTAAAGCTAACGGGTCTATAATTCCCCGTTTTCTCTCTTCCTCCTTTCTTAATAAGTAGAGTTATGCCCGTCTCATTTAGAAAACCTGAAAGGAAACCTCTGGAGACTTTGCGCCCCACCCAAGGTTTCTGTGCGGTTCCCGGAGGTTTTTTCAATTTTTTGAGATAATCACCGGAACATAGAAGAAAGTGGTTTCCGGAACACCAGAAACCACTTTCAACCATTAAGGAGACTGACAAAAACCTCTGGGAAACACATGGAAACCTTGGGTGGGGCACAAAGTCTCCAGAGGTTTCCGTTCAGGTTTCATAAGTGGGACAGGGGCATAACTGTGGACTGGAGGGTAGCCAGAGTGAAGAGACTGTTGGAAAATTATCACCAATGAATCCACAATTTCTAGGGCCATTTCCTTGAGTACTCTGGGATGCAGACCCTCAGGCCTTGGTGATTTATCTGCTTTCAGTCCCACCCGTTTACCTAACACCATTTTCTGACTAATGTGGATTCCCTTCAGTTCCTCCCTCCCACTAAATCCTCAGACCCCTAGTATTTCCAGGAGATTGGTTCTGTCTTCTTTAGCGAAGACAGAACCAAAGTACTTGTTTAACCGTTCTACCATTTTCTTGTTTCCCATTTCACCCGTCTCTGACTAAGCAACCTACATTCAACTTCACTAATCTTTTAATTTTTACAAACCTAAAGAAATTTTTAGAGTCAGTTTTTATATACCCTGCAAGCTTTCTTTCATGCTCTTTTCCCCCCACAATTTGAGATTTGTAATAGAAAAAAATCACATGTGGTTAAAGTGCACATTGTTAGATTTTAGTAAAGTCGATTTTTATACATTTTGGTTTCACTATGTAGAAATTACACCCGTGTTTATTCATAGTCCCCCCCCCACACCCCCCATTTCAAGGCATCATGTTTGTTACACATGGCTTCACAAGTGTTTGTAATTGTTCAGGTGTGTTTAATTGCCTCCTTAATGCAGGTATAAGAGAGCTCTCAGCACCTAGTCTTTCCATCACCTTTGGAAACTTTTATTGCTGTTTATCAACGTGAGGACCAAAGTTGTGCCAATGAAAGGCAAAGAAGCCATAATGAAACACGAATAAAACTGTTAGAGACATCAGCCAAAGCTTAGGTTTACCAAATCAACTGTTTGGAACATCATTAAGAAGAAAGAGAGCACTGGTGAGATTAATCGCAATGGGATTGGCAGGCCAAGGAAGACCACCACAGCGGATGACAGAAGAATTCTCTCTATAATTTAAAAAATCCCCAAACACCTGTCCGACAGATCAGAAACACTCTTCAGGAGTCAGGTGCGGATTTGTCATTGACAGAAGGCTGCACTGCAAGATGCAAACAACTGGTTAGCCGCAAAAACAGGATGGCCAGGTCATAGTTTGCCAAGAAGTACTTAAAAGAGTAACCACAGTTCTGGAAAACGGTCTTGTGGACAGATGAGACGAAGATTAACGTATATCAGAGTGATGGCAAGTGTATGGAGGAGAGAAGGAACTGTCCAAGATCCAAAGCTTACCACCTCATCTGTGAAACGCAGTGGTGGGTGTGTTATAACCTGGGCACATATGGCTGCTGAAGGTACTGGCTCACTTATCTTCATTGATGATACAACTGCTGATGGTAGTAACATAATGAATTCTGAAGTGTACAGACATCCTATCTGCTCAAGTTCAAACAAATGCCTCAAAACTCATTGGCTGGTGTTTCATTCTACAGCAAGACAATGACCCCAAACATACCACTGAAGCAACAAAGCTAAAAAATGGTCAATTTGTGAGTGGTCAAGTCAATCACCCGATCTGAACCCAATTGAGTATGCCTTTTATATGCTGAAGAGAAAACTGAAGGGGACTAGCCCCCCAAACAAACAGAAGCTAAATATGGCTGCAATACAGACCTGGCAGAGCATCACCAAAGAAGACACCCAGCAACTGGCGATGTCCATGAATTGCAGACCAAGCAGTCATAGCATGCAAAGGATATGCAATAAAATGCTAAAAATGACTACGTATAAAAATGGCCTTTAGTAAAATCTGGTAATGTGCACTTTAACCATGTGA
This sequence comes from Okamejei kenojei, assembly GCA_035221665.1. Lineage (NCBI taxonomy): Eukaryota > Metazoa > Chordata > Chondrichthyes > Rajiformes > Rajidae > Okamejei > Okamejei kenojei. The sequence continues at coordinate 34,252,172 of CM069131.1, read as the reverse complement.
TTTTTTTCTATTACAAATATCAAATTGTGGAGTACAAAGGCAAATAAATAAATGATCGGTCTTTGTCCCAAACATTATAGAGGGCACTGTATTACATCTTCTGATCAACAGCACAGAGATGGGAACTTCTTCCACATCTAGGGCACTATTTCTCTCTAAAAGTCAAAACTACTATCATCTTGCTCATTAGAGGACCTTTCTACATTCAAATTAGTTGCTGTATCTCAAATATGCAGACGTACTCATGGAATGTCTTACGGAAATACAAGTTTTTTGGGGAAAGATTTACAACTTTCAAATACACATTCAATTTTTGTTCCATAATTCTGCCTTATAAAAAATGTCCCAACTTCAATGGCCCTTATTGATAGCTTACATAAGAAATATTTTTCCAGGGAACACACCGTGCTCCAGAGGCACTTGCAGAATCTCAGCCTCAATTAGACTCAGAATGAACATGCAGGCACAACCTGTCATGTTTACATTTCTCACACCAAGACAAAATCAAACAATTTAATCGGATTTGAAAGTTGTGCCGGTTATCCAAATATTCTGCTTGTATTTTATTGCAGAACTTTGTAGAGAAAATTTGGAATATGATGCTGATCACCATAAATTACTTTTCATTCCACCAGAGTTATCAGTCAAAATTGTGGTAGAACTGATAATCATCATGTGACAAGCTGAATCATCCAAAGTTCAGCCACATCATTAATCTTGTAAACTTTGTGGTTGGTAAAAACAAATTAAGGGACCAACCTTGTTAGCTTTGAAAGCATCCCAATAAGTTCCATTCTCCCATATCCCTTTAACTTCTCTTGCACATGCCCATGAACTCCCATCAATGGCATTCTTTCAGAATTCATTTTTTTCTCCAAATAGTAGAAATATTCAACAAAAAATCATCACTGTTAAAAAATGTACTGCTGCATAACTAATGGTTGCAATACTCGTTTACTTATCTAATAGTTTCTTGTATTAAAGTCAAACCTATTTTGCTAATTTTAAGATACTCCATGAAAATGTAAGTGGATGAAAGTCAACATCTAACATTTGAAACATATCACAAAAATCTGGAATGCAAAATCTTAATTGTAACAGATCTTTGCCATTTCATGTTTGACAGTGAATTCACCATATGTTTTGATAAAGGAAACATTTTAATCTATTTGAATCACAATGATCAATGCTACTTATCAAGAGAAGCTGGACAATTTGGCTCTACTATTTGGAGTTTAGAACAAGAGGTGGCCTTATTCAAATATACAAGATCCTAAGGTGACTTGATAGGGTAGATATCGAGACGATGGAAGAATCACAAACAAGAGGACATAGCTACTAAACAATTGCAAAGTCATCTAAAACTGAAGCGTGCAAAAACATATTTTCAGAACGTAGAGGGTAGTGAATCTCTGAAATTATCTGCCCCTCCCCGAAAGGGTGGTGGAGATCAAATCATTAGATATATTTATTTTTTCTGATACATAGAAGACAGACAAATCTTGAAAAGGTCAGGGAATTGACGATTTCGGGGAACTGGCATAGAAGAATTGACGTTAGCACAAATCAGTCACAATCAGACTTAAGAGGCCTGCTTGCCTTCTCCTGTTCCTATTTTTTTTTGCTTGATTCCAGCAGTCAAGGAATGCTGAAAACGCACAGGAAACAGGAAAGCCCAGGTTCCCGAAATTCAAGTGTGCGCTACACATGAAAGATCATTATAAGCCTTTCGCTTCTTTTAAAGAAGGAACTGCAGATGCTGGAGAATCGAGGGTACACAAAAAGCTGGAGAAACTCAGCGGGTGCAGCAGCATCTAAGGAGCGAAGGAGATAGGCGACGTTTCGGGTCGAGAAGGGTCTCGACCCGAAACGTCGCCTATCTCCTTCGCTCCTTAGATGCTGCTGCACCCGCTGATTTCTCCAGCTTTTTGTGTAAGATCATTATAAGCCTTTCGCTTCCTTTGAAACACAAATCAAAAACTGCAACAATCGAACAAAAGACATTCCTTAAATTCCTAAACCTCTTGCCTTTGCACCGTGATGATATTGCACAATAGAAGAAATTAGCCATGGCCTGTTGCTCCAAGGTGGGCAGTAAACAGTTTTGCATACAAATGTACCAAGACCGAATGGGAAATCCACACGGCACACGCAGCCAATCATTAGCAAAGTGTATGGGGTCAGATATCCATCTGCATTCCGTAACGCCGGAATACCGTGTTTTGTTTCCGAGGTGTGCGATTTGCTGCTGTACTGACCGGGTCCATAGAATTTCTTCCCTTTGGTCACATCGAAAACTTTGCCGTTGACGGCGAGCAGGAGGCGCGGGTTCTGAAGCCCGTCGTATTCCCGCAGCTGTTCCAGACTGAAATCGCGTTTCTTCATCTTGGGCAGCGCGGGCTCTTTACATTCCGTCTCCCCTCCGCTCCGCCTCCTCCAGTACAGCCTGTAGACCCCGAGCAGAGCCAGCAGCAACAGACAGACATTAAACACTAAGCCGCCGACGCCAAAACCGGCCATCCCGGCCGCCTCCTCCTCATCCAAAGCGGGACCACCGCCTTCACCAGCACCATTGCCTTCCACATCGTCCGCCATGCTGCACGTTAACAACCCCGCCAGCAGCGCATAAACACTTCAGTATCGTGACCTCCCATTGGGCGACGTGCGCCGCCGCTCTTTCCAATCAGGCGCCGCCGCAACACCCGACGGGAAATGTAGTGCATAGATGTAGTTCTACACGGCGCCCCTTGCACATGCGCGGTAGCACGACCCCTAAAACGATTACGTCATAGGGAGTGCCATTCACAGCGAGCCGGCGCAACGTGGCACGTGATAGACGCGGGCAACCTGGCGCACCGAGTGACGTGGCCCGCCGGGGTAGCGTCACTCTCGGCGCGGTGACGTCACAGCAGGCTACCAGTGACTCGACACAAAGTGGTGGATGAACCCAGCGGGGCGGGCAGCATCTGCGGGGAAAGTGGATGGGTGTTGTCTCTGGGCGAGAATGGACACAAAGTGCTGGAGTAACTCAGCGCGACAGGCAACATCTCTGGAGAGAAGGAATGGGCGACGTTTCGGGTCAAGACCCTTCTGCCAGATTCAGGGGAGATGGAAACTGTAGATATAGGCGGTAATATACAACAAATGAATGAAAGATGCAAAAAGTAACTATGGTCAAGGAAACGGCCCATTGTTAGAGTCAAGAGAGTTTTAATGTCATGTGTCCCAGATAGGACAATGAAATTCTTACTTGCTGCAGCACAACAGAATATGTAAACATAATACAAAACGGAAGATAAAAGTTCAGTGTGTCTATAGACCATATATACACAATAAACAAACAGATATAGTGCAATAATAATAATAGACTTATTGTTAAGAGCTTATTTGATGTCGTGTTTAATAGCCTGATGACTGTGGGGAAGAAGCTGTCCCTGAACCTGGATGTTACAGATTTCTGGCTCTTGTGCGAAAGATCTATGATCTTTGTCCTGTACCTTCTTCCCGATGGTAACAGTGAGATGAGTGTGTGACCAGGATGGTGTGGGTCTTTGATGATGTTGGCAGCCTTTTTGAGGCAGCGACTGCGATAGATCCCTTCAATGGTGGGGAGGTCAGAGCCGGTGATGGACTGGGCAATGGTCACAACTTTCTGCAGTCTTTTCCGCTCCTGGACGTTCAAGTTGGCGAACCAGGCCATGATGTAGCCAGTCAGTATGCTCTCTACTGTGTACCTGTAGAAGCTCGAGAGAGAGTCCTCCTTGACATACTGACACTCTGTAATCTTCTCAGGAAGTAGAGGTGCCTTCTTTATAACTGCATCAGTGTGCTGGGCCCAGGAAAGATCTTCGGCAATATGCAAGCCCAGGAATTTGAACTTTTTGACCCTTTCCACCATTGTCCCGTTGATATAAACGGGATTGTGGGTCCCTATCCTACCCCTTCCAAAGTCCACAATCAGTTCCTTGGTTTTATTGGTGTTGAGAGCCAGGTTGTTGTGCTGGCACCATTTGGTCAATCGGTCGATCTCACTTCTATACTCTGACTCATCACCATTTGTGATTCGGACTCTGACTCATCACTATCCCTGTTAGCTGTGGGCCAGGTGATGCACAGACCATTGTTATACAGACAATGAAACTAGCACAATGACTGGGGTGGGGGAGGGACAATGCAACGGGTTACTTGAAGTTAGACAAATTAATATTCATACCCCTGGGTTGTAAACTGCTCAAGACAGACACAAAGTGCAGGATTAACTCAGCAGGTCAGGCAGCATCTCTAGAGAAAAGGAATGGGCTGCCTGATCTGCTTGGTTATTCCAGCTTTTTGTGTCTATTGGTTTAAACTAGCACCTGCAGTTTCTCCCTATGGGTCTAACCATGTGGTAGATTAGGGGACTAATATTTAAGATTAATATGTTTGGCCTTAAGCATAATTTAATCTTCCTTGCATTTATTTACAACTAGACTAAGTGGGACCCGTTGGGTCCCATGTTCACACGGGAGGGCTGGTCCCCCAATGCAATATTCCACCTCTCCACCAATTCCAATATTGGTGGCCAGTGGGGGGGGGGCGCTTTCTGGAGCGCCAGTATGGGTGTTGTGGGCCGAAGGAACTGGTTTCCAGAGTATGCACATTGTGGGCTGAATGCATTCTTGGGGTGGCAGCTCAGTCACTCATGGTTGGTGGGCTGGCAGCTCAGTCACTCAGGGCTGGTGGGCTGGCAGATCAGTCACAGCTATTCTTTGAAATTCAATTTCAAGCAGAGTGCAGGCCACCAAATTCAATTTCATATCATTTCAAGTAGAGTGTAGGCTACCAAATTGCCAAACAACTCATTGCATTGTCATTAACAGGGCTCTCACTTAACTTTTTTCCCTGTTGCCAGCCGGGCAACCTTGACAGCTTATTAGGTTGCCAAATGACAGTTTAGGTGGTCATTTAAGACCGTTTGCGTGACGCGCGCGATAATGTCCTCGGACGAAGTGCGTAGTTACCAGTCGAAATTATGCTCAATGAAACATTCACATATTATGTTCAAGAAGGAACTGCAGATGCTGGATAATCGAAGGTAGACAAAAGTGCTGGAGAAACTCAGCAGGTGCTGCAGCATCTATGGAGCGAAGGAAATAGTCAACGTTTCAGGCTGAAACCCAGCAGTCTGAAGAAGGTTTTGGCCCGAAACGTTGCCCATTTCCTTTGCTCCATAGATGCTGCTGCATCCGCTGAGTTTCTCCAGCACTTTTGTCTACATTCACATATTATTTGTTTCAAATAACTCAAACTAAACATTCACCAATCAAGACATGATATATACCACAATGACATGCAGCAAAATTATAATACATATCTCAACTCTTTTTACACATTGCAATTAATGCAATTTCTATTAGTTCTTTCCACTTCCAAACAAAAATGTGGTTGGATTATTCAGCATATGATCAACCTGTGTCAATAAATCCTGGACCATGGTAACATTTATGCTTCACCATGTACACTACAGATTGATGCAAGCATGCTCTCTGTGAAGGACCAAAAATTATCATGACATGGCCTTAGCATGGGTCTTTATTGCTATTGGTACAGAAACACTCTCGCTTCCCACATAATTTATCCATAACAAAATATACAGGTTGCAAGAAAATATCTAAAGGCATTTTATGATAATAGCTGTTAAAACCGACTATACCCATCTGACAGGTTAAACATTACACTAACTGACAAGAGATGGCCAAAGGACATAACTGCAGAAAATGTTCTTTTGGTAATATGTTTAAAGGTGTCAAAACAAATAATAACATTGGGAATTAAAACACATTTGATAGCATTCCGTTATCAAACATAGTCAATGTTCGTTCTGAAGACCATGAAACACAATAGGTGGGGGGGGGGGGGGGGGGAGGGGATGTGTGTGTGTGAATCAATGCGGGGTGGATAGATGGCGCGGGGGGGGGGGGGGGAGTTGAGAAGGCAATCGGTGCGGAATGGATGGATTGAGGGCAAGTGAATTAGTACGTGTTGGTTGGAGTAATGTAAAATTGTGAGGGGAGAGCACGGGGGTTGTCAATGGTGTTGAATGGGAGGTTCAGTACGGGGATGTGATGGGGGGGGAGATAAGTACAGGATGAATGGGGGGGGTCAGTACAGGATGAATGGGGTAGACAAAAATGCTGGAGAAACTCAGCGGGTGAGGCAGCATCTACGGAGCGAAGGAAATAGGCAACTTTTCGGGTCGAGACCCTTCTTCAGACTGTCCCCCCAATCTTCTTGAATGGGTGGATCAGTACAGGATGAATGGGGGGGGGGGGGTCCGGAATGTGTGGATCGGAGGGTCTGTGCAGGATGAATGGGGGATCACTACAGGATGAATGAGGGGTATCAGTATAGGATGAATGGGAGATCAGTACGGGATGAATGAGGGGATCAGTACAGGATGCATGAGGGGATCAGTACAGGATGAATGGGGGATCATAAACGATTAATGGGAAGATCAATACAGGATGGATGGGGGGGGTGATTGGTGCAGGGTAAATGGAGGGTGGGTTCAGTACGGAAATGAATGTTGGGAGAAGTGCAGAATGGATTGGGAGCGTGGGGGGGGTCAGTACAGATGAATTGGGGACCAGTGTAGGATGGAATGGGGGGTGGAAGGAGAATCAATGAGAAGTGGGTAGGGTGAAGAATAGATTGTAGGGGGGAGAGAGAGGGGGGAGGAAGAAGGGGGGGGGGAAAGAAGGGGGGGGAGAGGGGGGGGAAAGAGGGGGGGAAAAAAAGAGGGGGGGGGAAAAGAGGGGGGGGTGAAAAAGGGGGGGGAAAAGAGGGGGAGAGAGGGGGGGAGAGAGGGGGGGGGAAGAGAGGGGGAGGGGGGGGGGAGCGGGGAAGGGGGGGAAGAAGGGGGGGAGAGGGGGGGAAGAGGGTTGGAGGGGTGGGAGAGAGAGGCAAGAGGGGGGGAGAAGAGAAGAGGGGTGGGGGAAGAGAGGGGGGGAAGGGGGGGAAAAGGGGGGAAGAGGGGGGGGGAGGGGGGGGGGGGGAAGAGGGGGGAAGGGGGGGGGGAAGAGGAAGGAAGAGGGGGGGGGAGAGGGGGGGGGGGGGATGGAAGGGGGGGGTGGGGGGAAGAGAGGAGGGGGGGGGATAGAGGGGGGGGGGGGGGGAGAGGGGGGGGGGTAGGGGGGGGGGGCAGTGGGCGGGAGAGGGGGGGAGAAGAGGGGGGGGGAAGGGGGGGGGGGAAGAGGGGGGGGAGAGGGGGGGGAAGAGAGGGGGGGAGTGGGAGGGGGGGAGGAGAGGGGGGGAGGGGAAGGGGGGGAGGGGGGAGAGAGGGGGGGCAGAGAGAGGGGGGGAGAGAGGGGGGGAGGAGAGGGGGGGAGAGAGGGGAGAGGGGGGGGGAGGAGAGGGGGGGAGAGAGGGGGGGAGAGAGGGGGGGAGAGAGGAGGGGGGGGAGAGGGGGGGAGAGAGGGTGGGGGAGAGCGTGAGGGGGGGGGGAGAGAGGGGGGGGAGAGAGGGGGGAGAGAGAGAGAGGGGGGGGAAGAGAGGGGGAAGAGTGGGGGAGAGAGAGAGAGAGAGAGTGTGTACCTGCTCCGCCGACAGGGACGTGCGAGGCTGAATGGTGCAGCTCAAATCCTATAGTATAGGACCTTTGGTGCAGCTGCTTCAGACGGCAGAAGGAGGCCTCCCCCTCCCTTCCTCGGTGTGCGAGAGGGGTTGTTTTGAAAGCGCCATTGGCGGATTTGCAAGCAGCGGCCGCTATCACGCTGCTTGCAAATCCGCCAACGGCACTTTCAAAACAACCCCTCTCGCACACCGAGGCTGGGAGGAGGGAGAGGGAGGTCTCCTTCCGGCGGGCGGGATGCGGGAGGAGGAGGAGGAGATGGAGCCGCTGTCGCGGCCGCTGCTGCCGCTGTGCGGAACCTGTCATTCGCTCCGACTCTTCGTCACCACGCACCTAGTATCTTTGCCCCGCAATACAGCCGATCAAAACGTCACGTTCCTATTCTCCAGAGATGCTGCCTGACCCGCGGAGTTACTCCAGTTTTTTGTGTCTATCAGTATAAACCAGTGTTTGCGTGCCAAGCCGATCAAAATGACTCGCCGTTTCAGTTGCCCGGCGGTACTTTGGGTGGTCAATGGCACCCGGGCAACCGCTAATTTAGAGCCCTGATTAAGGGCTAACAAATCATTTATTGCAAGTACATTGCAGACTCACAGTTCAGTTGATTCACAGCTAAGAATCACTGTTGTGGACTCTCCTTTGTGATTTTCCAGAGTGACTGACTCACGTCTAGGCATCCAGGGCTTTATAGTCCTGTCCCACCCGGAAGGGGCGTTACCTTCATCGTGGTGATTGACAGGCGAGAGGACCAATCAGCTGATCAAGATATTTTAAACACTCATTAAAAAAAATGAGTGTTTAAAATGTAAGATGGTCAAAATAGAAAGACAGAAATTTTAGATGAATGTCTAAATAAACACCCGAACACAGAAAAAATGATATCATACATTTATAATATCCTATTGGAAAATGATGTCCCATTAACAGAAATATATAGACAATCATGGGTAAACGAATTAGGTCAAATTATCAGACCAGAAATATGGGATGAAAGTTTACAACACATACACCACTGTTCGTTAAATGCTAGACACTCTCTTATACAATACGAATTAAAATATATTACGAAGACCGAGGGCAAAATAATAGACTACATTACTCCCGAAAGAGGACAAATTGTTATCCAAAGATTCTAACATAACATTTTATGCATTGCAACATTGTAAATGGTACTAAAACCATGCCATTGTAAAATAAGTGACTAAATGTCAACATTTATTGTAGATTATGTAGGTGTCACTTTAGAAGCTAATCTCGACACACTCATTTTACAAAGTTGTATACGCAATGGCTGAATATATAGTTATATTCCCCTCAAACACAAATTTTTGGATTAGAAATATTTAGGTATAATTTCGAATGTGTTATATGAACCTGATATTTGACTAAAAGTTAATAGTACTGGGAATACTGGAAACAGATCAATTAATAACAACAAATCAAATAATTTTTATTGATTATAGTTTCATAATTGGGAAAAAATATTAAAATTTTGGAAAGGTCCTACATCCCCCACAATCAAAATGTGGAATACAGAAATGTCGGAGACACTCCATCTGGAAAGATTGAGGCTTGCCCTAATGGACAGGTTGGATCTTTTCAGAGGGATATGGTCTCCATATATTGAATATCTACAGGGTCAAAGTGGCTCAGTGCGAGAGCCTGACTGAGGCCTGAATAATAGAATGGATGAAGAATTACGTATAATAAATCATGGATATATCTCCAACGATGGATAACTTTTTAATACTCCATTCACTTGCTTATCTTCTATATTATTTTTCTCTATCTTTTCCTACTTTATAAAACAATTTTTAAAAATGTATAGAAATATAAAGTCTTAAATGTTAATATTAATATTAATGATATTATGAATGTATGTAAGAAGTATTTTTTTATTATGTATTTACAACTAATAAAAAATATTAATCAAAAGATGGCCAAAATTCATAGCGATATATAGTAGCGTTTTTTCTAAAATCAATATACAGCGCAGACAGGAAGTGGTCAAGATGAGACTTTTAGTTATATAGATGCATGTCCAGTGCATTAAATACAGCTCTAGATTATTGTTTGTTATTGCCATGTGTACCGAGGTGCAGTGAATAGACAAAGTGCTGGAGAAACTCAGCGAGTCAGGCAGCATCTCTGGAGACCATGGACAAGCGACGCCTCGGGTGGAGACCTTTCTTCAGTGTCCTTGTGTCTACAGTGTAAAGCGTTGTTTTGCATGCTATCAAATCAAATCAAATCAAATACTGGGGTGAAAGATTGCAATCTTCACATGGTCTGCCCTGTTTCGACGAATGCAATCAACCCTGCATGCACAATCAAATAAGATCAAATAGAACAAGTTGTCCTGCAACTTTAGGCTGTGCACGTCATACGCAAGAAGAAGAAATCAAATACTATATACAGTGCCCTCCATAATGTTTGGGCCAAATTTATTTATTTGTCCCAAACAAATTATCATTTATTTATTTGCCTCGGCACTCCACAATTTGAGATTTGTAATAGAAAAAAATCACGTGGTTAAAGTGCACTGTATAAATAGCAAAGGGATAGATGTAGAATGCAGAATATAGTACTCAGGATCTGTACCAACATGTAAAAATATAATTTAATGTCTTTATTAACTTGTCAGTTTTGGAGATAGTTGGGACAAATTGAGGATTCAAGCCCCTTTGGTTTGCAGCCATGTAAATATCGAGTCATGTTTGAGTCTTGTCTGTTACGTTTATTTTATCCATTGTACATTAAGGGGAAAAAAAACATACAGTTCCATGCTGAAACTTTATGTAGAAACAACAGAGAGATTATTAAATAACCTTGAACCAAATGAAATTGAGCGTAAACTGACATTCTGAAGTATGTAGGAAAGAACTGCAGATGCTGGTTTAAATCGAAGGTAGACACAAAATGCTGGAGTATCTCAGCAGGACAGGCAGCATCTCTGGAGAGAAGGAATGGATGATGTTTCGGGTTGAGACCCTTCATCCGGCTGAATGGATGATGTTTCGGGTTGAGACCCTTCTTCAAACTGAAGAAGGGTCTCAACCCAAAAAAATAATCCATTCCTGCTCCCCAGGGATGCTGCCTGTCCTGCTGAGTTACTCCAGCATTTTGTGTCGACATTCTGAAGTGTTGGTCCTAATCATCTGTGAAGGTCTATAGGGGCACCCAAAGTTCCTTGTAACTGGAAGTTGCATGATTGCCACAGCTTCAGTCCTTCAAGTGTCGGCAGCCCTGGGAATGTGTTCTAACATTAACTTGACGGCATGCCGATTGAAGTATCTTTTTCCACTGTATCTGATACCATTGTAGGAACAAAGAACTGCAGATGCTGGTTAATATACAAAAGGACACAGAGATGAAGTTACTCAAGACCCCGTTTCAGACTAATTGGCATCTGAAGGAAAATGGTGGTTGACAGACAGTTGGAACAAAGGCCAGAGATAAGAAAGGAAGGAAGATGTGAGACAGGTTCGAAGAATTGAGGATTGTAAAGCCAGAGAGAGGAAAGTGGCAGGATGGGGCAGGAATCACAAGCTCCAAGGTCTGATGCCTTTACTTAATTTTCAGTTTAATTAAATCCGTTTTAATTTAGAATACCAGTTATCACTACATTGTGTTGAAATGTTACAACATTTTGGGATTTTAAAAATCAAGCCTGTAATTTATCCCATCACATAAAGCATAAAAAGAACTTTAATTTGATACCTAATTCACTTTCATATCTTCAGCATTAAAAAAGTTATGGTCATTTTCATTCTCAGAAATTAGCATCTTGTTCCCTATTGCTTTTCCATTAACTTAACGCAAAAGCTGTGATCGAGGGTACCCGGACGCGGTGCTGACAGACAAGAGGCCGAAGCAAAGCAGCCGACGCCAAAGAACCGAATAGCAACGAGGCCGAAACGCGAATGAACCGAAAGAGTCCGAAGATGAAACGTCTACTAACCGAAAGGATGGGACGCCTAAATTAAAACTAACCGAAAGGGCGGGACGCCTAAACACCTACGAACCGAAAGGTTGCGTCGCCTAAAAGCAAACTTACCGAATGGCCGCTCAGTCGAAACGTCACCTGCCCGAAAGGCGGCGCCTGCAGGCCAAAGGACCGACTCCCGCTCAACAGAAAACTCCAATAACGGACTTGGCGTTGCCGGGGGGCGGGACTAGTCAGCGATTGGTCCAGACCCCCGCGTCCATCACCGTGAAGGCATGAACATTGCCCCAAACCTCCGCTCCACCCGACCCACAAGAGAGAAAGAGCGCGAGAGCGAGAGAGAGCGAGAGCGAGAGAGAGCGCGAGAGCGAGAGAGAGCGCGCGAGAGAGCGCGAGCGAGAGAGAGCGCGCGAGAGAGAGCGCGCGAGAGAGAGAGCGCGAGAGAGAGAGAGCGCGAGAGAGAGAGAGCGCGAGAGAGAGCGCGAGAGAGAGCGCGAGAGAGAGCGCGAGAGAGAGCGCGAGAGAGAGCGCGAGAGAGAGCGCGAGAGAGAGCGCGAGAGAGAGCGCGAGAGAGAGCGCGAGAGAGAGCGCGAGCGAGAGCGCGAGCGAGCGAGAGAGAGAGAGCGAGAGAGAGAGCGAGAGAGAGAGCGAGAGAGAGAGCGAGAGAGAGAGCGAGAGAGAGAGCGAGAGAGAGAGCGAGAGAGAGAGCGAGAGAGAGAGCGAGAGAGAGAGCGAGAGAGAGAGCGAGGGAGCGAGAGACGGGGCATGGGGTTCATTTTCCCACACAAGCCATAGGTGACTGGGCAGTCTGAACCCAAGCACCAAGTTGAAAGCGGCCGAAGGTGTGCATTCCTCGGGACAGCTCCCACTCTCCCACGGCCACCCTCCACGGGCTGTGGGTCGGGTGGAGCGGAGGTTTGGGGCAATGTTCATTGTATATCTTTATTATCATTTTTCTGAGTATTTGCATACCCAGAGGAAAACGAAAAAGCGTTTCTCAACCAGTGTCCATTCAGTGTGTGGTAAAAAATAAATAGAAATAGAGAATAAAAGTACATATATCACGAGTTCCGATCAGCAGTGGCACGACAATGGCTCTGCTTCAGTGTGTCCAGGTTGGTGTTTGGTGCACGATACTTTGGCAGGGGGCAAAGTCCGTTTATCAGTCTAATTGCCTGTGGGAAGAAGCTGAGCATCCTGCTGGTTTTGCAGCTGATGCTCCTGTACCTCTTCCTAGATGGCAGGATGGAGAATATGTGATGCGATGGGTGGTAGGGTCTTTGATGATGGAGATGGCTCTGCTGATACATCTGTATATGTCCAGCAATAAAAGGGAGTGGAGCACCAATAATCCTGCTGGCGGTCTTCACAATCCTGTCCAGTTGGTGCCGTTCGTACGCCTTGCAGCTCCCGAACCAGGAGGTGATGCCGTAGGTTAATGTGCTCTCGATTGTCCCCCTATAAAAAGTTCGTAGGTGTGCAGTGGGGAGACCTGCTTTCCGTAGTCTTCGGAGAGGGTGTAGTCGCTGCTGGGCTCTCTTGACCAGTGCTGCGGTGTTGGTCGTGGACGTCAGGTCATCTGACAGGTGGAGTCCTAGGAACTTCACACTGCTGACCCTTTCCACATCAGCTCCATCGATGTGCAGAGGTGTATGGTGTTGTTTTCCCGCCCTCCTGAAGTCAACCACCATCTCCTTCGTTTTTCCCACGTTGAGAATGAGGTTGTGGGATTTGCACCATCCTGTGAGCAGCTCCACCTCCATCCTGTACGCCGACTCATCATTGTCACTGATGAGACCCACCACTGTTGTGTCATTAGCGAACTTGTTGATGAAGTTGTTGTTGAGGCTAGCAGTATAGTCGTGTGTAAGCAGACTAAACAGCAGGGGGCTTAGGACACAGTGTGCCAGTGCTCACGGCTATGGTTTTTGACGTCCTACTGCCCACCCTGACTGTCTGCTGCCGTTGTGACAGAAAGTTCAGGACCCAGTTACATGTGCCAGCATCAACCCCCAATAACTCCAACTTCTCCACCAGCTGCTGCGGAATGATTGTGTTAAAAGCAGAGCTGAAGTCTATGAAGAGGATCCTGGCATAAGTATTTTTCCGATCAAGATGTGGCAGTACGAGGTTCAGTGTTGTTGAGACTGCATCCTCTGTGGATCGGTTGGCTCTGTAGGTGAACTGCAGTGGGTCTAGGTCAGCAGGTAGGCTATTTTTGATATGCTGTATAACCAGTTGCTCAAAACACTTCATTACTATGGGTGTTAGAGCCACTGGTCGAAAGTCATTATGGCAGGCTGGGTTTGGTTTCTTCAGGACAGGAACGATGGTGGCACTCTTAAGACAGTTGGGCACTACTGCCTGGCTGAGCGAGGTGTTAAAAATATCTGTGAAGACATCTTTCAGTTGCTCGGCGCAATCTCTTAGCACGAACCCAGGAATGTTGTCCGGCCCTGTGGCTTTGCGTGGGTTGATGCTGGCAAAGGCCTTTTTTACTCCGGCTGCGGACAGTCTGAGCGACTGGTCACTGGGAGATGGCAATAGTGCACGTGTCTGGGTGCTGTTTTTAACCTCAAACCGTGCGTAGAACCCGTTCAGTTCATCTGGTAGAGAGGGGTCGTTTTGGCATATCCACAGTGGGGGGGGGGGGGGGGGGGGGGGGGGGGGCTTGTAGTCAGTGATGGTATGAAATCCCTGCCACAAGTGACGTGTGTCTTTGTCATTTGTGAAGTGACTATTAAGTTTTTGTCCATACAGCCTCTTCGCTTCCCTGATCCCCCTGGATAGGTTACTCCTTGCCAGTTTGTATGCTGCGTTGTCTCCAGATTTAAATGCAGCATTCCGGATTCTCAGTAGGGAACACACTTCCCCAGTTGGCCAGGGTTTCTGATTGGCACGCCTCCTGACGGTTTTTACCACCGTTACATCCTCGATGCATTTATTGATGTGTCCGATGACGGAATCTGTGTATTCTTGGAGGTTGATGCCACTGTCACCTGTTGCTGCCTCTCTGAAGATGGCCCACTGCGTGGTTTCGAAACAGTCCTGTGTCCATCACATCACCATGAAGGCATCACATCATGCCTTCATGGTGATGTGATGGACATGGGGGTCTGGACCAATCACTGACTAGTCCCGCCCATTCTTTGGCACTGGCTTCTTGTCCGTTGGCACCGCGTCCATACACGGTGCCCGAGGGCAGTCAATTGACATAAAAGCCCATAACTTTCTTAAAAAGAGAACTGAATGAAATTTTCAGTTATTATAGATTGAAGCATTCTGAAACAAATATGATACATCTTACTTGGATGACCTGAAATTAAAGCCTATAATTAGTTACCTAATTGTAGATAATTACATTGACCATTGTGATGAAAATAGTAATAAACACCCAGACTGCCTTGAAAATTCAAAAAGGTGATATTCTCAAGATCAGAACTTTAATATTATTGTAACGTTAAAACAAATAGTAAATACCCAACAAAAAATTAATATTCATCAGTTATCAAATCAATTAAATTCATATAAATTCAAGTACTAGATCTAAACATCTACCCCATTCTTAAGAAAAGGCTAAAAATATTTTAAATCACCTAAATATCCAAATAACAAACTGATCCCATTCACACAAGAATTCACGATATAACATGATTTTTTCAATCTCACTTTGTCATGAATTTCTATGCCAAATGGAAGGAATGTTTAATTCCCATAAATTAATCCAGAAACATCCATTCTCAAGATAATCAAAATCATTATTTTTTGCACAATATATCTGACTAAAACTGTACTGTCGATATTTAGTATGAAAATATTGATCATGGATAGACAAAACGCAAAATATAGATTATTTAGATGTTCTTGTGATATGATTGTGCAAAAAAAAAAAATTGATTATCTTGAGAGTGGATGTTTCTGGAATGTGATCGATTGGAATGTTGCTGCTGCCATGATTTAAGCAAGATACGGCCAATTGGTATCGGGGCCTAAATAACATTTTTTTCATCAGCAGATTAAAATGAAGCTACACCAAAAAGCAAGATAATATGTTAAATAAACGACATACCTTTTATTTTGTCCTGCCCTTGCAATCCGTGATGTTGAAGGCGTTGAAGGCATTTTTAGTCGCGCGAGTTCAATCCAGCGACTTAAAAAAATCAGTGACTTTAAAAAAAAAAAAAAAAAAAATCGGGGGCGGGCTCGCAGAACGAATTTTCTTCATCAGTTAGCAGTCTGAGCAAATTCCTCTCCGACAACCAATACAAACCTGCATTTTAATCCCGTCCCCCCACCTAAGCCTCCGGAATCGCACGCACAGGCAGTGGCAGATCTTCAGCGCCGCTGAAGGTAGGTTTTGTAACAACACTACGTCGTGTTAATATTCTCAGTATGTATAATGTGCAGAATTTACATTTCACATGCCTATGCAGCTAATAGATCATGAACATCATTAAGTAGTTCAAGAAAATATAAACATTGTACTCCAAATACCTAATGGCCTGTCCCACTTACATGATTTTTTTGGCAACTTGACGGCACGCAGGGTGACGCTTGTTTGGTCATGAGTATTCGCCCAAAGAATCGTACCTTTTTCTGGTCGCCGCTGGATTTTCAACATTTTGACGGGTGCCAGCAAGTCGCCGAAAAAAAATTGCGAAAGTGGGACGGGCCCTTAAGATTTTCAATAGCAATAAGATATCATGAACAGTCCATTGCCAAAAAAATAAACTGCTGGAGGGATTAAGGATGGTTGACATGTTTGGGTCAGTACTAATGCAGGCTTTAGATCTGAAATGTCACCCAAAAGAAAAAAGTTTCCCACCATGTAGGGAGGGTGCCGGAATTCATAGTGACAATTCATGAATCAAAGTGGGAAAATATGAATGGCTGCAGACGTGTTGTTTGAGTTAGTATTTTATGGAACTTTAGAGAGGCATTTTTGCTCGTCAGGAACAGTTGTCAGTCCAATACTAAATAACCACTGACTTAGTTTAGAAACATATAAAATAGGTGCAGGAGTAGGCTATTCAGCCCTTCGAGCCAGCACCACCATTCAATAAGATCATGGCTGATCATCTCAAATCAGTAACCCATTACGGTCTTTTGAAAACATCCAGTGAATTTACCTCCACTGCCTTCTGTGGCAGATGATTCCACAGATTCACAACTCTCTGGGTGAAAACGTTTTTCCTCATCTCAGTCCTAAATGGCCTACCCCTGATTCTTAAACTGTGACCCCTGGTTCTGGACTCCTACATCTATCCTGTGCAATCTTCTAAGAATTTAATGTTTCTATAAGATCCACTCTCATCCTAAATTCCAGCGAATACAAACCCAGTCGACCCATTCTTTCATCATATGTTAGTCCCGCGATCCCAGGAATTAACCCGGTGAACCTGCACTGCACTCCCTCAATAGCAATAATGTCTTCCCTCAAATTGATACCAAAATTGCACAAAATACTCCAGGTGCAGTTTCACCAGGGGCCTGTACAACTGCAGTAGAACCTCCTTGCTCCTAAACTCAAATCCTCTCGCAATGAAGGCCAACATGCCATTGACTTTCTTCACTGCCTGCTGTACCTGCATGCTTACTTTCAGTGACTGATGTACAAGCACACCCAGGTCTCGTTGCACCTGCCCTTCTCCTAATCTGACACCATTCAGATAATAATCTGCCTTCATGTTCCTACCACCAAAGTGGATAACCTCACATTTATCTACATTATACGGCATCTGCCATGCTTCTGCCCACTCTCCCAACCTAACCAAGTCACCCTGCAGCCTCATAGCAACCTCGCTGCTCACACTGCCACCCAGCTTTGAGTCATCCACAAATTTAGAGATGTTACATTTAATTCCCTTGTCTAAATCGTTAATATATATTGTAAACAACTGGGGTCCTAGCACCGAGCATTGCGGCACCCCAATAGTCAATGCCTGCCATTCTGAAGAGGACCCGTTAATTCTTACTGTTTGCTTCCTGTCTGCCAACCAGATCTCTATCCATGTCAATACCCTATCCCTAATACCATGTCTAATTCTGCACATTAATCTCGTGAGGGACCTTGTCAAAGGCTCTTTGAAAGCCCAGATACACCACATCCACTGGCTCTCCCTTATCCATTCTACTTGTTATATCCTCAAAAAATGGGTGGGGGAGGGATAGAGAGAGGGAAAGCCGGGGCCACCTGGTGAGAGAAATCAATATTCATACCACTGGGCTGTAAGCTGCCCAAGCAAAATATGAGATTCAGTTCCTCCAATTTGCGTTCAGCCTCACTGACAATGGAGGAGACCTAGGACAGAGAGGTCTGTGTAGGAATGGGAAGGAGAATTAAATTAAACGGGAGATCAGGTAGGTTCTTGCGGGCTGAGCGAAGGTGTTCCGCAAATGATCGCCCAGTCTGCGTTTGGTCTCGCCGATGTGTAAGAGTCCACATCTTAAACATCTGCAACATCAACTCTCACTGCTCCCCGTGTCGTCTGCTCTTCCCCACTACTGATGTTAGACTAACTGGTCTATAATTCCATTTTCTCTCCCCCCTTTCTTAAAAAGTGGAGTTACATTGGATCAGTTCCTGTGCACTGGAGGGTAGCCAGAGGTGACAGAACATGGGAGAATGATCACCAATGCATCCAGAATTCCTAGGGGCACCTCCTTGAATATGCTGGGATGCAGACCATCAGGCTGTGAGGGATAAAGTGATTAAACCCTATTAAAGAAAGGAGTTTTAAAGAGAATTCAAACAGATAGGGGCTGGAGAGAGGATTCTGACACAGCAGTGTCTGAAGGTTGCCAGACCCATCCTTGAGTCCTTGAGTAAGAAGAGATAGCATTGTATAGCTAGAGAAGGGAGTGATGTAGAGAGATCCCTATCAGTGGAAAGGAGTGATGGATGGGACCCTTGTCACTATAGCTTAGCTTTAGTACCAATATAGGAAAACTGAGAGGGTTCACTAGGAGGTGAGTAAAACTGGGCCAGGTCATGAGCAGCTGAGCATGCTTAATAGAATAAATGAATATTACAACACACCCCTGGTCAAGAAATTGCTCATTACCATGAACATGTTTGAACATGCAATGTATGATGTGGGAGGTGCGAGGGGATGTACGGTGGGATATACCTACAGATTGTGCACCTCCGACCCCGATTGGAGAAGGGTCCGGAGGGGAGATTGAATGTAAGATTTTGTGTATAAAGGGGGATGATCTCTCTGGCTTCGGTGTGTCTCGAGTTGGAGAGGCACCCGGTCTGCAGACTCGTAAAATAAAGAAATCTCTTGCTTCCAGGATTTAGTCTTTGAGTATTAATTGTGAGCATAAAGGGTATCTCACAAGGCCCTGGGGATTTATCTGCCTCCAGTCCCAACAGTTTACCGACTAATGTGGATTCCCTTCAGTTCCTCCCTCCCACTAGATCCTCAGTCCCCTAGTATTTCAGGGAGATTGGTTCTGTCTTCATTAAGGAAGACACAAAGTAACAATTTAACTGTTCTGCCATTTCCTTGTTTCCCAATATAAATTCATCTGTCGCTGTCTAAGGGAACTATATTAGTATTCACTAATATTTTCGTTTTTACATACCCAAAGACACTTTTACAGTCAATGCATAATGCCCAATTAAAAGTAACATCAATTCATAACATTTATTGGTAAATATTACATTTTTGTGATTCGCTTTACCTTGTGAGAGCAATATTGCCTGAACAACATTCCCACTAATTTTATAGTTAGACTGACTGCAAAATGATTGTGATTTCTTACGGACTTCACAACCAATAGCAGAATAGATTTGGCTGTATTTCTAAGATTTTTGAACGATAATGCATTTTCATTTTTTAAATGTTATTTATGTGTATTGCAGTTCTCGTCACAATAATATTTCACGCTTGCTAGTTGACATATTTTTTGTGAAATGTAAACTTCTATGCAATACCTTTAAAATTAAATAAAATTACTTCTTGTTTTAATAACTTTGCAAGTTCTTTAATGTGATTGACTGCTTATCCAGCTGTAGGAGCCATTTATGTTTAGGCTAGCTACTGTTGGCCTATTATATTATTTGGTCTAGATATTTCTAGCACTATTATTTTGGACACTTGGGGGCAGTCATTTGATGCATAGAGGGGTGCAACATATGGGCTTAGGGGACAGGGAGTGATCAGATCAGGCACAGGAGGTGGATGGTACACAGTTCTCACCAGATCAGGGAGAACAGAAAGCTACAACTTGTATGGGAATAAGGAGAACCTGGTATGTTCATCCCTTTGTTTGTGCAACTACTTCAATAAAGAATCAATTAAACTGGAAATAACTACTAGAAGATCTGTTCTTTTTGGTCTGTGTAAGATCACTCCTACTTACCTGTGTAGTAATGGCAACGAGAAAGAAGTCACTGGAAAAATTTGAAATTGCCATTATACCAGCAATTATCACACGATTATGTCATTGTGTCTGTTTCAAACTCTTACCAGACAGTTCCAAAAGTTACTGGAAAAGTTCTCACCAAGATGATTCACTGGGACTTAGGATGAGAGGGGATCTTATAAAAAACATTTAAAAAATTCTTAAAGGATTGGCCGGCTAGATGCAGGAAAATTGTTCCACATGTTGGGGAGAGTCCAGAACCAGAGGTCGCAGTTTAAGAATAAGAGGTAGGCCATTTAGGACTAAGATGAGGAAAATCTTTTTCACCCAGAGTTGTGAATCTGTGGAATTCTCAGCCAATTCACTGGATGTTTTCAAGAGAGAGTTAGATTTAGCTCTTAGGGCTAGCGGTATCAAGGGATATGGGGGAAAAGCACAAATGGGGTACTGATTTTGGATGATCAGCCATGATCATATTGAATGGCGGTGCTGGCTCGAAGGGCTGAATGGCCTACTCCTGCACCTATTTTCTACGTTTCTAAGGGAAATAAAATTCTCCTGTCAGTGATAAGCAGTAATTTTGCTGCTAAATGCCAATTCTGTCATGGTAATTTATAAAGGAATACTGGAATTTAAAAAGAAACAATAACGAGAAATTTTAGTTAACTAAAATATTGAAACATTACCAGGTATTAAAAATAATCTGGAAGTAATGCATCAGGGGAAAAAAAAAAGCTGGAGGTTAAAGTGATGTAACAGAGATACTCTGCATATGGGAAAGACTGCAGCTCAGTAAATCATACAGCTATGTAATATGATCTACAGAAATATTGTGCCTGCATTTCATCAGTTCTATATTTAACACCAAAATTCAAAGGAACAAAACATGGAAAAGATAAACGTAAATCTCATGGTGTTATAATGTTGCTAAAATGAGTACTAGTAAGTATGAAAACGGAGGTTAAACTGGATGTTAACAAAGTTTTTAAAGTGCAAAACAAAAGTGTGAAATACTTTTCTGAACTATCTGAAAACAGGAAAAATACTAAGTGCTGGAGGAACTCAGGAAGCATCTGTGGAGGAAATGGATATGGGATATTCAGACTCTTTCTCTCCACATATACTGTCTGTCCTCCTGAGTTTCTCCAACACTATATGTTTTGCTGAAGATTCCAGCAACTACAGTTCTTGATTCTGTAAATAGGCAATTGAAATGAAGAAAATCCCAATAGCCCACAAGAAAATATTTAAAAGAGAAGCACAAAAGATTAATTAGGTCTTGTTAAGAATTAGAATGAGACACAAAATGACAAGGAGCATGGGTATTTATTTTGTGCAGAGTGTTGCGAGGTTGTGGAATCCAATTTTGAGCTCAAATACATTAAGAAACATTAACCAAGAATAATTTGACATTGAGCTGAAAAAGGAAGGAATATCAGAAAAAGGACTCCAGCTTTAGTGGTGAATATCAATTGGTTTGATTGAACACTTGTTTATTTTGTAACTTTTTTGTATGTCCAAAACATCATTATCATATCTTCTTACATCACTCTCCATGATTGTGTGTTCAAGGCTCCTACCCCTCGCTCTCTGTGAGATAAACATTCCTCCTCTGACCTTAAAGCTATGTCTTCCGGTGTTTGACAAAAGGGGGCCCAAATTACTTGCAAGCACCAGAAACAAAAGTAAGCAGAAAGTGGATCTTTGGCCCAATATCATATCAAGCTAACTAAAGTTAATGAAATTGTTTACATCGATAGGTTTGCACTGAAGAAACAGCAAAGAATGGAAATCAGAAATGATGTGCTCAGCAGTGCAATAAAGCTAATTGTCATTCATATTTCTCAGTTTGGTCCATCTTTCTAGGCTCTAATTCCATCTCTACCAGTTTCATTCGCTCACCTATTTCCCTCTAACCTATTTCCTGCCCATTAGATCTATTCTTCTGCCATCTAACTACAACAGGGTCAATTTGCAGGAGCCCCTTAATTTACCAGAATGCCTTTTGAATGTGCTCAAAGGAAGAAACACCACAGATAAAGGCATGTCATCATGAACAAGGACATGGCAGACCAATTGAATAACTACTTTGGTTCTGTCGTCACTAAGACATAAATAATCTGCCGGAAATAGCAGTGGACCGGAGGTCAAATAAGATGGCGGAACCGAGTGAAATCCAGGTTAGCCGGGAAGTGGTGTTGGGTAAATTGAACGGATTAAAGGCCGATAAATCCCCAGGGCCAGATGGTCTGCATCCCAGAGTGCTCAAGGAGGTAGCCACGGAAATAGTGGATGCATTAGTGATAATTTTTCAGAACTCCTTAGATTCTGGAGTAGTTCCTGAGGATTGGAGGATAGCTAATGTAACCCCACTTTTTAAAAAAGGAGGGAGAGAGAAAGCGGGGAATTACAGACCAGTTAGTCTAACATCAGTAGTGGGGAAACTACTAGAGTCAGTTATTCAAGATGGGATAGCAGCGCATTTGGAAAGTGGTGAAATCATTGGACAAAGTCAGCATGGATTTACGAAAGTTAAATCATGTCTGACGAATCTTATAGAATTTTTCGAGGATGTAACTAGTAGAGTGGATAAGGGAGAACCAGTGGATGTGTTATATCTGGACTTTCAGTAGGCTTTAGACAAGGTCCCACATAAGAGATTAGTATATAAACTTAAAGCACATTGTATTGGTGGTTCAATAATGATGTGGATAGAGAACTGGCTGGCAGACAGGAAGCAAAGGGTAGGAGTAAACGGGTCCTTTTCAGAATGGCAGGCAGTGAGTAGTGGGGTACCGCAAGGCTCAGTGCTGAGACCCCAGCTATTTACAATATACATTAATGATTTGGACGAGGGAATTGAATGCAACATCTCCAAACTTGCAGATGACACCAAGCTAGGGGGTATAGTTAGGTGTGAGGAGGATGCTAGGAGGCTGCAGGGTGATTTGGATAGGCTGAGTGAATGGGCAGATGCAGTATAATGTGGATAAATGTGAGGTTATCCACTTTGGTGGCAAAAACATGAGGGTAGACTATTATCTGAATGGTGGCAGATTAGGAAAAGGGGAGATGCAACAAGACCTGGGTGTCATGGTACACCAGTCATTGAAAGTAGGCATGCAGGTGCAGCAGGCAGTGAAGAAAGCAAATGGTATGTTAGCATTCATAGCGGAAGGATTTGAGTATAGGAGCAGGGAGGTTCTACTGCAGTTGTACAGGGTTTTGGTGAGACCACACCTGGAGTATTGCGTACAGTTTTGGTCTCCAAATCTGAGGAAAAACATTCTTGCCATAGAGGGGGTTCAGAGAAGGTTCACCAGACTGATTCCTGGGATGTTGGGACTTTCATATGAAGAAAGACTGGATAGACTCAGCTTGTACTCACTGGAATTTAGAAGATTGAGGGGGGATCTTATAGGAACTTATAAAATTCTTAAGGGGTTGGACAAACTAGATGCAGGAAGATTGTTCCCGATGTTGGGGGAGTCCAGAACTAGGGGGTCGCAGTCTAAGGATAAGGGGAAAATTCCTTTAGGACCAAGATGAGGAAAACATTCTTTACACAGAGAGTGGCGAGTCTCTGGAATTCTCTGCCACAGGTCGTTGAGGCCAGTTCATTGGCTAAAGGGATCGGGGGTATGGAGACAAGGCAGGTACGGGATACTGAGTTGGATGATCAGCCATGATCATATTGAATGGCAGTGCAGGCTTGAAGGGCCGAATGGCCTACTCCTGCACCTATTTTTCTATGTTTCCATGTTTCTATGATAATTGAACAGACTGGTAGAGCTTTGCACAGTCATAATCTACAGCACCACTTTCCAGCCTTTTGTTCGAATTCAGCTTCAGATTAGTTCATTGTTGTACATACCAGGGTGCAATAAAATTCCTTGTTCGCATAAAGCTCATGGAGTAAACAATATACATGATAATTACAAGGGTAATTTAGCGCCAACATCCACCGACTCACTGCCTTCCCGGCCGAACCCAGGCCACCGAAACAGCAGTGGCCTCTCACAGCCTCCCTGGGGCCACTGCTGCTGCCACCGACCCTCACTATCTCCCCAGGACCACCAATGCTGCTGCCGCTGACCCATATCTCTACTCCAGTCCACCGCCCACCAGCGGGCCAGAACCGTTCCCTCACCTGAGTTCCAGGCTCAGCAAAAGGCCCACATCCTCCACGATGCAGACACTCGTACCACGTGGTCTGACTGTGCTAGGTCCTACTGCTGCCCCCCCCCCCCTCACAAAACAGTGGCCACTCCATCTCACCCCTTCATCCTTGCGAATCCCGGCCCCTCCATCACACCACCCTCGACCATCCACAAAGCCTTCCCGATCTCCTTGATTGCCACTCTTGCCCTCAATTTCTATCATTTCCAGTTTCTCCCCAGCACTGCTTCAACCTTTACTTGGCCCTCCCAACACACATCACACCTTTTCCTTTCCCTCATTTGTCAATTCCCACTCTTCACTCCTATTTTCTCTTTTCCTATCAGCCTTTTGTTCCCGACCAAGAGAGAGTTAAAGTTACATTTAGCTCGAGGCTAAGGGAATCAAAGTGAAAATTGGACAAACAAATCTGTTTACCACCTACTGTTCACCCTTGGCTGAAGATTCACTGCAACTCTAAATTGATCAGATTTGAAAGAAGCAGTTCAAAGTTCACTTTGACAACACTAAGTGCAAAGTCCATCACCAAGAGTAGTTTGTTAGCATAACCACTGACCAAACTGCTCACTTCCGAAATATATTGCTACCAGAGGGCTTGTGACAAAACGTGATGTCAGCACTGATCTTTTTTTTTAACCAATCTATCTACAGTAGATGCATCCATTATAGCATTATTGGCAATGATAAAGGTGGCGAGACAGAGGTTCACATGCACCTCTTCCAACCTCATCTATTGCATACAGTGCACCCAAATCGGCAAGATCAAATGTACATTGTTTTGCCGAATACGTGCACCTTCTGCCAAAGCCTGCTGGAACTCGTTTATTAGCTATTTTAACTCCGCACACTGACATTTTTGGCCATGGCCTCCTCCAGTGCCAGAATGAAGCCACAGGACCTTGTACAGCCTATGGCATGAAAACTGAATTATCCAATTCTAAGTAATATCTTAAAAGTAATATCCACCCCCCATCTCCATATTCCACCACCCTAGTCACTTCTTCTTTCGTGTGGCGTGCACAGCCTAATGTTGTTGGACAACTTGTTCAATTTGATCTTCCGTTTGAGCACGTCGAGTTGATTGCATTAGTCGAAACAGGGCGGACTCCTTTACTCTCTTCTGTACACACATTTCCCATCCCCGAAGACCATATTTCCCCCATCCACCCCTTTTCCACCTTTCTTCCCCTCTATCCGCAGAAGGGTCCCGACCTGAAACATCGTCTCTGCATTCCCTCCACAGATGCTGCCTGACCCACTTTTTGCTCAAGATTCCTGCATCTGCGTTTCGTCTCAACTCACTCTGCCAGTTCTGAGAGCAGATATCACTCACACAGCATTCACACGGCCGAGTTCTGCGCCACACACCACTCATAGTCTAGATCAGACACACATACAGCTCAGTTTGCCAAGTTCTGACACAATATGACTTAATGTGCCAAATTCACAAGGCACTCATCTCGCACAGCGCGAAACACAGGAGACGTTTTGGGTCACAACCCCATGTCCAGTCTTAAGAAGGGCCCCAACCCAAAACACCACAGAATGTCGGGCAGGATCTGTGGAAGGAATGGCGTTCCAGGTAGTTCCTCCAGCAGTTTGGGTTTTACAAGTTCCTTGCGTCTCGTTTCACACGGCTGGGTTAAGTTGTCACGCTGTGGATATACACTGTTGCGCTGATGTGTACAGGATTGCCTTCCTCTGCCAAAGTTGCGAAACAAGAAAACAGTGGAAGAAAGATTACTGCAATAAAATGACAAATGAGTCATGCTGGATGTTAACCAGAATTTTCCTCGCTGTCTCAGTTCCTGACATCATGGGTCAAAATACACAATGTATGGAACATGTCAAATATTATACAATACCACCACCTAGCGGACAGGGAAAGTAGTGTATTTTACCTGGAGGAGCCACCCAAAGGGATAATACAATGAATGGTAAAACCTTACGTCATTGTCCCCATTAGTTAGTCTGTACATCTTGGAGGTATAACGCAGAGAAAGACACTTTACATAGATACATAGACAATAGGTGCAGGAGTCGGCCATTCAGCCCTTTGAGCCAGCACTGCCATTCAATGTGATCATGGCTGATCATCCACAATCAATAGCCTGTTCCTACCTTCTCCCCATATCCCTCGATTCCGCCAGCCCTAAGAGCTCTATCAAGCTCTCTTTTGAATACATCCAGTGAATCGGCCTCCACTGCCTTCTGTGGCAGAGTATTCCACAAATTCACAACTCTGCGTGAAAATGTTTTTCCTCATCTCTGTTCTAAATGGGTGAAAACGTTTTTCCTCATCTCAGGTCTAAATGGCCTACCCCTTATTCTTAAACTGTGGCCCCTGGTTCTGGACTCTCCCAACATCGGGAACATGTTTCCTGCATCTAGCGTGTCCAATCCCTTAATCATTTTATGTTTCTTTAAGAATCCCTCATCCTTCTAAATTCCAGTGAATACAAGCCCAGTCGCTCCATTCTTTCATCGTATGACAGTCCCGTCAACCTGGGAATTAACCTCGTGAACCTACGCTGCACTCCCTCAATAGCAAGAATGTCTTTCCTCAAATTAGGAGACCAAAACTGCACACAATACTCCAGGTGTTGTCTCACCATGGCCCTGTACAACTGCAGAAGGACTTGCTCCTATATGCAACTCCTCTTGTTATGAAGGCCAACATGCCATTAGCTTTCTTCACTGCCGACTGTACCTGCATGCTTACTTTCAGTGACCGATGTACAAGGACACCCAGGTCTTGTTGTACTTCCCCTTTTCCTAACCTGACACCATTCAGATAATAATCTGCCTTCCTGTTTTTGCCACCAAAGTGGATAACCTCACATTTATCCACTTTACAATGCATCTGCCATGCATCTGCCCACTCACCCAACCCGTCCAAGTCACCCTGCATCCTCATTGCATTCTCTTCACAGTTCACACTGCCACTCAGCTTTGTGTCATCTGGAAATTTGTTAATGTTACTTTTAATTCCTTCATATAAATCATTAATGTATATTGTAAATAGCTGTGGATCCCAGCACCGAGACTTGCAACACCCCACAAGTCACTGCCAACTCACTAATTTCCAAGTTGTCTAATCGAGCAAGTCCTGTTTTTCGAAGCATAGGGTGTACACTTTGCTGCATTCAAAGTATTAGAAATTGTGGAGACAGGTGGGAACTCTTTTTTTTTGGGGGGGGGGAGGAGTGGAGAGGCAAGAGCATTTGCGCATGAAATGCATTTGTGAGCCATGTCAAAAAGGAAATCAGTTAATGTATTGTGTAGGAAGGAAATGCAGATGCTGGTTTAAAACGAAGATACACAAAAAGCTGGAGTAACTCAGGGGGTCAGACATCTCTGGAGGAAAAATGCGCTGACTGAAGGCCAGTGTGCCAAAGGCCTTAGATGCCACTTTGAACTAACTATATACCTCCACCCCTATATCACTCTGCTCCACAACACTCCCCAGAGCCCTACCGTTCACAGAGTATGTTCTGTCCATGTTATTGCTCCCAAAATGCAACACCTCACGTTTCTCTGCATTAAATTCCATCAGCCATTCCTCAGCCCACCTGCCGAATCAATCAGGAACCTGCTACAATTTTTGACAACCATCTTTACAAACTACAATACCACCCACTTTTGTGCCATTTGCAAACTTGGTAACCATGCCTTGTGCGTTCCTATCCAAATCATTGATACAGATGAAAAACGGCAATGGACCCAGCACCAAACACTGAGGCACATCACTAATCACAGACCTCCAACCTTCCACCATCACCCTCTGCTTTCTTTCACTAGGCCAAATTTCTAACCATAAATGAAAAAATGTTCTATTATTTCTTGGTTCACTCCTCTTTCTGCAACCATTTTACTTCTAATGTGTTCAATGTGCAGAACTAATTTTTTGAGAACTGCAAAGTGCCCCAGTAATACTGATCTCTAACAGGTTCAAAAGCCTGTCTGAACAAATGAAAAATTGGATCTATTTTATTCAATGGAAAGTACTTTAGACTTCTAAATTTCCTTGAAAACATTGCCAGTCCAACAGAGCTTTTGCATCTATAGACAAGGATTTTGCATTCACGGGCTATGCCAATGAGTCATTGCCCACCCTGACCGGAACTAAGGGTCATTGCTACCTTGCAGTCCAGATATCTGAGGTACATGGACTGAAGGATGCATTCCCAAGGTTAGGCAAGATATATAGCACAGTAAATTCCCAAAGACATTTAAAATCTAGGCCCTTTAACTGATCAGAAAAAAGATTAAACACATTTGGAAAGCACATTACACCACACCTAACTTTGTCAGCTTTTGCCAAATCCAAGTGAAATGGTTGGTGTAAAGTTGTTTGAAAGATGGCGAAAATAAACAGTCAAATACGAAGTAAGATGTGTTGGATATTGGACAATTTATCTTTTTTCCTCAGTCCTTGGACTCCTCAGTTTCCACTCAGACTTTGTTGCTCTGTGGAGATAATTCTGCACCACCTTGAATGGCTGCAGATCATTCAGCTAGTTAAGGCCCTTCTACATGCTCTAGCACTTGACCCACGAATAACTACCCATATACATACAATACATAGTAATTTCATAGTTATGACTAGAGCCAGGATGTTTAGGCGCTAAAAATCTCTGAAATAGGCAGGCAATAAGGCATAAAATTACAAAAAAGGCATTTATTGACCAAAAAATGCATAAAAAGGCATTTCCGCCACCAAAATATGGTTAAAAATGATAATATAAAGGTATTCTACATTAAATGACCAAAGTTGCCTGGTTGCACATAATTACTAGCATTTTTTTCAAATCATCGGGTGTTAAACTATGCAGTCTGTCACATAATATGCTTCAGTTGTGAAAAACTTCTTTCTACCCCAGCTGAGGTCACTGGTGCATACCTGAAACAAGCTACAAATTCTATATTAATGTCAATATCTTGTGCATTACAACTACCTTTGCGAACTTTAGCTGTTTTGTATTTCTTCAAGATCTTTGTTAGCTAAAATCCCCCTTACATTTTCCTTGTCTTTACCTACATCGCAAGGAACTTTAAGTACAAAGTACAGCAAATGAAGATGTAAACAACTAAACAATAGTTGAGCTCTTTGACTTCTCCAATATTTCCGATGTCAAGAAATATTCCTGATGGTTGACCTGTCTCCAGTGTACCAATGACCACATTGGCAACATATCTCCCCACAGCATCAGTTATTTTGTCTATTGAAATCCATATTTTGTTGCATGCAACTTCATCTCTAATTTTCTGCACAACAATGTTGAAGTTGCTGTTAACATAATTTTTCCATAATGACTCGCTTGGTATACATTCCTCTGTGTATTTCCCTAAAGAAACCTCTGAGAGATTTGTTTTCCAATTTCCACAGTGGAATTCCAGCATCAATGAATGCATTGCACACGTCACTTGAAAACTCAGATTTGCGACTGGAGCCAGCAGTAAATGTTGTGAGGAGACAAGCTTGTGTATTTCCTACCTTCAGTTTCTCTGCCGCCGACTTGTGTTTAGCTGTCTGTACATGCTGGGAGACGAAATATTTATTCTCATGATTCACTGTTTTCTCACATGCTTCGCAAAACAGCACACAGTTGTCTGTAGAGAATATATCACTCCCATACACTGTCACCAAATCGTTGAGTTTTTTGCAAGGCATTTTAACGCTTGTAGGGGTAGATCCTACAGGAGCAGGGATGCAGACCTCTACATGCAGGCCAAGTACAAGCTGAGAAGAGGAATCAGAGCTGCCAAGGAAAGGTACTCTGAGAAGTTGAGGAGGAAGCTCACAGCAAATTACTCTTCTTCAGTGTGGAAGGGCTTGCAAGAAATCACAAGCTACAAGAGGAACACTCCCCGCTCCTTGGACAATCGTCAGCTGACCAACGACCCGAAAGAGTTCTACTGCAGGGCACACAAAATGCTGGAGAAACTCAGCGGGTGCAGCAGCATCTATGGTGCGAAGGAGATGGGCAACGTTTCGGGCCGAAACCCTTCTTCAGAGTTCTACTGCAGGTTTGATAAACAGAAACTTAACCCTGGTACCCCCACACCCCAATCAAGAATTCACACCTATTCAAAGCCTGACTCCAGTTTGAAAAGACTGCACCCTTCCCCACCTACTCCTCCCAATCACCACTTCACACCTACTTAAAGCATGACTCCAGTCTGCAAAGACTGGACCCTTTCCCACGCACCCCTCTCCAATCCCACTTAAAACCCACTGACAGGCGGGTTTCGCCCCAGTGGTGTAATTTTTCTTGTAAGTTACGTTAAAACAGCAAAAAAAGCTGATTTAGGCACTCAATCGTGAAAAAGGCATTATGTTCCTGAAATCATCAAAAAAGGCATGAAAAGACACATGGCATTCTGGCAAAATCCTGGCTCTAGTTATGACATTGCTGGAACATGGATTTAGATAATGCAAAATATATTATAAATTTGCACCATCATGGTTCACCAATAGAAGGTCAGTTTAATGGATATACACTCAAGTGGACCACCAAATCCTGCATAGTATGGAACTTGTTGATTCCAAACCACCCGAGAGTCCCCATCACACTCCTCCAGACCTTTGTGCAAAATCTTTAGAGTTGTGTGAACTGCTCACTACAGAATAACCTGACAAAACTCATAGCCACTGTCCTTAATGCTCTGGTCCAGTTGGATTTTTGCAAATGGTGTTTTGGTGCTTTAATGCTGCTGAACTTAAGGGGAGTTGATTGTAAATCTGTTTGTTAAGGACATGCATTCAGAAACTTAAGTTTCTTCCAGTTAGGGGAAGAAATAGAAATGCTGACAGATATTCTGCCTTTTTATGGCATTCATCACAAAAGATAAATTCTGCCAACAACAGTAACCAGTGATCCTTGTATGAAACACCCATACTACACTGCAATTTATTTAAGGCCTATGGTAACTGGAACTAAAGCTACGGAACGTTTCACATTGTGCTGCACCTGGTTGAAAATTTGGTGCAATGGCTGCAGGCAAGTGAAAGAAAAATGTACAAAACATATTTCAACATTCAGCTATTAAATATTGGGAAAAAAAAATCAAGTGTACATAAATTCAATCTTTTGTTAAATCAAACACAGAAAAAAAAAGACCTGTGTTGGACGGCTCCGAGCCGCACAGCAGTAAAAACTAACATGACAAGCGACAATCCAGGTCCATGACCAATTTGAGCTTTAGGCAATCACCTGTCCTTTGTCTTGCTTGATTTTTGTGGCCCCAGGTGTTTGGTTTTACCCCTAGTCTT
The DNA here is from genome assembly GCA_035221665.1 of Okamejei kenojei. NCBI lineage: Eukaryota > Metazoa > Chordata > Chondrichthyes > Rajiformes > Rajidae > Okamejei > Okamejei kenojei. The sequence goes on along the minus strand of CM069131.1, from coordinate 34,220,789 downwards.
GAATTCACCTTATATCCACAGTTATTCAGCAGCCCAGATAAATCCATGGTTCTGTGTGTATACAAGTATCATGGTTCTGTGTGTATACAAGTACCTTATCAAACATACCAGTGGAGTCAATCCTTGTACTCAACAACTTGGACACCAGAAACACAAGCTGCGGTGCAGATGAGATCCTCTGCTTTCCCCAACCTATATATTTTTTTACGCAACGTGTGAAAGACAGATCAATATAGTACATATCCTCTAACCAAAGAGAAACATATGCAGTAAAGAAATAACTTGGTGCATTAGATTTGTGCATTTAGATAAGGTTGACATTGTAATTTTTATGAACTCTCAAAACATTAAATTGAATTACACAAAAAACAGTGGGCAGATTTGTATATACATGTTCAGGTCATTTTTGTTATATGCACAAGTGATACTTTAATATATTTACAAATGTAGCAAGTTGCTAGGTTTACTGCTTAATAAGGTACATACTTATTTTTGATAAATTTGTTCTCTGTGAGCTAATTTAAAGCTATTATTAGGGTCAGAATATTTTTGCCACACTGCATGCTCTTTCACCATAGATCTTCACACACAAATGCAAAACTACACAATTAATATGATGGCAGGAATGAGAAAATACATGCAATAATTAAACCTGATAGTTGAACAGATGTGTACAATTATGAAAGATGGCAATAAAAGCTTTGAGGTTTCTGAGAATATAGAAGCATTCCTGAAGTTGCTGCTAATTACTCCAATTTTAGAGTGACCACGAGGAGAATAGGTTTTAGCGATCTAATGAATGACAGCAGGCAGATTGCATTGGCACAGCAGCAAAGGCCACATAACTCCCCAGGAAAACAAAACTCAGAAACCAAGGCACAGTTACATTTTCCACCCACCAGTGTTTGGCTTGAGGAGCCTTGACAGAAAAAAAGATCATTTGCTACAGTTTTTGATTGAAAGGATTTAAAATGGGGCAGAGCTGTTAAATAATATAAAGCGAAAACAATACAAGTAATGAAGGTATACGCAGTTTACCTGTTAAAAACACAGCTTCATAGCTATGGCTGTTTTTTGTTGCCAGTTTTCCTCTTATTTCAAAACAAATCTCCAAAGAATCACAAGTGCAACCAGTTATGTTTTCTGATTCATTTTGTATGTTTTTATATGCATTTTTATAAAAGTTGGGAAGATTGCCACAAATTACACACGCTAATGCTAAATGTGCACACTTATTTCATTAGATGAAAAATTTAAGGTAAATATTCTAAACTGATTACTTTGAATGGTATATACAATCTTTCATCTAAGTATTTTACAATTACTCCATTCAGCTGGGTTTAGGCCTAGATTATACATTAAGGTATGTGTGTTATTTCAGTAAATTAAAACATGTACAGCTGTAGCATATTTATAATGCTAGTTATGTGGATTCCACACTGCTACTGTTCATTCTAGCCCTCTGATTACCAGCAGTAATTCATACTACTGCCCAGATTTTCCTATATTCAACAGATAGGAAGACCATTAGATTGTTTTCACTAGTTGCATTAGGATGTCATTCCTAATATCATACATTTAAAATACATGTCTGATTTTGAAGTTTTTCCAGTAATTTTCACAGATGTGAATACAACCTTGCAAAATAAACCAGCAACCCACACCCCTCGTTAAGTATAATTTAAAATAACACTGTCTTAATAATTCCTAAGAGCAAAATTAAACAAAAATCACTTCAGTAAATGTGCACTTGTTTTTTTGTAAATTTTCCACAAAAATTTGAACATTTTACAACAATATAATAGCATTAGAAAATTACAAATCAATTGTAGTGCTTTACTGAAAGCACACTATAAGCATAAAATAAAGTGATGAAACAAAACCACGCCACCTCTCATACACCACACAGTACCTCCTGAAATGAGAATAATCTGCAATTTTATCTTGACCTGCATATCAAGATGCAGTAGGTAATTTAAGCAGTGCAAGATATTAGTGATTCAGAAGACCATATTTAAAAAGCCACACATTCCTTAGTTCTACTTTCATTCAAGCCCAAACAATACCATCTGTATGAATCATTTTTGTAACAATCTCCACTAAATTGTCAGTAACTAGGTAACCAACTGCTTTAAACCTAGAACTCTGCATCCAAGATGATCCACAACCATTTTTCAACGCTGTTAGTTAAGTTATTAAATCAAGTTGCAAACTTGGTTATAACCATCTTGGATGCAAGTTTTCTTTCCAGATTTTCTCTACCTACCCAAGTAATTTCAATTGTATACTTTCCAGCAATAAATCTGTACTTTGATATAGGCATATATAATTAATAATAATAGGAGGAACTGGCTGCAAAAGCACTATGGTAATGGACTAAAAAATAAAATTTTCTTCTTTAAGAAGTATGAGAAATCCTCATTGAAATGTAAGGCATCCCAAAATTCAAATGTGTAATTTTTGCATATTTGCAGGAATGCGTTTTTGTAAACAGTAGCTCAAGGTAATCTTGAAAATCAAAGTGAGGGGAGTGACAAATTGTAAGATTCCAAGCTCCCCTCCCCTAAAACAGCTTGGTGACAACTCAAAAACCCGACTTAGGTTTCCCCACCCCCAAAACTGAAAGTAATATGAATATTTTCAAGTTTTTTTTCTTTCATTGAGGCAGTCTAAAAACTGGACAAGGTCCTTGAGCTTAAAATACTGATGTGATTTGTATAAGCAGGGAGACGTGACACAGAAAGTCTATTTCTCAGGAGTTTCAGGCTCAGTGGTAGTCATGGCAGCAGTACTCTGGCTCCTATTTTCAGATTTCCCGGAAGATGCATCCCATTTGGAAGGGTTTGTTGAGACCTGAGGCTGATTGGCGAGTAAGGGCTTAGCAGCATTTACTGATTTACTCGTAGAAGAGTTTGATAGATGCCTTCTGCGACCACTCTCATCAGTTCCAGAAGAACGCCGCTTTCGACCAACCTCATCACCAAATGGAGGCTAAGAAATAAATAGCATTGTTATTAACACCTCAACAGTCCGAACTAAAATTAACTATGTATTGAAAAGTAGGACATTGAAAATGGATTTCAGCTGAATACATTCTTTAGCAAGCAGGCAAGCTACCTAGGTCAGAAGGTACCGACCGCAAAGCAGGTGTAAAGAGGAGTTTCAGGGGAAAATTCAGAGTAGTGGATATAAAACAACCAGACTCTGATGGGCTAACTAGCAGAAAACAATTTTGGTTGTAACACATTTGCTCTTAAGCCAAACCATAATTATATGACTGTAAATTTCAGCATTAGGACCCCAAAATTATTGTCTGCAGAACAAGGACCTTCAGAGGGATCTTGGGATCCAAGTCCGTAGCTCCTTGAAAGCGGCAACACAAGTAGATAGAGTGGTAAAGAAGGTGCACAGTATGCAAGCCTTCAAAGGTCAAGGCACTGAGTCCAAGAGCCAGGAAGTCATGTTGCAGCTTTATACGATATTGTTCAGGCTGCATTTGGAGTATTATGTACCGTTCATATAGTCCCATAACAGGAAGGGTGTGGAGGCTTTGGAGAGGGTGCAAAATACTGCTGGAATAGAGGAGATTAGTTATAAAGGGAAGTTGGGAAAACCAAGATTGTTTCCTCTGGAACTAAGATGGTTGAGGGGAGACCCGAGAGAAGTATATAAAGCTCTGAGAAGCGCAGATAGGGTAGACCGCCAGAAACTTTCCCCCCAGAATGGAAATGTCAAAGAATAGAATGCATAGCTTTAAGCTGAAAGGGACAAAGTTTAAAGGAGGTGTGTGGGGCAAGTTATTTATCTATTTATTCCTAAAGAGTGGTGGGTGCCTGGAAGGCACTGCCAGGGGTGGTGGTGAAGGCAGACACAATTGTGACATTAGTACATAGGATAGTACTAGTGATCGCTGGCTGGCGTGGACTCGGCAGGCCTGTTTCCATGCTGTGTCTCTAAAGTCTCAAGGTTGTCACATCTTTGCCATTATTCTTCAGGTAAGCTCCAGGAAAGCCACCAAGATTGAAGGGTGGGTGGGGCCACAAGGCATCAGCCAGGATGCACGGGAAATTGGTGGAATCTAGCAGCCTGTGGAATCAATGTGCAATTGGAAGACCCCTGATAGATTTAGGTTTGTTATTGTCAAGTTAAAAGCTTTGTTTTACATGCTATCCAAACAGATCAGATATACTACACATAAATACAATCAAGTAAAACACAAGTATAATCAATAGAACAAAGGGGGAGGTACAGAGTATAATTCTCATCATTGTAGCACATCAGTTCCACAGACAAAGTCCAATGTCCACTAGATAGTGGAGATGAATTCAATAGTACCCTAAGCTTATGAAAGGACTGCCCAGCAGCCTGATAAATGAGGGAGAGAATTTGTTGCTGAGTCTGAGGGTTTGCTTGAAGGGAAAGATGAATAAATTAATTTACAATTGAAACTGGCGAATTAAAAATATATTCTACAGCTGCCAGTAAATACCACTAATATGATAAACAAAATAAAATAGTAATGAACTCACGTCAACTCTGAAGTCCTCAAGTCGTTTGAAATTGCCCAGGTATTCTTGCAGTTTGTGGTCTATTGGTAAATGCTTGGTTTGTGTGTACTTCAGAAAAGCCCAGAACTTTTCCAATCCATAGAGCTGTCCTAAAATCAAAAGCACTCAAAAGTCAGTATCTTAATATTTAGAATTATGCATTTTATTACGATGCAGTATTTTTATTCTAAAATTGCTGGCAGCTGAAATCACAGGCCTCGTCTTCTATTTTCATAATCTCACTCAATGATTCCTAAAAATAAAACTAATTTTAACTATTATAGGTCTTGTAAGTTTGTTCCTTTTTGGATTACTTGTGGTTTATTAATTTGGGATGAAGATTACCTGCTTCATAGTCTTTTATTGTTTCTTCCTGGAAGTCCTTGAATATATCATATCGGAATCTTCTTTCTAGTCCATAACTGTAAAATCTAAATAGGCATTCCAACCCATACCTAGAAAAGAAACACACTGTTTGCATACAGGTTGCACATTTTGCAAGCTAGAATTTAAATAGCATACACAATATCTCCGTGCATAGCATAGACAATAAATATCTGCATTTATTTAGGCAGATAACTCTGAAAAGCTCAAGTTTTAGAAACCAAACCAACCAGAGTCCAGAACCAGTGGTCACAGTTTAAAAAATATGGGATGAGGAAAAACTATCTCTCCCAGAGTTGTGAATCTGTGGAATTCTCTGCCACAGAAGGCACTGGATGTTTTCAAGAGAGAGTTAGATATAGCTCTTAGGGCTAACGGAATCAAGGGATATGGGGAGAAAGCAGGAACGGGGTACTGATTCTGGATGACCCAAAACATCACCCATTCCTTCTATCCAGAGATGCTGTCCGCTGAGTTATACATTGTCTTTCTTTCTTCATTAGTTGGACGCCACAAGATCCTGCTGTCATTTTTCCCCTATTTTACTGGTCTTCTACAGAGCGTCTTTCAACTGCATTGCTTGTTTGTTAAAATATAAAAGTATATTAAGAATATTATTTGGTAAGTATGGGAATGATGTGAACTGAAGTAAAGGCACACAAGACTGCAGATGGTGTAATCTAGAACAAATAAAATGGGCCATGGATGAACTCAGCGGATCAGGCAGCATTTGTGATGGGAAATTGACAGTCAACAGTTTGGGTTTGAGACCCAACATCTCAAATTTAAATAAAGGGTCTTGATTGGAGACGTTGATTGGCCATTTCAATCCACAGATGCTGCTTGACCCACTGAGTTCTTCCAGCAGCTTGTTCGTGTTAGACTGGTTAGTTGATTAAAGAGTTCAAAGCTCAAAAATTTATTTATTAGATTTATTACTAGCTGAACATTTATCATCTGGCTTGTGTTCTAACCTGTCTTTAGGTGTCTGACTCATACTAAGTGAAAACTCCGATAATCTGCTATCTTCAGGACACTGGTGGTGCTGTATTGCAGATTTTCTGGACAATGAGATGTTACTGATATGGGATATGGGAAATGGGGGAAAAAAGCAGGAACGGGGAACTGATTTTGGATGATCAGCCATGGAATGGCCTACTCCTGCACCTATTTTCTATGTTTCTATGTAACTACGAGTGCACATACAGTTACTAATGAAAACATCTCTGATTTGTGACATAGCATACGAGGAAGCAATCGGTCTGACCTTTTCTGCCAGGACTTCCAAATTGCTTGAAATCAAAGACATTTAACTCTTAATACAAAAATAATTTTGAACCCCGTCTAAAGACTATTGATTACTAAGAACTGCAGACAGATTTCCCACACTGATGATCATACCTGTAATTGTCCTTTGCATCTTCAAGACACAACTGTTTGAATTCTTCGTACATTTTCCTGTTGAAGTGATCTCTGAGGAAAAAGGACCAGAAACGGAACAGTGTGTTCATTTCCTGGGATTGCCCAATTCCTAATCGCTTTCTCTCTGAAAAGAAAAAAATGCAATGAAATTTGTATAATTTTAAAAGCAAATCGAAACACCCAAAAAAAGTTGAATTTCTGGATTTCCAGTCTCACTTATCTGATATTGCTTGGACTCGGAAGATAACCTTTTTTATAACTGATTATTTGGGATCTAGACATCTCTGACATGGCCAACATTTATTGCCATTTCTGTTACACTTCTATCATGAACTTCTGAAGACATTCTAATGATGCTGGTTAGAAATTCCAGCTGTAGGCCCGGTGATATCTTTCCAAATCAAAATGCTATGTAGCTTCGAAGGCTGCATTCCCCTGTCTTGAATGCCTTTGTCCTTCTTGGCCCTGCATGATCTCGTGGGCGGAACTGAAGCGAGTCTACATTAGTCAGAAAATTGTGTTAGGTAAACTGTTTGGACTGAAGGGAGATAAATCCCCAGGGCATGATGTTCTGCATCCCAGAGAACTCAGGATTCAAGATTCAAGAGAGTTTATTGTCATGTGTCCCTGATAGGACAATGAAATTCTTGCTTTGCTTCAGCACAACCGAACATAGTAGGCATTGACTACAAAACAGATCAGTGTGTCCATATACCATTATATAAATATATACACACATGAATAAATAAACTGATAAAGTGCAAATAAACAGATAAACGGCTATTAATGTTCAGAGTTTTGTCCGAGCCAAGTTTAAAAGCCTGATGACTGTGGGGAAGTAGCTATTCCTGAACCTGGTTGTTGCACTCTTCAGGCTCCTGTACCTTCTACCTGAAGGTAGCGGGGAGATGAGTGTGTGGCCAGGATGGTGTGGGTCCTTGATGATACTGCCAGCCTTTTTGAGGCAGCGACTGCGATAGATCCCCTCGATGGAAGGGAGGTCAGAGCCGTTGATGGACAGGGCAGCGTTTACTACTCTTCGCTCCAGGGTGCTCCAGTTGCCGAACCAAGCCACGATGCAACCGGTCAGCATGCTCTCTACTGTGCACCTGTAGAAGTTAGAGAGAGTCCTCCTTGACAAACCGACTCTCCGTAATCTTCTCAGGAAGTAGAGGCACTGATGTGCTTTCTTAATAATTGCATCAGTGTTCTCGGTCCAGGAAAGATCTTCAGAGATATGCACGCCCAGGAATTTAAAGCTCTTGACGCTTTCAACGGGACTGTGGGTCCCCATCCTACTCCTTCCAAAGTCCACCATCAGTTCCTTGGTGTTGCTGGTGTTGAGGGCCAGGTTATTGTGCTGGCACCATGTGGACAGTCGCTCAATCTCTTTTCTATACTCTGACTTATCCCCATCAATGATACGTCCCACAACTGTGGTGTCGTCAGCGAACTTGATGATGGAGTTCGCCCTATGACTGGCTACGCAGTCATGAGTACGGAGTGCAGCAGGGGGTTGAGCACGCAGTCTTGAGGTGCTCCCGTGCTGATTGTTATCGAGGCCGACACATTTCCACGAATACGAACAGACTGTGGTCTGTGAATGAGGAAGTCGAGGATCCAATTGCAGAGGGATGTGCAGAGACCCAGTTCTGCGAGTTTGGTAACCAGCTTGGAGGGGATGATTGCATTAAATGCAGAGCTGTAATCAATGAATAATAGCCTGACATATGAGTTTTTGTTGTCCAAGTGGTCCAGAGCGGAGAGCCAGCGAGATCGCATCCACCTTTGTGGCGGTAAGCGAACTGCAGTAGGTCCAGGTTTTTGTCGAGGTAGTTGATTTGCGCCATGATCAACCTCTCAAAGCACTTCATCACTACAGACGTTAGTGCCACTGGTCGATAGTCATTGAGGCACGTCGCCTTGCTCTTCTTGGGCACCGGTATAATTGATGCCCTTTTAAAGCAGGTGGAAACCTCAGACCTCAGAAGTGAGAGGTTGAAAATGTCCGTAAAAACTCCAGCCAGTTGGTCCACCCAGGTTTTTAAGAACACGACCGGGTATACCATCAGGTCCAGGCGCTTTTCGAGGGTTCACCCCTCTGAAGGATTTCCTGACGTCGGCCTCTGTGACCGAGACTGAAATACCATCACAGCGAATGGGGGCTCGGGAAGGCACATCAGCATGCTCCCTATCAAAGCGTGAGGATGTGATTTGAGGATGTAATAAGAAGAATGGATAAGGGAGAGCCAGTGATGTGGTGTATCTGGACTTTCAAACGCTTTTTGTCAAGGTCCCACACATGAGATTAGTGTGCAAAAATAGAGCACATGGTATTGGGGGTAGCGTATTGACATGGATAGGGAACTGGTTGGCAGACAGGAAGCAAAGAGTAGGAATTAACACGTCCTTTTCAGAATGTCAGGCAGTGACTAGTGGGGTGCCACAAGGCTCGGTGCTGGGACCCCAGTTGTTTACAAAATATATTAACAATTTAGCAGAGGGAATGAAATGTAACATTTCTGAGTTTGCGGATGACACAAAGCTGAGCGGCAGTGGAGGATGCCATGAGGCTGCAGGTTGACTTGGTTAGGTTGGGTGAGTGGGCAGAAGCATGGCCGATGCAGTTTATAATGTGGATAAATGTGAGGTTATCCACTTTAGGGGCAAGAACAGGAAGGCAGATTATTATCTGAATGGTGTCAGATTAGGAGAAGGGGAGGTGCAATGAGACTTGGGTGTGCTTGTAAATCAGTCACTAAAAGTAAGCATGCAGGTACAGCAGGCAGCGAAGAAAGCTAATGGCATGTGGGCCTTCATTGCAAGAGGATTTCAGTTTAGGAGTAAGGAGGTCCTACTGACGTTGTACAGGGCCCTGGTGAGACCACACCTGGAGCATTGTGTGCCATTTTGGACTAATTTGAGGAAGGACATTATGGCATTGAGGGAGTGCAACGTAGGTTCACCAGGATAATTCATGGGATAGCGGGACTAACATATGATGAAAGAATGGGTCGACTGGGCTTGTATTCGCTGGAATTTAGAAGGATGAGAGGGGATCTAAAAGAAACATATAAGGTTCTTAGAGAATTGGACAAGGTAGATGCAGGAAAAATGTTCCTGATGTTGGGGGAGTCCAGAACCGGGGGTCACAGTTTAAGAATAAGGGTTCGGCCATTTAGGACTGAGATGAGAAAAAACTCTTTCACCCTGGAAGTTGTGAATCTGTGGAATTCTCTGCCACAGAAGGCAGTGAAGGCCAATTCACAGGATGTTTTCAAGAGTTAGATTTTGCTCTTGGGGCTAAGGGAATCAAGGGATATGGGGGGAAAGCCAGAAGGGGTACTGATTTTGGATGATCAGCCATGATCATATTGGATGGCAGTGCTGACTCTGAATGGCCTACTCCTGCACCTATTTTCTATGTTTATGCCCTAGTTGAATAGTGGAGCAGCCTTGCAGGGACAAATGACCATTCCTCCTCCTATTTCTAATGTTCAAGGATGGACAAATAATGATTTGGTCTGCACTGATAAAAGCCAAAGGTGGTGTTGGTGAGCAGGTTAGTGACGTGTAAATGTTACTTAATAGTTTGCTTTCATCATTCTTTTGACCTTTCATAATTCTGCTGACAGTCACTGTGGATTTGTCCTGCTCTTTATGGACAAGGTATTCATGAGCAATTTTCCGCAATGCTAAGCAGGTGTCACCGTTGTAACATCCGTATGGAACAGCTTGGCAAGTGGTGTTGCTAGTTCTGGAACACAGGTCCTCCGTACTAAAGTCAAGCTGTCTGGCCCCAAATACTTTCCTGGATTCACAATGATATCATATGTAGTCTGTGAGAAAGCAAACTGGCTGAAGATCAGCTTCCATGATGGTGGGGATCTCAGGAAGTTATTGAAGTGGACCCGAGTTGCAAACACAGACTTGACTCCACCACATGTTTGTTGCGCCTCACTATTGAGGATGGGATCATGATGAAGCACGTCCTCTCTATGTAAGATACTGACACCTGGAAATGTTACATTTGCACATTTGTGGTTCGTTCTGGAGCATAGGTCTTCCATGCTGTAACTAGAAAGTTGTCTGCCCTAAATTATTTGCTGGATTCATGTCTAGTATATGAAGTGAATCAAACGGGCTGAAGACTGATTAAAATAAATCCTATTAGAGGTAATAAAACACCAAAATCGACTTAAAACAAACACACACATTTTATTGTAGACACCAAATGCTGGAGTAACTCAGCGGGACAGGCAGCATCTCTGGAGAGAAGCAATGGGTGATGTTTTGGATATAGACCCTTCTTCAGACTGAATCAGGGGAGAGGAAGATACAGAGACATGGAAAGATAGGTGTGAAAACAAGACACAGGAGTTGGCGATCAAGAAAAATGTAGAACAGATCATTGTTAGCTAGGAGAAGGCAACAACAAAGCAAACAGATAAAACGTAAACGAGGATAGTCAGACTAGTCGAAGAACTGGGAAGGGGATGGGGAAGGATGGAGAGAGAGGGAAGACAAAGTTAGTGAAGTCAATATTCATACCGCTGCATAAGTTGCCTAAGCGAAATATGAGGTGTTGTTCCGCTAATTTGCACTGGTCTTTACTCTGGCAATGGAGGAGGCACAGGACAGAAAGGTCAGTGTGGGAATGGGAGGGGGAATTAAAGTGTTTTGCAACTTGGAGATTAGGTTTTGATTAAAGTATAAGATTCTTCCTCCTTGAGACCACAGAAAAGAATCCTCAACATTCAGATGAGTTATCTTGAAAGATATACAAACAGGATGTGGAATTTTCCTGTCAAGTTTTCACTACATTACGATATTTTACACCATTGGTTCATAGGATCCTGTGCTGCATAACCCAAGTGTTCTTTAGAGTGTCATCCAAGCCATTCTATTGTATTCATAATATACAAGCTTCAGTTTGGAATCAGTCTTTGTTAAAATTACTCAAATATATTTAGCACAAGATCCTGACAATAACAAAAAATATGCACTGGATTGAAACTAAGCCCAAGAATGTCGAATGTTATTTGCTCTACATCTCAAAATTGCCTTATGGTAACATTAGTATTCCCCTTTTCAGTTCTATCACAAAATAAACATCCACTCTCTTACTAATATTAATCCAATGCAAAGTTACAAAGATAAACAAATGGAAAACATATGCACTTTTATTAACTACAGTTGATCCATTTGATGAATAATTTCCTTTCTTTGCACTTAATTTCAACATTCAACCATCATTTGAAAAAGTAGGAAACATGCTCACCATTTAAACATCTCCGACGATATTTATGGTAAACCTGTTGGGTGAAGCCATTCTCTCTCAAAAGCTCATGTGAAGGATGCTGAAACTTGGGCAGCGAGTTTGGTGTGCAGCCATAACTTCCAACAAATGGTGTGCCTTCTGAAGGACTGGCATTTGAGCTACTAAAAAAAAACAACAACATTCTTTTTTTTTTTGGCTGAAGTATCTTCCTCTAGGTATCATGTGGCTAAAGTGGGTCAGTATTTTTGCACTTCGTTAGTTTGCATTTGATGTTCACAATAAATTGACTGAACCAGTACAACAAAGCCCAGACTTTTAAGTTCACAATATGTTCAGAGAAGAACTCAAGATATTTTGCCTCAGTCTAAAAATACACATTGATCTATTGGCCTTGCTCTGTCACGCATGATTTGTAATGGACTGTGTCTTTTTTTAAATCCCTTTCTGCTGCCAAAGCTTCCATATTTATTTTCAATCTTATTTTAATTAATAACACTTTTGCTTTTTTTATTTATTTAATATTTTTATTAGAAGCATTGCATATTATAACTTTTGCTTGATGTTAAATATCTATGATACCAAAATACGTGTCAAATTTTAAGATTACACCTATCGATACAAGATAATTGAAATGTTCCAAGGTGATGCAGAATAACGGAAAATTCTGCCAAGAGCATTATGTTTTGAAAACATAAAATACTCTGATGGCATTTGCAAGGGGTAGGATGTTCACTCATTTCAAAATAAACATTTACAGCACAGGGCTAAATTTTCCACACATGCAACAGAAGGAAAGATTGCCTATTGTCACTGGATAGTAATACCCATCAAGTTAAATAATGTGAATTAAACACTATTTATAACACTCAAAGCATTAAAAACTAATATTTAAGAATATGAGATGAACATTGAAAGAGAAACCTCCCAAAACGTAGTATCAATCCACTGAAACACGTGAATGCTTGCTGTTTTCAAAGATGGCTATAACAACTGTCCTGTTTACTGCTGCTTTATGCTTCTACAACGCTTAAATTATGATAATTAGATCTATCAACAAAAATATTTACCTAACAGATGATGTTCTTGGTCTGTGTTCTTTAGAATCCATAACCCAGCCAATATGGCATTCAAGTGGGGGATTTGAACTATGTCTCGTCTTTCGCTTCCTTGGAGTCTGTAACAACAATCACCTTGAAGGTCAAAACTACCAATATCTTAGTTTCTGCCTCAGTAAATTACACTTTACCCACAGTGTACACATTCACACCATGTATTTGGCCCAAGTCACTGTGACGTCATTAAGCGCCCGAGGTAGAGAGATTATGAGGTTAAATTGGGACTTAATGCAAGACTGCTACCAAACCAAGTGAACATGATGGTAAAGTGATAAAATACACCTTGTTTAAATGAGTCATTTAGGATAAACATTATGGCATGTATACCTTCATCATCTAGGGCATGGAGTATAAGAGTCAGGAAATCATATTGTAGCTTTATATGACTGGTCAGGCCATATTTGGAGTATATGAACAGTTCTAGCCACCCTATTACAGGATGGGTGTGGAGGGTAGGAGCAAATGCAGAAGAGGTTTATTGGAATGCTGCCTAGATTTGAGGATATTATCTATAAGTAGAGGTTGGACAAACTTGGATGGTTTTCTCTGGATCAGAGACGGAGGGGAAACCTGATAAAAGTTTATACAATTATGAGGAGCATAGATAGGGTAGTCAGTCAGTATCTTTTTCCCCAGTGTGGAATCGTCAAAAGAATGCGCAACGTGAATACGAGAGAGGCAAAATTTAAAGGAAATGTGTGGGACAATTAAAATAAAGTGTGGTGTCTGGAACGCACAGTGATGGTAGTGGAGACAAATACATTAGTGGCAGTTAAGAAGCTTTTAGATGGGTGCGCGATATGCAGGAAATGGAGAGACATGGATTGCGTCCAGGCAGATGCAATTTGTTTAACCTGGCACCGTGTACATTGCGGGCCAAAGGGTCTATCCCATATTCCAAATCAAAATAGAGAAAAAGAGGCAAGAGAGAAAATCTGAAATCAGAACTGAAAGAAAATTCACTTCAAATTGAGGCACTACATCATTTTAGTCTTATGCCAGGATTCAACAATTCGAGGCAATGGTGCCAATAGACAGTCTACCGGAAATGTTTCCATGGATAATAAATCTACAATTTTTAAATTCAGATACTTAATATAAGAGCAAAAGCAGCCAAATAAATTCTGAAATCGTAACAATAATGGTATTTTGTGTTACATTTATTTGAGTAACAAAGCCATGCCCACCTGCAAAGTTTAGTTCTCATGGAACTGCCTACTGCTTATATGAAACACAAAAATTGAGCCGAGATCAAAAGCATTTAGAATACAAGGTCAAAAATCGGCATGCTTTATATTTTATCCTTTCACTCAAAAATAAAAATAATTATACCTCAATATCCAATGGCCGCCCTTCTTTCACAACAGGATAGAAACGTGGAGTTTTATTAGGATCTTGTAGCCTAGGTGTACGCGGTGTCCTCGGCGTTCTGGCAGAACACACTGGTGATTCTGGCACAGTTGTAGGCAGAGAGCGGGCTAAATTTGAAATTGGTGGCTCTGGAACACCAAACAGCTTGTTGGCTAATTCTTCAGTATAATCTAAGACACAAATCAGGATTTATTTATGTTAAATTCTTTTGTTTTAATCAGTCAAGCTGCTCTACTAAAGCAAGCTACTAGTCAAGCAATCAGCCTTCAAATGACACTCAAATTCCATTATTCAAAATAGTCAGTGTCGCATTCGAAGCCAAGATACAAAATACTACTTGCACAACTGTAAAATCATGAGCCAAGTGAAAGATGGTAAGCGTTCACACATGGGTTGCAAGCAGACGTCTTTTCTATTTTACAAATACAGAATACACCATCTTCACTTTATCAGTAATCAATTCCTGGCAGTTGTTTTAATTTAGCCTGCGATGACGAGACATCGTGGCACAAGTACCTGTTGCCATAAAGCCGACTGTGGATTAGGTCCTGTTTACATTGTCAATTAAAGACACAAGGGGTTGATATAGTAAGAAAAGAAAACTTTGCCACATACATGGACTTGTATATGGACCTATGCAAGGTAAACAATTATGCTAAAGATTTCTAAATTACAGAATATGTTCCTGAGGAAGTACTGTGTACAGTTCCAAGTACTGTGTGCAGAGGAAAAATAAAACAGATTTAGAAAGCAGTGAGAGATTTGCTGCATCCATATCAGATTAACAGATTGTGGAAAGACCAGAGGAAACTGATTTTTTCCTCAGCAGTAAGGGGAGGATTTAAGATGTATTTAAGACCTTTGATAATAGTCAGGAAAAATAGTTTGCCATTTGTTGCAACCCATGTGTACCAACAATTCGGCCAACTGATAGGCTGGAAGTTATTAAAGTCCATGCCACCCACGTGCTCCCTGCAATGATCAACATGGGAGATCAACAGCTGCAGGATGCTGATGCTCATCAGGTCACTGTAGCAAAATGTGCCTTGGGCTATGAAGCTTATCAAGGTGTAGTCAATTTTGAAAATTTCCCAAACTCCATTCTCATCCACACCTAAAATCTTTTTGCAATGCTCAAAGGTCTGCTATGTACTGAGGGGTGCCATTGTTTAAGAGTTGTGATTACACAAGTATGACTATTTAACTAATGTTTGAGTAGTCTGTGGGTCACCCCGGAAATGTCAGCAAAAGATGGACTTGTAGCTTATTCATTTCCCAAATTTGATGCAATACAGTGACTGAATGGGGTTGCTCTTGATACCAAATGGTTGCACATTCAACATGCTATTGGAAAAGGGTAGATGGTTGTTGATTTGGTGTGCAATGTGCCAATAGACAAAAATACACCTTTGTTCTCTCTAGGTCATACTGATCATACCTTGGTGGGCCTTTGGTGGTGCAGGAGGCACATCTTGGTGTGATTCAATTGGTGGTTCAGGTGCCAGTGTATCAAAATGCTCTTTGCTGATGACTTTCAACTTCTTAAAATTCTCAATTTCTTGCTATATTCAATATAAGAAAAGGAGATGAGTTACATTTTAAAATGTCTGACATCAGCCTACTTTCTCTTTGTGAGATGTCAAGTCAAACAGCTTGGAAACAGGCCCCTCAGCTCAACTCATCCACACTAACCAAGATGCCCCATCTAAGTCAGCCCCATTTACCCGCAGAGAGATATTAAAGTTATACACATCTTCCCCAGAATGAACAACATTGGAGAACTGTTCAACAGCTGGAGGGTGCTCATCAGTAGATTGCTGTATCTCTCAAAAACTTTCCTGTGCATATGTATTTTAAATGTTGTTATCATACCTGTCTCAACTACCTCTTCTGACAGCTCATTCCATGCATCCACCACATTGAGTGAAAAGGTTGCCACTCAGGTTCCCATTAAATGTTTCCCCTTTGACCTTAAACCAATGTCTTCTGTTTCTTGATTCCCCTAACCCGGGGGAAAGGGTCTGTCCATTCACCTATCAATTCCCCTCATGATTTTATACACCTTTCAGTCTCCTGCTCTTCCCCAATCTCTCCCACTAGCTCAGGCCCCCGGGTCCTAGCGACATCCTCGTAAATCTTCGCTGCATTCTTTCCAGCTATATTTAGCTATTTCTAGCTGGCTGTAAATATATTTATGTAGACTTGTGCATTGGTTTCTGTGCAGCACCAAAACAAATTGGGTCAACTGTCAATTTGAGTCAAACCGCAGTAGATTTCTGTGCAGTGAAAATAAGATGGACAATCAATTTATTTCAACATAATGCATCATGTAACATATGCAAAAACGTTTTCCTGATCTTTTGTTTCAAATAGATTTTAAATTTCTGTGTAAAGGACTCAAACAGAGATTGAGAACAGCCATGATGATTTTCCACGCAATAATTGATAGGTAAATTATAGTTATGTATCTTGGTATAACTTAAAAGAATGCTGTGATTTTACCCTAGTAGTATTAATTTACTACTTAAAACTCTAGAACAAATTACATTATGCATATACATTTGGACTACTAACTCACTGTTTATTATTCAGGAAGTCATAAACTTCCACTCAAAACTGAATCACAAATTCCCCGTTCCAAAAGTAAAAATGATTATATTAGCACACTGTGTACACATTTACACCTGACATTAAACATAGAAACATAGAAATTAGGTGCAGGAGTAGGCCATTCAGCCCTTCGAGCCTGCACCGCCATTCAATATGATCATGGCTGATCATCCAACTCAGTATCCCGTACCTGCCTTCTCTCCATACCCTCTGATCCCCTTAGCCACAAGGGCCACATCCAACTCACTCTTAAATATAGCCAATGAACTGGCCTCAACTACCCTCTGTGGCAGAGAGTTCCAGAGACTCACCACTCTCTGTGTGAAAAAAGTCTTTCTCATCTCGGTCTTAAAGGATTTCCCCCTTATCCTTAAGCTGTGACCCCTTGTCCTGGACTTCCCCAACATCGGGAACAATCTTCCTGCATCTAGCCTGTCCAACCCCTTAAGAATTTTGTAAGTTTCTATAAGATCCCCTCTCAATCTCCTAAATTCCAGAGAGTATAAACCGAGTCTATCCAGTCTTTCTTCATAAGACAGTCCTGACATCCCAGGAATCAGTCTGGTGAACCTTCTCTGCATTCCCTCTATGGCAATAATGTCCTTCCTCAGATTTGGAGACCAAAACTGTACGCAATACTCCAGGTGTGGTCTCACCAAGACCCTGTACAACTGAAGTAGAACCTCCCTGCTCCTGTACTCAAATCCTTTTGCTATGAAAGCTAACATACCATTCGCTTTTTTCACTGCCTGCTGCACCTGCATGCCTACTTTCAATGACTGGTGTACCATGACACCCAGGTCTCGCTGCATCTCCCCTTTTCCTAATCGGCCACCATTTAAAGCTTTTCCTTTCCTCACAATGTTGTGCATTAACATTAAAAAAATATTTGGTCCAAAGACGAGGATAGTGCTGGTAATGTCAGCTCAAATTGTCCAGCCTTAATTGCGCTCAAACTGAGAAGCACTCGAGATAAACATAAACATGTCAAAACTATTTAATCATTCCCTCACAGTGGGAAATTTTGATCCTGCTGTGGAGGGATGTTTTATGTTGAATTCTATCTACTCCATGTTGTGTTCTTTATTTTTACTGTATGGCTGTATGGTGATTTAATTTTGCTGTGCCATTTATCACATGACAAATAAATGCATCTTATCTTATCTTATTAGAAAGAAATCCACAAAGATCATGAACTAACATGGCCAGTTTCCAGGTTATACATTTTATTCATTTCTACGCACATACTTAACTCATTATCACATGACGATGATTTGACCCATTTTGCAACCTAATTATATCTACTTAGTCGGAGGGCCATAAGACATTGGTATTATTTCTTGTAACTATGACAATGATTTTTCCCATCCTTGCTCTTGATCTTCCTCGTGTCTTGACCCAAATGGCCAGAAGATTGTTCCTCTGCTCTGAAAGTAAGCATGCAGGTACAGCAGGCAGTGAAGAAAGCTAATGGCATGCTGGCCTTCATTGCGAGAGGATTTGAGTTTCGTAGCAAGGAGGTCAGACTGCAGTTATACAGGGCCCTGGTGAGACCGCACCTGGAGTATTGTGCACGACTTTGGTCTCCTAATTTGAAGAACATTCTTGATATTGTGGGATTGCAATGTAGGTTCACTAGGTTAGTTTCCGGGATGGCGGAACTGACATATGATGAAAGAATAGGTCGACTGGGCTTGTATTCACTGGAATTTAGAAGGCCGAGAGGGGATCTCATAGAAACATATACAATTCTTAAGGGATTGGACAGGCTTGATGCAGGAAAAATGTTCCCAATGTTAGGGAGGCCAGAACCAGCAGTCACAGTTTTAGAATAAAGGGTAGGCCATTTAGGACTGAGATGAGGAAAAACCCTTTCACCCAAAGAGTTGTGAATCTGTGGAATTCGCTGCCACAGAAGGCAGTGGAGGCCAATAACTGAATGTTTTCAAGAGAGAGTTAGATTTAGTTCTTAGGGCTAACGGAATCAAGGGTTTTGGGGGGGGAAAAGCAGGAACAGGGCACTGATTTTGGATGATCACCCATGATCGTATTGAATGGCAGTGCTGGCTCAAAGAGCCATTGCCTCCTAAGGATGGCAACACAAGCGAGAATTCACTAGTGCAATCAAAATGTCTTAGTCTGTCGAGCGTGGATATGAAAAATATAGTGGCTACTTTTGTTCTGGCAGTAGTATTTAATGTTATATTGTTTCAGTATAAAACACCAAAACATGCAATGATACTGCACAGCGCCTGGCTACCCAACCTGAGCCTGCTGAAATTCAAGTTGTAGTTATATAATTTTGAGAAAGTGTGCACTTGGGTTGTGCTGGTCCAATGTAAAATAACTTGTTCAGTTTTACTGCCTGGTTTCTCTGATCAATATTGGGCATCTTCTTATCAAACAAATCAATTTTTGCTGAAGTAAAAAACAAAAGGCTGGAGGGATTCAGTGGGTTAGGCTGCACTGCAGAGTGATGTAGGATCCCAAACTGAGCATCATCTGTCAATTTACTTCCACATATGCTGCCTGACCCACTGAGTTCCATCAGAAGTGTTTTTGCTCAAGAATCCTGCACCTGCAGTCACTTGTTCCTCCAGATTAATAGCATGTTTGAGTTATGGCAAAGATAAGACAGGATATCCATAAAGTGACAAAAGACATCAAGCCAGGTTCTATCTGACATTGTTTGGTTTTAATTTACCACCAAGCAGAGTCAACGTTGGAGAATTCTAGTCAAGTAACTTTAGTGATGACCAAATTATTCCATATCAATTATTCCACTATTAACCATAGTTTAAAGGTATTACTTTAGAAAATTCTCAGGGACAAAGCTTTTTCACAATATATTCCCTGATAGATTTATTTTTCTAAATATTTTTGTGTCTAAGTTGATTTTTAAGATAGACCATAGTTCCCCTTTTGTCTTCCCATAGAGCCAACTGAACAGCAGAGGGGTGGACATGCCCTGGAGTGATTTAATTCACTTGAATGCAGATTAAACCTCAGTGACCGATGTGGGAACCAACTCGCGGTCATCCCAGAAATGAAAAACATGTCAGAACATGACACTGAATGCATTGCAACTAGTTTCAGAAAAAATTGAGAAAGTACGTAGAGATTTTGCAGCAAGTTCCAACATCCTGTTATACAAAAGTGGGAAAATTATGGATTTAGCTCCCAGGTTCTGCCAAAACAGACAGACGGGGCCTCAATTTAATATGTTACTCAACAATATTGAAATGGCGAAGACCCACTCAACATAGATTAGCACATTATAGATGCCCATGCAATTTGGGAATTCACAATATTATGTAGTAGGTTTGCCCACAATATTTATCTCATTAACTATGAAATGAGCAGAAAGAGAGAGGCTCATATTTCACAACACTGGCCTCATTGCTCCCCAATTAGTACTTCCCTACCAACCACAAAGACTTAATATCATCACAAGGAGATATGCGATTGCTGGAGCATTGAAAGCAGAATAAATTCAAACTATTTAATTTTCTATTAGCATCAATTATGTTAAGCCGACTGATGTAAACAGTTTAGAGCTAGATGGTGGTTCACCTTTATCATTGAATATTCTGGTCCATTTTCCTCCATCCATAGGTCTTGTTCATAGTAGTACAACCCATCATTGATAGCTTTTGCCAACTCTGTCGTAATTTTTGCTCGAGAAACATGATTTCCTGTACGGTCACCACCTGGATGTTTGCGCATATGAGGTGGAGTCTGGGTCACAATCAATATCTTGTTCACATCACGGTCATCAATTTCATAGTCCGAGTCATCATCTGACCAATCAGTGAAGGTATTTTTGCGACCCTCTATCTGTTCCATTTCTTCATCAAACATGAAATCGAGCTCCTCTTGTTCTTCTTGCTCCTGTTTGTGCGTTTGTTGAGGTTTGGGCGATTCACTTTCCTGCAAATCCAGATGAAACAATTAACTTTCTTTCAGATAGTTATTTTTGGAAAGCAAAACGCACAGCTGGTTTAGCTTAATAAAATAAGTATAAACTGTTATTTCTTGTGTTAAGGACTCTTAAATATTGAAACTCACCACACCAACGGTGGTTCAAACATTGATTCCTTTCTCAAAAGTCATTTGAAAAATTGCACCCCAGAGATGAGGGGCTACATATGAAAGACAATTGGGTTGATATACAGTGCGTTCAGAAAGTATTCAAAACCCTTCACTTTTTCCACATTGTTACGTTACACCTATTTTAAAATGATTTTTTTAAAAAAAAATCATCAATCTACAAATACTCCAGAATAGAGAAGGGAAAACAGTTGTTTAGAAATGTTTGCAAAGTAATTGAAAATAGCTGAAATATCACATTTACATAAGTATTCAGACCCTTTGCTATGCCAGTCAAAATTGAGCGTAGATGCATCCTGTTCCCATTGATTATCCTTGAGATGTTTTTAAAACTTGATTAGAGTCCACCAGTGGTAAGTTCAATTGATTGGACATAATTTGGAAAGGCACACACCTGTCTAAACAAGATGCCACAGTTGCCAGTGCATGTTAGAGCAAAAACCAAGCCATGAAGACAAAGGAATTGTCCATAGACCTCCAAGACAGGATTGTGTCGAGACACATATCTGGGGAAGGGTATAAAACAATGTCTGCAGCATTGCAGGTCCCAAAGAGCACAGTGGCCTCCGTCATTCTTAAATGGAAGAACTTTGGAACCACCAGGACTCTTCATAGAGCTGGCCGTCCGGCCAAACTGAGCAATCAGGGAGAAGGACCTTGGTCAGGGAGGTGACCAAGAACCCGATGGTCCAGAGTTCCTCTGTGGAGATGGGAGAACTTTCCAGAAGAACAACTATATCTGCGGCACACCACCAATCAGGCCTTTATGGTAGAGTGACCAGACGGAAGCCACTACTCAGTAAAAGACACATGACAGCCTGCTTAGAGTTTGCCAAAAGGCACCTAAAGGACTGTCAGACCATGAGAAATAAGATTCCCTGGTCTGATGAAACCAAGGTTGAACTCTTTGGCCTGAATGCCAAGCGTCACGTCTGGAGGAAACCAGGCACCGCTCATCACCTGGCCAATACCATACCTACAGTGAAGCATGGTGGTGGCAGCATCATGCTGTGGGGATATTTTTCAGCCTCGGGAACTGGGAGACTAGTCAGGATCAAGGGAAAGTTGAACAGAGCAAAGTTCAGAGGGATCCTTGATGAAAACCTGCTCCAAAGCGTTCTGGACCTCAGAGGTTGGAGGTTCACCTTCCAACAGGTCAATGCCCCAAGCACACAGCCAAGATAACACAGGAGTGGCTTCGTGACAAGTCTGTGAATGTCCTTGAGTGGCCCAGCCAGAGCCCGGACTTGAACCCGATCGAACATCTCTGGAGGGACCTGAAAATAGCTGTGCATCGACGGTGCCCATCCAACCTGACTGAGCTCGAGAGGATCTGCAGAGAAGAATGGGAGAAATCACCCAAATACAGGAGTGCCAAGCTTGTTGCGTCATACCCAAGAAGACTTGAGGCTGTAATTGCTGCCAAAGGTGCCTCAACAAAGTACTGAGTGAAGGGTCTGAATACCTATGTAAATGAGATATTTCAGTTATTTCTTTTTAATTATTTTGCAAAAGTTTCTAAACACCTGTTTTCACTTTTTTTATTATGGGGTATTGTGTGTAGATTGACGATAAAAAAATAATTTATTACATTTTAGAATAAGGCTGTAATGTAACAAAATGTGGAAAAAGCTAAGGTGTCTGAATACTTTCTGAATGCAGGGTATACTCCGTATCAAACTCCCGGCAGCAGATATCATCACAAGAACCCATAATGTAGCTAAAGCAGACTTTTACGGGGGCAAGAATTATCAGGAGAGGAAGGCATACTCCACCCTTTCAAAAGACCAGCAGTAATATCCTTAAGCTATTCTTACTAGATCTTTGAGAGAAGGAAACAAAATGTAAGAAAGAATGTAAGAAAGGTCGGAAACAAAAGAAAACAAAATTAGTAAGAAAAAAGGATATAGAGGGCAGGGCAGCAAATCCAAACAGAAAAAGACTAAAACTTATGCGTGTAAATGCATGATTGCTTAACACCCCAACACAGCCTTCCGTACAGACAAGTATGCAAGATCCCAAAAATATATCACATTTTGGAATGGAAAAGGAGGTCTGTACTTCTGAAACTATATAAATGAACTATTCCATTGAAACCTTGCATCACTAGGTCTAATTACAAAGCATATCCTGTTAATATCAGAATGTTATTTCCATCTTGCAATAAGGCAACTCATAACACATCTGGGTATACCTTCACATTAAGTGGCGATGGCCGGTGTCTCTTTTTCACTTCAATCCAAGGATCTGATTCCAGATCAGGTAAACTCGTAGAAAGTCCTTTAGACATTGTTTGAAGGTTACTGGTTTCAACATTTGTCTTGGCATCAACAGGACTTCCCAGCCTCGGGGAACTAGGAGCAGATTCTGAAATCACAAGATAATTAACCACATTATTACGTTACATTACCACATACAACTGCAAAGGACAAAGACTAAAGGAAGCCAAAGTTAGGAACAAGTGGAAGATCAGATACTCGCACTTTTGGACCTCTTGCTTCTCTCCAGAACTTAGCACAAACATTCTAACTCAGTCTGAAGAAGGGTCTCGACCCGAAACGTTGCCTATTCCTTCTCTCCATAGATGCTGCTCACCCGCTGAGTGTCTCCAGCATTTTTGTCTACTTTCTAACTCAGTTGTGATCAGCACTTATACAAAGTACAGTTGATGCCTCCAGCAAATCCTCAATCATTTGTAGTACTGGAAACCCTGATTCAATTACTGCATCTCTCCATTCTGAACTAATGTATGAGTATTGCTTTGAACTGATTAGTAAAATTGAAGTGTCAAAGCAAGACAAATATACAAAATGAGAATTAAAATAATTGCTAGATCAATGGGTGTGTTTTTTGTCAGTATATTTGTTAACTAGAATCATATGACAAAAAGGTAGAATGCAAAATCTGCAATATTTATGCACCACGGTAACTTCAACATTTGCCATAGGTTTAAAATCAGTTTAAATTTACACTGAGGTGAAGCTTCTTCATTCATAGGTGAATTCCAGTGGCTCAGTATTCCAAAACAATCAGGACTGCAAGCCAAGATTGATGCAATGTGAGATTGAGGGAAGGGTCAAAGCAGAAGGACTACATCCAAATACCTTTGCAGCTAATTCACGGGATCAACAGAACGGGAAGAATTACTATTCTCACCAGTTTGAGAGCCATACATTTGTCCAGGTATAAACTCTGGACAATTGATTAAACGGGAGAAATCAGTCCTTGGAACATCAGAAACAGGCGGGCCCGGAATTGGCCATTTTTCAGGACATTCTTTTTTCCTCATCTTCTGGTCCACAATTTGTACCTCTGTACTTCCTTTTAAAGCCTATGAAATTAAACAACTGCATTAACAAAGAGATTTTTTTTTTTTTTTTAAAGAAATGCATCAAAGTAAACTCAATAGATAATAGGTGCAGGAGTAAGCCATTCGGCCCTTCGAGTCAGCACCGCCATTCAATGTGATCATGGCTGATCATCCACAATCAGTACCCATTCCTGCCTTTTCCTCATAACCCCTGACTTTGCTATCTTTAAGAGCCCTATCCAGCTATCCCTTGAAAGCATCCAAAGAACCTGCCTCCACCGCCCTTGGAGGCAGAGAATTCCACACACTCACAACTCTGTGAGAAAAAGTGTTTCCTTGTCTCCGTCTAAATGGCTTACCCCATATTCTTAAACTGTGGCCCCCAGTTCTGGACTCCCCCAACATTGGGAACATGTTTCCTGCCTCCATTGTGTCCAAACCCTTAACAATCTTATATGTTTCAATAAGATCCCCTCTCATCCTTCTAAACTCCAGAGCGTACAAGCCCAGCTGCTCCATTCTCTCAGCATACGACAGTCCTGCCATCCCGCGAATTAACCTTGTAAACCTACGCTGCACTCCCTCAATAGCAAGAATGTCCTTCCTTAAATTAGGGGACCAAAACTGCACATAATATTCCAGGTGTGGTCTCACAACTCAAACGCAGCTTTCACATTTCGTTTTCAGACAACATAATACAGGCTTTTAAGGTTGTTCAGAATACTCTGAAGTAGCCATCAGCATGGGAATCAGCAGCTGCAGACAAGCACGCCCCACCAGTCAGATGATCACCTTCGTGAAGGCCGGAGTGCAGCCGCCAGGAATCAATCAGGAATCCTGGTGACTGCGCAGGACTGGCAGCTTTCTGTAGACCTGGTGAAACAGCTAAAGTTCCCATAGCACATTGCCACGACCATCTTGAGGCCAGACATCCTCCTGGTCTCAGAGGCGACCAAAAACATCGTCTTGTTGGAACTGACAGTGCCGTGGGAGGACCGTCTGGAGGAGGCCCACGAGAGGAAGAAGACCAAGTACGAAGAGCTGGTCATAGACTATCGTAAGCAGGGCTGGAAGGCAAGGTGTATGCCCATCAAGGATAGCTGCAGAGGTTTTGCAGGGCAATCGCTCTACAAAGCCTTGAGTGCACTGGGCATCAACGGAATAGAGAGACGAGCCATCAAGAACACCACAGCGGAAGCAGGGAAGGCCTCAAGATGGCTCTGGATCAGGAGAGGAGGTCCATGGTAGGAGGAATTTCCACCTGAACACAAGTCGTGGTCTGATCAACCATGGCTGGGTGGCCCGGGTGAAGTGTCTGATGTTGAAAGACCCGAAACACCCAGTGACCCCAGGTTACATCACTGATGATGTGTTCAGGAGCATCAAGAGATGTATTTTATCAATCAATTCAGCATGTTAAAGATGGTAAAGTATTAGTCTTTTTCAAGATACAACAGCAACTACAATAAACCTACCCTCTGGAGAAAAAATGTGTTTTCTCTTTGCTGGCTTCTATAATTCTGATCTGATGGGGACTTTCCAATTGGATGGTAAACTATCCAATTGTATTGTTCCTTATTACTTCACAAATAAAAGTCAGGGTTTTGATGCTGGGGCATCATTCACTATCATTTAAAGGCAGATGAATGAACAAAGCAACAGCTATTACACAAGGCATAATTTACCAATGCTACCCACATTCACAGACCATTCACATATGCAGAGCTTGTAGTTGTGGAAAATATATCCAATAACTTTTGTGCAATACTTCTTACAAGTATGATTGACAACGTTTTCAATAAAGAGTTCACTCCCCACATGTAAACTAAAATATTGGTGATAAATTACTTTGCATTCAAGTGATTGCGCTGTTGCATAGAAATTCCACACTCCACACCAAGCCCATGATAACGTAATGGGAAGTTGCATCTTAATAGGAAGTTATATTACAGCTGGTGGTAACTCAACAAATACAAAAATAACTAATCAACAATCTTGTTCATCCATAAACAGGAGCAATTCAATGTTATATTAAAAGCTAGTAATGAGATTTCAGCACCAATGTATTGACCTAACTTTTGAATATCTTTGAATACCTCCATGTGTTGACCCATTGCATGGAACCCACCCCCCTTACCACTCTCATTCAAACCGCCACAACTGCCCTGGAGGTGAACCCAGTTATCCATATACCTGAATTCCCCTGCACCATTTAAAACTATTATGGAAAAGATGAGGAAAAAAAATGCATTTAGAAATGCACTATTTCCTGTAATCAACACAACAGAAACATAAAAAAAGACATTACCTCCAAAATAAGATTTACATCTGTGGTTAGTGCCTGTACTCGATGAAAACTAGCAATCAAGGAAATGGGTAGAAAACCTTGTTCGTCCATCTTTCTCCGTAGAAAAAAATCTCTTTCCAGGTTTTCGGTACTGAAGTAATATTCGCTTTAAAAATAAGTGAAAAATGTTAAAATACTTTCCAGTTGTTATCTTTAGTAAAGGATAATTTAACAAAAAGGTACGTACATTTGTCGTTTTATGTACTCCTTCAGTAAAGTTTCATCCACAGTGTACATCTGCGCTCCACTTCCATCATCGTAATAGTACATCATGTTAGTGTTGTATTCTGGTATATATTGGTCAGATGTCTCATATGAATGCTTGTACCCATAAGGGTAATCATAATTCACTAAGGAAAAGTTAAATTAGTGACGTTATAGAATTTACATTCATCGTTTACATCATTCTCCTAACTCACCATTTACAAATCTAGCACATGGGATAGATTTCTGTATACAATTATTACATATAGTGTTTTCTGTGTTAAACCAAACAGTGGAATGCAGAGAAAATATTTCACTTATTCTAATATAATTACACCAAACCATTTACCGCATTATAAATGTTAGTTTCTCATCTCAGGAATATTGTAACAGGTTGTTAACTACAAAATCAAAAAAATAATCTCGCGGCAGATCTATATTGCACTTTGAATCAATCCTTGCATGACAGGCCATAACCTTTGTTGACTAAAATGTCTTCAGATACACAAGCCACTTTTCCCAACAAATACTGTTGTCACAAGCATAACCATGTCAAATTGTAAATTTATAAATTAAGTAGTAAATTATTCATAAATAAAATGGATGGCAAATTCTACAGCTAAAATACATACCATGCGAATTTCCTCTACCACGCCCTCTGCCTCGCCCTCTTCCACGACCTCTGCCTCTAAAACCTCCACGCATGCCACCGCTCTCACTCCTAACACTGCCAACTTCATCAGCATCTTCTCTTCTGTCCCTATCGCGCTTGTCATCCCGGCGCCAACCTTTGTGAATAAATAGCCATTGAAATGGGATGTCTAATAAAATAACTACAATATTTTATCGTAATGATAAATGTGAATAATTTAGTGAAGCAATTTTGACTGTTCCCAACTTTTAGCTCACAGGTAGAAAGTGAAAAAAATGTCCAAAGTTAACTGTTTGGTTTGATCAAACATGCCGTTTATCATTTATGTTAAATATTTTTATTAGATGCAAGTACATATTAATAGAATATACTTCTCCCATGCATTTGTAATATTATTAATATTAACAATTATGTCTTATTTGTATTTCTATACATTTTTTATTGCAGATAGGAACAGATAGAGAAAAATAAAGTAAAAGTAGAAAATCAAAAATAAAGAAATGAGTGGAGTATTAAAAAAGTTATCCATCATTGGAGATATATCCATGATTTGTTATACATGATTCTTCATCCATTCCATTATTCAGGCTTCAGTCAGGCTCTCGTACCGAGCCATTTTGACCTTTAAATATTCAATAAATGGAGACCATATCCCTCTGAAAAGATCCAACTTGTCCAGTAGGACAAGCCTTAATCTTTCCAGATGAAGTGTCTCCGACATTCCTGTAATCCATATTTTGGTTGTGGGGGATGTAGGACCTTTCCAGAATTTCAATATTAATTTTTTCCCAATTATTAAACTGTGATCAATAAAAATTCTTTGATTCATTGTTATTAATTGATCAGTTTCTAATATTCCCAATATTATTAACTTTGAGTCAGGGATCAGATTCATATTAACAACATTCGAAATTATCTTAAATATTTCTGTCCAAAATTTAGTAATTTTTTTCACAATTTGTAAATGAATGCGTTAAGTTAGCTTCTAAGTGCTGACATTTCTCACATATGGCAGATACATTTGAAAAAATACTATGTGGTTTGGATTTTGAATAATGTAGTCGATGTAATATTTTAAATTGTATAAGAGAGCATCTAGCATTTAACGAGCAGTGGTGTATATATGTTGTAAACTTTCATCCCATACTTCTGGTCTGATTATTTGACCTAATTCGTTTTCCCATGATTGCCTATATATTTCTGTCATTGGGACATCGTTTTCCAATAAAATGTTATAAATATATGATATTAATGTTTCTGTGTTCGGGTGTTTATTTATTCATCTAAAATTTGTCTTTCTATTTCTAATTTCCTGTGTGTTTGCTTTTACATAGTCTCTAATTTGTAAATATCTAAAGTAATCTTTTAAATGTAATCCATAAATTTGTTGTAATTCTTGAAATGAAAGGAAGGAGTTTTCCCTGTAGAGATCACCCATCTTATTAATTCCATAATTTTTCCATTGTAAAAAACCTTTGTCCATCATTGAGGGTTTAAAAGTAACGTTATTTACGATGGTAAGGGCTAGTGGTATACATTCCGATTTTAATGTTTTCTTTATTTGTTTCCAGATACGTATCCCACTTTCTATTATAGGGTTTTCACTATAGGTTTTCTTACCTAGTTTAATATTGGCGAATAAAATCGAACTAATTTCAAAAGGCGAACAATCTTCTTTTTCCATTTTTAACCAGATTGGTTGTTTATCTGTCTCTACCAACCAAAAATTCATATTTTTAATATTAACTGCCCAGTAATAAAACATAAAGTTTGGCAGTGCTAGACCTCCATTTATTTTTGATTTGCATAAATGTTTTTTATTTATTCTATGGCTCTTATAAGCAGTTTATCATTTAGTACTTCCAAAACAATTTAATCACAGACCTAGATCATGTAATTCCCTTTCCCCCAAATATAAAATCATTCAGAAAGCTTATGGATTTTTTTTTAATCCATAAAAATATTTCAAACTCATACAACAATGAAAACAATTTCCCAGTTGTAAATGTAATGGCGAAGCAACTGCTTTAATTTTTTTTGTATCCAACGCTTTAACTTAAGCTTTGAAAACAGACCTTTCCAAAAGAAAGCTGCAATATAAAACTGATTGAAACACATGTATGCATTCTATTACAAAAACGCTATTGCATTATTAAATGCAATGCACGTTGGATATCTACTTTGGGAACATATATATTTCTCCAGGATGAATCATTACTATTTGGTAACTGTGGGAGAGTCTAGGACTAGAGGTCAGAGCCTCAGAATTAGACGTTCTTTTAGGAAGGAGACGAGGAGAAATTTATTTAGTCAGAAGGTGGTGAATCTGTGGAATTTTTTGCCACAGGAGGCTATAGAGGCCATTCGTGGATATTTTTTAAAGGTAGAGATAGATTGTCACCTGTACAAATCAGAAATCTGAGGTTATGGGGAGAAGGCGAGAGAATGAGATTAGAGGGAGAGATAGAATAGCCATGATTGAATGGCAGAGTATTGATGGGCCGAATGGCCTAATTCTACTCCTATCATTTATGATAACGGATATTTTTCTCACGTTCTGAGTGATTAATAGCTTTGATTCCAATCCAAGTAAACATAGCAATATTGCACCAAACTTAAATATATTCCAACCACTTACTTCTTGAATAATCATTTCTTTTGTTGTTTTGAACTGATCGCGTTGTATCTGATTGAGATCGTGAACTGTTGCGCGAACTTGGTCTTTCTTGCCCATCTTGCTTCACTTCATCTAGATGTAGCGGAACCCATTTATGCTTTGTGGCTAATGTTTTAAAAGAAAACAATAATAACTGCTTGGTTAAATTTTACTCTTCATCAAGATGATTTTCCAGAATACAATTAAAAGTTGTAAAACAAGGGAAATGTAGGAAGTCATCTTTTAGTTTGGAAGTGAAAACCAAGATTTTGTCTCCAGTGACATAGAAGAGCCCTTCAGCCCACAACGGCTGTGCAGACCATGATACCAAATTTATTCAAATAATAATTAATTGACTAATTGGCCTAGTCCCCATGAACCCCATGCATTTTTATCTTCTGGATTAGTCTACCACAAGCGGCCTTATTAAATTCTATGCAGCCAACATCTATGACTCAACCCATATCAATCATCTTGGTCACCTCCTACTTGAAATGCAAACCAGTTTCAAAACAAGACCTGCCCTGCCCAGTTGATAATAAGCCCATGCTTTTCAAAATGGAGACAAATCCTATTCTTAAGATTCCTGTCTATTAGCTCCCCCTACCACTAATGGACACTTTTGTCTGCTGTATTGTTTGACAACCCAAGGGTCACTGGCCAATAATTTGCCAATGTATCCCCATTTACTTCCTTAAACAAGACAAATTGACTTCAACTTGGATCATCTCTGAAAAGCAATCATGACTCCAAATATAAAACCATGAATGGAAATCACAATTTTTTAATAAATTGGACTCCATCAGCTGAATTACTTGACTGCATGTACAAAAGTACAGCTGAAGCCAAAAATAGCTTAGACTATGTACAGCACTTAATTAAACTATTTAATAAAAACAAAAAACTGCCTATAATATAAAAGAGGCATATACATTCCAACATAAAGCTGCGGCATTTTAAGTGCTACATAGTACTAAAAATGCAGCAGCTTTATGTTGGAATGTAAATGCCTCTAATATTATTCGACAAAGTACTATGATAATTGACTGGTCAAGATGAGCAAAAGTTGCAGCTAATTTGCAAAATCACTAATTAACCTCACTGTTTATCTAATTTTGGATTCAAATCCCATATTATTTATTTGGATGCCTGCCATTAATATGAAAAATACTTGCAGAAATATAATTGAGCTTCCACGTAAATATGAACAATATTTTCGTAAATTTGTTAAAATGCACCAAAAAGCATAAATAAATATAGAAAATATATTATGTAACATGCATTTTCTTCCAACAGGAAGTATATGCAGAGACCTTTTCTATTAAAAAAGATTCTGGGTTTTATAAATCATGTTGACTAATGTTTTACAGTTCAGTACAATCATTCTTTGTTCAACTTTCACTGTAAACGCATGATCATTGGCTTTGCAATGATTTTGAAACATACTATACAAATGTTTGTCTCTATTTTTCTTTTACTTAAAATCAAAGACATACAGGATAAATGCTTAATATATGGATAAAGAGGCAGACAAATGTAGCACTCTCCAACTGTACCAAGATTAGAAGGAATGTCTGGTATCCATAAAAATGTACTATTAAATCTGAAAAATGTGGCAAGGGAAAAGTGAGATAAGTATGCATATTCACACCGTGTCATGTTTGATGCAACTTTACAGCTATGATTTTCCAATCCAGTTGGAGAAGCATACAATATATACATGGATGTGCGTCTCTTGGATATATTACGGCCAACAGCACATCTTTACATTTTTATGACATGTTTGGGCATTCACAATGGATTGTGTTTTTTTTTTTAAACTGTAATTTTATTCTTGAGTTCCTTATGTGGGGAGGCTGAAGGATGAGAATACAAATCATGAAGTTAAGGTTTTTCTGTATAGAAGAAACTACCTTTTTTCCCCTTTTGTGAAGATCCCTGGGATTCATCATCAATCGCCGACTTCTCCTCTTCATCATTTTGGAGCGTTTCTCTATTTTCTTTGCTCTCACTGTTGTCCTTCTTTTCAGTCTTATCTTTCTTCTTATTTTTATTCAGAGGCTTTTTGCTTGGTTGGTTCATGATGTTATGATGCTACAAGTGAAAAGATACAATCAAACATTACAATCACATTTATATCTTCAAAAAGCTCATACAAATCTATAATGGGACGTATCTATAAACATAATTATATTGACCGTTTTAAAGTAATCTACTGTTGGTTTTAAATCAAGGCCACTTTTCTAAATCTTCTTAGATACTGGGAATAATGAAAACAGATAATGAAACTGGGAAGATAAATAACAATTATTAACCCTAGCTTTGCATTCAACATTGTTCTGAAATTAATACTGTAAATAGTCTCTAAATGGGTTAAACATTTGGAACAGTTATAAGAATAGCAAATCCTCACAGAAGCCCAGAGAAGAAATAGAAAATAGAAGAAATCTAATGGCATTGAAATTATTAAGATGTGAACTATAAATTGGGGGATGCACACAAAATTACGGAAGATACTGAAGATTAAAAAAAAATCATAAAAATAATTTTCTTCCAAGTATCCAGATTCATTTTTCCCCTTGACCTTAAAGCGGATCAGTGGGTGTAATTTGTTTTAGTTCACACTGTAACAGTGATTTTGATCAGTAAAAACTAACAGCATCACTAAAAGCAAGGTTTCAATGACAACTACTGCAGCGATATAACGAGGGTTTACTGTAAACAGATCACAGCGGAGGGAGTGGCATTCATTAATACCGATGACTGCAGATGATGGTTAATAGAGAAAAAGACACAAAGTGCTGGAGTAATTTAGCGGGTAAGGATCTCTGGACAATATGGATAGGTGACACTGGGACCCTTCCTCAGACCGATTCAGTGGGCTGAGTTACTCCAGCACTGGGCTCCCCCACCCGCTGTTGGCGGCGACTCTCGGGAGAGACTGCAGGATGCGAGAGTGCGGAGTGGGAAAAAGACGATTGGACAGAGCGACAGGCGAAGCAGGCGGCGGTGGTGGTCGAGCGCGGTGCGGATGAAGCCACTGCCGACACCAAGAAACAGCAGCAGGTGAACGGGGCTCGCCGATGCATCTTGCCAGGTGGAGTGTGGTTGGAAACCAGAACTCTAAACATCCAGGGAACGGTGGGCGCCAGGGTTGGGTCGTTAGGTCATTCCATTCACATTCAGTTTACATTTTTTTAATTTCTGGCATCCAAGGTGCTTTAGAGATACAGGACAGGTGTCATTAGCAGGCTAGGGATGTATTGTTTCATTATCTCGTGAACTCCGTTGGAATGGAAAAACAGATAATCCATAAAGGTTCTGTAACGGAGTGTGCCGGAAAATCAGCGTTCTACCTGTACATTAAAAAAAAAATTCAGGTTTCTAGTTCTTTCTGGTAGCGAGTTTTCAAGTTCATGCAACCTTGGGTTCTTTCTTTTTATTCCATACAGACCATCTGCATCTTTCTGTAGTTCAAAGCTTTCCTCCTTACTGTCAATCACATGTCCAAAAAAGTGTCACTTCACTTGTGTTTAACTTTACTTATGCAGACACGGAAGCAGATGTTACTTTTATCAAATGTAATGAGTTCTGACAGCATTGCTCACAAATAATAAACACATTCCAGGTCATTAAAAGAAATGAAAATCAAAGACGACAAAATAAGCAATATATTGTATGTGGATGCAGGATGGAATAAAATTACACTAGTCTCAAACATATAAATGCTATTTTTTCCTTGTACCTCAAAACGCATCCGACTTAAGAACTTCCTATTCAGTAGGGGTAAATATCCATCTCCTTTATGTATTTTTTAAAAA
The DNA here is from genome assembly GCA_035221665.1 of Okamejei kenojei. Taxonomy (NCBI): domain Eukaryota; kingdom Metazoa; phylum Chordata; class Chondrichthyes; order Rajiformes; family Rajidae; genus Okamejei; species Okamejei kenojei. The sequence continues at coordinate 34,186,959 of CM069131.1, read as the reverse complement.
ACGTCTCCACTTTCAGGCAGCAGCTAGTTTGTTTTCCACCAGCATTGCATTAGTATTTTGTTCAATTTGAGAGACCAGCTTGTGAAATAATTTGTTTATTACCAGTGTACAGCAAAGCAGCATACCTCTTTATTCGCCATCTCTCCTGGAGTGGGCCAGTTTGTGATGTCACTGAAATCACTTGCCTAAAAAAAAAAGAAAATAATGGAAAGCAATAGACTTCATAAACGTTTACAGCATAGGATATGTCATCTGGAATAGAAGTAGAATTAGGCTAAATTCAGCACAGCAAGTCTGCTCTGCCATTCAATCATGACTGATATATCTCTCCTTCCTTGCCCCATTCTCCTGTCTTCTCCGCATAACCCGACACCTTTACAATAATCTATCTCTGCCATAAAAATATCCACTGACAGCCTCCACAGCCTTCTGTGGCAAAGAATTTCACAGATTCACCACCCTCTGACTAAATAAATGTCTCCTCATCTCCTTTCTAAAGAAAGGTCATTTAATTTTGATGCTATGACCTCTAGTCCTAGACTCTCCCACTAGTGGAAACATCCTCTCCACATCAACTCTATCCAAGCCTTTCACTATTCTGTTTCAATGAGGTCCCCCCTCATTCTTCTAAACTCCAGCAAGTACAGGCCCAGTGCCGACAAACACTCATCATAGGCTATTCCAGTTCATTCCTGGAATAATTCTTGTAAACCTCCTCTGGACCCTCTGCAGAACCAGCACATCCTTCCTCAGATATGATGCCCAAAATGGCTGACAATATTCCAAATGCAGTCTTATCAGTGCCTTAGAGGTTCAATATTACACCCCTGTTTTTGTATCTAAGCCCTCTTGAAATAAATGCCGGCATTCAGTTTACTTTCTTTACTACTGATATAGCATGCTAGAACTATCAAAATAATCCAAATACCAACCCCCGCCCCCAACCAAAGCCTCTAATTTTGAAAAAGTCCCTATTTTATAGGTATGTGCACGTATATACATTTTAAACTGCATACTTATTCATCCTATAATATATAGGTTCAATAACCATCCTATTGGAATGGTAAGCTCAGTGTATTGGTTTATTATTTTCACTGCACACAAGTCCAATCATGCCTTACACAAGTACAATGAGTAGTGCAAAGAGAACAATACCCAAGTGCAGAATGTAGTTTTCCAGCATAAGTTCATACGGTCTTGGAGCAGAATTAAGCCATTCAGCCCATCAAGTCTACTCCGCCATTCAATCATGGTTGATTTATCTTTCCCTCTTACCCCCAACACAATAATCTATTTATGCGTTAAAAAAATCCATTGAGTTGGCCTCCACAGACTTCTGTCGCAATGAATTCCACATATTTGCCACCCTCTAAAATAAATGTTCCCCATCACCTTCTAAAAGGAACGTCCATTTATTCTGAGGCCATGACCTCTGGTCCTAAACTCTCCCAACTAGTGGAAACATCCTCTCCAAATCCACTCTATCCAAGCATTGTAGCGTTACAGTTAGAGAAAAGAAACTCAACAGTCGCAATGAGGTTGGTTGGAAAATCAGAAAAGCATACTTGTTAATGTTATTCTCAAAGCTTGGTGTGGGTGCTGTCATCAGCATTGGGAAAGAGACAGCTGTTCCTTTAGGGTTTCGCGAATCAAGTTGGTGTTAGTGTCATATTAAAATTAAATGTGGCTATAAAAGAGTGCAGGTGCGGTGTCACTTGATGACTGTGATTTGGAAAGTTTGAGAAATTACATTACAATATGGCATATTGTAGGTTAGAGAAATAGTATCGTAACCAGTGTATATCAAGAGGGAAAAGGTCATAACAACATATGTACACCTTTGATGCAAAAGGATTCAAATACAGTAATCTGTAAAGGACGTCTAACTGAAGTTATATTGGGATTTCCTGAGATGGTTTCCTGAGAGTGCTCCTGTTTCCTCCCAAAGATGTGCAGATTGGGAGTGTGTGGTAATGACAGGAACGTGGGATAAGTAAAATGGGATTACTGTTGCCAGTGCAAATGTGTGCTTAATAGTTGATACAAGTTTGGCGGGCTGAAGGGCCCACTTTTGTGCTCTACTTAGAAAGAAAAAAGGCAGATGTTTAATTCAGAACAAGGTTTCAATAAAGGCTAAGATAACATTTATAAAAAATGGCTGTATTTGACTCTCACGTCTTCTCCTCCCACAGCAAGATGGCTTATATGCAAGAGGAAAAACAAAAATAAATGTGGCTTTCTTTCTCAAGGGAAAGCAAACAAACCAGCTGTTCAGAATACCTACAATCCTATCTAGTCTTGTTTAACCCATTTATATCTCCCTTATCTCTAAACTTTGACAATCTTGGTTAAGATTTAGTTCCACAATTTTGTTACACCTTCACTATAAAAATAACAAAACAAAAATAAATTAATTGTAATCAAGTGCAACATGCTCTGTTATAGATCAGTATTAACCAAAGTGCCGTAGCGCATAACACAACTTAGTCAGGTGGTAAATTGTTTTGTTTTTGTCACCAGAATATTTTGTAGAATATTTAAAGAGGCACAATAACGAGAATTTGTTGTATGTGACATGCACTAAAGCCAATGCCTTTATAGGACCCTTCTGAACTCATTACTTTCAAGTAAATTCCTTAGTGGTGAATGTTATCTAGTCCTAAGGGAAAGTGATAATGTGTGTAATTTAGTCTGTGGGGATTGCAAGAAAACGTATTCCTTCCAACAGGTGTTACTAACAAGAAGGCTATTAATATAAAAACTTCTAAATTGTTATTGCCTCATGCTCATTTAACCTGCTACAAGAAAACAATGCAAGAAAAAAATCAAATCATGACGAAAATATTTCTGTTTAGCACCGATTCTATCACACCAGATGCTGTTAGGAGGAAAAAATGGAGAACCAAAAACTACAGATGAAGGAAATCTGAAATAAAAGCAGAAAAGCTAGAAACACTCAAACATCACACAACATTTGCCGAGTGAAGCAGAAGTAATGATATCAAAGGAATTGAACTGCTACAAATGGACTCAGCCAAGATTTTTTTTTTAAATAACCTACGATTTGGGGTACTGGACCCAAGAGCTTCAAGAATAGAAGAAAAAGAGCAAAGAAATAGGAGAGCCCAATGAGCCCAGGGAAGGGGGAGTGACTGTGACAAGGGGTTAATTGGTTTGTACATACATTGAGGATGTGATAGAATAGGCCCATTATTAAGTTCACAGAGCCAATCTACTTGTTTATTTTACATACCTTGCCAGATTTCTTTATCGTCTTGGGCTTGTTTGCCTTGATGACTTTGGTTGCACTTTGGGCCTCTGAAACTAAAATGTAGAGGTAAGTCAGAGAACAAAATTCAAAACATAGAAAAATTATTCAATTTTTTTTTTTATATAAACGCCTTTCAGAATGTTACAAAGAAACCTATAATCAAATAAGCACATTGAAGTAGAAAATACTGCAGCCAATATTCATACAGCAAAACCTCTTATAAATGCAGTTATATGGGGGGGAAAAAAATCAGTATGGATCTGTTCAGAATAAAAACAATAAATATATTAACTTCTGTTTTCTGAATACCTCTCCACAAAATGCTTTCTTGCATCTACTCAGTAAATTATACTGTGCACAATAATGATGTTCATTTTCAAGATTAGGGAAATTTAAAGAAGCATTTTACTATGTAACTCGTGAGACGCAGAGATCTGGGAACTCTCGTCAGATATGAAACAGGGCAGCGCGCCGTTACAATAGTCAAGAAGGTCAACTCAATATAATTTATTTTTAGGGGAACTCAATATAAAAGTAGGGAGATTTGATCCAGTTACACAGTCAAGACCTCATCATGAGAACTGTGTACTGCAGTTAACTTATTAAAGGACATTGATACATTTAAAGTGCTTTAAGAGATGGTATTGTAGACTAGTAGAACCTGGAATGGCCAGGCTGTTTTACAAGGATAGACTAAACTTGAAACTAATTTAAGAATCTTTGTGCACAGGTGACCTTTCTTCAACAAAGGCACTCAGAAAACATCTCAAAAACATCTCAAAAAAGTTAAGATATGTAACTGGGAAATCTTATGTAAACTGGCCCAGTGATTTTTCTTGTCACACCACTCAGACAGCACAATCTCCTTTGTGGAGACTTGCACATCAAATTGAGTTCAGAGCCTAATTGGCTGCAATTTGGCAGCACATAAACAGGGTCAGATACTTGGAACAAATCAAGCGGAGATCCATGAAATGTTGCAAATTACCAGATATAACGAGTCAAATGTGCAGATTTCCCTGGCAGGTTGGTGGTGGATATAAAAATAATTTATATTGTACAAATAATTTACATTCAGCAGACTCCTCATTGTAAATGCATATCGCCAAATGAGGGGGATATTTCAATACCAATGTGAGCGTTTAGAACCTGGCTCGCAAGTCACAAGTCACGTATCAGGATGTATATGTTGTATCTACATGTGCAATTTGGGGCAAGGAAAAACTATGAAAAGAGATGGTAATTTGAGGATGCATTTACAGCAGACCTTCAATGGAGCACAATTAACTTATTGCACAATATTCATAAAATCAGCAATGTCTCGATAGCCTGTTATATCACAAATCCCATAATATAAAGGATTGGATACAAATTTCCCAATCATCAGAATTATCTAACAAAAGTTTTATATTACATCCAACTTTCAAAGAAGGATTCAGACATAGGAAAGTATACCTCTGACAAGCTGTTGAGAATGAAAACATCATGCCCCAGAATGACAGAATTTATAAATGTCTTCCTTACTTTAAAACTATTCTAAAAAAAAGTGGAGGGGTGGGGGGTGGGGGGGAAGTGGGTAGTGGGCAAGGGTTGTACACCAAATCGATACTTCCTCAAAGTGTAACACTTGTAATAAATTCCTGCCATCACATTTTAAACAAGTGTCATGTTTTCATGTCAAAGGATAAAGGTTCTGGAGTAAGCTCACCTGCTGAATTTGAAAAATTCCTTCAAAGAAAATGCAGTTGTTTGTAATTCTGAGGAGTTTTACTTAATTTTTCCTTATTTGGTCATTCAAAAATGTGTGTTAAAATCTCTCTACCTTATTCAAAGAAATCCGTTGTGGCAAATTGCCAGTTTGCTATCACAACTACCTTCCAACACATGCAGCTAGGAACAGGATAAAGGCAGTTTTTTTGAAAAACAACAGTATGTAACTGGTTGACCAATGTTCCAATACCAGTCAAAGACGCTACTTAAACATTCTGTCATGATTATTTAGGTAATAAACATTCTATTTCTTATTGAAACAATGGAATACACAATTATAGAAGATTGAAACCAAATAACAGACCTAATTTAACAAAGCTTTTTTTTTTTAAACACCAAACTACAACCCTATGTTTTCTTTAGAAAAAGACTAGTGCTGATAGTGCATAAAATTAAATAATTAATTAACTATGCACGGTTCAAAATGGAATTCAATCTATTGAAGAAAAAACAATTAGAAATAAAAAATCTTCCAATGTCGAGCCTTGTCAGTTTCTCATCCTAATTTCTTTAACACATTAGGAAAAAGTAATGTAACACCAACAATAATTCATGTCACTTTTTTTCAATACAGTTAATAAACACAAGTTTACTGTTTTTCCTGCTCCATGAATCCCCACCATGTTGAAAACACAACCGGTATTCTGTTCTTGAGTTATTCTATTTCAAAATGCTTCCCTTTTACATTCTTCTCAAACATAATGAGTGCAGTTGCAGGCCATGCATGGGACCCCTAGATCCGTTTGTACCACAATAATTTGTAGATTGTTCAAATAATAATTTTCTCTTTTTCATTTGTTCTTTGAAACTGAATAACCACACATTATAATCATCTGCCAAGGTTTTATCCATTCACTTAACCCATCTACGAATCCCATTGCAGCCTGTGCCCTACTCATAATTAGCTAATATTTGTACCATCAGAAAATTTGGCTTTAGTACATTTCACCATGTGTAATGTATATTGTGTGGTTAATCATAAAATCATAGAATTATATAGCACAGAAACAGACCCCATTGACGTACATCGTCCATGCAGACCATGAAGCCAGTCTAAAATAATCCAGGTTAAGGCCCCAGCAATAATCCCCACGGTATCCCACGAGCTACAGCTACAATCAGTCGTATGAAAATGGCTCATTTACCTCTACTGTTTTTCATTAGCCAGACAAACAGACCTCCAGTATATTACCTTCTCTTTCTTTGTGCAATAGTCCTTTATGCAGCAACATATCAAATGCCTCCGACTCTTAACTTTCTTTTACTTTCTCATCATTCATTTTGATGTTATACGCAAGGACTGCAGCCCCTGTGCTGGGATTCTCAATTACTGATCACAGTGAAAAGCAACCAATGTTCCTTATTCACTTTCAAAACAATGTCTTCATCCAATAACAATTGAAACTTTCAGTAGATAATATGTTGATTCCTTACTTGACTAACATTGTGACAATGGGCTATAATTCAAGAGTCATAAAATCTAACTCCTTACACTAAAAATAAAATGCCTAGTTCTAATAAAGACCAAATAAAATCTTACAGTTTTTAACATAACCCTTTACTACTCAAAACTATATGTACAGCAATATTTAGATACATGTGACAGTAACTACTGCAACATTAAGCTGTCTTCTAGCTGGGTGATGAAATGTTAAGTTTATTTGTAAGCTGACAAGGAAGACATAATGGCGGTGTAATAACAGATCCAATTGTAGGAATAGCCACTATATCAGAGAAGAAACTGTTGTAATTTCAAAATGCTACTTCGTTTTACTTAGAACACTGAGAGCTGTGAATACAGGAAGAAAATTAATTAGCAGTGTATGTTGACTGTGAGGTTGTGGCACACAAACATTTGTCAGCAGGTATCAAGAGATTATCTGCACGCACACCAACAATCAACCACCATTCATACTAAATACCAATCAACACCTCTCCTCAAACTCATGTTGATTGACTTTGGTTCCTTTCCGGAATCTTAGTTTATCTATGTACTTCCTTTCAGCAAAATCTACTTTATTACCCATCTCCTACACTTATTTGTGTAAACTTGTGTCTGGACTAGTTTCCAAAGCTTTTTCCCCATTGGCAGTTTACCCTCACTCGGTATCCAAATTTAAGTGACATAAAAGTGACAGCCACAATTATTAATTTTGAAGCTGCAAAAGCACATACTGTGATGCTTGCGTTGCTGAGAAATCTTAACAATGTGATGCTATAAATTGGGCCAGAAACCCAATAAAGTGATAGGTGCTCCAACTTGAAAGTACGTTTTGAACCAGGATGTGCACAATAGTTAATTATACACAAGATGTTCACAATAAACTTTTTGTAGAACACATTTAAAACCTTGCCTATGAGCAATCAACTATGCTGTTTGCATGTCTCCTGATTAATGCTTAATTTCTCATACACAAAAATAGTACCAAGTCTAATCCTAATGAATTTGGAGATTTAGACGATAATAACTTTAAGGTAACATACGCAAATCAATTATACTACCAGATAATGTTTAGTAATATTTTAATAAATCCTACACAAGGATACAAAATATAAAAGGATAGTTAAAACTTTCAAGCCAGTTCAACATTTCAATTTAACCTGCTCCGTGAACCAATACCATATTTCTGCCTTTGCCCTGTCTCAATCAGTCATCAGCATTTTCATGCCTGTGCCAGTTCTTCAGAACTCCTCCTTTCTGATCAGTACTGCAATTTTTCATTGTCACTTTTCATTTAGCTTCCAGTTTTCCTGACAGCATAAAAGTCCCGGTTGGATCATGCTGGATATCTTAGATCTGAAAATTAGACATTGTGCACAAACACTTACCCAAGCCAGATGCAGAACGCATCTCCCTTCAGCTCTTTGGATCCTTAAATCTAGGATCAAGGTCTCAGGCAGCATAACCTGGAAGCCCTGTCCCTAAGCTATAGGTGTTGAAGCTGGGGGGAAACTATGTATTTGACTAAAATCTGTTATTAATTTTGAATGGAGTTTAAATGTTCCTGACAATTGAAATAATAAATAATTCAAATGATTTTAAAAAACGCCAGAAAAACTCTTTAAATAACCAATAATTTAGACAAGAAAAAGTGTGACTGAAAAGTGAGATTGTCAAAGTCATTTGAGATTGGATAACACAGTAAACCCTCTTTATAATGGATCATGGGAGGGAGGAAATGGTGTCTGCTATTGTCGATTGTCCACTATAACAGAGCAATAATTGCACGTAGTAGAAACAAAGAACTGCAAATGCTGGTTAATTCCCAAAAGCAAACTGGAATACTGGAGAAACTCAGCAGGTCAGGCAGCATCACGGAGAACATGGATAAGGGTGACATTTTGGACTTTTCTTCAGACTATCGGTCTGGAACTAGCCCTGGAATGCAGGCGAGATGCTGGCAGTTGGGGGAGCGGAGAGGATCAGTAGAATCATTGGTCACAGCCCACCGGATGCCAGCAGTAGATATAGCCAGGAATGCAACCCGGGCCGGCGTTGGCAGCCCAACCTGGCGGGTGCTGCCTAGGTAGGTCAGGTCTGAAAGCAGACAGAGGGGCGGTCTGGGCTCGTAACGGTAGCACGGCCTGGCAGTGAAGGTCAGTGGTTCTGGCCTGGAAGCAGCTGGGGTGGTGGAGCGGGTTGGCGGAAGCTTCAGTGGTCCTGGCCTCAGAGGTGGTAAACGTTAGCACTGCATCTCCCAGCACAGCTGTGGGTCCTGGCCTTATGGCTATGGGATGTGCAGCGTGATCCAGCAGGGGTCACCTATCCATGCTTTCCAGAGATGCCACCTGACCCGCCGAGTTACTGCAGCACTTTGTGCCCTTCATCATTGCACAAGTGTTGATCAAAGCTTGTCAAATTCAATGACCCCATAGTGCAACTTGGGGCCTGTATTCTTAATGCTGTTGGAGAAACTCAGCGAGTGAGGCAGCATCTATGGAGTGAAGGAATAGGTGATGTTTCGGGTCGAGAGCGTTCTTCAGACTAATATGAGGATGCTCCATCCACTCTCACCAAAACCCGTTTAGAAAAAGAGGTCTGTAATAACGAGGGTTTACTGTACTTGCTTTCTTTCTGGCTCTGAGGGCAAAGCAAAATACAAGCACTTTCGCAGAAGGACAAGCAGCATCTAACAACACAGGGGAGTGCATTGTTTGGGAGATAGTGTGCTCTTTCTGCCATTTACACTTTTTATTTACTCACAACACACTGACTCACAATTCTCAATGCCATTCAAAATGCTCCTTCTCTACTTCGAATGGTCACAGCTAGTTGTTCCCATGATTCAGTGTTTGGTATAGTGGTTTTTCCAGGTATCTGATGCTGGGAACATGCAAGACTAACCTTTCCCGACAGACTTGAGTATAACTAGAGTTTCCATTCTAAGGATGTCAGCCTGATAAATCTCTGACATCAGCTCATTTAGCTTTTCGGTGAATTTTGAACATTTTGTGGGAGCTGGTTGAATCTTTCCAGCGAGCCCAAAATTTTATTACCCTCCAACACCTAGCTTGCCCATATGCACATTAACACTGCAACATTTTATTTTATTTGACTGAAGTATAATCAATCAACACATTTCAAAATCTAACTATTGCACTCATCGGCGGATACTCAAAACAAGTATGACTGTCCTCTCCATGGGGTCACAGACCTTGTGGGTCTGCAGATGTCTATAGAGGCCGATCTGCGATCCACACATCTTGGTGCAACGTGGGCAGTGGAGACTGGCGGTGATTGATAGTTGTCGAGCTCCCTTCTCTCTTTCCTTACGGTGCTGTCGCTTTGTCTCTGCAACACGGCGTAGTTCCATTTCGTGAAGTGCAGCTCCTTCTTGCATGGATTTCCTCCAGGAGCACCTGTCCAGTGCAACGTGCTCCCAGTTGCTTGACGGGATGTGGAATTTCTTCAGACTGTTCTTGATGTTGTCCTTGAAGCATTTCTTTGGCCCTCCGGGGGCTCACCGACCTTCCTTCAATTGAGAGTACAGGATTTGTTTAGGGAGACGTGTGTTGGACATGCGGATGACATGGCCGGTCCATCGAAGTTGGTGCTGCATTACTCTGGTGATGACGCTGGTCATGTTGGCTTCGTCCAAAACGCTGATGTTGGTGCGTTTGTCCTCCCACCTGACCCTCAGAATCTTTCGTAAGGATCTTTGATGATATTGTTCCAGGGCTCTCAGGTGCCTGCTGCAGGTGGTCCATGACTCGGCTCCATACAACAGGGTGGAGAAGACAACGGCTCTGTAGACCAGCAGTTTTGTTTGAGCCTTCAGGGCTCGGTCTTCAAAGACTCTTTTCCTGAGTCTGCCGTGGGCTCCGCTGGCACAACTCAGGCGATGGTTGACCTCAGAGTCGATGTCAGCTTTTGAGTAAAGAATGCTGCCATGGTAGGGGAAGTAGTCAATGTTTTCAAGAGTGGTGTCATCCATTTTTATAGTGGGCTGGGTAGACGGCTGGTTGGGTGGAGGTTGATGTATGACCTGGGTCTTGATATTTAAGGCTAGGCCCATGGCGCTGTATGCCTTGGCAAAGGCATTCAGGATGCCCTGGAGGTCTTCTGCAGAGTGTGCTGTAATGGTGCAGTCGTCCGCGTACTGAAGCTCCATGATGGTGGTGTTACTGACTTTGCTCTTGGCCTTCAACCTATTAAGGTTGAAGATCCCACTGTCAGTTCTGTAGAGGATTGTGATCCCCTGTGGCAGCTCTTCACCAATGAGGTGAAGTATGGCAGTAATGAAGACGACAAACAGGGTGGGTGCGATGATGCATACCTGTTTGACCCCCGTTTCCACAGTGAAGGGCTCGGACTCAGAGCTGCAGTTGCTGAGCACTGTGACTGACATGCCTTCATGTAGAAGCCTCAATATTCTGATGTACTTGGCTATGAACCACCTGTCATAGAGAGATCTGTTTAATCAGGCTTGCTTGGATGTATCAATTATAACGTCAAATCTAATTTTCTTCCCATGCACAACACAAAGACCTTGAAAATTAAAGTGTATTGAATAAATCACTACCACATATTTGGAACCTTTGCTTTCAATACACCTGAAATCAATGATTTGCATCAGAAGTCTATGCTTTCAAATTAGGAAAATGTCTTCCCAACTAGTGTCATATTTCCTCCTAGCATGATATTCAAATGAAATTTCCTCTTTGGTTTTGTGAATGTAAACATGGAAAATAAATGATCTCATCAAATTAAATAGACAATATATTTTTTTTAAATTGCAAAATAAAAATTAAAAACACCTTTTTAATGTGATCTCTCATTCTACCCTGAATGTTCTGTTACGTGTAATGTTGCAATAGTGAATTTAAAATAGTAATTTTACATAGCAAGCTTTGTAAACACACTGGTGTTTGGTTATTTGGTAGGTGAAAAACATTAGGTGCTGTGTGGAAGGACTTGAACTACAACATGCCATTAATGGATAATTTAAGCTTTAGACACAAAATGCTGGCCTAACTCAGCATCTCTGGACTGAAGTGGTGAGACACTTTGCTGATGGCGACATTCTACCAGGAGTCGGGTCCGGTCCCCAGGGCGGGAAGATGGAGCAGCTTTCCGCCGGGGCAGCAGGGACAGTGGCCGTCCGCTGGACTCGAGTTGGCCGAGCAATGCCACTCTCGTAGCGACTGCTCCGCGGAACCTGCCACGCCTTCGACCCTGGAACTGTGTGAAGTGGGAAGCGTCTGTAAAAGGACAGTGGGGGTGGGGCGCGAGGGGAGGGGGGAGAAGAGTTCCTTTCCACAGCCTGTGGAGAGTCTGGCCCGGGACAGCACAACGTACCAAACTTGGCTGGGCCGCCAGGGGTAAAGTTGCGGGGAGGGCAGGAGCGTTGAGAAGGAGGGAGTCAGGGATCATGCCAGCAACTCACTCACTCAGTAGCTGGCGTGGCTGAGAGCGGCCGCCAGGACTGGACAGCGGAACTGGCCGCCACCTCAGTGCATTCTGCCGGCCCGCCAGCCAAGATGTCCTTCAGCACAGGCGCAACCGGTGGAGGTAGTCGTTGGCGGGTAGCTTGCTACTGGGCAGAAGGCTGGCTGCTCTGTCCCGGGCTCTTTCTCGCTGTTGTGTGATTTCCCCGAGCCAGGAAGTCCCCATCCCTCAGACCTGAACCTCACAGTGCATTGTGGGACAAGCGAAGATGGAGGCTCCCTGGTCCTCATTGCCTCCTTGAAACAAACCCTTGATCCTGTCCCACCAGCCTCTTTTCAAAATTTAGCAACACAAAATGGGGGTGCGCCTTTGACGCCGGGAAATATGGTAGCTGGAAATTTAGAATACAGAAACAAAGTGTAGAGTAAATTTAAATTATTTATTAAGAGGGCAATCAACAATTGGGGTGGAAGCAAGTAGTAAGAAAGAGTTTATGGGAGAACAGGAGAGAATTAAGAACACGAATGATACAAATTTCTGTTTCTATTACATTAAAGATACACTTCATTGTATTTCATTTTCCTATCTCCCAATTCTCAATTCATTCTTCCAACCAAGATGCAAAAAAATTTAATGCTGTGCTGACTCTTTCCCTGAAGTAAAATGGCTACAAGCAGAAACAAGTTTATTTCTTAATCAGACCTAATTTCAATTTATTTTTGCATACATTGACAAAATCCAAAATGAAAATAGATCTCAACTTTAAATGGGTGTTAGCAAATCTAGCCTTTAATTTTTTTCTCTTAAAGCATTTCACAGCATTCATTTCTGTTTTGTATTACCAAAAAAGTAGATTCAAAAATGTACTTTAATACAAATCAATGCATTAAATAATTGTACATTACTTTTTAGAATCCTACCTAGCTCTTAAACCGAGTTATACTTGCCAGTTTAATTACACCTGCTCTAAAACAATTTAAAATGTATAACAGGAATAGGGAAAGCACGTTTCAATATTTTTGACTGTCAGCTTCTACAATGTTTCTTCAACATTTTAATGTTGTTTCTACATTAAGAAGATTCCTCAAATACTAATAAAATAGATTATTGCTTTTTGTAAATGGAAAGATGCAAGGAATCTTGTATTTGAGGAATCTTTGCAGCGATCATCGGTGGAAACTACTCAAAAAAAGGGGATTAGAGTAATAATCCAACTTTATCAATGTTTGATGTTTTAAGTGTAAACATCTCACATCTCAAGTGAATAAATTGGATTCAAACAGAGGCTGGATGAAGCTTCTGGTCTAGCCATTCCTATTGTTAACTAACTACAAATATCCTCCTCATTGACATGGGAAGTTATTTTTCTATTAAACAATTTTAATTCATCCAATTGATATTTATTGATTCTACCTAGTTGCAAACAGTTACACTCTCATAGTTGAAGTCAATTTATAATTAATAAATCACACAAAAATCATACAACAAAAACAAACCATTTTGTTGTATTAAAAAGGTACCAATTTATTTTAAGAATGAGTTTAGGAATTGCGTTAGAAAATGCCTTCACTCAAATGCTTTCCAGTCCACTGGTCTCTGAAATGCATATAGCCAGTCATAAAAGTATACGTACATGTAGCTGTACTCTCTCAAATTTCAGCCTCAGGCCTATTATTCAGAATGACTAGACAGGTTCACACTTCACAATAGAAGAAATAAGCACCAGCTTTCAAGGAACCAAAAGGTGTACCTGCAGCTCCTAGAATTGGAACAGATTCAGGTGGGCAAAATACCAGACAAGGAGCTTGTCTACCATTGAGTGAATTTTGCCTGGGGATAACATTTTACATCGTTCCACTTGTTGTGCCGTGCCTGGCCTATGTTTGATTTGTGCACCTTTCGATTTATGCGCTGCTTATCAAGCGTGAATCCCCCGCATAAAACGTGAGGTGCCCGTACATAGCAGAGTTCTTTTCTACACATCAGGCAAGCCTGATAATTCAACACAGAAAATACAAGACACTGTCGTTTGGAATATTTATATTAAACCTAGTGCTATTTTCAAGTGGACATTGTGAAATAATAAACTTAAATAAAGCAGCCAATAACATTACAGATATGCCTGTGGTTGTCATTTAAAGATAAAGCTGAAGAAAGTCACAATGCATCTCCCTGCTCCACCCCTCCCTCCCCCACACACAGCCCCCATCTCCCCCTACCACCCCACTCCCCAACCCATCACCCTCCTCCTCCTCCCCTCACTCCCATTCCCTGCCCCAGGATCTACCCAGGTCGGAGAGCAGCGCCAGGGCCTGGAACTCTGCCTGGTTCTTGTACTCCGGCTGGCCTTGGCTATCCGCTCAGCCGGCCGCTCAGCCGCCGCCTGGGCTCATCCCTGACCCCGGACGAACGTCCTTGGTTCCAGCAGTGGCTTCTTTGTCGGCCCCGGTCATGGCCCCATCCCAAGCCCCGGGCTCAGCCTTCACTTCAGCTCCAGCACCAGGCTCGGCTCCAGCCCAGACCCAGTCCCCGGGCTCGGCCCGTGGCACCACCCTCCCCACCAGTTATTCGGGATCGTCAGCCGCTGCCACTCCTCGTTCACCGCGAACGCTGGAGTGCCGCTCCGTCCCGGAGTGGCCTGCCTTGCGAGTGCATTGTGACATCTTTCGGGTTGTGTTTTCCCCCTAAATGGGTGAGTTTTTGGGGCTGTTTTTAAAATTTAAAGGATTAATAACTATGGAAATGCGACGGAAAGATGTTTATCGCCACGACAGGAAAAATGTGAGTAGGATATGTGAAAATGGGAAGGCTGTGGCCTAGCATTTGGAAGAAGATGGGAAAAGAAGATTGCACATTGTGGGCACACACAAACAAGTCGAAGACTTTTAGTTATATAAAGATTAAGAATCAAAGAATCATCTGGCACTAAAACAAACTACCGCACCAACTGTGATGAGCCAGCAAGAATCCTAATTAAGAGCATTTGACGAGTATTCTTCCATGCCATGGTATTTCTGCTGCATGAACTACCCCAATAAAAATGCAAAGAAACCACTCAAAAGTACACGTTTGTATATTCTGCAGACATGTGTATAAAACAGTGTATTTTTCCAGCAACACAACTGCATTCCTGAATACAAAACATTAAGAGACTGATTTCACTAAGTGAACAGTGAGAACTTCCAGAATGGGAAAAAAAACCTCGTATCTACTATCACACAGAGAAAATGTCTTTCTTTCCTTTGAAATTACCAGCTACAAGAGAAAGCCCCCCTGCTCTTTGGACAATGGTCAGCTGACCAACGACCTGAATGAGTTTTACTGCAGGTTTGAAAATCAGAAACGCAACCCTGGTACCCCCTCCCCCCCCCCCCCCCCCCTGCCCCCAACACAGCCAGACCCCAGTCTACAAAGAATGGACCCTGCACCCTCTCCTTCCCATTCACCACTTCACACCTACTTGAGGCAAGACTCCAGTATGAAAAGACTGGACCATTTCCCACCCCAACCAACACTTCACATCCACTCACAGCCTGACCTCAGCCTTTCTACACCCACCCCCCTCCAAATCACCACTTCCACCCAATCATCCACACCTTCTGTGCTGCACAAAATAACTTATCCAATATCAACAATAAAAATGGAGGAAGTGGAGAGGCTTTTCAGAGGACAAAAGAGCCGGAAATCTCCAGGACCTGATAATGTTTCCCCCTCTACTCTTAAGATGTGTGCCACACAGCTGGCACCAGTCTATACAGACATTTTTAACCAGTCCCTGCAAACATGTACTGTCCTCAAAGTGACCACTATTGTCCCTGTACCCACAAAGGCAAGGATTACTTGTCTTAATGCCTGCCGCACTGACCTCTGTAGTCATAAAGACACTCGAAAAGCTTGTGCTGGGCCCTCTGCAGTTTGCATATCGGGCCAATAGATCTGTGGATGATGCAGTCAACCTGGGCCTGCACTTCATCCTACTGCACCTAGACAACCAGGGGACCTATGCAAGGATCGATTTTAGCTCTGCATTTAACACCATTGTGCCAGAGCTACTACACTCCAAACTTTCAGAGTTGACTGTGCCTGACAGTGTTTGTCAGTGGATCACCAACTTCCTGACAGACAGGAAGCAGCATGTGAGACTGGGAAAGCACATCTCGGACCTGGAAACACTCAGCATAGGAGCACCGCAAGGTTGCGTACTCACTCCTCTCTCTACACCAACGACTGCACCTCCACACGCACCTCTGTCAAGCTTCTCAAGTTTGCGGACTACACAACCCTGATTGGACTGGTCCAGGATGGGGGGGGAATCTGCCTAGACAGGAAGTGTCACAGCTGGCGTCCTGGTGCCGTAGCAACAACCTAGAGCTCAATGCTCTTAAGACAGTGGAATTGATGGTAGACTTTAGGAGAGCTCCCGCTCCCCTCACCATCAACAACACCAGTCACATCTGTGGAGTCTTTTAAGTTCCTGAGGACCATCATTTCCAAGGACCTTAAGTGGGGGGCTGCCATCGACTCCACAGTCAAAAAGGCACAACAGGGGATGTACTTTCTGCGGCAGCCGAGGAAGCACAATCTGTCACAGGCAATGATGGTCCAATTCTACACTGCGATGTGTAAAGCTCCTCACGTCCACAACCATTATTTCCTGTTTTCCACATGATGGACATCTTTGCTGAGATAGTTGCAGATGTCATTCCTTCATGGTAATTTAGTTGAAACAACAAATCATCTGTAGTTGCAAGAAATCTACAGACCATGAGCCAATCTTAGACTGTTTATCAGGTATAAAAATGGTACATAAATATCAATTACATCACATGTTAATCCAATCTTCTCTTCATACTGTGCCCATAGACTTTCAGATGTTAAGCCATTGGTGCAATATGTAAACTATTTATTTCCCCTATTCTAGTCCATATGTAGCTACTTGAACCGCACAAATTGCTGACCCTGCTGGAATCAAAAGAACCAGCATGCAACAGGGGCCAAGTTGCCACAGTCACTCTAGTAATACTAGGGGCCTAATGCTGATAGCAGTGGGAGTGAGATAGCAATCGTAATATTGTTTATATAATCTAACTTCACTAATATTTGGCAAAAGATAAATATTGTAAATATTGCAGAGTTTTGAATGGCTCGCAATTAGTCCAATAAAAATAGATGTTCTTTCATTTGAAACCACGGCTGGTCAACAATTGACCACAAAAATGGACATACACAAAAAAGCTTCTGTTTTTAAATTAAGGCACAGCACTATGGAGAGAAGTCAGATGATTTATGTGAACAAGTTAGTAACCAGGGTTAAAAGACCTTACATGTCACTCTAACGAGTGAACTTTGGGTATTCTTGGCTTTTTCTCCCAGCAGGAAAAAGACCTAAACAAAACAGTCACAATCCTCACGTGCATACATCCTGTTCAAATCTTTTTTTCCTTCATATAATTATCCCTGGTCAAATGTAAAATTCTAATTAATGCTCAATAGTGAAATCAAATAAATATTTATATCCTATAGTTTGTAATGGCAATGCCAATAGAAATATAGTTATTAAACAAAATGTATCACAAGTTTCTGATTTGGAAGGCTATCGAAACATTCACGAGAATTCTGGAATAATACGGTCAAAACCATTTGAGGAGCTATTTTTGAACCAGACATTAAGCCACATATGGACCAAACCTGCCTGTCATGGTTACATTTAGAAAAATCGTATCTTTGAATTAACCTGACATTTCCTCAATTGCCGTTTTGCAACGACAGAACAGAGTTTGCACGTGACTAATTCCAGAAGTCATGTAGAACCAGGTTAGGTACGCGTAAACCAACATCTTCTGCTGATTAATTCTTCAGGTTGAACAGAAATTCAATGCGTATCACTGTGAATGGCCTGGTTTTATAACTGATATGGTGAGCAGAGTATTGAAAGGTGTAGCAAGTGGCATATAAGATTTGCACTACACAAGACCTTTACCAACTAGAGAATCTCAACTTCAATTTGTCAGTGACAAATTCCCCAATGTGCTGGGAGATCAGACTTTTTGGGACTAGTCCCAAAAGCAGGTTAGAAACCAATTTCTATAGCCTCTAGAACAGGGATTCCCAATCTTTTTCATCCCGTTTACCCCTGGCAACTTTAATAGCACATAACAATGTTATTTATGAACAACGAATGATCCATCACAGTCAGTCAACGAGAAAAAATATGTACAAATCCAGAATCAACAAATTTACCCCCTGGGTAGGTGAAATGTACCCCCTGGGGGTAAATTTACCCCAGGTTGGGAACCCTTGCTCTAGAACCAACCCTATCTCAGCATCCCAAGGAGAGTTACACAGGTTTCCCCTAACATGTCAGCAGTGTGATGAAACACACTTCAGTTTCCTGGAAAAGTGCAGCTCCAATCATCTTCAAAGTAAACGTCATCCAGAATAAAACCACCTATTTGTTTGATAGTTCATCCACTAGGCTATCCACTAGTTCACTTCCTCCACCACTAGGTTGCAGTGCAGAAAATTTACAGTTAGTGCTGTTTCTCAAATGGTCTTTAAAACTAAAAGTCAAATTGTTTTAGGATTACTCAGTTGTTGAGTTAGTAGTTATCACCTGATATGCAATGTCTGAAATCTAGCAAACACACATGGGTGAAATGGAGGGATGCCCAGGATCTGTGGATTTACTCTTTGTTTTTAAAACATTGGACTTTGAGGCACTTATTTAGTGTTCCAAATAGTAAACGCTTTGGTATAACTCACTAGATAGACTCCAGCAGCAACTCTCCTCCCCTCCCCCCCTCCCCCCCCCACATCTCCCTTGTTATTTTAAATTATCTATACTTGGAATTATGAACTCAGTGCACAACTGGTTTACCATATGTTCATGCCTCCAAATGACCACAGGTGGAGTGCTTAACCTCAAATGGGAAAGGGCAAGGTTTGGTGGAGGGGTGGAAACAGAGGTGAAAAGGCATAGAAGAGGTTAGCCAATTCCCAACAGTTGAGGGGGTGGGGGAATAAAAGCTGAGGGCAACTCACCCTGGGATGCTCTTGCACACCTCCTAGCAACTGGTTAGAGCAGCTTTAGCAGAGGCCTGGGAGCAGGTCGCCTGCCCGCCCTCTCGGCAGGGGGGTGGTGCAGGGAGACCTAAAGAGGGGGGAAGAAAAATAAATTTTTAAAAATATGGTGGAGAAATCTAATCTCCAGTCCAATCAATCTCATCCAATTGAATAACAAGCTCAGCCCTCTTTAGTCCCAATGAACCTTTCAATTTTAAGGCGAAAATTACATTCTTTGAACCCAGAAAAATCTCTTTTTTCCCCTCTAAGCATATTAATGATCTTCCAGGATAGAGTTATGTAGGTGCCTGATACAGTGCGGTAAAATAGTAAATAGTCAAGAGTCAAGAAAGTTGTTGGCCAAAGTAAATTTGTTATACAAGTAAATGGTCTGATCTCTTCATCACATACTTACTCCAAGCGGATACAACAATGAGTGGCAGGCAACAAGAAACCTGTGCGACTCTCCCCAAATTGCCACTGATGCTCAAATTAGATTAGTTCAAAATTACTTAATGAAATAAATAAGCAATACTCTGGTCTGCAAAGCCCTTCACCTAATCCTTTCAGTATTGTAAACTTTAACTGGACTAGAGACTCCCAAAGTCAAATCAATGCCCATATAAAAGAAAGTGGATAAAGCAAGAGTTTGGAGCAGATATCATTTCCCTAAGAAAAAGTCCAGGTCGTCCAAAATCCACTTGCCCTTGATGTAAAGGAGAACACACAGAGTAGGATGATGGAAACAAATGCTGATGACCAAATACTCAGAGCTCAATATTCTTTGTAAATAACATTAAAATGCATTATAATTAAAATTCTGAGACTTGCATAGATCACTATTAAAAACCAAAGTGCATTAAAAAACAATCTGCGAACTTAAGAGAAGGCTGGGTCTAACAGCAAGTGTCAATTGGGGAGACGGGGCTGTGGAGAAAAGAGTACATACATATTCCATATTGATTTCAACAAGGCACTCAACAAGATGCTGCAATAAAAAACAGGTATCCAAAGAAATGTGTCAAATTGGATCCAAAATCAGCTCAGTAACAGGAGACAGACATTTTACAGACCAGTAAGCTATTTGAAGTGGGGCTCTCAAGGACTTACCATTATGTCCTTTGCTTTGTGGTATGCGGATTTAGAGATGTCATGGCGCATACATTTTCAGACAATATTTTAAAATTATAATTGAAGAAAGCTGTAGGAAAATGACAATGGTCTGTTTCGGCAACAGAAAAGTAGCACACAGTTCATTCCGTAGAGAAAGGATATATTTGAGAAGAGCAAAATGAACAATGGAACTTAAAATATATCAAATCTCTGACGGCATGGTACCATGATAACAAGTAGATAACGTGATTATGAATATAAACACTATGCTGCTTTTTATTGGTCAAGGTGAAGACTAGAAGAACAGGTCAGTCATGCTGAAAGTTTAAAACTGGTTATCTCATAGGAAGACTAATAGCAGCAGAGGGGTTACAGGGATTTACAAGAATGTTGTGAGCTAAGGAAGTGTTCTCATGAGAGCATACTGCTGATGAGATTGCTTTCTTAAAATAGTGGAGCAGAGGGGAGCGTTAATTGGGGTGTACAATTTTATAACATGGAAAGAGTAAACTTAACAAATGTTCAGTAAACAAAGGTTCAGCTGACACTTACATTTATATCATTTTAGCACTAAATCATCAAATATGATTCTCATAAAATAATGGCAACAGAACATCTTGTCATCAATAGTCCCTGGAAGATAGCTACAATGTTATACCCTGGAGGGAAACAGGACGTGTCTTACAGCTGAGCAGGTATATGATCAGGATTTGGTGCAAGTTACTGATAAAACTGCACAAATTGTAGAAATAGAATCCAAAATAGTATGTCAACAAGGGCTAATGCGAAAGGTCACACAAAAAATATTGGTAAAGAGAGCATATTTAATAATGAGCCTGAAAATACACCCACAGCACCCCGAGTTTGTTTTACTGCCACTAGATAAAATAATCCTCTTTCAAACGAAGAACAAATGACACCACTGTAATTCAGAATTCACCAGGAATCAATATAAAAATTCGATTGAGCATTTTTAGTAACTTTGCTGCACATTTTAATCGTTGGTTAACACAATATATTCACCTAGTGAAATATGCCTACAAACATTACGTTTAGATCCAAATTAAACAAGTCTTTCTACCAAGCAAAACAAAACTGCAGTATTTTCCTATGAACAGCTAGTAGTAACTTCAACATTTAATTCCAACATCATTCATCCACCCTTTGCCTCACTTGAAATGCTGCTTGCCTACAGTCGTACTACACGTGCTCGTCTAAAATTTGATTAGAAATGGGGGAAGGGCGACATTTAAATGGCGCCTTAAGGTTGAATGCACTGCAATCAGCATATCCGTCCGTTCACTGCTATTCTCCAAGAAACTCATGCAATGAGAGGCAAGCGACTGAAATCAAAACACTTATTTAAGATTTCCAGTTTGAACGTGCTGTTAGAAAATGAATATCTAGAGTACGTTCACACAAAACACGACGTTTACTTCTAGTATTATGGGTAAGGGCAAATGATCCAAGTCCTGGTTAATGGAAATTGCTAGTACACCTTAGCACTTAAATTAATCAATTGTTTCAACGAATATCAGCCACCGCGGGGGGGGGAGATGTTAAAGGACGGACTCGGTGACAATGATCATATACAAACTCCTGTCAAACTAAAAATAAATGTCTTAATTCCCGGGAATAGACTTGCAGCTGGCCGACCAACATCCTCTCTCAATACTACAATAGACAGAATAGTAGTTTATTTTAGAAAAGACTGGCCAGAATTCCAAAATACATTCAAATTCTTGAAATAAACAAACTGGAATAATGATGTGACAATACTGGACGAACACATTCATTTATTCCATGTTTAAAAGCTGCTTTTAAGGAGACACGTGGCCTATAAACTAATCCAATTATTTGCTTCTTGTCAGCAAACCCAAAGATTGACAGTCAACGCGACTTTCAATCAGCAAGCCAGATATGCAAAAAAAAAGTGCACAAATGAATTTTAAAATCCTTACTTTGTCAAAGTATTACTACACAACGGTGATACGCTCAGAGCCAACAATCAAACAATAAAGGCAATCGCCTCTTGACTGTCACTTGCAGCTACAAACCCACTGACAGATTTAAAATCAATTTCGTGCACAAACCTGTCTCCTGACTGCTGACGTTCACGCTATTCGCAGTGCCCATGTTTTTCTTCTTCGTCCAAGGGTTGATTTTAGGAGGGGGCGCTTCGGTGAAGTTCTTTTGCGATTTATCCGCAGGCTCCCGCTGGTTTTGGTCGTTCTCCTTATTCTCCTTCTCGGCGTCGGCCGCTGTCTCCAGAGGGCCGCTGTGTTCTCGGCCTGCGAGCTGCGGCTCCAACCTCTCCAGCAGGCCGCTGTCGGCTATCTCCTCTCCCTCTCCTTCGGAGCCGGACGATGATGGGCGGTCGCAGGCCGCCGGATCTTCCTGAGAGCTGCCACCACTACTCGTGCCGACCTGCTGCGTGTCGTGGTCGGTGGACTGAAGCATTGGAGTCTCCACGTCGGTAGCCATCGTCGGTGCACCCAGCAGCTGGGTCGTTATCGGGTTCGCTCCTTGTGCTTCAATCTCGAAAATAACGTGCTGGCGCTTTACTGTCGGAATTAAAATTAGAAAAGAACCATTAAACAAACAAATGTATACTGTGGAGCTGCTCTTTAAAGAATCACATGGCCAGTTAAAATAGAGTGAGCGCCTCTACAGACCCCCAATGAGAGCAAACTTAGAGCCTTTTAAAAATGGAGATGCTTTTTTTTTATTGCGGGGTCAGGGTGGGATGCAAGAGACAATACTTAAATCAAACACAATCCAAACCATCAAGTAGAAGACGTCGTCCCCATTGCCCAACGCAGTAACAGCTGGTCCAAGGTTAGAAGCATGTTGGGGCTGGGTGGGGCAGAGTTGATAGATACATTTATCTAATTAGTTAATAGACATGCTCTCTCCGGACGGTGCAGTGACCACCCGCTCGGGGTACAGGGGAGGGGACATGGGGCGGAGGGGAGCAGCCCGGTCCCGGCCCGGCCCGGCCGCCAGCTCCCCGCCACCACGTGCGAGCGAGTAGCACTGACGTGGCCGCCCGGGCCCCGCTGCTGCTGCCCGCAACCGCCCGGGGAGCGCTCCTCCCGACCCCGCTGCCCGTCCCGGCCGAGCCCGGGCAGCGCTCTTCCTGCCCGCAACCCCCGGGGAGCGCTCCTCCCGGCCCCGCCCGTCCCGGAGCGCTCCTCCCGGCCCCGCTGCCCGTCCCGGCCCGTCCCGGGGAGCGCTCCTCCGCCGCCGCACCGCTTCACACCATTGTTACGCCACACACACAGCTGTTACTGTGGAAACTGGCCTTGTTTATTGGGTTTTCTTCCTCTCTATTCTGCACCCAATCGATTTTTTTTAATTTATTTTAAAATAATGATTTAAAAAACGTGTCAAAGAGGGAGGAGAGGAAGCAAAGGGGTGGATTCCATAACGGGTCAGCTCAATGCCATGCACCCGGCCGTCAATATGGAGAGCAATGCTCTCACCCCCCCCCCCCCCCCCCCCACCCCCACCAACACCGCAGACACAAACCCACCATCCCCTCACTTTGCCCTCCCTCACGCCGGATCCAAAATAGACCTTCCAGACAGCACTTTTAAAGAAAATCTCCTGCGAAGTAGGAACGGGGAAGGTGGCTTAAATAAAACAAGGTCAAACATCTCACCGGGATTGCTGCTGGGAGAAAAAGAAAACGTTCTCCCTCCTGCAGGAGAAAATCCGACTTGCGGGGAAAATTTGTGCAAAGAGCAAATTGCAAAAGGAATGAGGCCGGAGAGCGGCGGCGGCGGCGCAATATGGTGGACCAGAGGACGAGTTGCTCCCCCTCTCACTCACTCACTGCAACAAACGTGGTCCCTCGCCAACCCTAACCTCCACTCGCTCGCCTGGTTGTTCCCAATCACGGCCACAACCCCTCCCTCCAACGCCGCCCGGGATCAGCCACAAGGAAGGAGCACTCAACGCTGTCCTCTTCGCTCGTCCTGCTCACGGTACTCGCCAGACCTTTGCCCCGGTGCCCGCTGCCATTTGCTCGAGTTAAGACATGCTTTCCCCCACCATGTTCGTCGACAGTTTGGGTGATGGCACCGCGCGTGCGCAGGGACGGCTTCGTGCGGATTTTTCCCGACGGGGGGGGGGGGGAGGGAGAGGGGCTGAGGCGGCGCATGCGCGCCACCTTCGCCGGCACCCGCCCCGCTCGGCGCAACTTGGCTTCGACGCACCGACATACGTGTCCGGCAGCGTGCGTCGCTGACGTCAAAGACGTGAGTGCGAATGCCGGAAAGAGAATCCTCGTCCTTTCCAAATGCTGTTGCTGGAAACTGCAAAAATATATACAACCACCAGCTCAATTATGCTGTAAATAACAACAGGTATCGGAAAGCTGACAACAGCAAAATAATATGTAGGAAGGAACTGCAGATGCTGCACCGTTAAGCAGTGAAAATATTTGAGTATAAGAGGTTAAGTAAGTAAGTTTATTGGCCAAGTATTCACATACAAGGAATTTGCCTTGGTGCTCCGCCCACAAGTAACAACAAGACACAATGACAGTTACGAATGACTCAGAAAACACTAAACATTAATAATAACAATAATAATAATAATAAAACATTAATGATAAAATACCATTGATCAAGCATGTAAACCAACAAAATACCAGCTCAAAGGGAGGCTACAGATTTTTGGTTGTTGAGTAGAGCAACTACTCGTGGATAAAAACTGTTTTTATGTCTGGCTGTGGCAGCTTTGACAGTCTGGAGTCGCCTTCCAGAGGGAAGTGATGCAAAGAGTTTGTGGCCAGGGTGAGAGGGGTCAGAGATGATCTTGCCCACTCTCTTCCTGCCCCTTGCAGTGTACATCAATGGAGGGAAGGTTGCAGCCAATAACCTTCTCTGCTGATTGGACGATTCGTTGCAACCTCCAGGTGTCGTGTTAAGCATTTGAAACGGCCTGAAATGTCTCTTTCCCTCTCCACAGATGCTGCTTGACCCGTTGATTATTTCCAGTATTTTCTATTTTCTTGCGCTTTTAAAAAATGAATTTCAGCCCTCCCCGCTAGCCATCTTCATCCAATCAGCCATAACTGCTTGCATGGGCATGTTCCTATTTTTTTTCCATTGCAAATGTAGAAGGCATAATTAAAGGAACAAAATTCTTGTATTTTTATTCTGCGAGAAGATCGTATGACCACTGTTTATGTGTGGAGAGTCAAAAGAATGACATTGTACAACAGAGTACCTAAAGTGTCCGGAGCTCAAATCCGTGGTCCAGATTAAGAATAAGGGTAGGCCATTTAGGACTGAGATGAGGAAAAACATTTTCACCCAGAGCGTTGTGAATCTGTGGAATTCTCTGCCACAGAAGGCAGTGGAGGCCAATTCACTGGATGTTTTCAAGAGAGTTAGATTTAGTTCTTGGGGCTAAAGGAATCAAGGAATATGGAGAACAAACTGAAACTGGGTACTGATTTTAGATGATCAACCATGATCATATTGAATGACCCACTGCACCTATTTTTCCATGTTTCTAAGCAAATAATGGCAGTAGAGATAAATCATGCTTCTTTATGTGTGTTATATGTTGATAATAGCAGGACAGTGGAGGCCACATTGTGAACATAATACACAATACTGATGTCACTTTGGAGGAAGTGAAAGTGAATACCCTGCGTCACCTGAAAACACTCAGTCCATGGATGGTGGAAGGAAGGAAAAGAAAAGATTTTCCATTTCATGCTGAAGATAGATACAACATTTTGCGGTAAACCTGGGGGGGCCCCGGCGTATTGACAACCCCGATCTCGACAGTGAAGCCCAGACACACAAGGTGTGCGGCCGTGCCGGCATCTTCGCGCAGGATGTGGTACAGCCAGAACTCGACGATTGGCCGCGCTCGGCAGCTCCGCCATTGCTTTCTCTCTAGTATCCAGTACAAGTCTACGGGCCGGATGATTATGGGGAAAAAAATATGCCTGCGGGCTGGATGATTTCGGGTTACGGGCTGCAATCGGCCCGAGGGCCGTTGGTTGCCAAATCCCTGATCTAGGGTGATGGAGGAACTGAAGAAAATTCACATTCGGCAGGAAATGGTGTTGGGTAGATTGATGGGACTGAAGGCTGATAAATCCCCAGGGCCTGATGGTCTGCATCCCAGGGTACTCGAGAAGGTGGCTCTAGAAATCGTGGACGCATTGGTGATCATTTTCCAATGTTCTATAGATACTGGATCAGTTCCTGTGGATTGGAGGGTAGCTAATGTTATCCACTTTTTAAGAAAGGAGGGAGAAAGAAAGCAGGGAATGATGGACCAGTTAGCCTGACATCGGTAGCGGGGAAGATGCTGGAGTCAATTATAAAAGATGTAATAGCGGCATATTTGGATAGCAGTAACAGGATTGGTCCAAGTCAGCATGGATTTACGAAGGGGAAATCTTGCTTGACTAATCTTCTAGAATTTTTTGAGGATGTAACAAGTAAAATGGATAATGGAGAGCCAGTGGATGTAGTGTATCTGAATGTTCAGAAAGCATTTGATAAGGTCCCACATAGGAGATTAGTGGGCAAAATTAGAGCACATGGTATTGGGGGTAGGGTATTGACAGGGATAAAAAATTGGTTGGCAGACAGGAAACAAAGAGGAAGTATTAACGGGTCCCTTTCAGAATGGCAGGTAGTGACTAGTGTGGTGCCGCGAGTCTCGGTGCTGGGACCGCAGCTATTTACAATATATATTAATGATATAGATGAAGGAATTAAAAGTAACATTAGCAAATTTGCAGATGATGCAGAGCTGGGTGGCAGTGTGAACTGTGAAGAGGATGCTATGAGGATGCAGTGACTTGGACAGGTTAGGTGAGTGGGCAGATGCATGGCAGATGCAGTTTAATGTGGATAAATGTGAGGTTATCCACTTTGGTGGTAAGAACAAAAAGGCAGATTATCTGAATGGTGTCAGGTTTGGAAAAGGGGAAGTGCAACGAGACCTGGGTGTCCTTGTCCATGAGTCACTGAAAGTAAGCATGCAGGTACAGCAGGCAGTGAAGAAAGCGAATGACATGTTGGCCTTCAAAATGAGAGGATTTGAGTATAGGTCCTTCTGCAGTTGTACAGGGCCCTGGCGAGACCACACCTGGAGTATTGCGTGCAGTTTTGGTCTCCTAATTTGAGGAAGGACATTCTTGCTATTGAGGGAGTGCAGCGTAGGTTCACGAGGTTAATTCCCGGGATGGCTGGACTGTCATATGTTGAAAGAATGGACCGACTGGACTTGTAGTCACTGGAATTTAGGATGAGAGGGGATCTTATCGAAACATAAAATTATTAAAGGATTGGACACTCTAGATGCAGAAAACATGTTCCCAATGTTGGGGGAGTCCAGAACCAGAGCCCACAGTTTAAGAATAAGGGGTAGGCCATTTAGACCTGAGATGAGGAAAAAAATTTCACCCAGAGAGTTGTGAATTGTGGAATTCTCTGCCTCAGAAGGCAGTGGAGGCTGATTCACTGGATGCATTCAAGAGAGAGTTAAAATCAAAAAAGTCAAAAGAGTTTATTGTCATGTGTCTCTGACAGGACAATGAAACTATTTATTTGCTTAGCACAACAGAACATAGTGGGCATTGACTACAAAACAAATCAGTGTGTCCATATACCATCATATAAATATATACACACGTGAATAAATACACTGATAAAGTGCAAATAACAGATAAAGGGGTATTAATGTTCAGAATTTTGACCGAGCAAAGTTTAATAGCCTGATGACTGTGGGGAAGTAGCTACCTGAACCTGGTCGTTGCAGTCCTCAGGCTCCTGTACCTTCTACCTGAAGGTAGCAGGGAGATGAGTGTATAGCCAGGATGGTGTGGGTCCTTGATGATACTGCCAGCCTTTTTGAGACAGCGACTGCGATAGATCCCCTCGATGGAAGGGAGGTCAGAGCTGATGATGGACTGGGCAGTGCATACTACTTTTTGTAGTCTTTTCCTCTCCAGGGCGCTCAAGTTGCCGAACCAAGCCACGATGCAACTGGTCAGCATGCACCTGTAGAAGTTAGAGAGAGTCCTCGACAGACCGACTCTCCATAATCTTCTCAGGCAGTAGAGGCGCTGATGAGCTTTCTTAATAATTGCATCTGTGTTCTCGGACCAGAAAAGATCTTCACAGATGTGCACGCCCAGGAATTTGAAGCTCTTGACCCTTTCAACCATCGACCCGTTGATATAAACAGGGCTGTGGGTCCCCATCCTACTCCTTCCAAAGTCCACAATCAGTTCCTTGGTTTTGCTGGTGTTGAGGGCCAGGTTATTGTGCTGGCACCATATGGACAGTCGCTCGATCTCTCTTCTAAACTCTGACTCATCCCCATCAGTGATACGTCCCACAACAGTGGTGTCGTCAGCGAACTTGATGATGGAGTTCGCACTTTGACCGACTACGTAGTCATGAGTATAGAGTGAGTACAGCAGGGGGCTGAGCACGCAGCCTTGAAGTGCTCCCGTGCTGATTGTTATAGAGTCTGACACATTACCACCAATACGAACAGACTGTGATCTGTGAATGAGGAAGTCGAGGATCCAGTTAGATATAGCTCTTAGGGTTAGCGGAATCAAGGGATATGGGGAGAAGGCAGGAACAAGGTACTGATTGTGGATGATCAGCCATGATCACATTGAATGGCAGTGCTGGCTCGAAGGGCCGAATGGCTTACTCGTGCACCTATTTTCTATGTATCTATGTATCAGAAAACTTGGATACATTGCAGTTGGTCACCTTGCTCAATCACACATGCTCTAATTTTGATTCAAAACCTCCTGCATTGCATCTCGTTCAAGGCCTGAACCAAATTTATATTTCTAATAACTTCCAAGACATTTACAACAGATATATTTCCTTTTTATGAATCCATGTTAAATCAGTCTAATGGAGAAACAATAAACTGCAGATGTGTAGGAAGGAACTGTAGATGCTGGTTTAAACCGAAGATATAGATACAAAATGCTTTAGTAACTCAGCAGGACAGGCAGCATCTCTGGATAGAAGGAATGGGTAACATTTTGGGTCGAGACCCCTCTTCAGACTGTCAGGGGTGAGGGAGACACAGAGATAAGGAAGGGTAACGTATGAAACCGAGACATCAAAAGAGATGAAGGACTGAGGCTAGGTGTTCAGTGAAGAGGTTCAGCGAAATGATTGCCAAGCTTCCCAGCTGGTCTGGCCAATGTATAGGAGTCCATATCTCTTTACCATCACTTGAAACCTCTTGTTCCCCACTCTGCCTGGGAGGATTTATTTGATTTTTCTCATGAAGGAAAACACCAGTTTTCGTTTAATTTTCCTGATCCTTTCCTTAAAAATTATTTCTTCTGCCTCATTCCATAGAATGCACTTTAACTTTTGTAAATATCTTCCTTTTTGCACATATACATATAAATGGAAGGTGTAACAGTCTGTTTTTATATTTCCTGCTAGATTACTCACTTAATAGTTGCAGAACAAATGCGAAACAATTGTTTGTATAATTACAACAAATGTGAGGTTATATATCAGTGTTCATCCACAATTTATAAATAATGCACCAACAAACTTGCTAGCACCAGTGTCATGAAGGGGTGGTAGTAGGTGCACATCCTATTTAACCAATGTGCTGTTTGAGGACTCTAGCCTAATATATTGATTATTTATTCTTACGTTTTTCTTCCCTACTCTGATCGCCTCTCCCATTCAAACCGATGATCTCCTCAACCCTCTCCTCTCTAATTCAGTCCTCTTTGCTCCAGATTGCTCAGGAGGAAGAAGGTAAAACGTATTTGCCTTCCATCACAGTGAGGAGTGAGAGGTCACCAAAAGCAAGATGGATGCTGCCTGCGCTGGTGGGGACTCGGATGCATTGCCGTGAGTGCGGTGGTCTCGGTGTTGCGCGGATGTCGTGCCATGGGAGCATCCTGGAGTCTGGTGCGAGTGCGGATGGCTTTCTGACTGCTCTGGAGGACAGGGACTACAGAGAGAACGACAAGCAGTCGGTGCAACTCGGTCACATCACGGTGGAGGAGCATGTGTGTGTGTGTGTGTGGTCCGGACACGACTGATGGCTGTTTGTCTAGGGATTCTCACACGCCACTGAGGTGGCTGTTTATGTTTAATTTTTATGTCATTTTGTTGCTGTTATGAGGATGGTAAAATCAAATTTCACTGTACCTCAGGGTACACGTGACAATAAAGGACTATTGAACTATTAATTCTCACCTCTTTTTTACCATTTGCTCCATCCCTACTTCCTATTCTGACTCCTTCTGCTTCTCCCTATCTGATTTCTTACTGTCGAGTCTCTCTTTTCACTCCTTTGCGTTATCCACTGATGCTGACTAATTCTGTTCCAATCTATGAAGCAATTTCCCATCATACTTAACAATCAGCTGCCTAATTGCAAGCTGATAATAATATCAGCAAATAGATACAGAGTCTCCTGTTGGGCACGATTGTAGAATATGCAACCACGATTTAGGGATGGGAGATATTATATTCAGGCTCTCCTGTCAGTTTTAATCAGAATATGCTTTCCATGTCATTAGTCAGTACCAAAACAGATACCTTGACAAGAGATCAGACCAGATGTTGGGAATGGAATTTGTGAATCAGCGACATGTTTGTAAGGCACATAGATCTCATAGGAGCCTGACCCAAGAAGATAACATGTGATCTTGTACCCAGAGACCCAAATAATTAGTGCCAAATGCCCGAAATAATGTCTGTATTTCTAAAATGATTAATTTGTTGGAAACCTCTTTGAGACTTTGGATAGCCATAGAGTAATACAGCATGGAAGTATGCCTTCAGCCTAATTCATCCATGCTGACCAAGCACATTTAATCTTGTCCCATTATTCCATGTTTGACCCTTATCCCTCTCAGCCTTTCCTATCTATGCACTTGTCCAAACATCTTTGAAATGTTACAATCAAATTCCCTCCACTGACACTCTTGTCCGCTTGACAGAACCTGTCCTCACCTTCAACTTCTCTTTTGATACCTCTCACTTTCTTCAAGTTAAAAATGTAGCCACGGACACTCGCATAGGCCTCAGCTATGCCTGCCTTTTTTGTTGGTTATGTCAAACAGTCCTTGTTCCAAAACTACACTGGCCCAATCCCCCAACTTTTTCTCCACATCGATAACTGCATCGGTGCTGCCTCTGAACCCGTGCAGAACTTGTTGATTTCATTTCTGAAACCCCTTTCTTGATCTCTCTGTATCTATCCCAGGGGACAGATGATCAAATGATGTCTACTGCAAACCTACGAACTCCCATTGATATCTGGACTACGCATCTTCTTAACCGGCTTCTTGCAAAGACGCTATCCCCTACTATTTATTTCTCCATCTCCACTGCATCTGCTCCCAAGACAAGGCTTTCCTTTTGGGACATCAGAGATTTCCTTTTTTTTCCATAAATGTAGTTCCTTCCCCTACTGGAATAGATGGATCCCTCACCCGCATTTCCTCTGTATCCCATAGTTCAGCTCTTGCTTCCCCCTCCCCCCAACAAGGATAGAGTTCTCCTGGTTCTCACCTTTCACCCAACCAACCTCATCCACATCGAATATATCCTCTGCCATTTCCATCACCTCCAATGTTATCCCACAACCAGTCACATCTTCCCCTCCACACCCCTTGCTGTCTTCTGCAGACTGCTCCCTCCTCAATTCCTGGGTTCACTCATCCATTCCCACCCAAATCACCTCCTCCCCAGGTACTTTCCACTGCAATCACAGGAGATGAAACACCTGCAATACCTCCTCCCTCACCTCCATCCAGTTACTCCAACTGTCCTTCCAGGTGATGCAGAGGTTCATATGCACCTCCTCTAACCTCATTTTAATGTATCCCATGTTCCCAATGTGACCTCCTGTACTTTGGTGAGAACTAGAGTGGACTCGGCGACCGTTTCACCGAATGCTTGCACTCGGTCCGCCAAGGCCTACTGTATCCCCTGGTCACTAACCATTTTAACTCTTCTTCCCAATCCCATATTGACCTTTCTGTCCTGGGCCACCTCGATTTTCAGAGTGAGTGCACACTCAAACTGGAAGAACAGTACCTCATATTCCGCTTTGGTAGCTTACAACATAATGGCGTGTACATTGAATTCCTTCATTTTAGATAACTACAACAAAACCCCCACATGGACGCACACCTATTTCAACTACCCCTCCCCCCCCCCCCCCCCCACTTACATTCCTTTCTCCAATTTTTTACAATTGGAGAGTTTTACAATTCTCCAATACTTTTGTCTCACACATAGAAACCAGGAGTAGGCCATTCAGCCCTTCGAGCCTGCACCGCCATTCAATATGATCATGGCTGATCATCCAACTCAGTATCCCGTACCTGCCTTCTCTCCATCCAGCCACAAGGGCCTCTACTGTTAAAACCTGCCCTCCCCAATATCCATCTATTATCTGCAAGGTTTTGTCCTGTCCCTCTTCTCTTCCAGCTTTCTTTCTTCACCCCACCCCTCCCCAACAACAAGTCTGAAGGATACCAACCATCACCTATCTGCGTTCTGAAGAAGTGTCTCGACCCTAAATGTCACCCATTACTTCTCGCCAGATATGCTGCCTGTCCGCTGAGTTACTCCAGCATTTTGTGTCAGACTACAATACCCCAAGTGTGGCCTCGCCCTATCTTACGCAAATACAACTTAATGTCTCCGCTCCAACACTCAATACATTAACTGAATAAGGCCAGTATGACCTTTTTTTTTTCACTCCACTGCCACTTCAGGGAACTGCATTCTCATACTCCTCAGTCCCTGTTCTACAACAATCATCAGGGTCCAATCAGTCACCGTGAAACCCCTACCCTGGTTTGATTTCTTGGGTTGTGAAAGTTACTCCATAAATCCAAGTATTTTTTATTTTCTGCAAATATTTTTTTATCTTCTACAATCATGGCCTAGACATATCTCAGCCTGCCCACGTTCCAGAGGCTTGCATCAAAATCTAACTTGCAGCAAAATGTTGGCTTTCATCCTAATAGCCTGCGGTTCACTGTGCATATTGCATTACAGTAGTGAGACATCGTGACGCATTTTCTAAATGTATCATTGTACATGTGATTCCCACCAATGCATTTCTCCAAAAACGTTCTTCAAATTAAAACCCAATTGTAGGGGCAGCAAGAAAAATGTTTCATTACATTTGTTCAAAAATCCTTAGAATTGCATTGTATTTTTGTTTCTTTGAATTAATCTATGACAGCATAGCACTATAAAATTAAATTTCCTCAATGTAGGTTTTTATGTTGTGGGCACATGTTGTGCTAAAATAGTTGAAATATGAAACAATTTTATTCTTTTAAATTACAAGCTTGGCACTTTGCATTAATTGAAACCTGGTTTTACCATTTTGCCTTCTAATGGATAGGGAACTTTAATTTAACAATTTGGTTTATTGTTTCTAATTTTTAAGATCCAGGAAATTACAGGCCTATTCCCAGGTTTTAACTTGAGAACTCATATTTATCTGCAATCTTTTAAAATACAATTTCCATTAAGAGCCATGTGATAATACAAGGGAGCAAACAATAAACTGTATTGCTACAGGACCATAAAGTATCTCAAAACATGTTTGTGAGGAATGGAAAAGTAGAACTTGAGAATGGGAGTAGGAGGCTTGGAATACAGAGCATAATGGTAGAGAATAGGCTTTAGATAACAAATTCCAGAACCTAGATCAACTAAAAAAAAAGGTCATAGACATGCACAGGAATCAGAGCTCAGAGAAGATCCACAAGGCACTCCAAAGACAATGAAAACTTCAATTTTGAGGAAAAGCCATGCAGATCTCTATGCAAATATGCCAGCATAGTCAACATACAGTGCATTCAGAAAGTATTCAGACTTCACATTTTCCACATTTTGTTATGTTACGGCCTTATTCTAAAATGGATTCAATTCATTTTTTTTAAATCATCAATCTACACACAATACCCCATAATAAAAGTGAAAGCAGATGTTTAGAAATTTTGCAAAGTAATTAAAACAAAATAACTGAAATATTGCATTTATATAAGTATTCAGATCCTTTATGGTATTGTAATGGCCAAGTGATGAGCGTTGCCTGGTTTCCTCCAGACGTGACGCCTGGCATTCAGGCCAAAGAGTTCAATCTTGGTTTCATCAGACCAGAGCACCAGAGAAAACAACCCATTTGGCAAACTTTGAGCGGGCTGTCACGTGCCTTTTACTGAGGAGTGGCTTCCGTCCGGCCACTCTACCATAAAGGCCTAATTGGTGGCGTGCTGCAGATATAGTTGTCCTTCCGGAAGGTTTTCCCATCTCCAGAGGAACTCTGGAGCTCTGTTAGAGTGGACATCGGGTTCTTGGTCACCTCCCTCACCAAGGCCCTTCTCCCCCGATTGCTCAGTTTGGCAGGGCGGCCAGCTCTATGAAGAGTCCTGGTGGTTCAAAGGTTCTTCAATTTAAGAATGAGGGAGGCCACTGTGCTCTTCTAGACTTGCAATGCTACAGACATTGTTTTATACCCTTCCCCAAATCTGTGTCTCGACACAATCCTGCCTCGGAGGTCTACAGACAATTCCTTCATCTTCATGGCTTGGTTTTTGCTCTAACATGCACTGTCAACAGTGGGACCTTGTATAGACAGGTGTGTGCCTTTCCAAATCATGTCCAATCAATTTAATTTACAGCTGGTGGACTGCAATCAAGTTGTAGAAACATCCCAAGGATAATTAATGAAATCAGGATGAACCTAAGCTCAATTTTGAGTGTCATAGCAAAGGGTCTGAATACTTATGTAAATGTAAAAGTTCAGTTTTTTCTTTTAATTACTTTGCAAAAATTTCAAACTCCTGTTTTCACTTCTTCATTCTGGGGTATTGTGTGTAGATTGATAAAATACAATGAATTTAATCCATTTTAAAATAAGGCTGTAACGTAACAAAATGTGGAAAAAGTGAAGGGGTCTAAATACATTGTATACTCAAATAGGTTCAAATAATGGCTCACAAATCAGAAGGCTGTGGAGGCCAAGTCAGTGGATATTTTTAAGGCAGAGATAGATAGATTCTTGATTAGTACAAGTGTCAGAGGTTATGGGGAGAAGGCAGGAGAATGGGGTTTGGAGGGAGATAGATCGGCCATGATTGAATGGCAGAGTATACTTGATGGGCAAAATGGCCTAATTCTCCGCCTATTCCTTATGACCAATGTGGTAATCAGTTTGGTTTTGCTTGAGATACTGATCATTGAAGGGAAAGGAATTTAATTTTCCAAAATTCATCTAGAGAAATATAAAACTGTTAAATAATTTTTAAGCCCTTTCCAGAAACATTGATGCCCATTAAGTGTCAAATGAATGATACAGAATGGAATGCACCACTCACAACTCATTCATGTCACTGTTTTGGAAATGCATTTCTTTAGATCAGAAATCCAGTGCAGAATGTCCATCCCTGCCCGTTTCCAATCACATAATATGTTAAAATATTAAATATGCCAAGCGTCCAAATTAACCATTTATAAGTATTTCCTACATTAATTGGAATTCAGAATAAATTAGGATCTTCCCTTGAAGAAACTGTTCAATCTTATATTGAATAATTGAATTTAGCAACAGTAACTCTGAATCTTCAGTTGATACAAAGATGATTAAGCAAGTATAGGAAGTTTGTTGACATTTTATAAACTATGAAATCAGAAATGGTACAGTAATATGTTTAAGAAGGAACTGCAGATGCTGGAAAATAGAAGGCAGAGTATAAATGCTGGAGAAACTCAGTGGGTGAGGTAGCATCTATTGCACCCCAGCATTGACTTCTCTAATTTCAGGTAGTCCTTAATTTCTCCTCCTCAGCTCTCCCTCAGCCCACCGGATGCACCTCTTCCTTTCTTCTTCCCGGCTCCCCATCCTCACATCAGTCTGAAGAAGGGTTTCAACCCAAAACCTTGCTTGTTTCCTTCGCTCCATAGATACTGCCTCACCCGCTGAGTTTCTCCAGCATTTTTGTCTACCAATGATACAGCAATAGTTCATTCTAAAATCCCAGAAGTATTAATATAATTCTGAAGTATGTTTCAGTTACTTTTCAGAAAAATAAGTCTGTTATTTTGCACAGGGAACAGATTAGAGAATCTCCTGGAAGTAACAGAATGTTAAAGTTTCTATGCAAGAGATTTATTATGGGATAGAGACATTACGGGAAGCAATAATCTCTTCCTGCTCTGGACATTCAGAAAATACCCCCTCTAGTTTGCTGAATGAGTACTCCCTCTGTACATTAATCTCTATGAATTTATAAGGAAATGAGTTACAATATTTCTCACTTTCATGGATCAAAACTAAAGAAACAGAACATTTCAAGAGTTTTATTAATGAAAATTGTAAATATTAAATGTAATTATAAAATTCACATATGACATTGAGCTGCTTTAATCATTTTTCAGTTACAAGTTCTTCATATAAACTAAATCTTAAACCAAAAATCATTTTTCAATGTATCCAAAGATTAATCTTATCATTGTACGATTAAATCTTAATTCCAGTGTAGATTCAGGAAACTGATTTAACAAAGTGACGTTGGTTTTTTCAATTTTTATATCTGACATTGGCAAATGATTTCTTCATTATTGGTATTGACATTGATTTTTAAATGTCACAAGTACTGAGTTGGTGAAAAACCTTTTACATGCTATCAAGGCAAATCATGCCACATACAAGTACAAAAGTCAGGCAGTGCAAAAGAGAAAACAGCACACAAACAGCGCAAAGGCACAAAATAACTCAAAGTAGCACCATGTCCTTTCCTTGTATATAGCATTGTGTACATTACTAATACATTTGTTCGTCAGTTTTGAAGTACACATTCATTTTCTTCATTTGTATATTCTTGTACATGTATGTTTCCCCTGACGTTCATACGTGTCAGAAAATAAAGTTAAACACTCTTCAACAGATCTAATAAAACTTATTGGTAAAATGTAAAAAAAATAGCATGTAGAGATTGTTACTAAAAGTGACTCTGATTATGAATAGATTTTGAACTGTGAGACCAATAATAATTTATAATAGGTTAGTGTACAGTTCTTTTGTTTTTCTTTCACTAACTGGCTTCCAACCAATAGAGGAGAATTAAGCTCCCCATCTTCAATGTGAAGTTGCTTACTAATGATATTCCTTGTAGCAGTGATGAGGACTTGGTATGCTGGAATCAGTCATAAATTAAATCCACTATTAGCATTTAACGTTCAATCCTAAATGGAGTACTTCTGAAGGAACCGTTCAAATGCATCATAAATGGCTTGTCTGCAAACAAAAAAAAAGTTAAATTCTGAATAAATGTATCACAGGCAGATGTAATTTTCTGGCTCTGTCAACAATAAATTTGTTTATCTCATGCTATATTATGCACATTGTACACAGCCAGTCTCTCTTTACCAAATTAATGTTTTATGATCAGGTCATTGCTAAAAGCCAGCATTTATTGCACGTGCCTAATTGCCTTTGAGATGGTGGTGTGGACCATCTTTTTGGATCACTGCATTACTCATTAGGAAAGAACTGCAGATGCTGGTTTAAATCAAAGGTAGACACAAAATGCTGGAGTAACTCAGCGGGACAAGCAGCATCTATGGAGAGAAGGAATGCGCGTTTCAGTCTGAAGAAGGGTCTCGACCTGAAACGTCGACCATTCCTTCTCTCCAGAGATGCTGTTAGTCCCGCTGAGTTACTCCAGCATTGTGTGTCTACTGCGTTACTCCTGTTGGGAAGGAAAGTCCAGGATTTAGATTCAATGATAATGAAGGAATAGCAATATCTTTCTTTGTCAGGAAAGCATGGGTTTGGAGCTTATAATTTGATATGTAATCCCTTATTTCCCTTGCCCTTCCTGACGGTAGAGGTCATTGGTTTGGTATATGCATTCTGATTATCCCAGGCAAGTAACCACAGTGCATTTTGAAGTTGGTACACACTGCAGCCACTGTATACTGGTGGTAAAATAAATGACTGTTTAGGATGGTGGATGCACTACCAATAATGGACAGTGTTGAACCTCTCAAATGTTTGAATTATACTCATACAGGCAAGTGAAGTGAATGTTATTACACTCCTTCCTTATGTCTTGTAGATGGTGAAGTCTTTTGAGGCATCTGGTGAGGAGTCACATGCTACACATTATCCATTCTCAAACCTGCTCTTGTAATTACTGTCTTTACAGTGCCTTCCATAAAGTTTGGGACAAAGACCCATCATTTATTTATTTGCCCTCCACAATTTGAGATTTGTAATAGAAAGAAATCAAGTGGTTATAGTGCACATAGTCAGGTTTTATTAAAGGCTTTTTTATACATTTTAGTTTCACCATGTAGAAGTTACAGCAGTGTTTATACATAGTCCCCCCATTTCAGGGACACATGGCTTCACAGGTGTTTGTAATTGCTCAGGTGTGTTTAATTGCCTCCTTAATGCAAGTATAAGAGAGCTCTCAGCACATTGTCTTTCCTCCAGTCTTTCCATCACCGTTGGAAACTTTTATTGTAGTTTATCAACATGAGGACCAAAATTGTGCCAATGAAAGTCAAAGAAGCCATTATGAGACTGAGAAACAAGCAAAAAACCGTTAGAGACATCAGCCAAAGCTTAGGCTAACCAAAATCATCTGTTTCGAATCATTAAGAGGAAAGAGAGCACTGGTGAGCTTACTAATCACAAAGGCATACCTGCCAACTTGTGAGATTGAAAAATCGGAATCCTATTAGTCTGACGTCAGTGAGGGCGGGGCATGACGTCAGTAAGGGGCATGTGACGTCAGTAAGGGGCGGGGTACAGTGAGGGCAAGATGACCTCAGGGGGGTTAGCACAAAATGCTGGAGAAACTCATGCAGCAATCTAAAGGAGCGAAGGAGATAGGCGACGTTTCGGGTCGAGACCCTTCTTCAGACTTTCTGCTGCACCCGCTGAGTTTCTCCAGCATTTTTGTGTAATCCCTTCGCTCCTTAGATGCTGCTGCACCCGCTGAGTTTCCCAGCATTTTGTGTAACCCTCGATTCTCCAGCATCTGCAGTTTCTTCGTTAACAAAGTGACCTCAGTGCGGGGGGGGGGGGGGGCAAAGTGACGCCGAACGCCACCGTGGCGGGGCGGGGTCATGCGGCTGCGTGCTGACGTACACCCGTGCGTGTCCCCATAAGCGGCGCAGCGCGGTGCGCTCTCTCGCTCTCTCCTCGCCGCCGCCGCCGCCATGGGTCGCATGCACGCTTCCATCCCAATTCCGAATTCCAATTTGTTTCGGAATATTGAGGAAAAACGGAATCGGAATTGGGATGGAAAAATCGGAAGAATTCGCCCAAATCGGAATAGTTGGCAGGTATGCAAAGGGACTGGCAGGCCAAGGAAGATCTCCCCAGCTGATGACAGAAGAATTCTCTCTATAATAAATAAAAATCCCCAAACACCTGTCTGATATTATCAGATCAGAAACACTCTTCAGGAGTCAGGTGTGGATTTGTCAATGACCACTGTCCACAGAAGACTTCATGAACAGAAATACAGAGGCTACACTGCAAGATGCAAACCACTGGTTAGCCACAAAAATAGGATGGCCGGGTTACAGTTTGCCAAGAAGTACTTAAAAGAGCAACCACAGTTCTGGAAAAAGG
The DNA here is from genome assembly GCA_035221665.1 of Okamejei kenojei. Taxonomy (NCBI): domain Eukaryota; kingdom Metazoa; phylum Chordata; class Chondrichthyes; order Rajiformes; family Rajidae; genus Okamejei; species Okamejei kenojei. Next base: position 34,147,180 of record CM069131.1, on the reverse strand, counting down.
TCTTGTGGACAGATGAGACGAAGATTAACTTATATCAGAATAATGGCAAGAGCAAAGTATGGAGGAGAGAAGAAACTGCCCAAGATCCAAAGGTTACCACCTCCTCTGTGAAAAAGGGTGGTGGGGGTGTTATCGCCTGGGCATATCTGGCAAACCTATCTTCATTGATGATATAACTGCTGATGGTAGTAACATAATGAATTCTGAAGTGCATAGACACATCCTATCTGCTCAAGTCCAAAAAAATGCCTCAAAACTTTGGCCGTCGGTTCATTCTACAGCAAGACAATGATCCCAAACATACTGCTAAAGCAACAAAGGAGTTTTTTAAAGCTAAAAAATGGTCAATTCTTGAGTGGCCGTCAATCACCCGATCTGAACCCAATTAAGCGTACCTTTTATATGCTGAAGAGAAAACTGAAGGGGACTAGCCCCCAAAACAAGCATTAGCTAAAGATGGCCGCAATGCAGCCTGGCGGAGCATCACCAGAGAAGACACCCAGCAACTGGTGATGTCCATGAATCGCAGACTTCAAGCAGTCATTGCATGCAAAGGATATGCAACAAAATACTAAACATAGGTATATGGACGTGAAGGGAATGGAGGGGTATGGTCTGAGTGCAGGTAGATGGGACTAGGGGAAAACAAATGGTCGGCACGGACTGGAAGGGCCGAGAGGGCCTGTTTCCGTGCTGTAATTGTTATATGGTTATATGGTTATGACTGCTTTAATTTACATGATATTGTCGTGTCTCAAACATTATGGAGCCCTGAAATGGGGGGGGACTATGTACAAACACTGCTGTAATTTCTACATGGTGAAACCAAAATGTATAAAAATGGCCTTTATTAAAATTTGACAATGTGCACTTTAACCACATGTGATTTTTTTTCTATTACAAATCTCAAATTGTGGAGTACAGAGGTAAATAAATAAACGATGGGTATTTGTACCAATCATTATGGAGGGCACTGTATGTGGATGATCCAATCAAGGTTGACTGCCAGGTGTTTGATGGTGGGAATCTCACCAATGGCAACACCACTGAACGTCAAGGATAATATCAGACTCTCTCACAAAAACAGCAGAGGCTAGAATCTTGATCAAAACACAACATGATGGAGAAACTCAGCGGGTCAGGCAGTGAGTCTGAAGAAGGGTGCCGACCTGGAATGTCACCTGCCCATTCCCTCCAGATTCTGCCTGACCCACGGAGTTGTTCCAGCACTTTGTTTTGATTAAACTATCAGTAGATCTGGGATTTCTGTGGTATCAATGTAACATATCATCCACTTATCAGCCTATTCTGTTGTAGGAAGCATGCAGATGTGTACTGTTTCATACACTGGGAAGCTACAAATGGAAATTAATGTTGTGCAATCATCCACACTTTTAGTTTAGTTTAGAGATATAGCATGAAACAGGCTAGCAATCACACGTTTGACCATACGGTGATAGGAAGGTCATTGATGCGTTGAACGTAGTCGGCCTAGGAAACTGCTCTGTGGAACTCCTGCATTGATGTCCTGGTTGTGACGATTGGCCTTGAAAAATCACAACCACTTTTGTGTGAGGTATGACTCCAGCCATAGGAAACTGTTCCCCTTGGTCACTGTTAACTTGTTTTACCAGAGCTCTTGATGGTAGAACTCAGTAAAATTATGCCTGGATGTAAAGGACTCACTCTTATATCACTGTTGGAATTCAGCTCTTTAGATGTTGTTTGGACTAAGGCGCAATGGAGAATCACAACATGGACAATCTCACTTGTTGGTCAGTTAGAGCTGCTTAATATCATTGCCAAAGATGACTTAGCTGACAGCTGAAAGTGGACTGACTGTTCAGTGATTAACCAGATTGAGTTTGTCCTTTTTATTTTTCACATTTTTATTCCACATGAAACGTTTAAAGAGCAAAGGAATAAAATACATCAAAAAGGAGTAGGCTTACTGGATCAGAACTCTAAACCAACCCCAAATTCTCATGCTAAAACACAACATTATTTCATGGAGCAAATTTGTCAATTATACAGAGGACCACCAATTAACATGTAATAAATGCAAATAAAGATAAATATTTTTTTTACTTAAGTAAAACATTAAAAATACATGCTTCATCTTCCTGAACATGTGTGGCATTAGTCAGATTGCCTTCCTACATGACAGGGTTAAAGAAAATGATGTAAGATGGAACTGCAGATGCTGGTTTAAACCGAGTATAGACACAAAAAGCTGGAAGCAACTCAGCAGAACAGGCAGCATCTCTGGAGAGAAGGAATGAGTGATGTTTTGGGTCAAGACCCTTCTTCAGACTGATTAGGGATAAGGGAAATGAGGGATGATAAATAAAGAACGACGAATGAAAGATATGCAAAAAAGTAATGATGATAAAGGAAACAGGCCATTGTTAGCTCTTTGTAGGATGAAAATGAGAAGCTAGTGCGACTTGGATGGACTTTCTACGCATATCTTCTTGAAAAATATTGAAAAATTGACCAGTCAGATAGCTGACAGAGTTCGACCAAAGTAAGAGTCAAACAATTTTCTCCACATTGATGTTTCTCATTTACTCATGCCAACCAAATAAATATATTAATTAGTCTCCATGAAGTGATCTATAGGGTTCAGCACAAAAACTGGACAACAAAAGGTGATGTTTAAAAAAAGAGTCATCTTCCTCTTCAGCTAGGGTAAAGTGATTCGTACAGAAAGAAATAGCAAAAAGTTCCAAAAATGTATTAAGCCAACAGAAATTGCAGTTTTGTCAGGTTCTCGCTGCTTTTACCTGAAGAGGCCTTGTTTGAAGAGGTAGGCACTAATGTGACCCCCTTCCAAGTATCTGATTTCACATCCAGGCCAGATTTCATTAAGGCTCCGTACTCCACCTCGAGGAACATAGGCATCTTCTTTGGCTTGTACCACTATGATTAGGCTAGGATCTACTGGCACTATAATTTAAATAAAAGATCAGATAATCAGATAATTAGAACACCCACACACACACACTTTCAGCTAGCAATTCAGACCAACAGATGCTAATTGAAATTCTTAATTTAAATAATCTTCAGTGCAACTGCTGCTTGTAAAATAATGGCCTTACTTCTTCTACTTCAAATATTTATTTAATCCAATTCTCCTCATTAAAAATGCAAAAGTCTGTTTCATAATTCCTCTTTTTATTTTTAAATAGGTTTAAACATCTACTCAAGTTTTCAGGAAATCAAATAATTGGATTTTTAAGTCTGCTTGTTTAAACTTTTCAAAGTCATTCATAAGAAAATAGAATGCTCCACAACCTAACTTGCCATTCAATGTCACAACTGAATTGCCCCTCACATCAACACCTCCTCTGTGCTAGATCCCATAGCTCTGTTCCCCAGTATTTCAAAGTGCATCTATCCCTGTTTAAATACACCTCCATTTAAAGTTTCCGCATAGCTCTGGGGTAGAGAATTATGAGTTTCACCACCTTCTGCAAGAACAAATTGCTACACATCACATTTTTAAATTACTACCTCATCTATCAATTAAGTCCCATGATGAACACTTTCCCACAATTGGAAATATTACAAATTGTTCTGATATTCCACCACGGAATTCATTACACCAGCACAGTTCCACTGTGACATCTAATCAAACAACTCACTTACTGCAGGATTAAGCAGATAAGAATCAGCAACTGAGTTTGCACACAAATCTTTCTCTTCCTTTTTGGATGTGGAGAATAACTGTAAAAGCAGATATATCTGAGATAAGCTAACCACATGATGAATTTAACCATTGCACCATTAGGAAATCCTGCATCTTTCTTTGTATACAAAATAAATCATACAACATTTCAATTATAGTATGTATTCGCAATTTCTGATATTAATTTGAATCAGAAGTTTTAAAATACCTGAGAAATTTCCCACGTGTGTACATTCATCCATTACTCCTTTCATGAAGAGTATAGATTCTCGTTCTAGGGAGCTTTTCCTCTTTTCCCTCTTTAATGGTTCATGTTTTACAGAGGATGAAATCTTGCTAGTGTTCGTCGAAGGTATTCGATGAGTCTGACAACCACGGTGAGAGGTATCTTGAAGCAGAAGCTCTTGTGTGGAAGCATTAAAGACTGTCGTATCAGGACTGAACTGAGTAACTGTTGCAGTCTTCAAGACTTCTCTCTTAACATTTAATTCATGCATTTCTGTGGTAAAGTCAAAGTGTTCCCATTTGTCCAAACTGGATGAGGAATTCTTTACAAAATCTTGACCCATTTTGAAAGAATCCATCTAAAGATTAAATAATTAAGATTTATAAATAATTTCAAAGCAGATTTTTCAAAGCAAATATTCACAGAAGCTTTTGATTAACTTCTCCCTGCCTTACTTGCAGTTTCAACATATTTTGGACAGTGATACAGATTCACTTATATCATTTAATACACTCGTCAGATGAGAACAGGAAACAAGTCTGGCAATTTCTTGTTCAGCATCAAAATAAGGTCAATAAAGAATCAAATTCATTAAAAAATTTATTGAATACCCAAACTAAATATCTATCTTACACCTGAAGACTAAGCATAATGATAAAAGTCCTTTTTCTGCCACAAAAGGAACAAAAAGTGAAGCCGACCAGCAGAGGATAAGCATGTCAGACCATTATTTCCGTTGGATGCATATTTTGCACCCTTCGTATTTGAGATACAAACATTGTACAACCAAAGATACAATCTCTGCACACTTTTTAAAATTGAGTATCAATCCAAAAGGAAGTTGAATGGAGAAGAAACTGAAAAGCAAGTTTCTCAAGGAAATAAAATGTGTGTATAGTGGTTTTACATTTGTATTTATATCGTGACTTTATATTCACTATCTCAGTTATACCTCAGGACACCTTGGTGCTTTAAAGCCAATGAAGTGAGTTTGAACTGACTTCACTGCTGTAACAAAAAAAAAGTAGATCCTTTGGCCTCTTGAACTTGCGCCACCATTCAGTAATACATGACTGTCCTCTATCTCAACTTTTTCTTCCCAACCAAGCCTTCTCTACCTTGATTTCCTTAATGTCTACAAAAACAATTGCTCCAAGTCATGAATATAGTCAACACTTGATCATCCATTGTCTTCAGGGGGAGACATTCCCAAAGATTTATAGCCGTCTGAGTTAATAAAGTTTCCTTCACTCAATAGTTCTTAATGCTAAAGGGACTAAAGAATTAAAGAAAAGAGGAACAAGGTACTGAGTTTGAATGATCAGCTGTGATTATACTGAATGGCAGAACAGGTTCGAAGGCTGAATGACCTATTCCGAATTTCTTTGTTTTAACTTTTTCAATCCTATAAATCTTATCATTTCAATGCAATCACCTTTCAGAGGTCACAACCCTCCTTCCAGGTGTCAATTTATTGAATTTAAGCTTTGTGGACACCAAGAGTAGAACATCGTTTAGGCACGATAATTATAACTGCATATAGCACTACAGGTGCCCTGTAAAATTGCAGCAAGAATTTCTATATCTTTGTACTTCAACTTCTTAAAATTAAAGTCAACATATAATCTACCAACCCAATTACTTACTGTAACTTTGTGTTTCATATCCTAGTAGGTGACTACTTTAAAAAAAAAACTCTCCCTATCAAAATGTTATTAAAATTCTGCACAAACTTACACTTTTTGTTATTTAAAAAAAAATCAGCCAATAGATACATCAATGTTTGATGTCTTCAGAGCAAGTAACTTGAAATCAGTCATAATAAAATATGCATTTGCAAAATCATGTTAACATTAAGATTGAGTCCATCTATAATGTTACCAATGTATCCAGCAAACAAATGGGATTTTTCAAAATGTATGCACACTTTAAATGTCACAGTTCATCACTAAGCTGAAATCCAACCCATTCATTGTGGCATTTATCATCTAAAAAAACAAAGCCAAACAATGTTTTTTTTTCGTAGCAAGTGTTAATTTACAGATTTTAATCTGGGAATAAGCACACAAGACAAGTGTCATCGTTTACAATATCATGAGTTCAGTCAAGAACTAATTAAGCATGGCATGATTCGTGCATTTTTAATTGTTGAAATAGGTTGCACTCAGCCATTCTTAACTAGATCTGGATTACAGTTTATAAATGTTCTTACATCTTGTTCCACATATCTATCTAAATATTACTAAAACGTTCATCGTGTGTGTGTGTGTGTGTGTGTGTGTGTGTGTGTGTGTGTGTGTGTGTGTGTGTGTGTGTGTGTGTGTGTGTGTGTGTGTGTGTGTGTGTGTGTGTTCCTGAATTTACATCAAAACCGAACACGATAGCGCTATTACTTTTGCACCACCTTACTCCCAATTGTCTTGTGGAGTGTTTTCATCAAGTTTCGTTCAGATTGATGTTATATTTTACAAGTTATTCACATTTTTAACTTTACAAAATCCAGTTTGAGAAAATATGACTTGAACACTGCTGTGGCAGTTACAGCTATGACGTCACAATGGGATCTCATTTGCAACAATGTTGCAATCATAGAACACCGAGTCCTGACAGAGGGAGGCTGAACAGGAGGGGGAGAGAGTGCTGGGGGAGACAGGGGAAGTGGAATTGGATTTTTTTTAAAGTCCTGGCAGCAGATGCTTGCATTTCTCTTTAAGTTTAAAAAGAGGGAGGATGAAGAGGGGAGGGAGTGCTGGGGATAAAGGGAAATGAGCCACCCAGCGCAGTTGGGGGCTATGGGTGACTGGTGGAATATTGCAGTGGGGGAACGGGTTGCGTTGGGGGAACTGGTGAGTGGTGGAATATTGCATTGGAAGAACGGGTTGCGCTGGGGGACCAGACCTCCCGTGTGACAGGGACCCAACGGGTCTCACTTGGTCTAGTATATATATTACTAAAACTCTCATCTTGTTTGTTTGGATGTCTGCGTGTGAGTGAGATCCTGAAATTATGCCAAAACGGTACACGATAGTGTTACAATTTGTGGATCAACTTACAATTGTGATGTGGTGAGTTTTTTTTAAATCAAGTTTCGTTCAGATTGATGTTATATTTTACAAGTTATTTATATGGGTCATTTTCAGAATGGCAGGCAGTGACTAGTGGGGTACCGCAAGGCTCAGTGCTGGGACCCCAGCTATTTACAATATATATATTAATGATCTGGATGAGGGAATTGAATGCAACATCTCCAAGTTTGCGGATGACATGAAGCTGGGGGGCAGTGTTAGCTGTGAGGAGGATGCTAGGAGGCTGCAAAGTGACTTGGATAGGTTGGGTGAGTGGGCAAATGCATGGCAGATGCAGTATAATGTGGATAAATGTAAGGTTATCCACTTTGGCGGCAAAAACAGGAGGGTAGACTATTATCTGAATGGTGGCTGATTAGGAAAAGGGGAGATGCAACGAGACCTGGGTGTCATGGTACACCAGTCATTGAAAGTAGGCATGCAGGTGCAGCAGGCTGTGAAGAAAGTGAATGGTATGTTGGCATTCATAGCAAACGGATTTGAGTGCAAGAGCAGGGAGTTTTAGTTGTACAGGGTCTTGGTGAGGCCACACCAAGACCCTGTATTGCGTACAGTTTTGGTCTCGTAATCTGAGGAAAGACATTCTTGCCATAGAGGGAGTACAGAGAACTCCCAGATTGATTCCTGGGATGGCAGGACTTCCATATGAAGATAGACTCGGCTTGTACTCGCTGGAATTTAAGAGATTGAGGGGGTATCTTATAGAGACTTACAAAATTCTTAAGGGGTTGGACAGGCTAGATGCAGGAAGATTGTTCCCGATGTTGGGGAACTTCAGAACAAGGGGTCACAGTTTAAGGATAAGGGGGAAGTCTTTTAGGACCGAGATGAGAAGATCTTTTTTCACACAGAGAGTGGTGAGTCTGTGGAATTCTCTGCCACAGAAGGTAGTTGAGGCCAGTTCATTGGCTACATTTAAGAGGGAGTTAGATGTGACCCTTGTGGCTAAAGGGATACTGAGTTGGATGATCAGCCATGATCATATTGAATGGCGGTGCAGGCTCGAAGGGCCGAATGGCCTACTCCTGCACCTATTTTCTATGATTCACATTTTTAACTTTACAAAATCCCACTTCGAGAAAAATATCTTCCATCTGCACACTGATAGTTACAGCTATGACGTCACAATGGGATACAAATCGTTGCTGGCCCTTCCCGCAACAATGTTGCAATCACAAAACACTGAGTCCTGCCAGCAAGTTATAGTTTAAAAACGGGGAGCCTGAAGAGGAGGGGGAGTGCTGGGATATAAGGGGAAATGATCCGCTCCTGCGCAGTTGGGGGCTATGGATGAGTGGTGGAATATTGTGTTGGGGGAATGGGTGAGTGGTGGAATATTGTGTTGGGGGAACGGCTTGCGTTGGGGGACCAGCCCAACAGGTCCCACTTGGTCTAGTTGATTATAAATAGCTTGACTTACATAACAGACCACTCTGCCAATCATATTAAAAGTACAGAACTATTACGAGTTAGAACCAATTTCAGTTGTTTTTAAAGGCACTTCAGATAATACTGAGGCCAAAGATGCAAAGTAAATTATAGAAAATTAAGTACAACAGACAAACAGCATAGAGGAATCCAACTCTGAGCTATTGCAGGAGATAATGTAGAGCCAGGAGACAATCTCAAACTCTTGATAGAATGTGGGCTACTTTGCCGGGTATCCATGACCATATTGTGGTTCAGGAGGCACCTACTGTGGAGACACAGGTGGCATCACAGGGTCTTGTTATGACACTGCAGCCTCATCACAACCCAGTTTAAGATCTGGTCTCTGAAGATCTGAGGGAACAACAATATTCCACATTTAGGAACAGCACCTCATATTTTGCTTGGGTAGTTTACACCGTAGCAGTATGAACATTGACTTCTCTAACTTTAGATGGCCGTTGCTTTCTCTCTCCATTCCCTTCCCAGTTCTCCCACTAGTCTTACTGTCTCCGCCTACATTCTATCTTTGTCCCTGACCCGAAACGTCGCCCATTCCTTCTCTCCAGAGATGCTGCCTCACCCGCTGAGTTACTCCAGCATTTTGTGTCTACCTTCGATTTAACCAGCATCTACAGTTCTTTCTTACACAAATATTCCACGTTTGATATCTTTGAATGAACTGATGTCATTTGTGAGCAAATTGCTGCTCAAATAGAGAAGTGAGATGTCACTGAAAAATGGATTTCCACTTTAACTGGCTGTGGAGCAACTGGTCGAGCTGCTGCCTCACAGCACCAGAGTTCCGCGTTCTATCCTGACCTGTGTGGAGTTTACACATTCTGCGTGTGACCGTGGGTGCTCCAGATTCCTCCCACATCCTAAAGATGTGCCGGGTTTGTAGGTTAATTGTGTTGCATTTTGGGAGCACTAACGTGGGCAGATCCTACGCAGTGAACAGTAGAGTTCTGGGGAGTGTTGTAGAGCAGAGGGATCTAGAAGTACAGGTATATAGTTCGTTGAAAGTGCCATCACAGGTAGATAGGGTGATTAAAAAGGCTTTTGGCACATTGGCCTTCATTAATCGAGCATTGAGTACAGAAGTTGGGAGATCATGTTGCATTTGTATAATACATTGGCGAGGCCATATTTAGAATATTGTGTTCAGTTTTATGTACCATGTTTACAGGAAAGATGCTGTCAAGCTAGAGAGGATGCAGAGAAGATTTACGATGACGTTGCCAGGACTCGGAGGCCTGAGCTATAGAGAGAGATTGAAAAGTCTAGGCCTTGGAGCACAGGAGGATGAAGGATGATCTTACAGTGGTGTACTAAATCATGAAAGGAATAGATTGGGTAGACGCACAGAGCCTCTTGCCCAAAGTAGGGGAATTGAGAACCAGAGGACATAGATTTGAGGTGAGGGGGGAAAGATTCAATAAGAATCTGAGGGGTCACGTTTTCACACAAAGGGTGGTAGGTGTATGGAACAAGCTGTCAGAGGAGGTATTTGAGGCAGGTACAATCATAACACTCAAGAAATATTTAGACTGATCCAAGGACAGTACAGGTTTACAGGGATATGGGCCAAATGCAGGCAGGTGGCACTAATGTAGATGGGACATGTTTGCCAGCGTGGTCAAGTTGGGCCAAAGGGCCTGTTTCCATGCTGTAAGACTCCATGTGCGTAACTGGCGTGGACTCAGTGGGTCGAAGGGTCTGTTTCCATGCTGTATCTCCCAATATTCAGTCACCAAAAGTATGCTAATCAGGAACAGTTCACAGCTCCAATGGAGCAAAGGCATGTGTCACGGCTGTTCCTCATGAACATATCACTCTCTTCCAAGAGCAGAGGCATGGGAAGTAGGAATATTGACCCTTTTGCAGAAGCAGAGATAGGCACACTACCCCATGTCACTACCCTCGTCCTCATCCATCTTCAACCTGATCCAAGAGCCACAGAGACCACGGACTGAGTTGACTCACAGTAGAGTGAAGATGTGGTATCTGAGGTGTGTTACTAGGCATCCAACAACCTGCTTATGTGAGACAATGGTGAAGCAGAATTAATAATTATATGTTTGTCTACCCAGTCCCTAAAGAGATTTACTTGGTGTGCAAGTTCAAGGCACTAAGGGCCATACAGAGTATCAACCAACCTCCTACCAGCTTCTTCGACAACCTGCTATCCTTGCTGCACAACCAAACTGCTCCCTCATTGGGATCGCAGCAACAATTTGAAAATAACTTGTTGGTCATCAAGGACATCTGCACAGGCTTAAAGAGAAAGGGAACAGTCACCCAGCAGGAGACAATAAGATGTAGCACCAGCACTTCAAAATATAGCTGGAAATTTGTGAAATGGGAGAGATGCTAGGGTATGTATATTTAATGAATAATGCAGCAATGTTGTTGTTTGTATTGTTTGACTTTTCTTGTTATTAATGCACAGGTGCAGACTCCACCATGCCCCAGCTAGTAATTTTGCTGATGAGTATCTCAAGTTAGTAATGGTGAAACTTGTAATGTATGGCTTGTGATGTCATTCGCACAACCAGTGCTGGGAAAATGTCAGAAATGCTACGGTGAATTGTGCCCAGAAACAGACCAATTTTCCCAGTTGGCATGACTTCAGCTGCAAATGATTGCCAGAGCAATAGATCTGGGTTAAATAATTTGTGTTTGTAGTTTAGCCATGTTTCGAATGGATCCAATTTTCACGATAAAAGCTGGTTAAATTAGGTAAGTGAGCTTCAGGTGCAAATTTTCACATGAGATTAGTATGCTGCGACAATAACAGAGACGTGGCCCAAATCAGAACACGATTGAGTACTGAATGTTCTGAAATAATGTGGGTTTCCTTGCACTAATCGGTGCACTCAATTGGCCACCAGCTGTAGTAAAGAAAGCAGACAGGTACATTTCTAAGGAAATTAAGGGCAAAATGCAAAACATACATACTTTACTATAATCATGGGGGAACTGGTAGGAATTCAGTTATTCTAATATTGGTTGTGATAAAAATGTGCATAGAGCAAACGAGAAAGAATATTCTGGAGAACTTTCATAATTAGCATGGTCCTGCTCCAATCATTTTTGGTAATATCATGGTGTCAATGGGGGGATACTGTGACCATAATTTTACAAGATTTAGATTGGCTGTGGAAAACATCAAGAAGCAAACCAAAGTACAATTAATTAATTAGAGAAGGGCTGACTTTAGTTGGTTGAGACCAGATTCAGGTAACTGGAATCATAGATCTGCACCGTAACTGAAGAAATGGACAAGCTTTAAAGCAGAGATAGTTTTGTTATATCTTGGAACCTGCTTGACAGAGAAAAGCATAGTGACAAATACAAGATCTCTCTCTATGACTGGTAAGACTAAGAGTAAGAGAAAGCAGGAAAAAGCGGCTCGTGGCAGATGTCAGGTTCACAATACATGGATGGAAAACTCAAAGTGGAAGTGAAAAAATAACTAAGTGTAAAAAGCCAGTATGAGTGCAAGGTGGCAACAAACATTAAAAATCAGTTTTCTATTTCACAATTTCGGCAGTTTTTAAAAACTTTCTCTTCTTTCCTCATTGATATCATGAATTCATATCACCTCCTCCAAATAGTAGATTGTGATTAACAAGCCTCCATCCTCCCCTCTCTGAACCAAAGTATACCTCGACACATGTGACAAAAAACTAAACTAAGCACCATCACCACTTCCATTATTCATTCTCTCTTGGCCTGCAGCCATCAGATATTTGTTCCATCCACTCCTCCCCCTTCTTTGCAAGTATGGTTAATTTCTAACTTTCCCCTCGATCTGTTGACAATTCAGCAATCTAAACTGTAAACCCTGTTTATGCTTTCAGTTTGGCTGCCCAATCGGCTGATGATTTTCAGCATTTCAAATTATTATTTTGATTCATAGAGTCTGTATTTTTTGTTTTTGTATTGTCATATAGCAAAACCAAAAAAAACAGTGTATTGTTAGTTTGGTGTTGTTTGTGATTTCCAAATTTGTGAATTTCAGCAACTGATTAACTATAGGAGGGGAACATGACCATCCAAATATCATGCAAGCACCCAGTGATTTAGTGCAACGCTGAAGCAGTTGACCGACATAACTCATCTGTTAAACAATACATCAGAACAGGCTTTTACACATTCATCAACACATTTTTTTCAGTAACAAATGGAATGAATCAAGCTACCATCCTTACCTGCCTCTTAAAACAGCCTGGCAATCCACTCTGTTCAGGGTCAAATTAAAGATGAGTGTTGCCTTTACCAGTGATGTCCATATCCTCATCATTTTTAATATACTATATAACAGGAACAGGATATTTGCCCTAAAATCTTGAACCACATTCATCAACATCATGGCTTATCTTAAAACTCACAATTTTCCTCCTCAACACTTTACAAAACAATGATTACATTCAATGCAGTGACATGTAGCAAACTAAAATAAACTTACTCCACAGTATTCTAGTAATCTGATAATTTCCTCATAAACTGTTTCAGTAGCATATTGTTTTTCCAGCTCTCTCCAGTTCACTGCTTTGCTCAACACACCCTGCAAAGAGCAACATAAAATTACAATATTCATAGAAAACATAAAAAATAGGTGCAGGAGTAGGCCATTCGACCTACTAGTGTCAATTCTTAGTTTTTAAATAGTTATGGAAAAACAAATAGAAATAATCCACAAGTCCTAAATTGGGACAAGGTTAATTTCTAATGGCATTAGACCAGAACTCGCAACAGTTCATTGGGAGAGGATGTCTACATATAAAGGAACATCTGGCAAGCATGAGAGGGAGTTTACAGCCATCATGTTCCTGTTAGAGTACAATTAGCAGGGCAAAAGAAGTACATGAGATAAAAATTTCCTATACATTATCTATCAAAGTGAAGAAATTCTGTAGGTAAATTAAGAGAAAAATGGTAACTTGGGAGAGAATAGGTCTCTTTATAGATCAATGTGATCAAGGAGCGACAAGAAATAGGTGAGGTCTTAAATTAACATTTCTTGAAAGTTTTTACCATGGAAGTTAGGGACCTAAGGGATGAGAATAATGATGTCTTGAACCATATCCACATTACAAAAGAGACGGCCATGGCACCTGATGATGGTGAATAAATTCCCAGGACCTGACCAAGTGCATTCTAGGATATTGTAGGAAGGGAGGGAAGAAATTGCGGGGACTGTGGCAGAGATATCTGTATCATCATGTAATTTAATCTGTATTTGATCTGTATCATCATGTGATGTAATTTCAAATGCAAGTACTGATTAGGAGGATAATTGGTATGGCTTTGTGTTTAGGATATGAAGTCATGTGAAATTTGATGTTTAAAAAAAGAGGTTATCAAGAGGATTAATGAGAACAGGGCTGTTGATGTTGTCTACGTGAACTTTAGTAAGGCTCTTGATGTCCCACATGGCACAGTGGTCTAAAAGGTTAGATCACATAGGATCCACGGTGAGCTAGCCAATTGGATACAAAATTGGCTTGTTGGTAGGAGTTAGAGTGCAGTAGAGGATGGTTGTTATTCAGATTGGAGGACTGTCACCAGTACTGCTGGGATTGCTGCTGGGTGCCTTGTTGCTCGGCATCTATATTAACGACTTGGATGAAAATGTAGTTGCCATGGTTATTAAGCCTGAGGATAACACCAAAATTGGTGGTACAGTTAGTGGACAGTGAAGGTGGTAAAGTAAGATTGTAACATGATCTAAATCAACTGGGAAAGTGGAGCAAGGAGTGGCAGATGTAAAAGTTTAGCAGATGGCGGATGGAACAACTTTAGGAAACTTCCATTAAATTCATACACCATTGAAGTATTTCTTCAGATGCAATAAAATGGTGAAACACAATACAATACTCACTGTAGTAAACACTCCTGAAGCTGTCGACCAAGATAGACAGGGTACAAGTGGAATGGGCTTGGGCCAGTTAGTTGCAGCTAATGATGCCATCTATGATCAAAATATTTAGTGTGTCACTGCTAATAATGTAAATTAATGTACTCTAGCAGCCATTGTATTTATTAGTTTTCTTAAGTGACACAATAATCTCTATCTCTATATATACCTTATGTATATATACATATATATTTACTCTCTCTCCCTCTCTATATTTCTATATTTTTATATATATATATATATATGCGCAAAAACGGTACACGATAGTGCTGCAATTTTTGGCCCATCTTACTCACCATGGTCCTGCAATGTAAATTAGACACGTTTCGTTCAGATTGATGGTATATTTTACGTTATTGATGTTTAAGACTATTTTTAAAAACAGCGCTCCCACTTCCTGTCTTTACTTGACAGGTGTCACAAAGGACACCGCACAGGTCCTTAGCATGCTTTGACAGCGTTTCAAAGGACACCCCACAGGTCCTCAGCGTGGCATTTGCATAATTTCAAACCGCCATCTTTTTTTCCAGTCACAATGGCGACCCGACGGCTCCACGCGCAAGTTTCCTTATATTTCAATTTCTTCCCTCCCGGGCCCTGGGCTGGAACCGGGGAGAGGCGGCTCCGGGTACCCTCGGCCTCCACCTCCCCCTCCCCCCAGCTCCAGGATGCACCCCCCCCCCCCACCGACAGCCACCGCCTCAAGCCTCCCTGCTCCAGGATTCTCGTTCTTCCCTCCCCGACAGCCCCCACCTCAAGCCCTCCCCCAGCTCACGGACGTTCGCCCCCCCCCCCCCCCTTCCACAGCCACCGCCTCAAGCCCTCCCCCGACTCCCGGACTCTCGCCGCCCCCCCCCCCCCCCCCCAAAAACTCAAGTACAACTTCATCGCCGCCCTGCTGGAGGAAAACGTGGACGCCGGTGGTTTATATCGAGATCTAGCGAGGTGAGGTGGGCGACTGGGGGATTGAGGGAGAGGAGGAGGTAGGGAGGGAGAGAGAGGGGAAAGTAGGGGAGGTGAGGAGGGAGAGTGGGGAAGGAGGGGGGTAGAGGCAGAGGAGGGGGTATAGGTTATGGAGGGAGGGAGGGAGTGACTGAGGCTAGGGAAAGGAGGGAAGGAGAGGAGGGGGAGGGAGTACTGGGGGATGAGGGGGAATGGAGGAGGATAGGGGTAGGAAGAGGGATGGCGAGGCGCAGTTGGGGGAGGATTGCCGTGATGGCGAGCCACAGTTGGGGGAGGGTTGCCTTGACTCGCGTCACAACAGGGATCTCTGGCGTCACAACGGGAACCCCTCAGCCGCGCCTGTGCAGTTGGGGGCTATGGGTGAGTGGTGGAATATTGCATTGGGGGAACGGGGCCCAACAGGTCCCACTTGGTCTAGTTCTATCTAAAAATACAATATACCTATTGGAAGAGGTTAAGTAACCATAGATCATCTTTGTCCAAGATGAAATTTGAATGTTTCTTTACTCACCCCAGGAAAAATGTAAAATGTTATTATAGCAATTAAACAAACACACACACACATATATACACATGTGTGTGTGTGTATAATATATCAACAATTCAACATAATTTCCTGAATTTTATAACAAAACTAAATTACTCTTTAAGTCAAGCTCACTCGTACAATTTTTATGTATTTTCTTCTTTTCTCTCAATCATATTGCAAACAGTTGCAGAACAAGCACTGAAATCTGCGACATCCTACTGATTATGAATTGTCAACCAGAAAATACCTCCCCACAACCCTACATTGTTGTTCAAATTAGCCTAATTAACATAACAATTAAAGCTGCTCATTATTAAATTGCTTTTCTTTTTACTGTTTACAATTTATACTATTTTCCAATGTGGCTACTATTTTGGAGCATAAGCACTTGCCAAGATTCCAGCTTCTGCAGTCTCGTGTGTCTTCAGCACTAATTAACACCCCACAAGGTTAATGGTCCCAGTCCTGCTTGGACATAATCTGTCCAATTTATGGATTCCAACTTCCCAGAAGTGGTTTCAATGCCTGGGAAATTTCAAATCAACCCTGCTGCAACACCTGTTTGGGCACACACTTACCCTATCTATCTTCACACACAGGAATAGTCCTGAAGTTACCAAATTTGAGGAGCTACTTTTGAAACGTAGTCCCCAACTCCTTATATTCAGCTTGTAGGTACCCTTTGTTTCCCAAACAAACCTATGTGGATTGTACTAGCACGTACCATGACCTCAGTTGTTCATCCCTCCCCCCTCAGAATGTTCTGCAGCCCCTGAAAGATATTTTCTAACTCAGTAGCAGGGAGGCATCACGCACAAGCTAGGATTCGCGTTTATAACCACACATATGCTGATCCAATCCTCTATCAAGAGCCGCTATCACTGTAGTCTTGCAGAATTTTAGGTCATTACTTTCATCATTTTTATCTGCCCAGAACATTATTATTGAATATACACAATCCACAATATTTTCTTCTAAAAAATTCAAACTTACGTGACCTCCCATTGATATCCCAGTCATTCCCAAAGGTCCATAGCCCCCTCTCTCCAACCAGTGAAGAAGAGCTGCTGACTCCAAAACCAGAGCTCCTCCCATCACAAAAAGATCTGAAACATTCCTTAAACTTGACCTCCTAACCAGAAAACAAAGAAAGGAGTGAAAAACATCACTTTTAAACTGTGACATTGATTTTCTTACTCAAAACTATTTACTTAAGTACATATCATTATCACCAAAACACATATTTCCAGACTGCAATATGTTAGTATACTCTTATTAATAGGCAATTTTTCCTGTAGGGTTAACAACCTACTGTTGAATTGTTTTACTAGGATTTCTTGTACAAACATTTTTCTTACACGGATACAGAATGAGTTAATTGAACACATAAGTTGCCAAAAGAGATTACAACTCTCTCTCCACCAAACAAATTTGACAATGGAAGGCTGGATAACAGTAGACGATATGGTGTAGGGAACTGCAGATGCTGGTTTAAACTGAAGATAGACACAAAATGCTGGAGTAACTCAGCGGGACAAGCAGCATCCATGGAGAGAAGGAATGGGTGACATTTTGGGTCGAGATCCTTTTTCAGACTAATGTCAGGGGAGAGGAAGATACAAAGATAAGGAAGCGTAAGGTGTGAAGGAGGACAAAGGGAAGGTGTATCATTGAAAATTAGAATAGATCATTGTTAGCTGGGAGTTAGCTGTTTTATTATCTCTGTTTTCAACGCAAACATTAAAATGCAGTCAGAGACAGTAAGACTGGTCGGAACCGGGAAGGGAGAAGGATGGAGAGAGAGGGAAGAAAAAGGTTACTTGAAGTTAGAGAAGTAAATGTTCATACCACTGGGTTGTAAGCTGCACAAGCGAAATATGAGGTACGGTTCCTCTAATTTGCGCAGGGCTTCACTCTGACAATGGAGAACTTTCCTCAGATTCAGAGGAGGGTGACCTCAGTTGAAGATCTGACCAGGTCTAACAATATGCCAATTACCAACCACTACTCTGTTGAATATGTTTCCTTGATTATAGGGCACATATTAAATGACCAATGGATGGTTATCTCAAACCCAGATCTAATGAATCATGCCATCTACTTTTTGGTTGAATACTTGGAGAAAAGAAAATAGAAAGTGGAAGGGTGCAAGATTATAAATCTGTTCCACTTGACTTCCACACAAAGTAATTTATGGGATTTCACTAATTTACATTTGTCCAGTTCAAAATTTGAAGCCCTTCATTAAATCACCAAATTATACACCATGAGCAGACAGAGCTTCAATTTTTTAACTTAAATTCTCAATAAATCATGTTTGCCTACCAATAATTGCTTAAATTAGTAATGAATATTTGCAGTAGAGCTTCAGTATGGCACGTCTTTAATTATCTTAGTTTCCAAGTGGAAGTTTCACAATCAGTAAAACAAATTACACAGAGAAAGGCAATTATTAACAGACCTTTGTTCATTTAGACAATTCTGTTTAAACAAACATTTTTTCTATTAATCAAGGTTATACTAATGCAATGCACTTCAGCATTCCGAAGGACCTCAAAAGTCGATATAATTAATCCTGATTTATCAATTCATTCTCCTTGGCATTACGTAAAATTATTACAGTATAAGTGGTCGCTCAGCCCACAGTTTAATCTCCTGCCGTTGTTAATTCTATTCCATTATTCTATACTCGAGACCTTCAGTTTTTGACCCTCCACCAACGGGAACATATTCTACTCCAGTTTGTCCAGACATAATTTGATGTACTTTTATCAAATACCCTCTCAGCCTTCTCTTCAAAGAACTCAGTCACTCTAATCTATCCTTCAAACAGTAGACCCCTATTCCTGACATCATCCTTACACATCCTTTTTGCACTCTGTCTACACATCCTTCCCATAACACAGTGACCACAATTTAATGCAATGCCACAATATTTCAACAAATATTCCCAGCTTTTATACTCAATGTCTCTACTAATAAAAACTAGAATTGTTCATCTTTCTCACCATGGCCTGCCATTTTCAACGATTAGTGCACACACTCCCACTCGAACCCTTTGCTCTTGCATTCTTTTTATAATTATACCATACCATAGTATTATACCATACTAGCTCCCTTTGTTTTTCTTACCGAAATACATACACCTGACCTTTCTTCTCATTAAACATTATGTGCCGTGTCTGTCAATTCTACAGGCCTATTTATATTCTACTGCAGTCTATAGTTAATTTCTTTGTTGTTCATAATACTTGTAAATTCTGTGTCATCCACATGTTTTGAAATTCTGGCCTAAGCCTTATAATAAAATAAGGCACCTATTCACCTTTCTCCAATCTGAAAATTAATCAATCGCCATTACTCTCTGCTGCCTGTATTTAGGCAAATTCATATCCATGATATGTGCTTCAACTTGGTTGATAAACTTACATGGTACATCATCTTCTCAAAGTGCATGCACACCACATCAATTTAATTACCCGCTTCAACTTTATCCAGCACCTTATCAAAAAATGCTCTCAAATTGGTTAAACATGATTTGCCTTTACTTGCCATAAACTTGCCATAATTATTTCATTTGCCACCACCAAGATTAAATTGATTGACCTGTAGTTGCTGATATCCTCCTTCATTTTTTTTGAAGGGATTAACATGTGTTACTCTGCAGCCTACTGGCATCACCCTGGATTGAAGAACATTTGAAGGATACAGGCAGTGGCTCACAAATTTCTCCCCTTTCCCTCAAAATCTAGGATGCATCCTGTTCAATCCTGGCTTGTTAGTTAAAATTCAGCCATTTTTTCTAATATCTTTCTGCTATCAATTAAAAAAAAAAATATTCTGGTTTCCATTATCTCCTCCTTTGCTATTGCTGTAGAGCACCTTCTTCCCTGGTGAGGGCTGATGAAAAACTGGTAGCTGAACTTCGTCTCACACACATTTTTTGCTTCTTTTATTTTAATTTTCACTCTCACCCACACACATTTTGTAACATTAGTCTGATTATAACTGGTATTTAAACCTCAACAATCACACACAGCCTTGAAATAATCTTCCTTTTTACCCCTTTCATTATCCATGGAGAGCTAAATGTCTGACCTTCCTGATCTCTGTATGGGAAAGTGGCTCAATCACACCCATCACATTTCCTCCTTAAAAGATATCCCGTTGCTCTGTTACCGATTTGCCTGTCAATTTTTGATTCCAATTTATTTGTGCCATATTAACTTATCCCATTGATATTGGCCTTCCCTCAATTATTCTTATTTCTTATCTCTCAATTTTCTTCTCTATGGATAACCTAAACCTTATGACATTATAATTATTATCTCCCAAATGCTATGCTGCAGGAACTTGGTATCTTTGGTCCATCTCAATCCCCAAAACAGATGCAACAAAGCCTCCTTCCTCTTCGGAAGAGAAACATGCTGCTCTACAAAATTATCTTGCGCACATATTTTAGAAACTTTTCACTCTCTCTGTCCTGAATGCTATAATTATCTCAACTTTAATTGGGATAACAAAAGCCCCCTAATTAGCCTAGTTTTTATACTTCTCGGTAAATTTCCTGCATTTTCAATGTCAATTTTTAAATGATTTTTGTAACGTGCATCACTGGCTATTTCTACAACCTGCCACATCTCTATTTTGGCTAATACATTATAACAATTTATATTATGCCTTTGTAGCGGGGACTCGCAGGAATCCAGCCAAAAACTAATCGGACATTGAGTTGTGTGCACTAGACGTGTTTATTCTCTGCAATACAGCTCCTACTCCCTTCCAGGATTACACTCCTGGTGACCCCGATGCCCAGGAGTGTAATCCTGGAAGGGAGTAGGGAGTTGTATTGGAGAGAATAAACATGTCTAGTGCACACAACTCGTGTTCGATTAGTTTTTGGCTGGACTCCTGTGAGTCCCCACTACACCTTTAACATAGTAAAATTGCCTAAGGGACTACAAAACAACTTTTTTTTTTCAACTAACTGTCACCAAATTACCCAATAATTCAGACAAATGAGAGGAGTAGAATGCAATCGGGAAATTACTTTAAGGAAGGGATTATAAAGTCTAGGCAGGAAACACATGACACGGAAGGAGCAATTACATTTGAAATGAGCAAACACTAGAAATGAAGGATTACAGTGGGCGGCATGGACACCACAAATCCCACTGATGGATACTAAGGGCGGTATAGTGGCAGTGCTACTGCCTCACAATGCCAGAGACCCGATGTTCTATCTACGGGTGCTGATAGTGCGAAGTTTGTACGCTCTCCCTGTGACCGCGCGAGTCTTTTCCGGGGTGTTCCACTTTCCTCCCAAATTTCCAAACGCGTGCAGGTTTGTGGTTAATTGGCTTCTGTTAATTGCCCCATGTCTGTATGACATAGAACTAGTTTATGGGTGATTGGTGGTCAGCGTGGACTTGGTGAGTCAAAGGGCGCGTTTCCAAGTTGTATCTCTAAACTGAAAACTCAGGATTGTAGAGCTGGACCGGATTACATAAAGTGGCTATGGAAGATCCCAAAACAACAACATTCCAAAACTGAAGTTTTGCTTGTTTTTAAATGCAGGTGAACAAAAACAAGGCATTATAAAAGAATAGAGATAGCAGGTTGGGATTCTTGTGACAACATTTTGGATGAACGGCTTCATAAATAGGAGAATAAAACAATGAAGAAGTGTACTAGAGCAGTTAGATTTAAAAACTAAAATAGTAATGGAGGAAAGTTTCATTAACAAATGAGCTAAACAGTGTCAAGACTGGCCAATATTTTCTGCTTCTTGCGTTTGAGACAGCAGAGGTTATGTAACGGCCTCCAGGCGCTTGTAGCCAGTTCAATGTGCTGTTGTCGAGGGCCGTGAGGTCTACCCCTCCACCGGGGGGGGGGGGGGGTGGGGGGGGGGGGGAGGGCAACAGAATAAAAAAATGACGTGCTGCACTGTTTACTGGTCTGCTCCACACACACTGGCTGTTGATAACGCAGCCCCAGCGATGTATGTTGCCGTTGAACCGGCCGACCCCTGTACGGAGCCAATTCAGGGCGACCCACTCTTTGCGGGGCAGGTCCGATCCGGGTGGGGCTGTGGCGTTCGGTGCAACCGTGAATTGCGGAGGTCGTGACGTCTGTTCCCAGCTGGTTCTCCATGCTCCTAGTGTGTTGAAACCGGAGCCACAGAGGGTCGCTGCGTGACAGGGGAAGGGGCGACGAAATGGCAGGCGTTGAGGTTCCTGTTGCTGTGAATCCTTGGCGAGGTGGTGCAGAGGATGTTTGGCGTCCGATGGGGCCTTGCACATTAGTATGTGAGTGAAGTACTCTCTGCGAAGCTTGGCGGGTGCGATACCTGCGAGCACTGACTGTCGGAGTAGGGCGTAGGCAGCCGATGATGATTCGCATGGTGTCGTTGAGGATGGTGTCTAGCTTGCTAGTATGAGCGCTGCGGCACCGTGCTGGGGCGGCGTTGTACACGAGTGCGAGAGCACTGGTTCGGAGAGTAGATGTCCTGGCGCCACATGATGATCCAGCCAAGCAATGCAGGAGGTTGTTCCGCGCCGAGACTTTAGCACAGAGAGCTTCAAGGTGTTGCTTGTAGGTCAGCTTCCGATCTAGTTTCACCCCGAGGTATGTAGGAAATTAGTTATAGGTTGGGGGCGACCCATTGAGGGTGACTGTTAGCTGGCGTTGAGCTTCCTTGTTGTTTAGGTGAAAGGCCGTTGTGATGGTTTTTGCCACACTCAGTTTTAGTCTCCAGGTCATAAGGTAACCTGTGACTGAACAATATTAAGCAAGATGAAATCAGACAACCTTTACAATGACACAAATATATAACCAGAAGCCTAACTCCCGATCAGATATGACACCAAGGTTGGAACCAACCTGGTTCAGTCTCAGATAACAATTGGGAAGGAATCAAGTACAATGCAGTACAAAAACAGGTTCTTTGACCCACAATATCTGTGCCAAATTAAACCAATCCCCTCAGGCTGCAAATGATCCATATCCTTCCATTCCCTGCATATTCATATGCCTAGCTAAAAGCCTCTTAAACACCGCTATCTTATCTGCTTCCACCACCAACCCTCACAGTACGTTTCCAGGCTTGCCCTGCTCATCTGCTTTAAACTTTCTCCCTCTCAGCCTTACAGCTGTTACTTGTCAGAGCACTCTTAGATTGTTTAGATTCTATCACAATATTTTCATTACATACCACTATCTTGTGCCAATCATTCATTGCAAGTCCCAATTTTACTAATCAAGAACTTGTTAGTATTCACCTCGAGCAAAATACAATTCCTTCCATTCACAGCACTGCTCCATTGCCTTAAATACAGGCTATAAAACGGTCAGTTTTTAATTTTTCCATCATCGTAAAAAGTTCTGGAATACTCCATCGACCAGACTCAACCATTCCAATGCTTAACCTTATATTTGACATTCAGTTTGAATTTATCCAAAATAATCTGGCCTTTATCACAACCCATAACAAGTCTCATTCAATCATCACCCCGTGCTTACTAATTGTTGGTTCCTCATGATTCAGCAATCCAGTTTTAAAATTCTATCCACTCAAATCTCTCCAATGTTTCGCCTTCACCATGTCTGTAACCCTCTTCAGTGTTGTAATCTTTTGAGAATAATCAACTAGCAGTTTATCCAGTGTTATCTTGTTTATTTTGTTACACGTGCCAGGTCAATAACGTCTTTCAACAATTTCCATTGCAATTGTTCTGTTGCAGGACGTTTTTCCTAGAGGTGTAGTGCAATACGTCAAATTTTGTTCCTTAGACTTGGCCCAAGTTCTGCATTTCTTGACAGGATAAGGCATGCAATGCAAGTAAATTTGTATCCAGAGCTGCTAACTTTCATTCAGTGAGACGAAAGTGAAATCATGTGGAGAGGGATCAAAAAGAGAAACAGTTTAAAAAAGCATGTAAATACACACGTGCTGCTTTCTCCTCCAGGATTTGAGAGGTTATCCTTGACAGACTGCTAAAAGTGCAATGAATTATTGAAAAGATCCTGGACATTTATACGAGGATGATGAAAAGGAATCCTGGGGACAAGCCTGATCACAAAATACAGTATAATGGAATTGATTTAAAAATAATCAAGGAAATCTACAAGATTGAGCTAAAGGGTGCTTGAACATCAAAAAATGAAGCTGATTTAGAAATTAATCCACAATACAAACAGTCCAGCATTTCTCATAACAAAAATGAATGATTGGAAGACTCCTTACTAAAGTACTTATATTTGATCGTTAGATCACACTTACATTTGATCTTTAGGTTTCCTGTGGCCATGTAACAATGCCGTTAAGAAAAATAGTCAATTTCATGTTTGCAGCAACATTTGCAGTGTTAAATATTAAAAATGTACCTTTATACATCATGAACTGCTACTTGTGACAGTAAACAGTGCAGTTAGCTATTTGGATATTTTTTTAAAAGCAGTAATTCCAGATAAAATAAAGATGAAATGATGTGATGTTCATACCCAGGATTATGGAAAAATAATTTCTCCCCTTTCCTTGGTACCAAGTACCTCCTGATAACATCAAAAACAGCTAACACTATATATAGATTAACTAATTTGCAAAAAAAAAAATTGCACCTGCCTGCTTCACTCAATTTTCATGCCAATATAAACAAATTGAAGGTTACTGGAAAGTGTAAACGCAGATGATCAAATACTCTGTGGATTAATGTGGCTTTCGGTGTGTTATGAAAAACAGAATTAAGTATACTCGAGTATATTTAA
This sequence comes from Okamejei kenojei, assembly GCA_035221665.1. Taxonomy (NCBI): domain Eukaryota; kingdom Metazoa; phylum Chordata; class Chondrichthyes; order Rajiformes; family Rajidae; genus Okamejei; species Okamejei kenojei. The sequence continues at coordinate 34,122,565 of CM069131.1, read as the reverse complement.
ATAGCTACAGCTTTATTCAATTGCTTATGAAGTTAAAAAAATAGGGATTTGGCACTTTCATGTTCTCTTCTTTTGTTATGTATCGCACTTAAAATATCGACTATCTTAATTATTCAGGTTGGCCCCCCAAAAAATGCACAATTAATGGATAGTGCATGTGCGTACCATGGCATGAAATTCAATTCCTTTCTTATAAGCTATCAACTAAAACTTTGTGCTGCAAGATGGCCATCTATTTAGGTGAAGGCTTAGCCAAGAAAATAATTAATATCTTTTGAACAGAAGCAAACATAGTGAATAAAAGTGCAAGAGTACCGAACTCCAATTTTATACTAAATTCATCAGGTTACTATTCAGGATTCAGGATCTGATTCAGGAGAGGTTTATTACTAAAATAAACAATATTATTTTTTAAAATTTCCAATCATATTCATCAAGTCAAAAGAATAGCATGGGCATAATTCCCTCGAGAAGAAAATGAACCAAGCCATAACAAACAAGGTTATTGGCCACCTGCACCATACTATTTGTTTTAGCATGGCCCCAGGTACAGTCTTCCACACCAAGTCCAGCATCCAGCAGTTTGCCATAGTTCAGCACAACATAGGATCCATCCCCGCGTACACTGCCAGTCGTCTTCACAGAAACCACCCCACAGATTCTGGAGCTTTTGAAGATGTCAGTTTGGTTAGGTCCATTATGTTTGTGAATATCTAACATTGACGAGCAGTTGGGACACCAAAAAAGTGATCAAAATATTTACATTACATTTAAAAAGCCAAGCAGCACACCCACACACCAAAAATCGATCAAACCAACAAATAAATAAAAACAAAAGATAACTATTACAACTACCATTTGGGAGCCAATATCATTTGAATGGGCCACGTTGAGAAACATATATTTCAGCCTCAGAGTTACAAGATCTGGAAAATTACACTTTCTTTATGTGCAGTGTACTGGAACAGCACAGGTGGCAGGGTGGAAAATCACACTGATGATTTAAACCATCATTTGCTTATTAACTGGGACTTTCACAGAAGTATGCATGCAAGTACCTCATCCACAATTATGGCAAGATAAAAGATGTGCCTCAAGAATTGCCTTACTTTGGGTAATTTATTTTGCTCTGATATTCACTAGTTATTTAATTAGGATGCAACTTTGAAATTATTACTCCAAATGACAAAGATTACATTTAAAATATGGTGTAGAATTGCAACCTTTATTGTAATAGTAAAATTTATAAATATACACAAAGGATATAGTATGGATTTTCCAAAAGAAGTGAGCCAATGCATGCTTCCTTTATCATTGGACGAGCCATCAAAGTGCGCCTTCGCCAGTAAAACTAGGAATGTTTGAAAGAAATATGTTAAATTAAATATCCAGTATATAAATAACTTCATTAAAAACTATAAATAGTTCAAGGTTACACTTCTAAAATCTTGCCATGTGATCCTTCAAGACAGCAAAAATGTTTGTGTTTGCTACAATGAACACAATTAGAACGTTCTGATTTATATTTATTTCGAAACCAATCCCAAGTTTCCTACATCTACTCATAAAATGTACATTGAGCCTTCCACACATATATGCTCATAGAATTGCAATTAAGAATAACTTACCAGGATTTCATTTATTTTATAGTGAAACAGCAGTTTTTAGGACAAAATCCAGATTGTAAAAAAGATTGCTTATGTAACAACCATATAACCATATAACAATTACAGCACGGAAACAGGCCCTCTCAGCCCTTCCAGTCCGTGCCGACCATTTGTTTTCCCCTAGTCCCATCTACCTGCACTCAGACCATACCCCTCCATTCCCTTCACGTCCATATACCTATCCACTTTAGTCTTAAATGTTAAAATCGATCCTGCCTCCACCACTTCTGCTGGAAGCTCATTCCACACAGCCACCACCCTCTGAGTAAACAATCTGAATGTAGTCAACAATCTGAATGATTGTTCAAATGAAATAGTCACTGTAGTTACATTGTAGTAATCACTGTAGCTATTTGTCTTCATGTGGTGAAAGATGCCATTAAGCAATATCCGTTAGAGATAAGCCCATCCAAAAATTTGATTTACAAATTTCCTAATTCTATTCATGTGCTCAGTTGAAGACTGGTTAGCACACAACCATAGCTTCTTTACTGTACCTCAGAACAAGTGACAATAAACTGAACTAAACTGTTAACTCAGCAGAGACTAGGAATACACAACTGGTGCCTTCACGATACGGTGCTAAGCAGCACAAACCAAGTATTATGAATTTTCCGAGAGAAGGGAACATGAACCCAATTCTTTATTTATTTTGATATAGTTGAACCAGTTTTTGGTGGGTTCTGGGTTAGAGTTCCACACGTCCGTAATAATTCATCACTACCTTGCTCAACATTAGTTGTTGGCTACATGGCTCTCCTCAAGACTGCTCTGCAATTCATTAATATTTTACCTAGTCTGGTATTGGTCTGAATGTCACATTCCTGATTGTCCCCCACAATATTTCCCTCCTCAACTGACCAAGACCTTGTTAATCTAGAGTAGAGAATTCCCAAAGATTCAAAATGTCTGAGAAGAAATTTGCTCTCATCTTCCTTTTAACAATTTCTTATTCTGAAAACATATCCCCAAGTTTTAGATTTGCCCACGAGGCAAACAGGTTCTCAGCATTTACTTGGTCAAGCCTCTCGTAATCTGAAGTTCAACTCAGATCACTGCTCCTACTTCTACATTCCAGAGAGTTTAGGTCCAACTTGTATATCCTTTCCATAAGACAATCCTTTCACCCTGGATCAATCCAGTGACCTTTTTCTGAATTGTCTCTACTAGTCTTCACTAACTATCAGGTGAACATACAGAGAAGATAATTCCACTCTTTGGAATTATCAATCATTAAATACAGATATAAAAGTTATGAGCACTGCAAGAGATGTGGTTTCAGCTGTACCCTAATGAATTGTGGCAAATCCTCCCTACTTTAAATTATATCCTTCTTACTCATAACTTGCTTTTGAACCTATCTTTGTACAGTTATGAAATGTGGCTAGATTACATTGTCATTAATGTAGATTGTAAATAGTTAAGACCCTAGAGCCAATGGCTGTGGTACTGTGTACAAGTGGCTAATAATGTATTGTGGAACTCTAGACAGCTATTCAATCATGGAGGGATGGGGTAGGTATCAAAATTGAATCACATCCTACCAACGGACAATCAGAGGAGATCCATGGTGCAGTATGGGTCGAACAACACGTTTTAAAAATAAACAGCAATGAAAGGCTCCATTCCTTTAGGATCAATTCATAAAGGCCTCTCACAATTAACTATCCTATTTCAAATAAAACTGTTGGGAAAAATATATAAAGCATGGCTAAAGAAATAACCAATGTTAAAAATGCAGCAATATAATAAAAAATTCCACTAATCCTGTATGCTCATGGCTTGAGATACCAGACGAGCAGATTTTCAAGACCACTGGATATTTAATACTCTTAACGCATTCTAAATTTCACTTTCAAAAAAATGTTACACAGTAATTAATCATCCAGTGAACCCAATGCATGAAACAAGAACATGGGGACCGCAGCCCCCGATGAGGGAATTGGGAGCACATGAACTAGCCCTGGTGACCTTGATGCCAAATCATTCACATTTCTGAATAGTCACTTTGTAGATAATTGTAGTTTTACTGTAACCAAATAACACTTCTACTTTTAATTTCAAGTTGTTATAATGTCTGTCAAGGTTTTAAGAAATCATGCATCCAGTTACTTTATGTTGATTATTAAAGAACTTAAACCTATTATGTTCTCCACTTACATGGTCTCCAGTGCCTGCCAGATGAACACATACAGGTCGGTATCTACTCTTCCATTCTTTGGGAATTATAAACTGAAACCTGCAGCAATGGCAGTGTGAGTAACTTCACGTGGCTAGTTGCACAATGATGTGATAATCAAAAATCCTAAACACACAGAATCTAGACTGAAAAAGACATCTGAACAATAATTTATCTCAGAAAGCTAACACGCAAGTATTTATTTGTTCATAATGTGTAGAAATACAGTATGATAAACAACCTTATCCTAAACCTCTACTATTGTAATCCGGGACTTTTAAATAAAATTGCATACTTAAAAGCCATTAAGATTTTAAATATCCTTAATATATAACAATGTAATGAATGACGTAAAATCATATGGTGGTTCTGCTTCAATATGTTTTTTTTCAAAATGCAAATTGGATATTAAGCATTTGATGAATTAGGGAACACTTTTATATTAGACAGGCAGAACTGGTTATAAAATGATCGCTATTGCAAATTAGAGCCTCAATTAAAGGTACTTTGGAAATTGACAAGCAGAAGGAAAAAAAAAACTGTCTGAATAAAGAAAAGGCTAGGGGAAAGAAACATTCCATGCAACCTCCCTGCAGTCATCAGACATCATTGTCTCTCAAGAACACAGTCTGTAAGTTTTGCCAAAGATTGCCATTGAAATAACTTATATTTATATTTGTGCAATGATACTCTATTCAACAGTGCAATATACAACCTACAGTATATTTAGGTTGCAGTAAGGCAAGGCAACTTTATTTATATAGCACATTTCATACACGAGGCAGACTCAAAGTGCTTCACATAAAAAGATGTCATACAATAAAATGAAATAATAAAAAATAAAAAAATAAATAAAATAGAAGAATTAAAAGAAAATAAAAGCAAAGTAAAAAATGCATTATAGAAAAGTGCAAAAGTTAAAAGTGCAATGTAGTTAGGATTTAGCTAAAAGCTTAAGTAAACATAAAAGTTTTCAGTCTTGTTTTAAAAGTGGTCAAAGTTGGGGCAAGTCTTAAATCTTCAGGAAGTTTATTCCAGCTATTTGATGCATAGTAACTAAATCCTGCTTTCCTATGTTTTGTATTTACTCTGGGAATCACTAACAGATTGGTCTCTGAAGATCTTAGCGGTCGGTCTAGAAGACTTATATAGTGGAAGCATGTCAGTGATATACTTTGGCCCTAAACCATGTAGTGATTTATAGGTGAGCAGCAAGATTTTAAAATCAATTCTCTGACATACAGGGAGCCAATGTAAGGATTTAAGAATTGGTGTAACGTGTTCAATTGTTTTGGTCTTTGTTAGAACTTTAGCAACAGTGTTCTGAATTAGCTGTAGCTGCCTGACAGTTTTTTTCGTAAGACCTGCAAGGAGACCGTTACAATCATCTAGCCTACTAGTAATAAAGGCATGTACAAGTTTTTCTAAGTCTTCAGCTGACATGAGTCCTCTTAGTCTTGCTACGTTTTTGAGGTGATAGGCCGATTTTGTTACTGATTTAATGCGACTGTCGAAATATAAATCTGAATCCATAATAACCCCGAGATTTCTAACTTTGTTTGAGGTTTTCAGGGACAAAGAGTGAAAGTATGGATTACTTTAAGCCTTTCCTTTTTAGCACCAAAAACAATTATCTCCGTTTTGTCCCTATTTAGTTGAAGGAAATTTTGGCACATCCAGTCTTTGACTTGCTCAATGCACTGGCACAGCAGATCTATGGGGCGAAAGTCATTTGGTGATAGCACTACATAGATTTGAGTGTCATCGACATAGCAGTGGTAGTCAATAATATTATTATTACAGTACAAAGATCATTAATTTTGAAAAGCCGATGCAACTAACTTGCCCCTAACCCTCTTTCCCCATTGACACAATTATTTTTAAACGTGAATTTCTTTAACATGAGGTTTCTTAGGAACACAACTATCATGTTATAGCAGAACTACATGTTTTAGCAATTTGAGTCAAATCTTCATGTTAGCATACTTATCCCTATATTAATGCCAAGGACCATTAATATCCATTCTTAACGTTTTTGGATGGCTTGTGAATTTGCATGCTTTCAATTTAGCGGACTGCACTGTTTCTTGTCAACATCAAGGATGTGTAATTCAGATCTGTTTGAAATTGCTTTCTGCAATGCATTATGAAACTAGGTAACCAAGAAATCAACAAGAAGCAAAAGGAGAACCCAAGACAGTAAACAAATTAGCATGTGGTATTTTGCAGATGCCACATCATTTCTGGGAGACATGTCTCACAATAATTTTTGCTATGTTGTAATTAATTATACACGACAATTTGCAAAACCAGAAGCTTATAAAGACGTTGAGTTCTCCTTAATAGTTTTTAGAGAGATGCAAGAGCAGAAGCATTGAAAAAAGCCAGAGGCAATACAGGGAATTGGGTATAATCTTCTGTGGACATCTGCTCAGAGAAACTGAGCACATCAAAACTTGGACAAACTGGGGATTGGTAGCTTAATCCAAACAGACTCTAATCCTAACACAATTTTTTTTTAAACTGAAAATGCTGGAATCGACTACCGGGTCAAGCAACATCTTTGGAAAAAGAAACTTTCCTGACCTGGTGATTGATCCCAGCATTTCTGTTTTTTAAAATTTTAGACTTATAGCATCTTGTTTTCCAAATAAAAAGTTGAAGCCATATTGTGTGTCAAATTTTAATGCTCACAATTTCAGTCCCTTTCTACTTCATTTTAGCAATCCACATATACCTTTCTTTTATTTTCCCCACAAAAATGGCTATTAATTTCATTATGTCTCCGATTGAAAAAACCCTATTGTACTTTGAGAAGAGAATTATTGATTTTTTTCTATAGAAATACAAATTTTGATGTCCATAATAACTGCTTTGAAAAAGTGAAAATATTCTAGTCACCTCTTCAAATTTAACAACCTCCCCTAATTTTTTTTTCTTTCTAGCCAACTCATCCCTAGCTATTCAGCCTTTAATGACACTCTTAGTACTTAGATCATTCTTATAATTATAGCAACAAAGAACTGCAGATGCTGAGATGAGAGACTTTTATTGTCACATGTGACAAATCAGAGATGCTTTGTTTTGGATACCTAGGCATACAAAGAATTGCCACGTAAAGAGCGGCAACAAAGTTACAAAGCACCCCTTCCCCTTCCCCACCCCAATAGACCCCTCCTCCACCCCCCCTTAGTTCTCGATGCCCCTCCCCCCCCCCCAAAAAAACAACCCCACAAAGTTCTGGATTAATTCAGCGAGTCAGGCAGTTTTCCTGGAGAACATGGTTAAGACATTTACGGTTGGTACCCTTCTTCAGACTGATCAACTACAAAAATGTAGTGTTTTGGTATTCCTTTAATCAGACCAGAACTGTGCACATCATTCCAAACATAGTCTAACCAAGTCTACATATATTTCAATACTCTATTTTTCTATTCTATCAATCTAGAAATTCTTATAGCATTGTGGCTACTTCCTTTTGTGAATCAGCACCTCCGGACACCTCCTCAGCTCTATCTAATTTGGTATCAATTTTCCATGGGAATATTTCCTCATAAAAAGCAACACCTTAAACTGAACTCCGCGACTTGACCGCCTGCAGGCCCCAGGCCCCAGCCGACTACCCGAACACCACCAGGCCCAGTCCCGTGACGCCATCTTTGCCACGAGGAGTAGCACCAACACTCACCGACTCCCTGACCGATCTCAGGCCCGGACCACCGAGGACGCTGCTGTCGCCGCCCTCCATGTGGCTGCTGCCGCCGACCTTCGCCTGCCCACTGATGACGCTGAACCACGCTGCCTCGCCGGTGCCTCCGACTGTAGCCGCCTCACCGATGACTCTGACCCTTGCTGCCTCACCGGGGCCGCCGACGCTCGCTGCCTCACCGTTACCTCCAACTATCGCCGTCTCACCGGGGCCGCCGACCTTCGCCGCCTCACCGGCCATCCGCTGACTGGGACTTCCGACGCTTCCCGCGGGCCTCCACCAGTGACTCCACCGGCCCTCGCCATTCCACTGCCCACCAGCGGGCCGCCGCCGTTGCCTTACCCGAGTCCCAGGCTCAGCAGTGGGCCTGAAGTCTCCACGCTGCAGACTCTCACACCACGGGGTCTGACTGTGCTGGGTCCTAGTGCTCTCCCCACCCCCCCCCCCCCCCCCAATACACAAGGAACCTCAGTGGGTGTTCCACTAGGTCTTCCCCTTCCTCCTTGTTCGATGTGACCTCAGCTCCTCCCCACCCACACTATATTCCTCATATCCCCCTCCTCCCTGACCACCCCCCGACCCAACATTGCCTCGGTCTCCATCCACTCACCTGTCTTCCTCCGAACCCAACCCACATCCTTGCAGTGTGTTTCCCATCCGCCCTGGCCTCCCCCTCTCTGATACAGAACGGTCTGGCCTCACCTTTGTTCCCATCCATCCACCACGATGTGGAGCTCTTCTTCCATCGCCTCCGCATCCTCACCCCCTAGTGATGACTCCTTCTCCCGTCTCCAACGGACCCCCTCCCCTTGGACTCCCCCTCATGGTCATCTACCTGCTTTAGACCCTTTTTATTTGAAACTGCCAGCGGGACATCAATCGCATCAATTTTCCACTCCCCTTTCTCACTCTAACCTCTCCCCCCCCCCGAACGTACAGCCCTCCACTCACTCTGCAACAACCCCGACTGGGTGATGAAACCTGCCGACAAGGGAGGTGCCGTGGTAGTCTGGCGTGCTGATCTCTACCGGTCTGAGGCCAAGCGCCAATTCTCACACACCTCCTCCTCCTCAGACCATGACCCCACAGATGAGCACCAGCCCATTATCTCAAACACTATCACTGGCTTCATCACTTCCGGCTCCCTGCCCTCCCAAGCCACCAACCTCATCGTTCCCAGCCCCGCACTGCCCGATGTTCCCTCCTCCCCAAAATCCACAAACCTAACTGTCCAGGCAGACCCATTGTTTCTGCTTGTTCTTGTCCCACCAAACCTATTTCCACATACCTCAACTCCATCCTATCCCCCCCCGGTTAAATCCCTACCTACCTATGTCCAAGACACCTCACACGCTCTTTGTCTACTCCATGACTTCCGTTTTCCAGGTCCCCTGCCCACATCTTCACCATGGATGTCCAGTCATTCTACACCTCCATCCGCTACCAGGAGGGTCTTAAAGCCCTCCGTTTCTTCCTCGACCACAGAACCAACCAATCCCCGTCTACCGATACTCTCCCCCACCGAGCGAAGTTGGTCCTTACCCTTAACAACTTTTCCTTTGACTCCTCCCATTTCCTCCAAATCCAAAGCGTACTGTAGCTATGGGCATGCGCATGGGCCTCTTTGTAGGGACATTGAACAATCTTTGTTCGAGGCGTACCGTGGCCCTATCCCCGAACTCTACCTCCGCTACATTGGCGACTGCATTGGTGCTACCTCCTGCACCCATGCAGAACTCACCGACTTCATCCATTTCACCACTAATTTCCATCCGGCTCTTAAATTCACCTGGACCATTTCCGACATCTCCCTACCTTTTCTTGACCTCACTATTTCCATCGCAGGTAACAGACTTCTGACCGACATCTACTACAAACCCACTGACTCCCATGGCTATCTGGACTACACTTCTTCCCATCCTGCTTCCTGTAAGGACTCCATCCCCTACTTTCAATTCCTCAGTCTATGCCGCATCTGCACCCAGGATGAGGTGTTCCAAACCAGGGCATCTGAGACATGCTCATTCTTTAGGGAACGGTGGTTCCCCTCTTCGACTATAGATGAGGCTCTCACCAGGGTCTCTTCTATATCCCGTAGCTCTGCTCTCACGCCCCATCCCCCACTCGTTACAAGGACAGAGTCCCCTTGCCCTCACCTTTCACCCTACCAGCCGTCACACACAACAGATAATCTTCTGATATTTTCGCCATCTCCAACGGGATTCCACCACTGGCAACATCTTCCCATCTCCTCCCCTTTCGGCATTCCACAGAGACCGCTCCCTCCGTAACTCCCTGGTCAATTTCTCCCTTCCCACCCAAACGACCCCCTCCCCTGGTACTTTCCCTTGCAACTGCAGGAAATGCTACATTTGTCGCTTTACCTCCCCCCTCGACTCAATCCAAAGACCCAAGCAGTCTTTCCAGGTGAGGCAGAGGTTCACCTGCACCTCCTCCAACCTCATCTATTGCATCCGCTGTTCTAGGTGGCAACTGCTCTACATTGGTGAGACCAAGCGCACGCTTGGCGATCGCTTCATCCAACAACTCCACTCAGTTCGCATTAACCAACGTGATCTCCCAGTGGCTCAGCACGTCAACTCCCCCTCCCATTCCGAATCCGACCTTTCTGTCCTGGGCCTCCACCATGGCCGAGTGAGTCCCACCGCAAATTGGAGAAGCAGCACCTCATAGTCCGCTTGGGTAGTTTATACCCCAGTGGTATGAACATTGACTTCTCCAATTTCAGGTAGTCCTTGCTTTCTCCCTCCTTCTCCTCCCCGCTCTCTCACAGCCCACTGTCTCCACCTCTTCCTTTTTTCTTCCTGTCCCCCCCAACCTCCACATCAATCTGAAGAAGGGTCTCAACCCGAAACATCACCTATTCCTTCGCTCCATAGATGCTGCCTCACCCGCTGAGTTTCTCCAGCATTTTTGTCTACCTTAAACTGAAATTCATTTACTATTTGCACACCTTTCAAATATGAATGTCTTCATGCATTTTGCGGCAGTTTTCCTTGACATTAACAGCACCCACTAAGTTGGAGATATCTGCAAAATGACATTGTATTTCACAGTCCAAGCAGAGGTTCTGACCCTGACCGCAGATGCTGGCTGTATTGAGCTTGCATATTCTCTTTGTGACCACATGGGTTTCCTTTAGGTGCTCCATTATGTAGGGAGCTGATGCGAAAATTGGATAACATACAACTAGCGTGAATGGGTGATTGATGTTCGGGTGGACTCAGTGGGTCAAAGGGCCCATTTCCTTGCTGTATATTTCAAGTTATAACCTAATTGACAATGACAAGACATGAAATGTATTTTACAGACTTTTTGTCGGAATAGTTTTATTAGGAATCTATTTTATTATTAATACTTTTTCACTTCACAAAGTTAAATCTTATAATTAATTATGCGTTTTTAACAATATAATGATGGAAAACTGTAATTGTTAGTGCTAACGTTATTGTTAGTGCAATGTGGAAGTTCCCTAATCTACCACACTCAAAAAGCATTTCTGACATGAACAACTTTAGTCATCAGTAAAAAATATAGAAGAGGAAAAAAGGACAGGAAATAATAATATATTTGCATCAGAATTATTATGTTTACAATTATATACTATCAATAATCTATATTATAAAATAAAACTATTCAGGATGATTTTGGAAAATTCAGGAATGCAATCTGTACATCTTGAAAAGAAAAATCCAATATGTTTAATTGTAAAACATTTAAGAATCATTAGTACGCATTTATTTCCTTACCTAGCATTGACAGATTCAACTGGCATAATCCCTGGCAGATAATGATCCAGTGGGGACACAAAGTGTCCATCCATGATCTTACAATCAGCTTGTTCCTCCACCTGTTGAAAACAGCGACTATATTCAATTATGCATGCAAAGAATAAATGCTTATTTTCCCATACTCCCTCCCGCACTTTCAAGAATGCACCCAGAAGGGCTCTAAGAAATGTGATAACAGTACACTAAAAAACATATTAACAGGATTAGACCGTCAATATGGATTTGATATAGTGTTTGACAAAAATATGCAGTATTTTTGAGGATATACCTTATTGTGTAAACAAGGGGGAACCAATAAATGTACTGTATTTTAATTTAGTAGGCCTATGATATAATCCCACAAAAGAGGTCAGTGTGCAAAATTTAAAGGGGAGGGGATTACAGATAATATATTCCAATGCATGACTGATAGGAAATTAGAGAAAGTTGTCATTTTTCTCATCATCCAGAGAGAAGTAAATTTGTGAAGTACTCCATCACAGAATGCTGTGAAAGCCAAGTAAAAGATATGTAAGGTGACAGACAGACTTCTAGTCGTGAAATACATTGACATGGAGCAGGAATATGGTGTTGAGTTAGAGGACCAGCCATGATCAGACTTCTCACAACATTCATTGGAGTCCATTTCCAGAAACAAGAGCACTCATGGAATCAGTGTGGAATGCATTGATTATAGCATTAGATGGAGAGAAATTTGATACCGACAGTGCTGGGAACTTCACTTGAATCCTTGTCCTCCTTATTACATCTCACACTGAACCTGGGATCTGCCACAAATCCAGCAAGGCATCGCCCAACAGTTGGCATGGAAAGACTGCTTACAAGGGCTGGTACAGTGGGCCAGGGTTCATACTGTGGCCACCCAATGCTGAGATGTGGGAGTCAGGGCTGCATTCTGATCGACCTGCATGTACCATGCCATCGCTGGGGTGTATGAGTGAAGGGCAGGGATTCTCACCTTTCGCAACACAGCCAGATTTTGCAACATAGCTGCTCATAGATGTAACATAGATGTTCTTTTTAAACCTTGGGAGAGGGAGATATACCCATGGGTATGGCTGTTTGGACTGGAGGACCAAATGCACGAGGACCAAATGCGCTGCTCTGTAGTGTATTGCTAAGCAAGGTACAAGTGCATGGAATGATGGAGCAGACTCTAAGACTAACTTCAGTTCCCGTTTTTCTATGTTTCGCTGTTCGCAGTCATGCAATGTCATAAAATTTAAAAAAAAAGAAAGCTATTTTCAACAGATAATGTAAATATGCAATTCTTAGGAGTGTTTAATAGAATAACCTGACATGTGATAGCATTAAAACCACTTCCAAAACAAAGTGTGCTGCAAGACTGTCAGTTCGACCAATTAAATATCAAGTTTTTGAAATACTTAGCAGGTCATGCAGAGAAACAGTTACATTTCAAATTGATGACCTTGTGTCAGGACAAATAAAAGTTATTATTAAGCAATATATTTAGCATTTCAATGAAAAGGGAGATTGAGAAACCAATGGGAATGGGTGACAACCATGCGAGACTCGATGACAGTTGATTTTTGTACTGGCTCAGAAAACTGGGAATAGTAACAAAACAGGCATGTTTTACATTGTAGAGAAGCTGGGGATGGGGGGGGACTGGAAAAAAGAAATCAAAGTTACATGACACAACAAAGATTGAAAGAAAAAGAAAATACCTCAGATGGGGTAGGTGCTGGCTGAGATAGGATGTTAATTGTCAAGAGTTTTGTTAATTGCCGGGAACTGTCTGGAGCTGGCACAAACACTAGTACCAACTGGTATAATGCTCACACTTCTGGCCTCACATCCTCACTAGCTCCAATGTGTGGCTGAGAAGTTGGTGCAGGGGGCAGGAATTTAGATTTCGAGATCACTGGAATCTCTTCTGGGGCAGGGGTGACCTGTACAAAAGGGACGGGTTGCACCTTAATTGGAAGGTGACCAACATTCTGGCAGGCATTTTTGCGAGTGCTACACAGCTGGGTTTAAAATAAAAAATGGGGGCGATGGAGTCAACAACGTGGAAGCATATCCATGCAGTTAATGGGAAATAGAGTGTAGGAAAGGTCACGTTTAAACTAACAGGGCAGGGGGATGGGACCCAATGCAAGGATACAGTGCCATAAAAGGACAGAAGCAAAAGGTAGGAGGGAGTTAAGAAAATAACCTGAAAGCTTAATACGTTAATGCAAGGAGCATTCGAAATAAGGTGGATGAATTGAATGCGCAGTTAGTAGTTAAGGGATATGATACAGCTGGAATAACGGAGACATGGCTCCAGGTTGACCAAGGCTGGGAACTAAACATGCAGGGGTATTCGATATTCAGGAAGGATAGACGGAAAGGAAGAGGAGGTGGGGCGCCATTGTTAGTTAAAGAGGAGATTAATGCAATAGTAAGGAGAGACATTATCTTGGATGCTGCAGAATCGGTATGCGTAGAACTGTGAAATAGCCAAGGGCAGAAAACGCTGGTTGGAGTGGTATACAGAACAGCCATTGGACGTGGTGTGTCTGGACATTCAAAAAGCCTTTGACAAGGTCTCACGCAAGGGATTAGTGTGCAAAATTAGAGCACATGGTATTGGGAGTAGGGTATTGACATGGATAGAGAACTGGTTGGCAGACAGGAAGCAAAGAGTAGGAATTAACAGGTCCTTTCAGAATACAGGCAATGACTGGTGGGGTGCCGATAGGTGCTAGGACCGCAGTTGTTTACAATATTTATTGACAATTTAGACGAGGGAATGAAATGTAACATCTCTAAGTTTGTGGATGACACAAAGCTGGGCGGCAGTGTGAGCAGCGACGATGATACTATGAGACTGGACAGGTTAGGTGAGTGGGCAGAAGCATGGCAGATGCAGTATAATGTGGATAAATGTGAGGTTATCCACTTTGGTGGCAAGAACAGGAAGGCAGATTATTAACTGAATGGTGTCAGATTAGGAGAAGGGGAGATGCAACGAGACCTGGGTGTGCTTGTACATCAGTCACTGAAAGTAAGCATGCAGGTACAGTAGGCAGCGAAGAAAGCCAATGAGACTGGCCTTCATAATGAGAGGATTTGAGTTTAGGAGCAAGGAGGTCCTACTGACGTTGTACAGGGCCCTGGTGAGACCGCACCTGGAGTATTGTGTGCAATTTTGATCTCCTAATTTAAGGAAGGACATTATTGCTATTGGGTGAGTGCAGCGTAGGTTCACCAGGTTAAATCCCGGTATGGCGGAACTGAAGTATGATGAAAGAATGGGTCGACTGGGCTTGTATTCGCTGAAATTTAGGATGAGAGGGGATCTTATAGAAACATATAAAATTCTAAGGTGGAAGCAGGAAAAATGGTCCCAATGTTGGGAGAGTCCAGAACCAGGGGTCACAGTATAAGAATAAGGGATAGGCCATATTGGACTGAGACGAGGAAAAACTTTTTCACCCAATGAGTAGAGAATCTGTGGAATTCTCTGCCACCAAAGGCAGTGGAGGCCAATTCATTGGATGTTTTCAAGAGAGAATATTCTATTCAGCAAATTCAAACCAAGCAATACTTACTTAGCACTTCCCCCTATTCTCTATTCTCGTGCAACTAACCTTGCTGAATTAAATTCTCTCCTGTTAAATCTCTCCATAGCATCAAAAGCATCCTCAAAACACAGCCTCTTTAGCAATGCTTTCAGATCTTTCTAACTATTTCCAGTTTTGCAATATGCCAAATCTAAACTGCTTGTCAAATGATTTGCTAAATTCAAAAACTGATACAAGTATCAATTAGGAGTAAAAACTGCATCATGCCTTGACTGAACTCATACGTGGGGAAAAAAAAATCAGCTGAGGGTACAATTTAGTAATAGACTCTATCCAAGTTAACATACAATGGCATCTTACTCATTCTTCTTCTTGAAGACCTAAGAGATTTTGCTGCAATCTGACACCAGAATTAGCGCTTGTCTTTGTGCACAACTGAGTCAAAAATCAGGTTTGCTGGGATATTAAAGTTAAATAGGGCAAAGCAGATTACAACAATGTTTTATCCTGGCACACAACCTAATTCAATGCAACGGTAATGCACGTTTATAAAAGCTTTTTGCTGCCAATTATTACCTTGTCGATGAATATAGGATAATCTTTTGGTACCAACTGTTGACATTTTTCTCTGTTTCCTATCATTTTCCTAAATTCAAACAACCTGCAATTTTAAACGAAAAACAATTACACATTTTTACAAGCAAGTTTTGCATTTGTAGGTTCGTATATTTAATTAAATGTGACAATCATCTTGTTGAAAGTTGTAATTCCCCATACAGAATTGATTATTTTCAGAATAGCAGGAGCCTGCTCTGAGCTATCAATATTTCAAAGATGTTTCCTTAACTATGGCCTGATAATGGCAATTTTTTTTTTGGAAAAATGCATCTACCCTAACTCTTAAAATGTGGATTACAAATCTGAGACGCTACATCTTGAAGATATGAGACTCGTCTTAGCAGGAAAATCAGAGGAACTTTCAAAGATATGGTCTACTTTCATTGATTCATTACAAGGATAGTATGGTGCAACACAACTTTGGAATTAAACCGATTTACGGACTGGGTGATGGGTGTGGTGAGAAATGAAGCAGGTAATTCAACACGTTTTGGTCTTTTAAAAAAAAACAATTCGTTTTTGTCTTTTTTTTTAATTTTAAGTTTTTTACTTACTCACTTTGTGACTACACTCTTTGGTAGTTTAGGGGTTCTATTTTTACACATTCACTATCTCTTTCACTTTCTCTCTTTCTTGCTCTTTCTCTCTTTTTCTATTTCATTTTTGTCAAAATAAAAATGAAAGATGTACAATAAATGTATTTTGTCATATGCCGCGGTTTATACTACTATACTATTTGGTTGTGATTAGCAGCATCTAGTATAATAAAAGCAACCAGCAAATAAACCCCAGAACAGATGAAAAGTTAGGGTGTAGATCAGGATAACACTATTTATTTTTCTCATATCATGATAACCCAAATACTATAATTGATACCAAATACTGACAATTGATTGCTTGGAAATCCCGATGGTTTGGCATTTGGCTCACAGGGTGCTGATTTACATGCCCCTATGAACCAATCAGGGCCACATTCCTCACTGCCCTCAGACTGATTGGAGTGGCTGGAAAATTTATTAAATTATAGTGTAACATAAAAAGTGAATTAACAATATGTTAGAGTTCTGATTGAAATAACATCCAAGAGAGCCATATTGCAAAGAATCAGCCCCTTTGATATAACTTGTTCATGTGAATCAAGATATCCATCTATGCTAGTCCCATTTGCTTACGTTTAACCCGATTTCCCTCTAAATCTTTCCTATCCACGTACTTGTCCAAATGTCTTTTAAATGTTATTGTATCTACTTCAACTACCTCCTCTGGCAGCTCCTACCATTTACCTACTTCCCTCTGTGTGAAAAAGTTGCTCCTCGGGTTCCTATTAAATCTTTTCCCTCTTGCCTTAAACCAGTTCTTCATTAGAGTTCTTCTCTAGTTTTAGTTCTTCATTACCCAATCTTGGGAAAAAGATTGTGCGCATTCAAATGAACAGGCCTTTTGGCCCACAATGTCCTTGCCGGCCATGATGCCAACTTTTATCTGCCTGTAGATAATCCAAACCTCCCCATTCCTTGCATATCCATAAGCCTATCCTAAAGTCTCTTAAATGCCACTTTCGTACCTGCCTCAAGCACCCCCGGCAGCGTATTCCAGGCACACCATCCTCTGTATAAAAAAACCTGCCCCGCACATCTCCTTTAAACTTTGCATTCTCACCTTAAAGCTATGCCATCTGGTATTTGATTTTTCCATCTTGGGGAAAAAGGTTCTGACTATCAACCCTATCTACGTCTCTCATAATGTTATATACTTCCATCAGCTCTTTCTGTAACTTAAATGCATATTTTTCCCTTACAAGTGCAACACTTGCTTGGATTAAACTCCATCTGCCATTTTACTGCTCATTCTGTAGTTGATCTATATCCTGCTGTATGCTTTGACAGCTGTCCTCAAAGTCCCGGACCCCAGTAATCCTGGTGTCATCTGTAAACTTGCTAACCAACCCACTTGTGTTTACATCCAGGTCATTCACTGACCTCCAGCCTTAATATTGTCCTTCCAATGCAACCTATCAGTTAGCCAGTTCTGTATCCATATGACCAAGTCACTGTTAATCCTAAACATCTTAATCTTCTGGATCAGCCTATCATGCCTTACTAAAATGCCTTACTAAAATCCACATAGACAACATCCACAGACCTACCCTCATTGATCGCCTTTGTCACTTCCTCAAAAACCTTGATCAAATTAGAAATGCTGACTGTGCTCCAATTAACCTATTCTCCTCCAAATAGAAGTAATTCCTTTTCCGAGGAATCCTCGCCAATAGCTTCCTTACCACTGACCTGCGGCTCACCAGCCTAGAATTTCCTGTATTCTCTCTATACTTCCCTTATTAAAGAAGGGAACAATACTCTCCAGTCCTCCGGGACCTTGCCTGTGACTAAAGATGCAAAGATCTCGTCAAGGCTCCCGCAATCTCTTCTATTGCCTCTCATAATAACCTGGGATACATTCTGTCAGGTCCTGAGGATTTATTTATCTTCACACTCTTCAAGAGCCCCAATACTTCATCCTTCATAATCTCAAATAGCCCTTGCATATTAATATTCTCTACACTGATCTCACTGTCCTCCATGTCCTCCTTGGTAAAAACAGATGCAAAGTACTCGTTTAGTACCTTGCCTACATCACCCGACAACAAGCACAAATTACTTCCTTTATCTTCGAGCTGTCCTATCTTCTCCCTTGTTACCATCTTGTTTTTAATGTGGGTAGCTTTGGGATTTTCTTTAATCCAACTCACCCAAACCATTTTGATGCCTCTTTTAGCCTTCTAATTACCCATGAGTTATTTCCGCCCTTCTTTAAATTCTTCAAAGGCCCAGTCTGATTATATCCTCTTAAACCTTTCATGTGCTTCCTTTTTCTTTTCGACCAAATTTACAACTTTTGGTCGTCCAAAGTTCCCTTACTTTGACATTCTTATCCCTGCTCCTTACTCGACAATATTGGTTCCGAACTTTGATCAACTGGTCTTTAAATGACTCCAATGTCAGATGTGGATTTAACCAATAACAACTGCTCCCAGTGTACCCTCCAAGGCTCTTGCCTAATAACATAGAAATTTGCCTTTTTTCAATTTAGTACTTTCCCGCAAGGTCCAGACTTCTCCTTATTAATAACAATTTTAAACCTTATGTTGTGATCATGAACCCCAAAATGCTCTTCCACTGTCACAAATGCTGCCCTATCTAAGCCTTAGGCACTGAGCAAGTCCCAGTCAACCCTGTTGCTTTGGCATCTTTCTGTCATCTGTCCACATATCTGTTCCTCTATCTCCTACTTGCTATTGAGGGGCCTAAAGTACATTTCCATTAGAGTATTTACACTTTTCTTATTGCTAAGCTCTACCCGAAGCTCTATATCTCAATATGTCCTCTCTGAGTGCCAATTAGTGAGATTCTCCCTAATTAGTAGCAAAACTCCTCCACCTCTTGTGCCTCCCTCTTGATCATAACATAACATAACATAACAAATACTTTATTAATCCCCTTATTCAGGGGAAATTCAGATGTCCTTGCAGCACACTAATAAAAAATACAACATAGCATTAAAGAAATTTAACATTAAAACATAAAAACATCCCCCCACAATGGTTCTCACTGTGGGGGAAGGAACAAAGTCCAGTCCCCATCCCCGTGTCCACCCAAAGTAGTCGGGCCTATTGAGGCCTCCACAACCGCCGCTATGGAGGCCCGATGTTCCCGGCTGTTCATCTGAAACATTGAAACCCCGGAACATTGAGCTGCCAATCATGTTCCACTCGCAAACACTTCCTCAATGGCCACAACATAGCACTGATCCAGGCTCTATGTTCATCTGCTTTCCCCACAATCCTCCTTGTATTGATATAAACACAGTTCAGCCCATCAAGTCAAGTCACGTCAAGTCACATTTATTTATATAGCACATTTAAAAAACAACTCTCGTTGACCAAAGTGCTTTACATTTGTTATAAGAGTAGTATACACAAGCAGGCTACATACATATATACAAATAGCCCTCGCTCAGAGGACGTCAGGAAAGGTTTGGGAGAACAGATACGTTTTTAGACTAGACTTAAAGGAGTCGATGGAGGGGGCAGTTCTAATGGGGAGGGGGATGCTTTTCCAAAGTCTAGGAGCTGCGACCGCAAAGGCGCGGTCGCCCCTGAGCTTATGCCTAGACTGCGGGACATTCAGCAACCCCAAGTCGGCCGATCTGAGGGACCTGGAGGTGGTGTAGTGGGTGAGAAGACTTTTAATGTAGGTGGGTGCAAGCCCATTGAGGGCTTTGTAGACAAAGAGGAGGGTCTTGAAATGTATTCGGAACCGCACAGGGAGCCAGTGGAGAGAGGCCAGGATAGGTGTGATGTGGTCCCTTATTCGGGTGCCTTCAGGAGTCTTGCTGCGGCGATTTGGACCAGTTGCAGGCAGGACAGGGAAGATTGGCTGATGCCAGTGTAAAGGGAGTTGCAGTAATCTAGGCGGGAGGAGATAAATGTATGGATGATCTTTTCGAGGTCATCAAACTAGAGAAGTTGTTTTATTTTAGCTATCATCCGAAGCTGAAAGAAGCTAGTTTTTACCACGGCATTGACTTGTTTGTCAAACGTCAGTGCTGAGTCAAATATCACGCCAAGATTTGTCACGTTTGAGTAGTCAGGTAAGGCTTCCAAGGCTGCCTGCTATCATTTGATTGAGTCCGAGGGGCCGAGAAGAATGACCTCAGACTTACTTTTCGTTTAGTTGGAGGAAGTTCTGGGCCATTCAGCACTTTATGTCCTCGAGGCAGCGGGTAAGGATAAGCAGATTTGATTGTTTTTTGGGCTTCAGGGGGAGGTACAGTTGTGTATCGTCTGCGTAGCAATGGAAGGAAATGCCGTGCCTTTCAATGACTTGGCCTAAGGGAAGCATATACAGGGAGAAGAGAATGGGGCCAAGGATGGAACCTTGTGGAACCCCACAGCAGAGGCTAGCTGGGGAGGAGAAAGAGTTGCCTATGTTAGTAGAGAAACTCCTACCTTTGAGGTAGGAGATGAACCAGCTCAGGGCAGTGCCATCAATACCAACCCCGTACCGGAGACGGTCAATTAGGATGGTGTGGTCGACAGTATCAAATGCTGCACTGAGGTCAAGAAGGAGAAGGATTGCACAGTCGCCGGAGTCAACGGTGAGCAGTAAGTCATTATGTAACTTCAACAAAGCAGACTCTGTGCTGTGGTGAGCCCTGAAACCTGATTGGAAAGTTTCCAAGATAGTATTTTGGTGAATGTAAGGCATAAGTTGACTTAAAATTAACTTTTCAAGGGCTTTTGAGAGGAAAGGCAGTTTAGAAATGGGTCTGTAGTTGGTTGGCAAGGTTAGGTTTTTTCAGGAGTGGCTTGACCACCGCATGCTTGAAGCAGGTAGGTACAGTGCTAGTGGCCAGAGAACTGTTGAAGATGGCGAGGATACTGGGACCGGCTGTTATGATGACGTCCTTTAGGAGGGCAGAGGGGACAGTGTCGAGGGGGCAGGTCGTAGGTTTCATGGTGGTGATCAGTTTTACAAGGGAGGGTAGAGTAACAGGTTGGAAACAATCTAATTTTGAAGAACAGACCATCAGCATTACCATATTCCTTCACCCCTGCCTGACCTTCTTTAGAGACTTACGGGTCCTAACCTCTACCTTCCCATCACTCCTTCCAATTTCTGATCTACTACTCTGGTTCCCACCCCCCGACCTGACCTTACCCTTCATGATTTTATGAACCTCTAAGATTACCCTTCAGTCTCCACACTCCACGAAACCGGTCTGAAGAAGGGTTTCGGCCCGAAACGTTGCCTATTTCCTTCGTTCCATAGATGCTGCTGCACCTGTTGAGTTTCTCCAGCATTTTTGTGTACCCACAAAATCAAATCCCAGACTGCCCAATCACTCCCGATAACTTAGTCCCTCGAATCCGCTGAACATCCTCCTAAAACCTTTCTGCACTCTATCCAACTAAATGGCATCTTTCCTATAGCGTGGTGACATAAATCAAACGCAATACTCATGTCTTGTACAATGTCCTAACCTCTCTACTCAGTTCCCTAACTGATGAATAGCAAAGTGCTAAAAGTCTACAACACTACCCTACCTACCTGCAACGCCACTTTAAAGGAGCTATGTATTTGTACTTCAAGATCCATCTGCTCTAAAACACTTCCAAGGGCCCTACGGTTTACTGTGAAGGTCCTGCCCTTGTTCGTCTTCCCAAAATTCTACACCTTACACACATCCGAATTAAACACCATTGGCCATTCCTTGGCCCACTTGCCCAGCTGATCAAGATTAATCCTGCTGTAATTCTTGATAACCATCTTCACTGCGTAACCATGCCACCTACATTAGTGTAATCTGCATATTTATTAATCATGCCTTTTACATTCGCATGCACATCTGTCCCTCTGATCCACAGTACTCCGTAGGTCCCTATCGCTCTCTGTGAAAATCCCACCCAGATTAGTGTGGAAAATCTTTTAAAATTGGAGCTTGCTGGATGAAGAGTTTTATGATTTCGCATTTCATCACTCTGACTAGCTATAAAAGTAGTCCCCTGGGTTATTACACTAGCGAGATACCAAAATTGCAATGAATGGAATGAACAGAAAACTATATCTCAAATACCTTCTAAGATCATCTGGTTTTCCCCATCCTTGGATGAAAAGTTTTGTAAGAAGGAATCGCCTGTAGAGAACGTCCAATTTACTGACACCCATGAGAAGGTCCAATTATTTAAGACGCAACTAATTAAAGACAAAAGGTTACATGTTAAATCACATATTTAATGCACATGTTAAAAGAATAATAAAATTATTAAAATGAAAAGAGAAAAAAAAATCCTCAAAATTGTTTCGTCCACTGACTACAAATAATGGGAAAGCTAAAATTAAGTACTCTACAAACTATATACATCATGTAGAAGATAATGCTTAGCAAACATTCAATTTCTACATAAATTCTCAGATTCTTAAACCATAATGGAAAAATATTAGGGCACATCCCCAAAGCACAATAATTGGTTTGACCTAAGGAGTATGACCACCAGTTCTATTTCTTGTTTACTTGCTAATTCCATAATATTATGAAAATAAATGCAAGAGAATACAAGAAAATAAGAAATAGGAGCTGTTGTACATACAGTCCTTTCAATTAGATAATGGCCAATCCTGTACCTCATCTGCACTTTGAGATACAGCCCTTTGGTCCACCAAGTCCAATCTGACCATTGATCACTCATTGACACTAATTCTATATTATCCCACTTTCTCATCCACTCCCTACACACTTGGGACAATTTACAGAGGCCAATCAACCTACAAACCCATGTCCTTGGATATTGGATGCATCCGAAGGAAACCCACGTGGTCACAGGGAGAACATGCAAACTACACAGAGGAACACCCAAGGTCAGGGTTGAACCTGGGTCTCCGTCACTGTGAGGCAGCAGCTCCTTCAGCTGCGCCACTGTGCTGCCCTTCTCCACTAAATTCCATCGAGTCTAAAATTACATCAAATTCAGCAAAAACTGAGTGTGTATAGTTGATGTGGAGAATTTCATGCTATGATGAAATTTCTCATCCCAGTTCTAAAAAGTTGACTTCTTATTCTGTGATTATATCCTCTTTTCTAGCCCGAGGATTTACCATCTCATAATTTATCTAGTCAATCCCGACGCGACTGAGGAAGCTGTGTTGCCAGTGGTGGTGTTGGCAGCGAGAAAACGGCCGGGGTGGGCATCAACAGGTGCGGCCAAGTAAGCGGCCGTGGGTAGCGTCAGAAGGAGCAGCCGAGGAAACAGTGGGGGCCGGTGGTGGCGTCGCCAGTCCAGCCTAGTGTTGAGGTTTGGTAGGTCCATCCGCTACAATTGAAATCTGTTATAAAGATGTCCGCAAAAACGAAGATTTACTGCAGACAGTCTCCACAGACCACTGCTGTATTACTTTTTCCATTGGTGCCACATGTTTTAGTTTGTCTGTAATGGCCAAAATGACAGCGAGGGATAGAGTGAAAGACATATTTGACGGTAGTTTTGCAGTGATCAAGAGTGTTAACACCACGGGTGGGCTGTGTGTGTGTGTGTGTGTGTGTGTGTGTGTGTGTGTGTGTGTGTGTGTGTGTGTGAGTGTGTGTGTGAGTGTGCGCGCGCTAGTGACAGTATGTGTGTGTGAGTGGTCTCAGTGACTGAGCTGTCAGCCCGAGAATCCATTCAGCCCACAATGTCCATACTAGCCCTCTGGAAACCAGTCCCTTCGGCCCACAACGCCATGCTAGCGCTCCAGAAAGCCCCCCTCCCACTGACCCCAGAGCAATATTGGAATTGGTGGAGTGGTGGAATATTGCATTGGGGGACCAGCCCTCCCGTGTGAAGTTGGGACCCAACGGGTCCCACTTAGTCTAGTTTTATAAATAGGTATTCCAAGTCAGCGGTGCAGAATTGAGCTGAGAACGTCACAAAAAGTATTGACCAAAAAGCGGCCAACGTCGCCTTCCCCTTGCCTGAAGAACCTGCATAATCCATGCAGTAAATGGAGAAACACTCAGGGTGTACAGCAGGGTTACACAAGCCAGGGGTCATCCATTTTTCACTGAAACAAGAACAGTTTCTGATCTCCCTTTATAAAGCAGCTAAGTTCAAAGTTCTTCAAGCTTATTTTTGTGTGATTGAAATATGCTGGGGGGGGGGGGGGTCCATGTCGCTTCAAGCACACTTCAAGCCCCCCATTCCTGCCCCAGATTTGTATGCTTCATTGTTAGTATTCATCGCCATGCTGGTAGGGTCAGATCTAATAAAGATTGGTAGTTTCAAGAGTTCTATTGAAATAGCAATGATTGACAGGAAACTTACAGCAATGGAACTAATTTACTTTCTCAGCGTTGGAACAGATAGATAGTAAGAAGCAATAATAAAAGGCTGTTTTAATGGTTTTACGAGGAGCTTCACATAAAGTGTCATCATCTATACTATTACTAAAACTCTCATCTTGACCACTTCCGGTCTGCGTTGTTTTAAATTTGTGCAACAACGGTACCCTATATCGCTGGGATTTTTAAGCCATCTTACTCACCGTTCTCCTCTGCTCCAAGCGCACCAAGTTTTGTTCGGATCGGTGAAATATTAGAAAAGTTATTGGTCTGTTATTCACCAGGACGGCAACGCCCCTTCCGGCACCCGCTATCAATCACCGGCCGCGAGAATAAAGCTGAAGGAGCGTAGTGAACATCGCTGTGTTCTGCGAGCGGGGTCTGTGTCTGCGAGCGGGGGCTGGGGTCTGTGTTCTGCGAGCGGGTGCCCACACTACACCCCCCCACACCCCACCTCCCCCTACAGCCCCCCTCTCCCCTACAGCCCCCCCTCCCCCTACAGCCCCCCCTTCCCTTACAAACCCTCACCCTCGCTACCCCACTCCCCACCACACCCCTCCCCCACACTCCCCCCTACCACACACAAACCCTTCTCCCTAACCACACACGCCCCTCCCCCACAACCACACACCCCCTCCCCAACCCCCACAACCCTGCCTGCCCCCACCATCTCCCACATACTCCCATCACCCCCCTACCCCCACCACCCCCCTCCCTACCCACCATCCCCCCTACACCCACCATCCCCCGTATCCCATCATCCCCCCCACCCGCACCATCCCCCTACCTCCGCCCGCCATCCCCTCCTACCCCCCCGCCATCCCCCCTACCACCACCACCATCCCCCCTATCGCCGGCCACCACCCCCCCCCCCCTACCGCCCACCATCCGCCCACCCCCACCCAACCCCCCCTCCCCCCACCTACCCCCCCCCAACCCACCCACCCCCCGGACAGGCCCCACCCTCCCCCTCCCCTGGCTGCAGGACGCTCCCCACTTGAAGCCGCACCCGTCCCCCGGCTACAGAACGCTCCCGCCGTTGCGTTGGGTGAACAGGTGAGTGGTGGAATATTGCGTTGAGGGATCAGGCCTCCCATGTGACTGGGGTTCCACTTAGTCTAGTAATAGATAAAAATGAAGCCACGCTAGTCAATTCCAGTCAACTAGAATAATAGTAGAGACAATACAAAGGCAGACGTTGTAATCAGACCTGTCAACTACTCCAGATAGACTGAAGATTATAAACATTATCACAGTTTTGGGACAGCAAAAACTAACTGAACCAAACAAGGAGTTCAAAGTATTAATCTACTATTTGCCTGTTTATCTGCAAAACTACTATCTACTCCATCTAATCCCTTCATCCTCCTGCACTCCAAGGATTAAAACCCCAGCTTGCTCAACCTCTCCCTATAGCTCCAGTCCTTGAGTCCTGGCAACATCCTCCTACATCTTCTCTGTACCCTTTCCAGCTTAACAACATTGTTCCTATACAGGGTGATCAAAACTGAACACAATACTCCAAATGTGGCCTCACCAATGTCTTGTACAACTGTAACATAATCTCCAAACTTCTATAGGGTGGTTGCACGCAAGGTCATCAGGTCAAAAGGTTGGCACACAGAGTAGCTCAATCCTTCTGGAGTACAATGCAGCTTCCGGAATATACTAGTAACACACGCAACACATACGCTCTTACCTGTTAAAAAACGTCAAAATGGTCAATTTTTGCGCTGTAAAAAATTGTGGAAATAGGGGTAACCGTGAGTGGAAACCGCCAAAATCACTACTGCTCACTGACTTGCGAAAGAGCAGTATGCCGGCGGATTGAGGGCAAGTCCCAGCCCACGACTGCCCGGGGCTGGAGTCATCCTCCAGTCTGAACCCGAGCACCAAGGTGCAAGCAGCCGAAGGAGCACATCCCTCGGGACAGCCCCCACTCTCCCCCCGGGGTCAGCGCTGTCCGGCCATGGCCACCCTCCCACCCAGCGCCCACATACGGGGCCGGTTGGAGCGAGGCCGCGGCTCTGGGCGGCGGACACATGGGGTCGAAAACCTGGCAATGTCCCCATCAGCTGCAGCAGAGTTGGGGACAGTCTGGTTCCTCCGCCCACCCAGAGTCAGCATGGAGTCCGGGTGCTGGGACAGAAGAAGGGCCCGCTGTACTGGCAGCTATAGTGCTTACCCCATGCTCACCAGAAGGCGTTGCGTGGCAACAGTACGGGTCACGGGTCATGACCTCGACTGCCATGCAACCTCCCTATACACAGTACTCTGTGCCGAAAACCTTCTTGACCACTTAATCTACATGTGGTGCCACTTTCAAGGAACTATGTACCTGCACTCCTAGATCCCTCTGCTCTCCAACACTCCCCAGAGCCCTGCCATTCACAGTGAAGGTCTTACCCTGGTTTGACTTCCCAAAATGCAACACCTCGCACTTATCTGTATTAAACTGTATTAACCAATCCTACTGCGTAGCCGGTCACAGTGCGAACTCCATCATCAAGTTCGCTGACGACACCACTGTAGTGGGACGTATCACTGATGGGGATGAGTCGGAGTACAGAAGAGAGATCGAGCGACTGTCCATATGGTGCCTGCACAATAACCTGGCCCACAACACCAGCAAAACCAAGGAACTGATTGTGGACTTTGGAAGGAGTAGGATGGGGACCCACAGTCCTGTTTATATCAACGGGTCGATAGTTTGAAAGGGTCAAGAGCTTCAAATTAATGTGTGTATTTAAGTATATAACTGTAGTCAATGCCTACTATGTTCTGTTGTGCTATGCAAAGAAAGAATTTCATTGTCCTGTCAGGGACACATGACAATAAACTCTTTTGACTTTTGACTCTTTGACTCAGCCCATCTACTCAACTGATCAAGATCATGCTTCAATTTTGATAACATTCTTCACTATCCATGATGCCAACCACTTTTGTGTAATCTGCAAAGTTACTAATTATGCTTGGTACATTGTCATCGAAGTAGAAATCACTGGTCACAGGCCTCCATACTTTGTCCACTTTACAAAGTGTGGGCATATTATTACAACTGAGACCAAATTAGCTTTTTACATAGAAACATAGAAAATAGGTGCAGGAGTAGGTCAGCTCTGCCGTTCAATATGATCATGGTTGATCATCCAAAATCAGTACTCCGTTCCTGCATTTTCCCCATCATATCCCTTGATTCCGTTAGCCCCAGGAGCTAAATCTAACTCTCTCTTGAATATAACCGGTGAATAGGCCTCCACTGCCTTCTGTGGCAGAGAATTCCCCCAATTTATTAATGTTCCTCTTTTGCTTTAAAAAAAATTGCCATGATCTTCTGCACCTGAGAGGGCAAAGTGGCCCCTGGTTTAAAAAAAAACACATCTGATCACATGATATGAAGGTTAGGCATCCAACAGTTCAGTATCTTTTGGAAAACAAAACTTAATGTCACATTAAAATGATGTCATGTTATTTAAGGCATAAGATTACAAAAACATTTTGAAATACAATTAACATTTCAAATGGCTAAATGATTCAATTGTTCAATTAGTTTAGTAATTTGTGAAAATTCATTCTCAGAAACCATTTACCAGTTTGTTAAGCTAGTTTCATCAATACTTTATGCAAACGGGAAATTTTTGTTTTAATTCTAAATCTGTGTTGCTATGAACACTTTTACCTGTAAGAATGCCCTCAGCGTCCATGAACGTAGCCAGTACATGCAATCAAATTAATCTGTACCTTAAAGTGACAATAACGCGAACTTGAACTTGAAGATTAAGAATAAGTAGTAGGCCATTTAGGACTGAGATGAGGAAAAACTTCTTCACGCAGAGTTGCAAATCCGTGGAATTCTCTACCACAGTAGGCAGTGGAGGCCAATTCACTGGATGTTTTCAAGAGTTAGATTTAGCTCTTAGGAATCAAGGGATATGGGGAAAAAGCCGGAATGGGCTGCTGATTTTAGATGATCAGCCATGATCATATTGAATGACGGTGCTGGCTCGAAGGGCCAAATGGCCTACTCCTGCACCCATTTTTCTATGATATTCGATCTCTTTTAAATCACTTTAATATTCACTGAAAACACTGATTTACCAAAGCACATTAAGATATAGTGCCGGGTCCTGCTGTGCTTCTCGACAAGGCGCGAATGTTCTCCACCGTCAACAGATCATCACCTTCACCCAAATCTGCACCGAAGCAAATCAGGCCACCCCAAGTAACATCTGTGATTCGAGAAGACAGAAGTGAACCTGCTCACCCCACGTGATATTGTCCCGGAGTGAAGTGCGGCCGAGAGCAGCGCCGATAACAAGGGCTCACTTTGTCTTCGTGCATCTCATCCCGCGAAGCCGCGTCCTCAGTCCGCCGCCATCTTCCCACTGTCACGTGGCGCCATCGTTCGCCCAATCAGCGCTCGGGAGGGCAGCGGACCGGGGTGGGCAGAGAGGGGGGGGGGGGTGGGCAGAGGGGGGGGGGGGCACACAAGGGGGGGGGGGGGGGCACACAAGGCGGGGGGGGGGGCAGCGGGGGGGGGTGGCACACAGGCGGGGGGGTCGGGGGGGGGGGGGGGGGGGGGGGGGGGCACACAAGGGCGGGGGGGGGGCACACAAGGCGCGGGGGGGGGGGGGGGGCACACAAGGCGGGGGGTGGGGGGGGCACACAAGGCGGGGGGGGGGGGGGGGGGGTGGGGGGGGGCCACAAGGCGGGGGGGGGGGGCACACAAGGCGGGGGGGGGGGGGGGGGGCACACAAGGCGGGGGGGGGTGGCACACAAGGCGGGGGGGGGGGGGGGGGGGGGGGGGGGGGGGCACACAAGGCGGGGGGGGGGGCGGGGGGGGGGCACACAAGGCGGGGGGGGGGGCACACACACAAGGCGGGGGGGGGGGCGGGGGGGGGGGCACACAAGGCGCACACAAGGGCGGGGGGGGGGGGGCACACACAAGGCGGGGGGGGGGCCCAGGCGTGGGGGGGGGGGGGCACACAGGGGGGGGGGGGCACACAAGGCGGGGGGGGGGGCACACAAGGCGGGGGGGGGGAGGACACCAAGCGGGCGGGGGGGGGTGCACACAAGGCGGGGGAGGGAGGCGGCGGTGGGGGGGGGGGGGGGGGCCGGCAACACCACAGGCGGGGGGGGGGGGGGGGGGGGCACCACAAGGGGGGGGGGGGCCACACAAGCGGGGGGGGGGGGGCACACAAGGCGGGGGGGGGGGGGGGGGGCACACAAGGCGGGGGGGGGTCACACAAGGCGGGGGGGGTGGGGCGGGGGGGGGGGGCCACACACAAGGCGGGGGGGGGGGGGGGGGCACCACACAGGCGGGGGGGGGTGGGCACACAAGGCGGGGGGGGGGCACACAAGGCGGGGGGGGGGGGGGGGGGGGGGGGGGGGGGGCTCGGGGGGGGGCACACAAGGCGCACACAAGGGGGGGTGGGGGGCACACAAGGAAGGGGGGGGGGGGCACACATGGCGGGGGGACACAAGGGGGGGGGTTGGGGGGGGGCACAAACAAGGCGGGTGTGGGGGTGGGCACACCAAGGCGGGGGGGGGGGCACACAACACAAGGGGGGGGGGCACACAGGCGGGGGGGTGGGGGGGGGACAACACAGGCGGGGGGGGGGGGGGCACACAAGGGGTAGGCTGGCGGGGGGGGGGGGGGCACACAAGGCGGGGGAGCTCGGGGGCAGAGGGGTGTGCAGGCAGCAGCAGCAGCAAGGGAGCCGATGGAGATAGGGGGGCGACGTTTCTGGGCCGAGACCTTCTTAGGGGGGGGGGGTCTAGTGAGAGGGGGGGCCAGTTCTAGTATCTTTGGCAGAAGGGAGGAGAGGGGAGGGGGGTGGCAGAGCCAGGGTCAGAGCCAGAGGGACAGGGGGGGTGCAGAGGGGACAGGGGGTGGGTGCCCCCAGAGAGGGGGGGTGCCCCGAGAGCCAGAGGGGAGAGGGGGGGGGTGGCCCAGAGCCAAGGGATAGGGGGGGTGAGCAGAGCCAGAGGGAGAGGGGGGGGGTTCAGAGCCAGATGGAGGGGCCAGAGTAAGAGGGAGAGGGGGGTGGCAGAGCCTGGTGGGAAGAGGGGGGGGGTGGAGCAGTGAGGGAGGGGGGGGGTGCAGAGCCAGGGGAGGGAGGGGGGTGCAGAGCCATGGAGATGAGGGGGGGTGCAGAGCCAGAGTGAGAGGTGGGGTGCAGAGCCAGAGGGAAGGGGGGGGTGCAGAGCCAGAGGGGAGGGGGGGGGTGCAGAGCCAGAGGGAGGGGGGGTGCAGAGAGCCAGAGGGAGAGGGGGGTGCCAGAGCCAGAGGGAAGAGGGGGGATGGAGAGCAGAGAGAGGGGGGGTTGGAGAGCAGAGCCAGGGTGGAGGAACCAGAGCCAAAACAGGGGGTGGAGAGAGGCGAGGGGGGGGTGGAGAGCCAGAGGGAGAGGGGGGTGGTGAGCCAGAGGAGAGAGGGTGGGGTGGAGAGCCAGGGGGAGAGGAGGGTGGAGAGCCCAGAGAGGAGAGGAGAGCCAGCGGGAGAGGAGAGTGGACAACCAGAGGGAGAGGGGGTGGAGAGCCAGAGGAGGGTGGATAGCCAGAGGAGGGGAGAGCAGTGGGGATGGAGAGCCAGAAAGGGTGGGAGGAGGTAAACCAGAACCAAACTGACACAGGAAAGGAGCTTTCTGCTGCCCAAAATATAATGTGTAGGAAGGAACTGCATATCCTGGTGCACACCGAAGATAGACACAAAATGCTGGAGTAACGCAGCTGGACAGGCATCATCCCTGGAGTGAAGGAATGGGTGACGTTTCGGATCGAGACCCTTCTTCAGATGGTTTATGCTGCCTAAGTCTATAGACAATAGGTGCAGGAGTAGGCCATACGGCCCTTCAAGCCAGCACCGCCATTCAATGTGATCATGGCTGATCATCCACTATCATGAGGAGTGGTGAGTTGAGTCTCTGCCTTTTCCGGAGTTGAATTTGGCATAAGGGGATCTTGGAGAGAAGGCAGGTTACTGGAGTTGGATGATCCCATGATCATATTGAATGGCGGTGCAGGCTCGACTGAAATGGCCTCTCCTGCTGATGTTTCTATCAGTACCCTGCCTGCCTCTTTTTCCCCCATCTACTCCGCTATCTTCATGAGCCCTATCTAGCTCCTTCTTGAAGGTTTCCAGATAACGGGCCTCCACCGCCCTCTGAGGCAGAGAATTCCACAGACTCACAAGTCTCTGTGTGAAAAAGCGTTTCCTCATATCCTTTCTAAATGGCTTACCCCTTATTCTTAAACTGTAGACCCGGGTTCTGGACTCCCCCAACATCAGGAACATGTTTCCTGCCTCTAGCGTGTCCAAACCCTTAATAATCATATGTTTCAATAAGATACCCTCTCATCCTTCCAAATTCAAGAGTATACAAGCCCAGCTGTTCCATTCTCTCAGCATATGACAGTCCCTCCATCCCGGGAATTAACCTTGTGAACCTACGCTGCACTCCCTCAATAGCAAGAATGTCCTTCCTCAAATTTGGATACCACAACTGCACACAATACTCCAGATGTGGTCTCACAAGGGCCCTGTACAACTGCAGAAGGACCTCTATGCGCCTATACTCAACTCCTCTTGTTATGAAGGCCAACATGCCATTCGCTTTCTTCACTGCCTGCTGTATCTGCATGCTTACTTTCATTGACTGATGAACAAGGACCCCCAGATCCTGTTGTACTTCCCCTTTTCCCAACTTGACACCATTTAGATAATAATCTTCCTTCCTGTTTTTGATACCAAAGTGGATAACCTCACATTCATCCACATTAAACTGCACCTGCTATGCATCTGTCCACTCACCCAACCTGTCCAAGTCACCCTACATTCTCTTAGCATCCTCCTCACAGTCACACTGCCACCCAGCTTTGTGTCACCTGCAAATTTGCTAATGTTACTTGTAAAATTAACAAATTTGTCTATCTTGATCAGTCCAAACAATGGCACCATCCAAGTATTCAAATGTATTTTGCCCTTGGGCAACCTTTTGTTCGAAAGTACGACACCTGCTTATGCATATGATATTGATCATTCCAGAAAGGTCTCCCGTATTGATCCTGAAATGAGAATAATTTACCAAATTTTTGGAGGATTTGGCCCAAATTCAAACAATACATTCAACCTGAACCTTTCAGACTCTCGGTTCCTGCTTGCATATATGGCATCAACAATGGGAATAGATTGAGGGCATGATTTTGCTGAGGGTAGAACGGAATTATCCCTAAATTACTGGGATTCCTGCGGGGAGGATCACTATACTCTGGCCATTCAGCTCAGGTTTTCGCTAGGATTCAGTTTTACTAGACTGATGGGACCAAAGGCTGATAAATCCCCAGGGCCTGATGGTCTGCATCCCGGGGTACTTAAGGAGATGGCTCTAGAAATCGTGGATGCATTGGTGATAATTTTCCAATGTTCAATGTTATTATCTAAATGGTGGCCGATTAGGAAAAGGGGAGATGCAGCGCGACCTGGGTGTCATGGTACACCAATCATTGAAAGTAGGCATGCAGGTGCAGCAGGCAGTGAAGAAAGCGAATGGTATGTTAGCTTTCATAGCAAAAGGATTTGAGTATAGGAGCAGGGAGGTTCTACTTCAGTTGTATAGGGTCTTGGTGAGACCACACCTGGAGTATTGTGTACAGTCTGGTCTCCAAATCTGAGGAAGGACATTATTGCCATAGAGGGAGTGCAGAGAAGGTGCACCAGACTGTATAGACTTGGTTTATACACTCTAGAATTTAGGATATTGAGAGGGGATCTTATAGAAACTTACAAAATTCTTAAGGGGTTGGACAGGCTAGATGCAGGAAGATTGTTCCCGATGTTGGGGAGGTCCAGGACAAGGGGTCACAGCTTAAGGATAAGGGGGAAATCCTTTAGGACCGAGATGAGAAGGACTTTTTTCACACACAGAGTGGTGGGTCTCTGGAACTCTGCCACAGAGGGTAGTGGAGGCCAGTTCATTGGCTATATTTAAGAGGGAGTTAGATGTGGCCCTTGTGGCTAGGGGGATCAGAGGGTATGGAGAGAAGGCAGGTACGGGATACTGAGTTGGATGATCAGCCATGATCATATTGAATGGCAGTGCAGGCTCGAAGGGCCGAATGGCCTACTCCTGCACCTAATTTCTATGTTTTTATGTTTCAATAGACTCAGGATCAGTTCCTGTGGATTGAAGGGTAGCTAATGTTATCTCACTTTTTTAAGAAAGGCGGGAGAGAGAAAACGGAATTATAGACCAGTTAGCCTGACATCGGTGGTGGGGAAGACGCTGGAGTCAATTATAAAAGATGAAATAGCCGCACATTTGGATAGCAGTAACAGGATCGGTCTGAGTCAGAATGGATCTACGAAGAGTCAGTGGATGTAGTGTACCTGGACTTTCAAAAAGCATTTGATAAGGTGCCACATAGGAGATTAGTAGGCAAAATTAAGGCACATGGTATTGGGGGTAGAGTGCTGACATGGATAGAAAATTGGATGGCAGACAGGAAACAAAGAGTAGGGATTAACGGGTCCCTTTCAGAATGGCAGGCAGTGACTAGTGGGGTACCGCAAGGCTCAGTGCTGGGACCGCAGCTATTTACAATATACATCAATGATTTGGATGAAGGGATGAAGTAACATTAGCAAATTTGCAGATGACCCAAAGCTGGATGGCAGTGTGAACTGTGAGGAAACATGTTCCCGATGTTGGGGGAGTCCAGAACCAGGGGCCACAGTTTAAGAATAAGGGGTAAGCCATTGAGAACGGAGACGAGGAAACACATTTTCTCACAGAGAGTTGTGAGTCTGTGGAATTCTCTGCCTCGGAGGGCGGTGGAGGCTGGTTCTCTGGATACTATAACGAGAGGGGCTAGGTTGGGCTCCCAAAGATAGCGGAGTCAGGGGATATGGGGAGAAGGCAGGAATGGGGTACTGATTGGGGATGATCAGCCATGATCACTTTGAATGGCGGTGCTGGCTCGAAGGGCCGAATGGCCTACTCCTGCACCTATTGTCTATTGTCTATGTCTAAACAATACTCTCCAGTGACTTACCAATTACAGATGTTAAGCTCACCGGCCTATAGTTCCCAGCATTTTCCCTGCAGCCCTTCTTGAAAAGAGGTACAACATTTGCCACCCTCCAGTCTTCTGACATTTCTCCTGTATTTAAGGATGACTTGTAAATTTCAACCAGGGCTCCCACAATTTTCTCTCTAGTTTCCCACAATGTCCTCGGATATATCAGATCAGGCCCTGGAGATTTGTCTACCTTTAAACACGACAGTACCTTCAGTACTTCTTCGACAGTGAACCCTGACTGCTCTCAAGGCACTTCCAGAGACTGCTCCAATTTCCTCCGTCCTGCTGTCTTTCTTCTCAGTAAAAACAGAGGAGAAATACTAATTTAGGACCTTGCCCATCTCCTGTGGCTCCACAAAAAGGTGACCACTTTGATTCCTGAGTGGTTCCACTCTCTAGTTACCATTTTCCCCCTTATGTATTTAAAAAATCTTTTGGGATTGTCCTTAATGCTACCCACCAGAGCTATCTCCTGGCCCCTTTCTGCCATTCTGATTTCCTTTTTTAGTATACTCCTTAGTTCCCGAAACTCCTCCAGGGCTGCACTTGATCCCAACGGCCTATACCTGTCCCATGCATCCTTCTTGTTTTTGACTAAAGTCTCAATTTCCCTCATCAGCTTTAGAGATATAATAGCTAGGGCTTTATTTCTGAGGATTTCCTTAAATATTTTTAAAAACGGTATCTCAATCATCTTACACTTTAAACATGCAAAATTATTCCAAGGAAGTTTATACTCATGAGGATAAGTTTTAGGATAAGTGGCCAGATTCTTAGTTAAAGAAACCACTTAATTCCACAAAGGAAGCTTCTTGCGGAGGTAGAGAGATTCAGAAAGTGAATTTCAGGCTTTAGGTCTGGTCAGCTGGGAGTACAGTTACCAACAGTGAGGTGAAGCAAGTCTAGAATGTTCAAGCAGCCACAAATTGAGGGGTATAGAGTTATCAGGGGGTTGCTAGCCTATTGTAGGTCACGGAGACAATGAGAGGAGAGGGTATGTTAGTATTTAAACCGATAATTGAGAATTTGAGATGTCCATGGACTGGATGCCACGTAAATCAGTATATAAAATTATGATGAATGATTAATCCTTATTCCCAAATAGAATATAACCAGAAGAGTTTTGTATGAGCTTTATTTTATGGAGGGTGGAAGCCAGACCAATAACAGCACGGATGAATGATTCAGTAGGAGATGGACTAAGTTGGGGCATGTTATTGGTGATATGATGGTGGAGAGGACCAATTTGGTACACATGAAATGTATATGTTCATTAAGGGGCATCTCCATTGTTCCTGTCATTTTAATAGACCTCAATGGTTCTTTATTGTCACGTATGCACAGCATGGTGAAATTATTTTGCACACGCCACAAATGCATAGTCGCCATATTTTGACACTGTTTACAAGGAAAAAGAAAAGGGTCTGCAGATGTCTTTCTGGGTACAAGGGCTATCTGAATCCTAGACTTAGAGCTGGAGGAAGTATATGTTAATTGAGGCAGTGCCAGGAGGAACATGATGGAGAATACCATTTGGAATATCATAAGTGATAGGGGTAGAATTAGGCCATTCGGCCCATCAAGTCTAATCCGCCATTCAATCATGGCTGATTTATCTTTTTCCTCCTAACTCCATTCTCCTGCTTTCTCCCCATAACCTCTGACACCCGTACTAATCAAGAATATGTATTATAGATTTCAATGACTGATGGGTCAGGGGATGCTCTGCAGTCCGTGCTGGGTAGTGTCTCCAGCTTCATTGCTCAGTGGTATATCCTCCATAATCTGATTATGATACGAGCACAGCCTTTCCTCATTGTACAGCAGTGGCTGGGAAAAAAAAGGGGAATGAGATGACAGGTGACAACGAGGTCCTCCCTGGATGCATTGGCAGGATTGACAGGCCTTCCAGCTAAGCTTCTGTGCCATGGAATACGATTGAGATGGTCAGTACAACCATCAGAATTGGGATAAGTAAAAGTTATGTTCATGGCAAGTGTCTCAATGTCTTCTCTGATGTATCAATTTACTTGAGGTTAGATAGTAATAAAAACATTTTATTTATACAAGAATGTGCATTGTGTGAGGCAGCATTTTTTACAATCGTTTTTCCTACGGAGACTAACAAGAAGTTGTCTTCAAAAAACATTTTCCTTAAAACAATACTAGTCACAACATACTTCAATTGGCCTAAAGTATTTTTGTTCCATTCTATATTAAGAGAATATCATTGAGATTTGTAAGCAAATATCGATCTATATGTATCAAAGGTTGCTTTTGTATTATATAAATTCTCGTTAAACTCTAAAAGTCAGTATTGTTTTTCCACACCTGCAAACATATTTTATTTTCTCTTATCCACCCAATTGCTCGAGTCTGAGCGGAACAGTTGGTCGGACCTGCAGTTACTTTCCCTGCAGCCGCGTGGTTGCACACGTCGGCAGCTCTCCGGTCGGATTCGGTGGCATCTCCCTCTGGCCGTCACTTCCGACAACCAGTTAGTGCAGAACATTTAATCCAAAGATTTGATTTAATCTGATTTAAACCAGGAGATAATTCTGAACATGGAGACGGTCCAGGCGGAGGCGGATGAAAGAAGCCCGCTGTTAAATGCGGAACCTGCAAGGTGAGTGACCAAAGGCGGCAGATAAACTGCGGAAAGAACTTGCAGCCACTCAACAACTCTGCACGTTTTAGCCTTTTAATTTAACCATTAACACGCACATAAAGCACAGAAGGACGTTATGTAAATGTAAACAATTATTATACCTAATAGATTCATTTGGTCCTGAACGAAAAGGATGAAACGATTTGCTGGTTTGACCCCATCGCAAATGTGTATACTATCTATGATTACCATCTTACCCCCTCTATAACCACACGTTTATCTACAATTCCACTGCTCATATCCTGATTTATTTCATCCACCTAACCCATTGTGCAGGACATAGTACAGAACAGGATCTTTGACCCACAACGTCTGACTGTGCTGAACATGATGTCAAGACCAACTCCTCTCTGCTTGCACATGAATCCAAATGCCTTA
Source organism: Okamejei kenojei (assembly GCA_035221665.1). Taxonomy (NCBI): domain Eukaryota; kingdom Metazoa; phylum Chordata; class Chondrichthyes; order Rajiformes; family Rajidae; genus Okamejei; species Okamejei kenojei. Next base: position 34,085,047 of record CM069131.1, on the reverse strand, counting down.
ATTCCCTGCATATTCCCAGGTTTAGGGGGGACTGAGCAGAGGTGTTCAGCGAAATGATCGCCAAGCCTGCACTTGGTCTCATCGATATACAGGAGTCCACACACAGAACAGTGGATACAGTAGATGAGGTTGGAGGAGGTGCGTGAACCTCTGCCTCACCTGAAAAGACTCCGGGTCCTTGGATGGAGTCGAGGGGGAAAGTATAGGGACAGGTGTTGCATCTCCTGCGGTTGCAGGGGGAAGTACTTCGGGAGGGGTTGGTTTGGGTGGGAAGGGACGAGTTAACCAGGGAGTTGCAGAGGGTCTCTGCGGAAAGGGGTGGAGATGGGAAGATGTGGCTAGTGGGGGGATTCTGTCGGAGTTGGCATAAAGCTACTCATCAGGGACATTGAGTACTTATAAATTATTCTGTAACTTTCTCACTCTGCTGCTCATAACAATTACGACACAATTATTTCTTATATTTTAATTATGTGAAATTTTTGCCTTGGTTTTCAAATTGTGATGATTGCAGTAAACCATTAATTTTAACAGATTACAACTGCAAAATCTAAATCACTAAGATTTATTCACGGACAGTTCTCAGCTGTATTCTGTGATCTGACATTTCGAAACAACTCATTATTCAAAATAAAGACCATGGATAATGTTAAACATAATTTGAAAATAACCTGTTAAATTCAAGGAAACGTGCTTGATTATTAACTGCCCTGTCATCTGAAGTGCTCAAATATGGTATTCAGTATAATTGAATTCATGAAGAGAACAACAAACTACAATAGTTTAAGAATGCCCTTTGTATCACTGACAAACATGAGCCAATATTGTGCACACATTCACAGAATAGTCAATTTCTCTAATTAATTGTTATTCCGATGTTTTGTGTCAATTCTTGTTAAAATATCAGCCTATCTTTAACAGCCAAGAGTAAAACCAAGCATGTTTAATTGTATCTGTAGCAATCTCTCACAGAACGACAGAGTAATTATGAGGAATCCAATGATTTACTTCCATTTATTTTTCTTTTGAAAAATATTTCTAAATGGCTATCCATTGGAATCCAGAGGAATAATGAACAGTTTACTTGCGGCAGCATAACAGTCCTATAAACACAATATTCATAGATGACATATAATAAACAAAAATGCAATAAATTAAAGGTGGCTCTGCTTTTGTCAGAAAACAAATTTAGAGAAACCGAAAATCCTAGAAATACTTGGTACATTTGACAACATTAAGCAGACAGCATAAAAGGTTAACTAAACCCTTGTGATTAGTGACTTTTCATCAGCACTAGAAAGTTGACAATGTAATACATTTTAAGCAGATGCAGCAACAGGAATTGGGAGGCAGAGGACATGTTTGGAATAGGATGGCTTACAGAAGATTAAATTACAAAAGGGAGAATGATAGACACAAAATGTTGGAGTAACTCAGCGGGACAGGCAGTTACTGTCTGGAGATAAGGAATGGGTGACGTGTCGGGTCGAGACCCTTCAGACTAATCTGGGAAAGGGAAAAGAGATATAGAACAAATGAATGAAAGATATGCAAAATAGTACTGATGATAAAGGAAACAGCCCATTGTTAGCTGTTTGTTAGGTGAGAACGAAAACCTGGTGCGACTTGGATGTAGGAGGAATGGAGAGAGAGAGAATTCAGGGGTTACTTGAAGTTAGAGAAATCAATATTCATACCATTGGGTTGTAAGCTGCCCATGCAAAATATGAGATGATTTGCCTCCAATTTGCATTTAGCCAATTTTTTAGGCAGAACGTTGTATTGTTTAGCACACTGCTAAACAATGCCTATGTACCCATCCCCCGTCCTTCACTCTTTTACTATATTCTTCTCTCCTCGTCAACTGCCTGCATCAACTTTTTTCCCCATTCTTATTCTTTTCTCCCCCTGCCTACTTCTGTTTTCTTTCTTCCAGTGCTTAATTCTTATTCCTTAGCTTGCTCACCAAATTCCCATCTTTTCCCTGTCCAACTGCCTTTCTAGATTCATTATGCCTTCTACAATGTGGAATATGCGGAATTCTGGAAGATGATATACAAATACAGCTCTTGGATAAAATAACATTTTATAGCTCAGAATAATTTTACAACAATATTGTTTGTTCAGTATTTTGTGTGATATAGTTCCTTAATTCAATACAAAATCTGAACAGTTTTCAAGGCACGAGGAGACAAATTAAAAAAAAAATGCCCTCTAATAGAAAACATAGAAACATAGAAAATCTGACTTCCAGACCCTAATTCAAGATCATGGAATCCAACTCCATCACCTGCTTCTTCTCTCCAAACAGCCACAAGGGCCAATCAACTCACTCTTAAATATAATCTTTCTGGGCTTTAAAAGAGAAAATCATCAAAGAACCATGAGTTGCCTGAGATTAAAACCTAAATTGTTGGAGTTTGCTTCTCTTTATGGGTTCCATTTTGAAACACACTACACGCAAGATGCTACATGCATGGTCATAAAATGCATTTCAATCTTTAAGGTTTCTGATAATTGTCACATTTCCATTTTAATATTCTGCTTTTGATAATAATGTGAACCAAGTGTGACAAGGGCATGGTAATGCTTTGTAACATGTTCCATGCAGTTTAAAAGATAGGCTACCCATGAACACAATGGAGTAGCCTATCTTGTTTGTTTTACTCATTTTGTGGTGGCTGCATTTTCCTTCACTTTGCTAGTGAATGAAAACAATAGCTTTTTAAATGAATGCATCTTAACTAAGCCAGTTAAATACTTTCCTAGCTTATAGAACACCAGTATAAAGTAAAACAGCTTAGTTGGCCTGAATTTTATTCTCCAGGCTGCACATCCAGCAAGTTCATATGTGCTTTCCATTGAAAATGGCAGCTTGAAAGCCAAGCTGTGGTAATTATCTTCCCTTTCTTTCTTATCAACAATCGTTAACAGTTCATTTCAAATGTTTAGTAATGTGACTGTAAATTAATCTTCAGTTTCCGGTGGTGACTTATGTCATTTTTAACACCACCCAGATATACACAATGAGTAGTCTTCTGCTTATAGAGAAAAAAAGCTAATTCTTTAGCAGTTGATCCTCGATAGAAACAAGGAAATTCTGATGCTGGTTTACAAAAGAAGACAAGAGTATTGGAGTCAGACCGTAACTCAGGAGAACATGGATTGTCGATGTTTCGGGTCGGGGCCCTTCTTCAGATTGATTGTGGGGGAGGGGGGAGTAAACTGGAAAAGAGGAGGGGCACCACCAATAGGCCGATACAGGTGAGGAGGGTTATTTGTTAGGCAAATGGTTGGACAAGGGCCAGAGATGAAAAGAAAGGAGGTGTGAGACAAAAAGAGTGTAGGAACTGAAGCAGGAAGAGGGAATGCAGGTGGAAGGGGGGAGGGGAGAAATAGGTGTGAGTTCAAGTGGGGCACAGAGGACAGGGAGGGGGGAGGGTTATATGGGGGAAGTAGAGAGAGGGGGAGGGTTACATACATATGTTCATCCCGTTGGTTTGTTGGTTTTTAGGTTTTGAGATCTAAAATGGCGCCTGCCTGCGGCGACTTTTGCGGAGCTCCAGATCCTAGAAGGCTTAAATACAACTTCAATCAACTTCACCTGGATCAGGAAAACGGCAGAAAATGATGCCGTTTCAGACAAGCTGCTTGAGCACATCAAGGCTCTCGCAATATCGCGATCTCCCACAGTCGCGGGAGCCGCGGACTTTAAATTTTCTCCATCCACCACATGGACCGTACACTGCCATCTTGGAAAGGGAGAGGAGGGGGCGTCTGCCTCATGGTCAACTGCGTGCTCAGACGTGGCAGTCCTGTCCAACTCCTGCTCTCCTCACCTCGAACATCTGGCGGTAAAGTGGAATTTACCTCCATCATCCTGGTCGCGGTCTACATCCCACCCCAGGCAGACGTCCGACTGGCACTGGAGGAGCTGCACGCCGCGGTCAACAAACACCAGACGTCTTACCCCGAGGCATTTACCACCATTGCTGTGGCTTCAAAAAAGATAACTAAAGAAATCGCTCCCCAACTTCCACCAACATGTCTCCTACTGCACCAGAGGACCAAACACCCTCGACCACTGCTACACCACCATCAAGAATGCTTACCGCTCTATCCCTCGGCTTCACTTCGGTAAATCCGACCATACCGCGGTGCTTTTTCTCCCTGCCTACAGGCAGCAATTAAAGAGCGCACCCCCAGAGGTGGGGACAGTACAGAGCTGGTCGGGGGGGGGGGGGGGGGGGGGCGGGCGCAGAGGAACAACTCCAAGACTGTTTGGAGTCTGTAGACTGGGCAATGTTCAAGGACTCGCAACGGACTTGAACGACTACGCCACAGTCGTTACAGACTTCATTAAGAAATGTGTGGAGGACTGCATCTCCATAAAAACCTTCCAAGTGTTTCCCAAACAGAAACTTTGGATCAACTTTGAGATCCACACTCTTCTGAAGTCCAGACACCGGGCATTCATGTCTGATGATACAGTGGTCTATAAGAAGTCCAGATACGACCTTGGTAAGGCCATCAAAAAGGCCAAAAGAGACTTCTGCTCCAAACTGGAGGATGAGACAGATGCCGGAGCTCGGGGCCTGAATGCAAACAAGCGAAATCAAGAGAGGCAGCTGAATGTCGGCGAAAACTCACTCCCTGACGAGTGGTTTTACGCAAGCTTTGATAGGGAGAACGCTGGCCTTCCCGGCCCCCCATTTGCTCTGTGATGGTATTTCAGTCTCAGTCACAGAGGCCGACATCAGGAAATCCTTCAGAGGGGTGAACTCTCAAAAAGCGCCTGGACCTGATGGTATACCTGGTCGTGTTCTAAAAACCTGTGCGGACCAACTGGCTGGAAGTTTTTTACGGGACATTTTCAACCTCTCACTTCTGAGGTCTGAGGTTCCCACCTGCTTCAAAAGGGTATCAATTTATACCAGTGCCCAAGAAGAGCAAGGTGACGTAAATGACTATCGACCTGTGGCACTAACGCCTGTGGTGATGAAGTGCTTCGCGAGGTCGATCATGGTGCAAATCAACTCCTACCTTGACAAAAACCTGGACCCACTGCAGTTCGCTTACTGCCACAACAGATCAACGGTGGATGTGATCTCGCTGGCCCTCCACTCCGCTCTGGACCACTTGGACAACAAAAACTCATATGCCAGGCTCTTATTCATCGATTACAGCTCGGCATTTAATACTATCATCCCCTCCAAGCTGGCTACCAAACTCGCAGAACTGGTTCTCTGTGCATCCCTCTGCAATTGGATCCTCGACTTCCTCATTCACAGACCACAGTCTGTTCGTATTGGTGGAAATGTGTCAGACTCGATAACAATCAGCACGGGAGCACCTCAAGGCTGCGTGCTCAGCCCCCTGCTGTACGCTCTCTATACTCATGACTGCGTAGCCGGTTCAGTGCGAACTCCATCATCAAGTTCACTGATGACACCACTGTTATGGGACGTATCACTGATGGGGATGAGTCAGAGTATAGAAGAGAGATCGAGCGACTGTCCATATGGTGCCAGCACAATAACCTGGCCCTCAACACCAGCAAAACCAAGGAATTGATTGTGGACTTTGGAAGGAGTAGGATGGGGACCCACAGAACTGTTTATATCAACGGGTCGATGGTTGAAAGGGTCAAGAGCTTCAAATTCCTGGGCGTGCACATCTCTGAAGATCTTTCCTGGTCCGAGAACACTGATGCAATTATCAAGAAAGCTCACCAGCACCTCTACTTCCTGAGAAGATTACAGAGAGTCGGTCTGTCAAGGAGGACTCTCTCTAACTTCTACAGGTGCACAGTAGAGAGCATGCTGACCGGTTGCATCGTGGCTTGGTTCGGCAACGTGAGCGCCCTGGAGAGGAAAAGACTACAAAAAGTAGTAAGCACTGCCCAGTCCATCATCGGCTCTGACCGTCCTTCCATCGAGGGGATTTACCACAGTCGCTGCCTCAAAAAGGCTGGCAGTATCATCAAAGACCCACACCGTCATGGCCACACAATCATCTCCCTGCTACCTTCAGAGCCTGAGGACTGCCACGACCAGGTTCATGAATAGCTACTTCCCCACAGCCATCAGGCTATTAAACCTGGCTCGGACAAAACTCTGATAACTAATAACCCATTATCTGTTATTTGCACTTTATTCGTTTATTTACTCATGTGTGTATATATTTATATATGGTATATGGACACACTGATCTGTTTTGTAGTAAATGCCTTCTATGTTCTGTGTGCTCAGCAAAGCAAGAATTTCATTGTCCTATCAGGGACACATGACTATAAACTCACTTGAACTTGAACTTGACTATCCAAGCGGAATATGAGGTGTTCTTCAAATTAGCATTTGGCTTCACTCTTGCAATGGAGAAAACCCAGGACTGAAAAGTCAGTATGGGAATAGGAGGAAGAGTTAAAATGGATAGCAACCGGTGGATCTTACAGGCCTTAGCAGACGGAGCATGGTCTTACAGATAGGCAGTTGGATCATACATATCAACTACTTGGGACTGTAAAGTTCTGATGGCCACATTACAGGTAGGAGATAATTGCACATGAGAAGGTGAAGATGAGATTTAGCAGAATGTTATCTGGGATGGTGTTTAAGCAATGAGGAAAGACTGGCTAGGCTGGGTTATTTTCTTTGTTCCTTGGAGGAGATGGAGGGTGACCTGAAAGAGGCATACTAAATTATGAAATGGAAATGTATCTGGCAGGTAGTAGAAACCAGTTCCCCATCAAACAACTAGGATTTAAGGTAAGGGGTAAGTGATCTGAGAAAGATCTTTTTCATCTAGAAGGTGGATGGAATCTGGAATGCACCGCCTGAATGGGTGTTGAAGCAGGTACTTTCACAATATTAATTGTTACTGGTAATTACATTAATTAATTCAGTTGGTTCCAGGTCTAATCGTTCTCTAATCTTCTGCAGCACAAATAAAGTTTAACAACAGTCTAGTTTAGAAATACAGGGCGGAAACAGGCTTTTTGGCCCATCAAGTCTGCGCCGACCAACGATCCCCGCACACTAATACTATCATACACATACTAGGGACAATTTCCAATTTAAAATCAGACCCAATTAGCCTACAAACCTGTACATCTTTGGAGTGTGGGAAGAAACCAGAGCACCCGGGGAAAACCCACGCAGGTCATGGGGAGAATGTATAAACTCCGTATGGACAGCGCCCGTGGTCAGGATTGAACCCGGGTCTCTGGCAGGACAGCAACTCAAACTGAAAGTTTGTGAGAGTAACGTCACTTTAAACTTTGATGGAAGTGTAGGACACACAGTGATGGAGTAACTCAGCAGGTCAGGCAGCATTTCTAGAGAACATGGATAGATGATGTTTCGGGTCGAGACCCATCTTTCTTTAGAAAAAAGGTTATTAAAGAATTGAAGTCTGTGTGAGGTGTATCAGATGTGGGTGGGTGAGGGGGTTTGTTGTTGGATGGAATAAAAGTGTGTTGAGTGGGGCTGGAGCAGGCAGAGACGATGGGTCTGCTGGGGCTGTCGACTTTGGGAAGGAGTTAGAAGCAAGCAGTGTGGAGCTGGGGAATGATAAGTTGGAGGCTATGGAGGGGAGATCACCAGTCGTTGAGATCAGAAATTATTTGGTCTGGTGTTTGTCTGTGGGGTCATGGTCAACGGGGAGATATGAGGAGGTGTCTGAGAGCTGGCGCCTGCCCTCAGCATGGTAGAGCAACCCACCAGACTACAACAGCACCTCGTGCAAGTTTAATAACAATGTTGGGACTGTTGCTAAGTGAGCGAAGGGTTGTGCTTTCAGAGAGGGCTAGCTTGCAGTGTCTGAAGTGAGTAGAGATGGCAAAACAGTTGATGTCTTGCGGGTTGGAAATAAAAAGGTCCAGAGTGGGTAGAAGGCCGGCAAGGGGGGTTGAAGAGGAGGAGGATTGTTGGAGTTGGGAGGAGTCGTCATCATTGGGAGGCAAGAGCTCTTTCCAATAGAGAAAGGCCTGGAGGCAGAGGCGATATAAGAAGAACTTTACATCATGGCGAGCCCCAAACTTGTGAGGTAGGGGCAGAAGGACACCTTCATCAGCAGTGCACAATGACCACTGTTGTGCCATAAGCAAGATACTTGAGGCAGCTGGACAAGGTTTCCCAAAAATAGCAACTCTCAATCTCTGCATCCACTGGAATGACAGGGGCAGCGGGTGCATGGAAACACCTCTGTTTCATCCCCTGCTGTGTTTCACATCTTTCTGATTTGGACATATATTTGTGCTCCTCATCATCGCAGAATCTAAATACGGAATGTTTTTTAAATTCGGTTTACAAGTGGCCATTTATTAACCATCATTAATTGCCATTGACAAGTTGTTGGTAAACTAACCTCTTGAATTATGGTAGTGCTTTGGGAAAGGCACTCACACAAGGTGTTCAAGGATTTATATCCAACAACAATGAAAAGTTGGTGATCATGGAGTCTAGAATCATTGTTGATCTTTGAAGGCAACCTAAAGCATATTTCCATATTTCTTCTTCACCAGCCTAGCAATCCCTGTTGCCACTTCGGGTACTAAGATGAATTTTGTGTTCCGTTGCATGCATCTTTTGGGGCAAATATAGTTTTGTAGTAAAGGCCTGACCATGAGGCCACCTATAGGTGTAACATTTATTGCAAGGCATTAACCTCTGAACAAAGCCCAAGTTGTTAAGTTAATGTAGTTAACAGTCGATGAACATGTAATGGCATTATATAGTGTCATAATGGTCGCAAAACCTTCCCAATGGTCCAGCCAGTGGTCGGAAGATGATGCTTTTAATCTTAAAAGCATAGTCTTTTATCCTTTCATAATTTAATTAACATCGGAGATTAAAAAAAAGCAAATTAAATGCTTCCCAATTGTTCATAAATTCCTCTGTTTGGCAACTTTGTACTATTTCCTGTACTTTAAAACTCATTGAGCCCGTTTCCCTTGCTCCCATTAAGATCACCAGGACTTTGTTTTCTGTGCTCCTTTAAATTCGCCATTGCCCTGTCACCTGCATTCCTTCAAGGCCACTGTGACTTTGTTTTCCACATACCCTTTAAATGCACTGTTCTATTTCTTGTGGCTCATTTACATTTACCAGGCCATGTTCCTATGCTCTTTCAAAACTTACTAGTGCCCCATTAAAATCACCAGGTCACTGGAAAACCTATTGTACCAATGTGGAACGTCAAAAAATAAATTAAAAGTGATTTGGTGTTAATAGGAGTAATATCCAATAATCCAGAACATTTGCTAATCCTATCTAACCCGAATCCTGTGAACGTCAGCTTTAATTAGTTTAATTAGCCTTGTTATTGCGTGAACTATGTGGAAGTTCCTGTGCAAAAACAATAAAATCTATATGCATTGGAATAGTAAACATCCTTTATCACTGACAATGATATATAGACAATTATACTTTAAAATAATTATGCTCCAGTCACAAAGTGAGGAATTTAAATAGTTCTGTCTGCGCATGTTATTTTGAGATCTATAGATTATTTTAATTTCTCTAATCTGAAGTTGATCGTTTTCTAAAATGTGTCCCTGTACAACTGGAGGAAAATGAATAATCGTTTATTTCCAAATATTGGAGCACATTCCTTGTTTATAAAGGATTTCCCCAGTCATTAAAAAATATATAATAAATTTGCAATAGAGTAAAAATAATATCACTCAATTGTTCATCCTTTGAATGTGCTACTTAATTAAAACATACATAATTTAATAATTGGAACAAAAGCTCCAGACGTGCGAAACCCTAAGCAAAAGCAGAAAATGGTGGAAGAACTCTGCTGGTTAGGCAATATCAATGGAGAGAGAAACAGGCAAAGGTTCAGGTCAAGGATCTTTATCAGAATTATTTACTATGTGAAACCAGTGCAGCTGCATATTATTCATCTTTTAGTTTCTGCACTTGTTACACGATAAACAAGTAATAGTTCAGATGAAGGGTCATTGACCTGAAGTATTATCTCTTTCTATGATGCTTGCTGCTTGCGGATGTTCCAGCATTTTATGATTTTTTTCATTATTTGCAGAACACAAAAGAAATAGACGCAGGAGGACACGATGCTTCAAGCCTGTCCGCCATTCAGTATGATTGTGGCGAATCTCTCCTTGGGTTCAACCCCCCCCCATGCCAGATCCCCACAGCCCTCAATTCCCCAATCTTTCAAGAAGTTATTAGCCTGTACTTTAAATACTCCCAAAGAGCAAGTCTCCATAGCTCCCTGGAATAGAGAATTCCAGAAATTTACTACTCTTTGCCAGAAGAAATTTATATATACCCAAGGTTTAAATAACTGTTTGTCACTTTTCTTGAAACTATGCCTTTTGTTTGAGACCCTCTGGCAAGTGAAAACACCTCGAGGTCTGTTCTGTTATGCCTCCTTCAGATTTTATATGCTTCAGTAATTTCACCTCTCAATTCTTTTACATTCCAAAGAATATGGACTAACCTTTCTTGATAGCCCAACCTGCTTATTCCAGGAATTAGCCTGGTGAATTTTTGTTGGACTGTCCCCAATTTTATTACATCCTTTTTTAGGTTAAGGGACCAAAAATGTGTACAGTACTCTAAATGTAGCCTTATCAACATGCTAAACAATGATAAAAAAGCTTTGTTGTTTCTAAACTCCAACCCCTTTGCAATAAAAAAAACAACACAGTATGTTGTTTACCCTCAACTACTTACTGCACTTGCCTGTTAAATTGTTATGATTCAGGCACAAGAACACCTAGATCCCTCTGCTTCACTGTTTTCATTGAAATAATCATCTGCATTTTGATTAATCTTACAAAATGCTTTACCTCAAATTTACATTTTCACATTTGATAATTTTTCACTCACTCACTCACTCAATCTATTTTTCATTGCAGACTCACACTATTTGCCCTTCTAATGTTTGCTTCATTGGTAAACTTGGATACCTTACTTTCTGCTGCCTCCATTAAATCATTAATATAAAGAGTAAATAATTGAGGGCCAAGAACTGATCCCTGGGTAAAGGATCCCTGGATTTACTAGTTAAACTCTTAACAGCCCAGAAAGACCTATTTCTATGTGATTAACAATTTCTAATCCATTCTTGCTCCAAAATGCGCTCTTGATCTGTGCACCAGTCTTTTATGTGGCATTTCATCAAACGCCCATTTGATGTCAAAATAAATCTAATCTCCAGTTCCCTCTGTCTACTCTCCTTGTTACATCTTCAAAACACTCAATTACATTTGTCAAGCATGATCAAGCTTTTAATGAATACATGTTGACTTGGTTTGATTATATTAAGCTTTCCTAGATAATTAGTTATTTAAAATCAAAGAATCATAGTTATAGTGCAGATAGTTCAGACCTTCAGCCCACTAAGTCTGCACTGACCAACAACCATCCATCTACATCCACCCAGTAGTAATCCCATACAGTGGCTTGCAAAAGTATTCATACCCCTTGGACCTTTCCACATTTTGTCACGTTACAACCCCAAACGTAAATGTATTTTATTGGGATTTTATGTGATAGACCAACACAAAGTGGTGCATAATTGTGAAGTGGAAGGAAAATGATACATGGTTTCCAAATGTTATTACAAATAAAAAACTGAAAAGTGTGGCGTGCAAAAGTATTCAGCCCCCCTGAGTCAATACTTTGTAGAACCTCCTTTCGCTGCAATTACAGCTGCACGTCTTTTGGGGTATGTCTCTACCAGCTTTGCACATCTGGAGACTGAAATTTTTGCCCATTCTTCTTTGCAAAATAGCTCAAGCGCAGTCAGATTGGATGGAGAGCGTCTGTGCAATTTTCAAGTCTTGCCAGAGATTCTCAGTTGGATTTGGGTCTGGACTTTGACTGGGCCATTCTAACACATGAATATGCTTTCATCTAAACCATTCCATTGTAGCTCTGGCTGTATGTTTAGGGTCGTTGTCCTGCTGGAAGGTGAACCTCCGCCCCAGTCTCAAGTCTTTTGCAGACTCTAACAGGTTTTCTTCCAAGATTTCCCTGTATTTGGCTTCATCCATCTTCCCATCAACTCTGACCAGCTTCCCTGCCGCTGCTGAAGAAAAGCATCCCCACAGCATGATGCTGCCACCACCATGTTTCACAGTGGGGATGGTGTGTTCAGGGTGATGTGCAGTGTTAGTTTTCCGCCACACATAGCGTTTTGCATATAGGCCAAAAACTTCAATTTTGGTCTCATCAGACCAGAGCACCTTCCTCCACATCTTTGCCGTGTCCCCCACATGGCTTGTGGCAAACTGCAAACGGGACTTCTTATGGCTTTGTTTCAACAATGGCTTTCTTCTTGCCACTCTTCCATAAAGGCCCGATTTGTGGAGTGCACAACTAATAGTTGTCCTGTGGACAGATTCTCCCACCTGAGCTGTGGATCTCTGCTGCTCCTCCAGAGTTACCATGGGCCTCTTGGTTGCTTCTCTGATCAATGCTCTCCTTGCCCGGCCTGTCAGTTTAGGTGGAGAGCCATGTCTTGGTAGGTTTGCAGTTGTGCCATACTCTTTCCATTTTCAGATGATGGATTGAACAGTGCTCCGTGAGATGTTCAAAGCTTGGGATATTTTTTTATAACCTAACCCTGCTTTAAACTTCTCCACAACTTTATCCATGACCTGTTTGGTGTGTCCTTGGGCTTCATGATGCTGTTTGTTCACTAATGTTCTCTAACAAACCTCTGAGGCCTTCTCAGAACAGCTGTATTTATACTGAGATTAGATTACACACAAGTGGACTCTATTTACTAATTAGGTGACTTCTGAAGGCAATTGGTTGCACTGGATTTTATTTAGGGGTATCAGAGTAAAGGGGGCTGAATACTTTTGCATGCCTCACTTTTCAGTTTATTATTTGTAAAAAAAATGTGAAAACCATGTATCATTTTCCTTCCACTTCACAATTATGCGCCACTTTGTGTTGGTCTATCACATAAAATCCCAATAAAATACATTTACGTTTGTGTTTGTAACGTGACAAAATGTGGAAAAGTTCAAGGGGTATGAATACTTTTGCAAGCCACTGTATTTTATTCTCTCCACAACCCCAACAACTGTCCCCCTTTAATTCTACCACTTACCTGGTCACCAGGGACAATTTACAGTGGCAAGTTAAACTACTAACATATTTGGGATGTGGGAGAAAACTGGAAATCAAAAGGAAAACCACACAGTCACAGTGAGAATATTCAAACTCCAAGCAGACAGCACCCAAAGTCAGGATTGAAGCTGGTTTTCCGGTGCTGTGAGGTAGTGACTCTATTAGCTGCACCTCTGGACTACCCATATTTCTTTGATTATTGACTTTAACATCTTGCCAACAATAGATATGAAATCAACTGGCCTATTATTTACTACCTTTTGTCTTCTGTCCCCCGAACAATATTTTATCTGTTATGTTATTTAACTTCATGCAGCTCTTTAATATACTCTCAATATTGCATGTTAAAGAGCTGCATGAACCTCTGCTTGTCTTCAGCAGTCTACTTGTAACCTAATAATGATGGGACATGTTCTTGGACAGGTGATGCTTTTTTATTTTGTGGATGCAGCTATACTGTATACTGTTGTATACTATTAATTGAAATTTTGCAGAAGTAAGCAAAGTACAGCAGTGATTATAAAAAAAAATAAATACTGGTTGTGTTTGACACATTTAATTTTATTAGTACCAGCCTGATACATTGATTTCCTTTTTGCATTCTAATAATGATTAAAACAGTATTGGCTAGAGTAAATGTCGACGTGTGATGAACCACACATGTAATGTGTGATGTATATTTGCTTATAGATGGATGTAAATTTTCTTCCATTCTTCCCCAATAGAACAGAACTGAATGGCTTTTACCTATCATTAAGTTGCTTAATCAAGATGTAGGACTTTAAACAATCTGATAACGTTAGTGAATGATGAATTGAAACACAAAGATATAGAATTATTGTTTTATTTTGCAGAGAAACCATGTTAGTTGAGACGCTGCAGGAAAACCGAAGCCGTTGGAGATCAATCCGAGTCATGTACCTGACTATGTTCTTCAGCAGTATTGGTGGGTATTGCAGTCAGAGCTCACCACTGATACATAAAGTGAGAACTTCCTCGAAGCATGAAATTGCAGTCCAAATTGTGGACTACACGTGAATAGAGCCTTCTGTGACAGAACTTGCATTTTAAGTTGTGTGTTTATATTCATCTCTAGTATTAAAATATTTCCTCATTAGTAAATTCGTAAATTTACTAATTTAGTAAATTTACTAAATTTACTAAATTTTTCCTATTCAAAGTCCATTTCTTCTTTCGTGTGGCGTGCACAGCCTAAAGTTGTTGGACAACTCGTTCTATTAGATCTTCGTTTGTGCACGTCGAGTTGATTGCATTAGTCGAAACAGGGCGGACCAGGTGAAGGTTGCAATCTTCCACTCCAAAGTCCATTATGTTGATAATTCTTTTGGTTTTTTGATCACCTTCCCTTCTGTTCGCAAAAAAACATTTTGCTCCTTTATCATTGTTGCCCAGTGAACAGACAGACCTTCTGACCCATGGTTTATGTGGAGCTGTTTGAGGGGAATCTGCCAACTGGTAAATTTAAGGGCCTGTCCCACTTACGCGACCTTTACAGGCAACTGCCAGCACCTGTCATAGGTGACCAGAAAGACGCTACGACTCTTCGGAGACCTTTCACGACCATCGGAGACCGCTCACGACCATACAGACTGCTGTATGGTTCGTGAGAGGTCTCCTATGGTCGTGAGAGGTTATCCGAGACATGTCGTCAGGGGTTGCCTGTATGGTCGTGAGAGGTCTCTGATGGTCATTAGAGGTCTCCAAAGAGTCCTGGATATTGAAACAAATTTGTTTGCTGGCAATATTTTCCTTTTTTTCTTCTCCACTTGTATAGATCTAGATGAGATATTTCTATGGTTATTGACGAAAACAAATACGAGGAAAAATTTAAACAGAAGGAACTGCAGATGCTGATCTATTTTTTTTTAAAGACTCAAAGTGCCAGAGTAGATCAGTGGGCCAGGCACATCCGTGGAGAACATGGATAGGCGACTTTGGGATTCTTTGTAAACTTTATTCAGATTTGTTTTTGTAAAATGAAGGTGGATATCTTTAAAAAAATAACGAAATAGGAAGAAGATTGACACTATTCATTTGAATGTGAAATAATTTGGTAACCTTTGCTGAAGCAGTATGATTTGTGTTAGGACAAAAGCTATTTTGGTTCTATGTGGTAAATAATCCTTTTCCTGCAGGTTTCTCGATTGTAGTGTCTTCAATATGGCCATTTCTACAAAAGGTTTGTGGCTCTTTTGTTAGTAATCTTGCTTTGAAGTGATATATCTTTTTAGAGGGGTTTAAGCATTATTTATTCTGTCTTCAAGTTTTTTCATGGAGACATTCTCCTTTATTATCACTGCTGTGAATGAGGAATACTATTTGATACTGAATTAAGTTTAGTTTATAGATACAGCGCAGAACCAAGCCCTTCGGTCCTCTGTGTCCGCACTGACTGGCGATACCTGTACACAACATTATCCTGTACACAACATTATCCTGCACATACTATTTACAATTTTACCAAGCCAATTAGCCTACAAACCTGTGCGGCTTCGGAATGCAGGAAAAAACTGACCATCTGGAGATAACCCACACAGGAACGTACAAATTCCATACTGGACGGCACCCAGAGTCAGGATCGAACCCGATTCTCTGGCTCTGTAATGCAGCAACTCTACCGCTGTGACACCTTGCCGCCCATAATTTTTTTACTGAAGCCAATTAACGTACAAACCTGCACGTCTTTGGAGTGTGGGAGGAAACCGGAGCACCTGGAGAAAACCCACGCGGTTACAGGGAGAATGTACAAACTCCATACAGCCAGCACCCGTAGTCAGTATCACACCCGGGTCTTCGGGAGCTGTAAGGCAGCAACTCTGCTGCTGTGCCACTGTGCCGCCCTTGTTGATGATCAAAATTAAATACAGTTAGGATGTTAATGCTAGGCTAACCAAATTAGATGAATATTATTGGACATTTATTTAATTAAATAGAAGATAAGTATGATGGGTGGGAAGTTATTTGCGACCATTAATAGTGATTAAGATTAATAATATTGGAAATGCTTTGAGTTACTGTATTCATACAACGTTAATGTACCTCTGAATGAAACGCATCACCAATTGCAGTATTGGTCCAAATCTGTTTCAGAATAGATCTATATTTAATACATAAACCTGAATTCTGTGATATCTTGTAGATTCCGGCAGTCCTCTAGTTCTGAGTGATTGCTGCACAGTTCAAACTACTGACTTTAGAATTAGGCATTACATCATACTCCAATTAGCGGCCAGGTTTTTATATATTACTATAGTAGCTGTCATTCTAGAAGTACTTCACTGGGTGTAAAAATACCCCAGAATATCCTGAAGTCACATAAGGTTCCATAAATGTAGGGCATTTCATTTTTTGCCTGTAATTTAGTTTCCGGTATTTACTGACAGATTTGTATCATAGGTTCTATCATACCAATGTTTCCTTAAAAAAACAAACATAATATATTACATGGTCAGTCAGATTTAATTGATTATATTAAATCTCATGTAATAGCTTTGGAAACAACATATATGCAGCTGAATGCTGGAGACAGGGTCATTTTGTTAACATGTACAATAAACTCTTGTTTAAGCAATATTGGTAACCATGGCAATGTATTCATTTTTTTAGGTGGATAAGACTGCAGATACACGTTTTCTTGGATGGATTATTGCAGTCTACAGTTTAGGACAAATGATTGCATCGGTACTGTTTGGTGCATGGTCCAATTACAGGCCAAGGAGGGAACCTCTTATTGTCTCAATTTTGATTAATGTAGCAGCAAACATACTGTACGGTTATGCTCATGCACCACCTACCCATAATAAGTACTATATGCTGCTTGCTCGCGCCTTTGTTGGATTTGGAGCAGGTAAGACCCAGTTCATGTAAAAAATATTAGTGAATGTAAACTAAATAGTAGAATAGACAAATTATATGATAAAGAATGGTAATTGTAGGTACATGCTTATATTTATTCTTAATTTGTGGACATTGAAAACAAAAATTCATATAAATAACAGGGTACTTTCCCTTTATGTTGGCCGTGAATACATCTGTTTAATAGAACCTGAGTGTCCTGTTAACATTTTTCCTGATGTAATTATTATGCCACTTAGCTTATTGTGATCTCAATATATTATTGATCTCTATGCTCTCCTGAAGTAATTGTCTCCAATATTTGTCATTTCCATTGATAGTTTTCTGAGACAGCACTCCATGTATGGATTCAATGTTGTAAATAATTTCTGAAACAGAAATTGATCTGAAATCCTTCATCATTTTAATGCTGACAGCATAAAACCTTCCTATGATGGCAGTATCTAAGTTCATAGGTTGGTGTTTGTACAGAAAACAAGTTTAACAGCTCTTATCTAACGGATGTGAAGGACACAAAGTGCTGGAGTAACATGTGGATGTGGAGGCTTTGGAGAGGGTGTAGAGGAGGTTTACCAGATGTTGCTTCAGCTACAGGGAGAGGTGGATAGTTTGGATTGTTTTCTCTGGAACGTTTGAGGATTTGAAAACGGCACTTGAGATTACAAGATAAAGTATTCAAGTCATATCTATAAACGTACTGCTCCACTTGGTTACTCTATCATAGGAGGACATGCAGCATCACTGCACCTATTCCTGAGTGCATGAAGTGTCGACTGTCAGTGTTTGATTCTTTCGACCCATTCTCCTCTCGGCAACAACGCACTTTTAGTTTAATTTAGAGATACAACATTGAAGCAGGCCCTTTGGCCCACTGAGACTGTGCCGACCAGCGATCACCCGTACATTAGTTCTATCCTACACACTAGGGACAATAGGCAATTTACAGAAACCCATTAACCCACAAACCTGCATATCTTTGAATTGTGGGAGGAAACCGGAGCTCCCAGAGAAAACTCATGCGGTCACAGGGAGAACATACAATCTCCATACGGGTAACACCTGTAGTCAAGATCAAACCCGGGTCTCTGGCGCCTTAAGGCAGTAGCTCTATCACTGTGCCACTGTGCCGCCCTTAACTTGTTTTCTTACCTTTTCAGTTCTGATGAAGGATTCATCACATGAAATTGTGATTCTATTTCTCTTCCTCAAGTCAAATTTATTCGTCACATACGCATACGAGATGTGCCGTGAAATGAAAAGTGGCAATGCTCGCGGAGTGTGCAAAAAAACTACAAAACAGAGTGGAACAGAATCAGTAATTACATATTTGTGGAAAAAAAAGAAAAAAACAGCAATTTTAAAAAGACACCAGTAAATTGGTACAGTAAGTTAGTCCTTGGTGAGATCGGAGTTTACAGTCCTAATGGCCTCTGGGAAGAAACTCCTTCTCATCCTCTCTGTTTTCACAGCATGGCAACGGAGGCATTTGCCTGACCGTAGCAGCTGGAACAGTCTGTTGCTGGGGTGGAAGGGGTCCCCCATAATGTTGCTTGGCTCTGGATCTGCACCTTCTGATGTATAGTTCCCGCAGGGGGGCAAGTGCAGTTCCTATAGTGCGTTCGGACAAACGCACTACTCTCTGCAGAGCCTTCTTGTCCTGGGCAGAGCAGTTCCAAAACCAGATTGTGATGTTTCCGGACAAGTGCTTTCCATAGCCACTGCGTAGAAGCACTGGAGGATCCTCAGAGACACTCTGAATTTCCTCAATTGCCTGAGGTGGTCAAGGCGCTGCCTTGCCTTTCTCACCAGTGCGGCAGCATGTGATGTCCATGTCAGATCCTCTGAGATGTGGACTCCCAGGTATTTAAAGCAGCTCACTCGATCCACAGTATCCCCATTTATCTTCAGTGGTGTGTACGTCCTCGGATGTTGTGCCCTCTAAAGGCCACGATCAGCTCCTTCGTTTTTTTGACATTCAAGAGGAGGCTGTTGTCCTGACACCAGAGTGCCAGACCAGCCACTTCTTCCCGGTAGGCCTTCTCATTATTTTTGATGATCAGGCCCACCACCACAGTGTCATCAGCAAACTTGATTATAGAGTTGGAGCTGAACCTAGCCACACAGTCATGTGTGTACAGTGAGTACAGTAGGGGGCTGAGGACGCAACCCTGGGGGGGATCCTGTGCTCAGGGTGAGGGTCTTCGATGTATTTCCTCCCATCTTGACTACCTGGGGCCTGGCGGTGAGAAAGTCCAGGACCCCGGCACACAGGAGGGTGTTTAGCCCCAATTCCAGCAGCTTCTCAGCAAGTCTGGTGGGGACTATCGTGTTGAAGGCTGAACTGAAGTCTATGAACAGCATCCTCACATAGCCCCCCTTCTGGCTGTCAAGGTGAGAGAGAGCGGTGTGCAGAACCTGGGAGACCGCATCATCCGTGGATCTGTTCGGACGGTATGCGAATTGTAGCGGGTCCATGTTGCGAGGGAGGAAGGCGCAGATATGTTTCTTGACAGCCTCTCAAAGCATTTCATGACTACCGAGGTGAGGGCCACCGGACGGTAGTCATTCAGACAAGCTGGAGAGGCATTCTTTGGTACGACTTGACCTGCTGAATGGTCAGTTTTGGATTTCCAACATCAAGAGTCTTTTGCTCAATTCATGAAACTGTGATTATTTCCTCCTAATGGTTCAGCCAGATTATGTTTAATTTGCCTTGCTGCTAAAGCAGGTTTCTGTGGTTTAGAGGGAATTGGACAGATAACGTTTCATAAGAGAGTCTAAAATCTATTCACACCTTTTATAATTCTTTCATATTTTTCAACTTTGGATATTTATAGATAACTACCAATATGTTTAAATGAGATCATTGAGAATCTTTTAAATTTACATGAAGTAATGCTTGTTTTAAGGAAATGTGGCAGTGGTACGATCATATGTGGCTGGGGCAACATCACTTGAGGAAAGGAACGGTGCGATGGCAAATATAAGTGCTTGTCAAGCTTTGGGATTTATATTAGGACCAGGTAAAAATATTGCATTTCCAACAAGGTTTTTGTTAAAAACATGTATGTGGTCGCTTCTGTATTTGTTGCCTCATGTTTTTTTTTGCAGCCTTTCTTTTGCTTTTAGTTGCTCCACTGAACTGTTCAATTTAATTTGGATTAATTGTGAGGTTGATTGTGCTTCTTCTAAATTGGAACTAGAAGTATGAAGGAATCATTTCTGTTCCTACTGCCAGCAGCTTTGCCACAGGAAATAGGAAATATAATAGACTTAGACTTACTGTAAATGATCAACCCAACTGCAACTGCAACCCAAGGCAATTGAATCATCCTACCACAACCCGAGAGCAGTGCTGAACTACTATCTAACTCTTTGGTGACCCGCGGTCTATCCTTAATTGGACTTTGCTGGATTTACCTTTCACTAAAGGCTAGTCCCTTATCATGTATCCATACACTGCAAATGGCTCGACTGCAATGATGTTTTGTCTTTCTGCTGATTGAATAGCACGCAACAAAAGCTTTTCACAATACAGCGATACACGTGACAATAAACTAAACTGTAAACAACTCATGCTCTGAATGATACAATGGATTATCCATAGTGGAGGCTCCTGGTGCTCTGGTTTCCTCTCACATCCAAATAATGTGCGTTAATTCTGTAATGTGGAAACAATATTTTGCACAACCTTACAGCATGGGAACTGGTGCTTTGGCCCATTGACTCTATATTGATCATCAAGTACTGTTTTAACTAATACTACACTAAGTGCATTTTATTCTCCCACATTCCATCAACTCCCCCAGAATGCTACCATTCTCCCACACATTCAGTCGCATTGTTGAGGCCATAATTAAGAAATTTATGTTTGATTGTAAATTGGGTTGACGTTGAAGAATTAACACCAATAGACTGGCTAAATGGGCAGAAAGGTGCAAAAGGATAAATGTGGTATGGTAAATAGTACATACATAGAGTTATACAGTTAAAATTCATCAGAGTGCATGTATTTACTGTTTTCAATTTGAATAGATACAGATATATCAGTTGTTTTTTTTTAAATATTCTATTTCAGCTTTGCAGACAGCTATGACGATTATTGGGCCAACGGGAGTCTTTTGGAAGATGATTGACCTTCAGTTTAACATGTACACTGCACCAGCTTTTCTGGGTGCTTTCCTAGGAATTTTAAATGTGATTCTTATTATTGTACTATTCAGGTAAGTTCTAATGGATGCTTCAGAAAGATGGTAATAATGATTGGAATACCAAATTCCTTCTACAATTTAAAACAAAATATTTTCTGTACTTTTGTGTTAAAGAAGGAACTGCAGAAACCCTCTTTTCTGTACTGGTTGTTGGAGTTTCTTATTAGGATTTGTTGGGATTGATATTGAATCAAATTTGTTTATAGTGGATGTCATGAGAATTTTTCTTTCTTGAGTGTAATTCAGCCTATTATTCAGTTCAGTTTGGGCAATATCAACCCTGTTCCCAATGGAAATTGACCATAGAATATAGAACTGCATCACAGGAACAATGTCTATGCCAAACATGGTGGCAAGACCAACTCTTATTTGCCTGCACATAATCTCTATCCCTCCATTCGCTGCATATTTATGTGCATATCCAATTATCCCTTACATTCATATCTGCTTCCATGAGAACCCTGAGGCAGCATCGTGTTCCAGGCACCCACCATCCTCTGTGGAAGAAAAACTTGTCCCACACATCTCCTGTAAACTTTGACCCTCTCACCATGAAACTATGCCTTCTAGTATTTGATATTTCCAACCCAGGAAAACAAATCTTACTGTCTATCCTATCTATGCTCACATAATTTGATATCCCTATCAGCTTCCGGCGTTCCAGGTGCTCTAATCTTCTGCTGACTTGAATTTGATGCAGGGTGCCTGCTTTAACAGAACAGTAGCCTCAGTGGCCCACATTTGGCAGAAAAAGAAATCAAATGGGGAGTTTGCTTTTGGTCATTATCCATTAAGTTAACATAGAAACATAGAAAATAGGTGCAGGAGGAGGACATTCGGCCCTTGGAGCTAGCACCGCCATTCATTGTGATCATGGCTGATCGTCCCCTATCAATAACCCGTACCTGCCTTCTCCCCATATCCCTTGACTCCACTAGCCCCTAGAGCTCTATCTAACTCTCTCTTAAATCCATCCAGTGATTTGGCCTCCACTGCCCTCTGTGGCAGGGAATTCCATAAATCCACAACTCTGGGTGAAAAAGTTTTTTCTCACCTCAGTCTTAAATGACCTCCCCTTTATTCTAAGACTGTGGCCCCTGGTTCTGGACTCGCCCAACATTGGGAACATTTTTCCTGCATCTAGCTTATCCAGTCCTTTTATAATTTTATGTGTTTCTATAAGATCCCCCCTCATCCTTCTAAACTCCAGTGAATACAAGCCTAGTCTTTCCAATCTTTCCTCATATGACAGTCTCGCCATCCCAGGGATCAGTCTCGTGAACCTACACTGCACTGCCTCAATCACAAGGATGTCCTTCCTCAAATTAGGAGACCAAAACTGTACACAATACTCCAGATGTGGTCTCACCAGAGCCCTATACAACTGGAGAAGAACCTCTTTCCTCCTATACTGAAATCCTCTTGTCATGAAGGCCAACATTCCATGAGCTTTCTTCACTGCCTGCTGTACCTGCACGCCAACTTTCAGTGACCGGTGTACCTCCCCCTTACCTAACCCAACCCCATTGAGATAATAATCTGCCCCCTTGTTTTTGCCACCAAAGTGGATAACCTCACATTTATCTATATTATACTGCATCTGCCACGCATCTGCCCACTCACTCAACCTGTCCAGGTCACCCTGCAACCTCCTAACATCCTCTTCACAGTTCACACAGCCACCCAGCTTTGTGTCATCCGCAAACTTATTTATCCATTATCTGAGTTTATTTTAAAAGTAGTGAGTGAACATGATCAGATTAGTGACTACGATCAAACTTTCCAATGATCAAACGACTTTTCAAAGCTCAAAAAACAGGGAAAAAATGGAAATCTGAAAATAAAACAGAACATGCTGGAAATACTTAGAGGCCAGACAGCATCTGTGAAGAAAGAAACTGTTAGCATTCTAGGTCAATGATATTTCTTGAGAACTAGGACAACTTAAAAATCAGGTGTGTTTAAAAAGGCAGGTAAGAGGAAGAGGTGGAGAGAACAAATGGAGTATCTGTGAAAGAATGAAGAGTGACTGAATGGCATTAGTGGCTTGATGCTGGCTGTGATGAATGGTTGCCACTATCCAGTAAAATGGCACCTTGTGACATTCTGTACATCTTATAGATATTCTCTCTATTCTTTCCAAAGTTTTCCACTTTCTCCGCAGCTGAAAACATTTGATTTGTAACTTTTTCAGTTCCTAGTTTAACTTGGCATCGTGTTCAGCACGAGCATTGCGAGCCAAAGAGCCTATACCTGAGCTGTTCTATGTCGATGAAACATTATTGCCTGAATATTTAACACACTGAGCTGAGGAATGGTTGATGGAATTTAATGCAGAAAAAAGGGAGGTGTTGCATTGTGGGAAGTCTAACATGGGCAGAACCTACACAGTGAATAGTAGAGCTCTGGGTAGTATTGTAGAGCAGAGGGATCTAGGAATGCAGGAGCATAGCACCCTGAAGGTGGAGTCGCAGTTAGATCGGGTGGTCAAAAAGGCTTTTGGCACATTGATCTATAGGCAGAGGTTGAGTAGGCTGGGACACTATTCCTTGGAGCACAGGAGGATGAGTGGTGATCTAATAGAGGTGTATAAGATGATGAGACGAATAAACGAATAGATCGGGTAGATGCATAGAGTCTCTTGCCCAGAGTAGGTGAATCGAGGACCAGAGGACATAGGTTTTAGGTGAAGGGGAAAAGATTTAATATGAATCCGAGGGGCAACGGTTACACACAAAGGGTGGTGGGTGTATGGTAAGTCCTTTAAAAGGGGAGGGAGGGAGGGAGGGGGAAGTAGGAGTGGAGACAACTTTTAAGAAGCCAGAGATACACGGCTGTGAAGCTCGGCGGACATTTAACATTACCGATCGTAGACAAAAATGCTGGAGAAACTCATAGGGTGAGGCAGCATCTATGGAGCGAAGGAAATAGGCAACGTTTAGGGCTGAAACCCTTCTTCGGACTGATGGGGGGTGGGGGGCGGGGGGGGGGGGGGGGGGGGCAGGAAGAAGAAAGGAAGAGGTGGAGCCAGAGGGCTGAGGGAGAGCTGAGAAGGGGAGGAGACAGTAAGGACTGCCTGAAATTGGAGAAGTCAATGTTCATACCTCTGGGGTGCAAACTGCCCAAGCGAAATATGAGGTACTGCTCCTCCAATTTACGGTGGAACTCATTCTGGGCATGGAGGAGGCCCAGGACAGAAAGGTCAGATTCGTAATGGGAGGGTCGGTTATCCTTGGTCCTTGGAACATTACCGGTCGGTTATCCTTGGTTCTGAAAACTACTGCTTACCTTTTTTCTTCCCAATGAGCTAATCAAATTCACCGGTCAGCAGCAGCTACAACCTACGAGAACCTCTGAGAACCTTCGACCTCCTAGCAGTCCATTAGGACCTCCTGGTGACCCACCCACGGCTCGCTACTCTCCATGGCGGCTTCATTCTAGTCGCCGCTAATTTTCAACATGTTAAAAAATTTACAGCGACCATAATGAATCCGCAACTAGTTCCCAGAATGCGGGAACTCGTCACGACCATGAAGGCGACTCCCCGGCAACCACCCGCAAACATGTGGCGACTGCATAGTCTGCAGTCGCCTAAAAGTCACCTAAGTGGGACAGTAATCTTTATTTAGTCATCTTTATTTTGCATATTATACACCTTTCAAATCTAATCTGCATTAGATTTACTTTATAGTTTGTTTTTGGATTCTTCAGTGTGATTGATTGAAAAGACCTTTATATTTTATGGCAAGTTTTAACATTGAATGTGTATTTTAACCACAGGGAACATGACGTTACTGATTTGGAAAGAGCAAAAAGTATAAATGTTAACATCCAAGGTAACTCATTCAAAGTTTCATGAGACATGTACTGAATAAGTTATTTAGTGGATAGACATTGTCCTAATGGAATGATTCTTTCCATTTTGCAGGAAATTCAGAGACGCTTGAAAATTCTGATGGTGATATTGATCTGGTCGCTGTCATAACGTGCAACATCCTGTTTTTCATAATTTTCTTTGCATTTTCCATCTTTGAAACGTAAATATCTTCCTAATTTACAAAGCTATTTTTTCAGCACGGTGCTTGCTTGCCAAACTGATTGTTGCTATCCTATGGTTCACTTAATAATTAAAAGATCTGGTGCCAAATTAGCTATTTGCAGGACTCAATCTTAAAACTGCCAAATTTTGACAGTGATGTTAAACAAATTATAATCCTCAAATTGATTGTATATACTGTATGTCCATAGCTAAGTTATCCTTTTCTTTTGTATAATATAATCTCAAGGGTTAGAATTTAAGTAGCTTGATCCCATAGTAGTGGTAATGTTTCTGAAACTCTACATTTTGGAACAGCAATGAAATGTTGCACCAGTGTTACAAAATATAAAGTTTTGGTTAAATTTAAAGGGTATAATTAAAGCGGTAAAATATTCTTAATAATTTTAAGAATGTGGGAAACAGGAGCAGTCAGCGTATATCAGTGGAGTTTACAACTTTTTTAATCTGGGCAAAAAAATACTAGCAGTTTTCCAGTATTGGACGAGATTTGGTTAATGGTACTTCGGAAGAATTGGAGTAAACTATTTTACAGATCCTTGTAGTGAATAATATAAATTGCTTGACAAATAATCTACTCTTACAACCTCATGAGCTACTGTGGAGTTCCTCCATTCCCTGTGGATTTCACACATTGACAGAAGTGGCAGAGAACAGAATAGTTAGGACTTCATGCAATGTGCCTAAACAGGAATTGAAAAACAATACTGCACTGGCACTGCTGCTGGTTTGCCCTCATTATAGGGTAGAGTTAGTTTTGGTTATTGAAACAGCCTTTTCAAAGCTTTTAGGCTTAAGGATCACTATTTCCACCAACACCCCCAGTAGAAGCATTAAAAGCCATTGTAGTCTACTCATGTTGACTATTTAATTGTGTCCTTAGTAGTTGTGCATTAGGAAAGCGCCCTCTCCTTCAGATGTTGTTCTGATCACTTTAACTGGCTCACAGGCCAGGAGAGGCCTATTCCCAGTGTTATTGGTAACAGCTGGGTCCAATTAACAGATACTGGTTGACAACTTTAATCTTGTCAGCCTTCTCCCTATAAAACTCAGGCATTCTACCCACACTGTTGATATGCATCATAACCAACCTTTCGAAGCACTTTGTCACCATGGACATTAGTGCCACCGTTTGATAGCCATTGAGGATGTCACCTTTCTTTTGGACACTGGTACTATGAATGTCCTTTTTAAAACAGGTTGGGACCTTACTAGTGAGAGGTTGAAGATGTCCACAAAAATTCCTGCCAGTTGCCCGCATAAGTTTTAAGAACCCAGCCAGGTACACCATCGGGGCCAGATGCTTTCCGAGGGTTCACTCTCATGAAGGATCTTCTGACATCGGTCTCAGTGACTGAGAATATAGGGTAATTGGGGGGAAAATAACACTATGATCAAATGGCCCAATTTTATGAAAATCACTTGAACTGCAATTAATATTTAACTTAAAACAGACAGGTTCTCCTTGTACTTGTGGTTAATGGAATCGTAGAAATTTACAACAAGGAGGACATTTGGCACATTGTGTCTGTGCTGTTTGTACAAGAGCTCACGAGTTTAATCCAGCTTCCCATGTTCTCTGGATGAGGCCTTCTGTTTTACCAACCTTTCCGGCAGTGAATTTTCTGTCCCATCTAACCTATAATATAAAAACATTATAAAGCCCGGAGCCGCACAGTAGCGCACCGTAAGAGTTGTTGCCTTCTAATACCAGAGACCCGGGTTTGATCCTGACTATGGGTGCTGTCTGTATGGAGTTTGTACATTCCCCCTGTGACCGCATGGATTTTCTCCGGGTGTTCTGGTTTCCTTCCACGCTCCAAATACGTCAGGTTTGTAGGTTAAT
The DNA here is from genome assembly GCA_035221665.1 of Okamejei kenojei. Classification (NCBI taxonomy): domain Eukaryota; kingdom Metazoa; phylum Chordata; class Chondrichthyes; order Rajiformes; family Rajidae; genus Okamejei; species Okamejei kenojei. The sequence goes on along the minus strand of CM069131.1, from coordinate 34,057,939 downwards.
TGGCTTTGGTAAATTATAAAAAAATATCACTAGTTTGTAGGACGATTATATAGGGTGATTGCTGCTCGGCTCGGACTCGGTGGGCCGAAGGGCCTGTTTCTGCGAATAAAATACATTTATTCAACATTCTGGCAAATTAACGTGTAATTAAAAACATCTTTATTTGGTAGAATGCTGTTTGCATATTATACATGTTTGAATGTTATTGTAGTGCAACAGTTTCAAGGTAGTGTTTAAAAATGTCTTTGCAGAATAGCCACTCCATTAACCATGGACATGTATGCGTGGACTGGTAAGCAGGCAGTCATCTACAATGGGCTGATCCTGGTGGGTGCTGGAGTAGAATCCATTGCTGTTTTTTTGGCAATAAAATTTCTTTCAAAAAGGTAAAAATACATGATATAAATGTTGTTATAGTATTTGAGCATGCTTTTGCATGTAGATTTATTACAAAAATCAATATGTTTTTTTTTTGAAAGAATTGAAGATCGGCAAATGCTTCTTGGAGGATTCGTTCTAATTTTTGTTGGCTTCTTTATTCTGCTACCGTGGGGAAACCAGTATCCTCGAATCCAATGGGCAGGTAAGTCTCCGTCTGGTGGTGCCTTCATTTTGATGCTTGCGCTGACCAAAAAGCAAATACACCCAATCTCAGAAATGTTGAATAAGAAAATACTGGGAGTTTTTGGGTATGCAACATCACTTTTCATTGTTGCTCTTTGTTTTTAATTATACACACAGTTTTATAAAAAAGGAATACATCTGGAATCAGCAGGCGGATTTCCTTATGTAACCTCTGAAGAATTCAGAGTTTGGATTCTGTTGCTGGACACATATAGAGATCTTGTGGCCTAGAGGGTAGAGGTCTTGTGTTAGAGGGTAGCTTAGAAATTGCCAGTGGAGTTTGGCTGGCAGAATCAAGCCTCTGGTGTTTGTCTCCAGGCTCTAAACCACCTGACACATGCCATGGATAAGTGTTGAGAGCAACATACAATCTCCTGGAGGAATTCAGCTAGTTGAGAAGCATCTTGGGGAAGGGTGGGGGGGGGGGGGGGGGGGAGCGTAATGGAATGGTTGATGTTTCGGGTCAAAACCTTACATTAGGACTGAGAGTAGAGAAGGAAGATGGCCGGTATAAAGAGGGAGTGGCGAGACAGTGGCCAGGTAGGTGATTGGTGGATAGGGGGTGAAGGATAGTAGGCTGATACAGGGAAGATGAAAGTAGAGACAGCTGGGAGGGTGATCAGCAGGAATATAAAGCCCTGGAATCTGATAATTAAGGACGCTGATAATGGGAACCATTAGGAGAGAGGTGAAGATAGGTGGAAGCAGATGACAATCGGGAGGAAGAGAATCTGGTGGTGAAAATATTTGGTCGTAGATGGATGGAATTAGGATTGGGAGGGGGTGATGGGGTTGTTGGGGGGGGGGGAGGGTGGTTATGCGAAAAGGGCTAAAAATGGAAAGATTGGAAGGAGAATAAGGTGGGGAGGGACGTAAACACAGGAGGGGAGAGTTACTTGAAATATTAAAATTCGGTGTTCATATCATTGAGTTGTAGACAATCCAGATGGAATATGAGGTATTGTTCCCCGTGTCCCCCTCCCTCTCCCAGTTCCATCCACTTACTGCCCAAGTATTTTACTTACTGGATTCCTCCCACCCCCCTATCTAGTTCTGGTCTATCTACGATACGATAAAACTTTATTCATCCCTGGAGGGAAATTGGTCTGCCGACTGTCACAACACACAAGATACACAAAAACTTGAAATTAAATGTGAAAACAAAAAGACAGCTAAAAATAGTTGCAAATGTTTCAGCTGTCCTTTGCACTTGACAGTGGAGATTTTCATTGAATCTTCAGCTGCCATTAGTATTAATTGTCTACGATGGTTCACAACAGCATGGGTGAATTTTGGTGACTATGTACTGCTCAAATCAACAGAGCAGTAATTTGGATGCTGTACGAATAATGCAGAGAATTGAATTCAATCCTACAGTGAGGGCTGTGGCATTTAAATGTAGTTCAACATCTAGATTGGGAAAAAAACCCAGTTTTGGTAAAGATGAATTTAGATTGTTGCTAAAACCCATATGGTTCACCAATGACCTTCAGAATAGAAAACCTACCATCCTTACATGGTCTGGTCTATTGGTGACTCAAGTTCCACAGCAATGTCCTTGATTCCTAGCTGAGTAACTGTCTGGGCCACTTTATTGAGAGAGAAGAAAGATATATCTGCATTAATCATGCCTCATCAGTCTCAGCACTGATGGTGCTAACAGATATGGTAATGTTGACCCCAGGACAGTGAATCTTGCAAAGTCACAATATAATTTTACTTCGGAGTCACGTGAGTGACTACGTGAAGAGCCCCGTACAGCCGATCATGCGTCATTGCGTCAGACGCTTTCGTGCAGACGACTGTGGAGCAGCGCAGCTCCTCCAACAGTAAGTCTAAAAAAGTTTCAGGTAAGTGCTATTTCTTACCTGTTCTTGGTTTCCTGCAGGAACCTCCGAGTTTCTTGCGGGATGGCCGCGAGGCCGACGAGTGAACCAGCCTAGGGCTTTGGGGAAAACCCTGGCCCGACCGCGGAAGCGGAGAGCTGGCAAATGTCGGGTTAGCGATCGGAGTCACTGATAACGCGGTCAGTGACTCCACACGTTGGGTTCCCGGGGAGGGGATACCTGAGAATAGTGCGGTTCCAGACTGCAGTAGTCCCTAGGGGATGGGGCTTAACGGACCTGAACGGTCAGCCTGGGTTCCCGGTGGAGGGGAAACTCAAGTGTATGCGGTTCCCAGACCGCAGTAGTCCCCAAGAAATGGGGTTTAATTCACGTAAATGAGTATATTGATTCCTGTGGAGGGGAAATTCACTTTTGGGGTTCCCTAACCACAATAATCCCCAGGATATGGGGACAGCTGCCAAAATAGTCGGAGTAATTAAGAAAGATTTGGTAGGTTCACCTCTAGGAATGAATTTAGAGAAACTCCTTTAGGCAGGAGTTGGATCAGTAGTAAAGTTTATGGTAGTGCCAGCCTATGGGAAAGGTTGTGCCAGGCAGTACCTTTGTTCAGGACTGCTCATGGGGATGCCAAGCTGTGGCAGGCTAGCCTATTGGAGAGGCTGTGCCAGCAGCACCTTTGCTCAGGGCTGCTTCATGAGAACGCCAAATCTATGGCAAATACTGGCCTATGGGAAAGGCCGTGCGCAAGCAGCACTTTTGTTCAGGGCAGCTTCATGGGCGCCAGCGGTACATTCTTCTGGGCTGCTTTATGGCAATAGCTGTTTAGTAGGGTATTCCCATTTACAGTGATCATGGGGGATGAGGGGCCATTGTAAGGATAAGGCAATATAACAGAATCTGTTAAGTCTTAAACTATATTTGAGAAATTGGGCTCCACTATCCAGTTATATTAAGTCTATCAAATAGACTTGTAGGATGTTGGGATTCACTTTTAGGTATTCAATTGGCTGTGACGCCGGCCTGGGCAACAGATGGCTGTCAATAAACTCTGGTAACAGGTTTACTAGTCGTTGGATTAATTGTTAATAGTATAGATGTGATTCAGCTGTGCAAGTAAGACAACTTATCTTGTTAAATGGTTAACTATTAGGTGCCATATAGGTCATTGTTAATACACCTTGTTTCTCCAGCTGAAATTAATAAAGTCACAATGATGGACAAACAGTATTCTTTACTGCTCCAGTTAACAACAAGTAAATCTTTAATTATATTGCAAAATGGTGTTAATGGCCTTAAATGGGAAATTATATCAGCAGCACTTTTTAGCAGGCCTGCTTAAGGTCTCCCTCATGTAGGAGGAGAGCATGCTGCGTCAGTATTATTCTGACGCTGGGGCCATGGCAAAGTCGGCGTATTGCTGAAGCTGCGCCAGCAGCACCTTGTAACAGGGCTGCTTAATGGCTCCTTCATGTAAGAGGAGAGCATGTGGGATCGGTATAGTCTAATGCCAAGTCTGAGGGTATAGCCATAGAGCATGCCCAAGGGATACAGGGCATGTGCCAGACGTCTATGCCTGGCAAGAAAGTTGCCATCCCAAACACATATGCAGTGAATACCGCTCTCAGGGGGACATTACAGTTGGCCGCCAAATCTTCTATTCAGGTAAGACCTTTCCATAGGCGAAACCTGGAGGACAAAGCACAAGCTATTGGAATGAGCAAGGTTTCATAAATTTTAGTGGTAATGCACCCCACGTAAGCGGTTCACTGAAGTTGGTGGCAGCATGAAGGCTGGCCAGAGGTTCCACGCACTGTACCTGTGCTACTCTACAATTAAGGGACCACTTACAGCTTGGTAAGGTGTACACTTAGTTATACATTACAAATGATTGAGACATTATCAGCTAATTTGAGGGGTCTAACCATGTAAAATGGACTGTTCTAGCTTTTCAAGCAGGTTAGAATTGCGCAGGTTCAGTAGAAGGACCAAGATTGTCTTGCAAGACTGGTTCGGAAATCGGGCCACAGTTGCTGTTTACGGCAGATACCAAGTTGCAAATATCATCTCAAGTTTGGAGATGGAGCAGATTTGCATGACTTGCAAAAAATGTCTGTTATGGGTATCAACTATCTATAGACCCTACGGGCATTGTATGGGTTAAAGAGTGATTGGACAAATGTGCATATTGTGATGCTCAGGTTGATACATTATGATGATGGCATATGTTAGTCACGAGGGTGCAATCAGTTAAAGACCCCTGGAATGGTTACATATCTTGTTGTCACAGGAGAATCATCAAGTATAGGTTAATGGCAACACAGAATTGGTGTTGAATCACACTATATTACGAAATTCTGGTTAAATGGAACTCCTAATATATATGTTGGTTTCATGTTTATTTCACTGGTTGCAAAATATGTGGCATTACAGTGGCGAAACATACATTTTCGCTAAAAGGAGAAGGAAGGTCTTTTATGTTATAAATACTTGAGCAGACCAGAAGGGGGTCTGGTCTCAAAATAGTCACAGGCATACCAGGGGACCTTTGATAAGGTAAGCACACATATATACAACAATATGTCAAGGTCATCAAGAGCCTTGGAGTTCTGGACTAGCAATGTTGTTAGTCACAAAAAGATTTGCGAGAACTTATTGTTCAGGCCATTCCAGATGAGAGAAACGGGGTTGTGTTATGTACGAATGGATTCTGATTCCAGATCTCATTCCACCAGGGCTGCTACAACATCAGCAGCAAGGGTATTTATGTTCCGCTGGGTCGCATTGTTACGGCTGCAGCATGGTCCAATGAATGAATCTCCAAACATCTGTAATGACCCATTGCTGAACCAGGGGTATTTGTTAACTCTATTTATGTTCTGGTTATATTTTCCATCTGGGTGAGAGATGGAACTATTATTGTTTCATTTAAACAGCATCAGCATGTTTTACATCTGTTATGACTGTATGCATTATGAATGTTTTCCCTTCATTTGTCAATGAAGCAGCTGTGGTTGTGTATACTCATTTCCCACGGCATGAAATCACAGAGCTTTGAAGTCTTCACGTAGTCACTCACGTGACTCCGAAGTAAAATAGTAAGATTAAACGAGAACTTACCAGTTTGAAGTTTGATCTTTATTTTATGAGGAGTCGAGTTGAGGGACTACGTGCCCTCTGCTCCCAGCCCTCATAGATCTCAGCTGGTAGTTCTAGTCTTTGTTATCTTACCATTATACTTCAGTCATTATTATCTGTGATTTCACACTGTTGCTTTGAAGATTGACGCACGAAAGGCTGTACAGGGTTCTTCACGTAGTCCCTCAACTCAACTCCTCATAAAATAAAGATCAAACTTCAAACTGGTACGTTCTCGTTTAATCTTACTATTATAGTTTGATGTCTAAACAGTCAAATTAAGCAACAGTAATGCTTACAGGTTTGCACCTTACACAGATACCTTCCCCAGGATGAAGTCTTCAATGTTAACATCAAGAACTAACCACTGCCACTAACCAATCAGGCCAAATCCCAAAGGACATAGTCACTGGATAATCTATCTTGGGTAGTGCGTGACCCACCTTGTCCTCGCCAATCTGTGTTATAGATGATTTGTTCATAACATGAACCTTGGCATATCCTTCACTCTGTCATTATTACTATCAAGCCAAGGGATCTCTGGTTCAATGAGGATTGCCTAAGGGCACACCTGGAGCAGCGCAGGCAAACCTGAAATAGGCTGCCAATTTAGTGAGGACAAGACAGGACTACAGTGCCCTCCATAATGTTTGGGACAAAGACCCATCATTTATTTATTTGCCCCTTATTACAGATGTTATTAAAGGGTAAAAATACCTTTTAATAAAATCTGACAATGTGCACTTTAACCATATGGGATTTTTTCTATTACAAATCTCAAATTGTGGAGTACAGAGGCAAATAAATAAATGATGGGTCTTTATCCCAAACATTATGGAGGGCACTGTACATGCATGCCAATAGCAAAATTAATATGACATTTATAGCGCTAAGTCATTGCACAACCAATAATCCAATGAAACTATGTGTGCTATCCTTCCACACGTATATGTGAATGGTAGTGGACAGTTAAACTGCTGCTGGTGGAATATGGTCCAAGAAAAACTTATCCTCAATGATGGCAGGACCTAGCACATGAAACCGTACCATAACATACCACAATTGCCCCGAAATATCGAGGGGATCATCCACCTCAGATTTCTCTTAAAATGCTAACCATCACCAAAGCCAGCCTTCAGTCAATTCTATTCATTTCACATGATATTCAGAAAAGGTTGAGAATACTAGATACAGCAAATGGTCTAGGAAAAGACTGAGGTTTTAGCACCTTCAGCAGTTCCAATACTATTACATTGGCATGTATCTGACGATGTTAAAATTTCACAGGAGTGTTCCGCTTAGTAAAAGCAAGACAAATACACCCAATTCCTGTCAGCCTATCCTAATCATCAACAAAGTGATGATTGTGAGATGGTGTTGTCAACATTGCTCTCAAGCAGCGCTCGCTCTCCAATAGCTTACTTGCCTATACGCAATTTGGATTTCACTAGGATCACTGGGTTCCAAGCCTTATCACAGCCTTGGTCCAAACTTGAACCAAAGTGTTGAATTCCAGAGGTGATATTAATGTGAAAGAAAAACTCAACATGTTGGACAAAATACAGAGATTTATTAGCATTTTCTGTTTTAATTTTTTTCCCATTTTCCAGCATCTGCTGTGCTTTATTAATTATAGTAATATGGGAGTCCCTGCCCTTGACATCAAGGTAGCATTTGATCAAGGAGACCTTGTACAATGGAAGTCATTGATCATCAGGTTACTTGATGGAGTCATAGCTTATGCAAACGAAAATGATGGTGGCTGTTGAAGGTTAATCTGGCCAGCCACTGCACATCACTACAGGTGTTCCTCAGTAATTTGCTAGGCACAATTATTTTCAGCAGTTTTGTCAATTGCCTTCCTTCCATTGGAGAATCACAGAGATGTTTGATGATAATTTCACAACTTCTCAACAAATGAAGTAGTCTTTGCTGTATCTAGACCTTGGACACATGCAGACATTTTATTAATAAATGGCAATTAACATTCATCACACAAAAGTGCGAGCAGTGACCATCCCAAACAAGAGAGTCCTTGACATTCAACAACATGATCATTGCTGGACATTAACATCATGGGGATTTCCATTAGGACAATTGGACCAGCCTTATAAATGCAAGAATTGGCTACAAGAATTGGTCAAAGGGGATCCACTGGAGAATGACTCGTCTCCTGAGCCTCCAAATCCATTTTACTGTCTCGAAGACCAGAGTGTGATGGAACACACTTGCCTGAATAAATACTGCTTCAAGAACCAGGACAATGCAGTCCATTTAATTGGTAGCTTGATTTGATCCGTATCTATCCTATTAATGTTGCATATGGTTATGGAAGGTGTCAATGCACCATGGGATTGACCTCAGAAGGTAGATAAAAATGCTAGAGAAACTCAGCGGGTGAGGCAGCATCTATGGAGCGAAGGAATAGGTGACGTTTCGGGTCGAGACTCGGTCTGAAGAAGGGTCTCAACCCGAAACGTCACCTATTCCTTCGCTCCATAGATGCTGCCTCACCCGCTGAGCTTCAACAGCATTTTTATCTACCTTCGATTTTTCCAGCATCTGCAGTTCCTTCTTAAACATTGGATTGACTTCCACCATTTCTGTCATGGACAACTGCATCTCATTTGATAGACTGGTGGGGACATAGTCAAAAAAGTAGATATAGATTTTGGGGTTCTACAGAAAATGTGATTATCATTTTGAGACCTGGGCTTATTTTCTGTCATTATTTTCAATTAATTGTTTTGTTGTTACAGAAAGAGTACAAAATCACATGGAAGCCCAGGTTAGGATGCATTTATTTGGATTCATATTTCCTTGAACAGTAAAAGACAAAGACGGCTAAGTCCATGTGTTGAAAATAAATATCCTAATCATATTTTTATTTTATTGGCAGAGCTTAAGAATGGTTCCAACTATAGTTCTGCTGAAATAAAATATCATGAATCTTCCATAGCTGCTTGGAATTTCTTATCACAGCCTTCACTCGGTCTCAATGCTATTGCAGTAGGATGTCCTGTGCAGCAAGTATGGTGTCAATATACACCCATTATCCATCTAGCTCAATATATCGGATCTGTTATCTTGATTGGAGTTGGATACCCAGTCTGTAGTGTTATTTCCTACACCTTGTATTCAAAGATTTTAGGACCAAAGCCCCAGGTAAGTAATGTGTAACTATGTATAATTTTTTTTTTAACAGTTTATGATTTTCAGTTTCCATAACTTCCAGTTTATCAATTCACTGACACAGTTTATAACCAACAATGTATCTTAAAGGCGCAAGTGGTAGAGCCGAAACGTCGGTAGAGCCACTACCCCACAGCTCCAGTGACCCGGGTTCAATCCTGTCCTCTGGTATTGTCTGTGTGGAGTTTGCACATTCTCCCAGTGATAGTGTGGGTTTCCCCTGGTGCTCCAAGTTCCTCGCCCATCCCAAAGACGTGCAGGTCAGGAGCTTAATTGGCTGCTGTAAATTGCTTCCTAGTGTGTTCGTGACTGGTCACACGTAGGGGAAGAGTTGATGGGAATTTGGGAGAATAAAATGGGATGATTGTAAATGAATACTTAATGGTAGGCATTAACTCAATGGACTGGATGGCCTGTTTCCCTGCTGTATCTCTTTGTCCATTATATCTTTCTGCAAGTTACATTAATGTAACTAAGCCAGTTACTGTAAGAGCTGCTTCCACAATTGCCAAGTGGACCTAGAAACAGGTTCCCTTAAGCTTGCTCAGTTTAATGAGATCGACATCTCCACATAACTTAGATCTTTGTTAATCAAATAAATTATCAGATTAAGATTTAAAATTAACAATTGCCCCCTCATCAAATATATTTTGCAGGAGAAAAATCCAAACCTTTTATCACTTCTTTGTTATAAAGTATTCCCTAACTTAATTGTTAAATGTTCTAACTTACAACCACAGTCCATGACCCCTTAACCATCAAATAAAATTATCTCTACCCACCCTGTTTTCCTTATTATCTTTAATTTTTTTGATTATTAGTCTAACTATTTATATTACAGAGAATAAAATCAGTTTGTGCAATCTCTTCTACTATTCTTGGAGTTTGGATATATTTCTGAGAAACCTTCTCCAAGACCTATACACTTAAAATCTAGAACTCTTGGTTCTCCTGGTATTGTCAAACTATATCTATAGTTGCCATTAAATTAAAAATATACGAATAAATTAAGCTGATGTTATTCTCCACATTATTTACATTGTTATCTATCTTTTTGTGTCATCCACCATCTTGAATATGTGGTTTCTCTGCTATAAGTTTATTTATAAAACTGAATGGTTGTGCCACAGCACAAATTTGTGTGATTTACCACGTCACACTGGTAAAATGAATTCATAGGCATTAACTTGTCTCTGAACATTTGGACAGGTACATGGATGGGAAAGTTTAGAGGGGTACAGGTCAAATGCAGACAAATTGGAATAGCATAGATTATATTTTGGTCAGCTTGGGCAAGTTAGGCCATAGGGCTGGTTTCCCTGTTGTATGAGTTCATGACTAAAGCAATGTGATTTGTCAAAAAAAGTACCGATTACATTACCATCTCATCATCTGAAATTTTGAAGATATTCATTAACTCCAGGCTTAAATCTAGACTTTAGTAATTTCCTGATATTAAATATTGGGGTGTCCTGGGTGTGCAGTTTTCCAAAACAAAGGACTATTTTAATTAATCAAAATAAGTTTGGAAGATTATAATTTGGATGATTTACTTTATTTACTCACCTAATCCTGAGAATTTGTTATTCTTCAGTTATTATTTTCTTCGGTTTTGTTATTTGGATTATCTTAATTTTGTCAAATTCTGACTCGCACTTCCTCAGCTGTAATTGTTTCTGCAAAATAATAATCTAGTAGCATGTCTTCTGTCTCCCTATTTTATTTAGTTTCACATTATTCCAGGCTATTATTTTTTTCCCTTAACATGATTGTAATCTTCTCCTCTCCATGTATTTTTCATTTTTATATTGCCTCTGCATAGCTCTTATCAATTGTTTTACAACCTCTAGTTATTTATATCTCACCCCTAAGATTTTAGTATGTGCTGCAACATTTTTCAAAACTGGTATCCGAATGAAGTTGTTTTTGTGGCTGCTGGTAAATTGGCTACTAAAAATAGCTGGTTCAAATCAGTGAAAATATTGATGATCAATCAGGAAGCATAGGTTAGTGTATGTTGGACTATGCCTTGCAGGAATGGGGTGCAAACTTCTTTCATTTGTTTGCAAAGCAGTGGGATACAGAATGCCAATAACAATACATTTGCCTGTATGGTATGATTTTGTGAGCTGGAGAAAATGATTTAAAAGAGAACATGTTTGATTTTATTTAATATTAGCACTACTGATAAGTGAAGAATAATAAAATCTTGAACTGCAAATTGATCATTCTACTCACTCCCATGTGATTACTATCATTGCCATAATTTTAAAGAGGATGAAGTAGAGTTGGGAACAAATTTTGTAAAATAATTCTATGGCTATTTTGTGCAAAAGCTCATCGTATCTAAGTCTCTTTTTTTTTTTAACCTTTAGGGTGTTTACATGGGGTGGCTAACAGCCTCTGGAAGTGGAGCACGCACACTTGGACCAGCCTTTGTTGGTCAAGTTTATCCTCGTTACGGACCTCGATGGACATTTGGCCCCCTATGCGGGATGGCGATGGCAGCTGCAATACTTATTGGGCTGATGTACAAAAAACTCATAGGATTCTCGATTCGATATCAGACTTTACAGCAATGCTAAACTGCAAGGAACGAAAGTAAACTTATGGACATACTGTTAACTAAACTAAATTGCACTTTATTTTATTAACTTCTGAAGTTAATAATGGGGTTCAACTGTAAATGTTTCTTTCTAAACTATTCAGTCTACTTGCAACAGTTTAACTTCTGCGTAAAATTGTAATGTCCATATAGATGTGATAGGTGTACTTTTTAAAATCTACCAATTTTGAAATGACAAATATTGCAAGCTATTTCATGTTTAGAGGTGTAACATTGAAAGTAAATTTTAGGTATATTGTGAATGTTACCCCTGGATGAAGCTTCAGGTATATTTTTGTATTTCACTGTGGACATCCACAAGCATAAATAAGTCTTAAATAATATGCTTTACATAGGTCCTTGAAACCATTAATGCGCAAGTTTGTTCCCATAAAAAAAACCCAGCCATGCAAATAACTGCAAGCTGGTATTGACTTTGGTGTAAGGGAAATCCCTTTCCCAGTATGCACAACTGTATACAACCACATCACGAATTGAATGCTTACACAGCTCAGTTACATGGAGATGGGAATTTTTGTTCTGCAGGGAGTCCTATCAAAAGGGGATGCGTAAACGTATCTTCAGATGCACCCCTCAGGAAATAACATTCAGAATTGGACTTGCTACATGCAAAACTGCTGGAAATCTGAAATAGAAACTGAAAATACTGGAATAATGCTGGTTAGTATCTGTTAGATTTGAAACATAAATCAGTTTCACTTTCCACAGATGCAGTCTGACTTGCTTAAATTTCAACATTTGGTTTATTTCAAATGTAGACAAATTCATCCTGTGAAGATTTAAAAAAATTGGTATACCTTACCCAATGGCTAATGTACATAAAGTTATCCTCCAACAATCCTTTTATAAAAGCTCTCAAACTCTACTTTTTTTGCAACCTCCTAATTGTCAGTCTTCTAATATTGACATTAAGAGCTATCAAGAGTGATTTGTAAACAGTGGAGGAACATCAGTGTTTGCTCATTCACATCTAACTTTCAGATTTCTCATAATTTAGAAATTTTTCAAGTGCTACCAACTATTAAAAATCTGTTGCAAATATGGCAGGGCAATAAGAAAATTAAGTTGCAGATGCTGAAAATCTGAAATAAACTAAAAATGGTGGAAATATGCACATGGTTATGCAGCATCTGCCGAAAGGCTCAAGTTACCATTTCAAGTCAAAAGATCCTTCATCAGTTCTGTAATTTATGGCTGGTAAATTGGCTCGATTTTAGCCAAATGACAAATTTGTCCAAAATGAACATATTGAAATTGTTTAAAATTAGTAAATAAAAATTAGTTTAGTTGAGAATGAGACAGATTTAAACATCAGTTTGTTGCAGTGGTTTCATCAGGCAAGCCAAAATCTGAAGGCTTGATATTTGATTGCAATTCCTGATGTACTAGCTAATTTTGGATGCCACCATTATTATCGGTTGAGTCATACAGCATGGAAACATACGGCCCAAGTTGCCTATGCTAACGAAGATGCCCCATCTACACGAGTCACACCTGTCTATGTTTGGCCCATGTTCCTCTAAACCTTTCCCTTCCATGTACCTGTCCAAATGTCCTTTAAATTTTGGTATAACACCTTTAGTTGTTTTTCAGAGAGTAAAGTTATCCAAAGTTTCAGAATGGTGGAAATGTATTATTTTGGGAGGTGGTACAATCGGCTTGTTGAAACTTGCCAAAGCTCATGGAAATAATATATTGGAAGTAAACCAACAGAATTGCAATTCCTTGAAGAAAATTAATCGGCTAATTGCTGACTTCAAGCATCAGAACAACCAACAGCTCATTTAGTTGCCCTTTCACTAATTAGAATTTGAATAGAATGCTTAGTCACCATCTTCTCTACATCGGTGAGATCAAGCGCAGGCTTGGCGATCGCCTCGCCCAACACCTCCGCTCAGTTCGCAGTAACCAAGCTGATCACCCGGTGGCTCAGTACTTCTATTTCCCCTTTCATTCCGAATCTGACCTTTCTGTCCTGGGCCTCCGCCATTGCCAGAGTGAGGCCCAGCGCAAATTGGAGGAACAGCACCTCATATCGCTTGGGTAGTTTACACCCCAGCAGTAAGAACATTGACCTCCAATTTCAGGTAGTTCTTGCTTTCTCCCTCCTTCCCCTCCCCTTCTCAGCTCTCCCACAAGCCTACTGTCTCCGTTGCTTCCTTTCTTCCCCCCCCCCCCCCCCCCCCCCAACATCAGTCTGAAGGGTCTCGACCAGAAACGTCGCCTATTCCTTCGCTCGATAGATGCTGCCTCACCCGCTTAATTTCTCCAGCATCTGCAGTTCTTTCTTAAACATCTTTCCCTTACATGCACTTGCATTGAGCATTAGGCAGGCAACATTCAAATTTAGATTTTTAATGACGTGAAACTTGAAATTCATGCCGCTGGTTGCCAGAAATTTTACAGGCAAGTGGAGACCCTTTTTAAAAAAAAAAGAAAATCGTATCCACTCTTCACGGGGAAGAAATTGGGAAAAACTGATTTTTACAAAATCAGCAAACTCTAATAAGAGCACCAATATAGATTGTATTAAAACAGTAAAAAATAGACAGCGTCAAGCATCGTCATACAAATATGTACATGTAATTTACATAATTCACATTTATACCAGGAATTGGTGGATTGGAATCGAACTCAGTTTTCAGTATTGTCTGGATTTTCTTCTCACTGGTAATTGTTACCATTTTAGCAACTAAGTACTAGTTTCACTCCAACTACAACCTTTTATAATTTACAGTTTAAGAAGGTCGGACATGGGAAAACAATAAATACTATTACTTTGGAATGCTAATACTTTTTCAAATACCAGAACATTCGAATGTACTTGTCAAAGTTACAAATTTAGTCTGTTGAGGTTTTTCACCTAACATGAACAACCATCTTAAAATGAAGGTTAATAAACACACAATATCATGTAAACGACATGCCCAATTCTATTTGGAAGAAGTGCTTTGCTAAAAAAAGTCAAGTAATGACATCAGAGTGCATCCCTAAAATATATAAAATTTATATATAAAATCATCTCTTACAAAAACAAAGTTCATATACAATTTTCTTACAAATTGTGTAAATCCCTTTTATACACACAAGTTAAATACAAACCTACAATTTGCTCATTTCAACTGTTATCAATGCATTGTTTTGTTTACCCAAAAATAACTTGCACATGAAAAATAGAAAAAATAAAAAATCTACCATATACAAAAGAAAACATTACAATAAATACAAAATTATTTACATCTTTGGGTTTAACATTTACATGTGCTACATCAAACAACTTTTATCTTTTTTTAAGCATCTACTGTTAGTTTTTCAGAAACATGTATAAAGGAAAAGCTTATGGATCCAATTCATCAGAAAGAAAAAATTCACAAGTACAAGAAACTGTTTAGAATATTGACACTTTGAAAGATTATACATGTGTCACTGGATTCAATGTTAGTTTGTTTGATTTGCTAGCAATCCGAGGATTGACGAGAGGCACTGTAGCTTTCCTTTCACGTGATCAGGAATCCTCTCATTCTGCCCATACCTATAAAAACAAATATTTTCACTTTTAATTGAGAACAGGATTATGGCCAATTACATAACAAATAAAAACAAATGTAATTTCAAACGTACCAGCATTAGTTAGAAATTAGTATTCTGTAGAATAGTAAAAATAGGTAGAATATAAAACAAGATGGGTTGTGGGAATTCCCAGAAGTAAAATGATTGGAGATGGAGCAATTTCATCAGCGATAAATTGAAAGGATCCCTCAATTTCAGAATAAAATTGCAAATATGAAAACAAAAAACAATGACATCATAACCTCACTTCACACTTATTTTTTTTAATAGCATATTTGTTTAACTATAACTTGATTAAATGCAAAAATGTGCATTGTTGCATTAGTTATTTTTCTCATTTCTATTGACTAAGGATTTTACTACTCAGCAGAAAAATATTCAAAATATTATTATTGCAAAAATAAAAATCCCATGTTAGAGTCGTTGTACTCAAGCTTTTCTTTTAAAATAACCCTACATTCAAGGTAGACAAAAATGCTGGAGAAACTCAGCGGGTGCGGCAGCATCTATGGAGCGAAGGAAATAGGCACAGTTTCGGGCCAAAACCCTTCTTCAGACTGATGCGGGGGGGGGGGGGGGGGGGGGGGGGGGCAGGAAGAAGAAAGGAAAAGGAGGAGCCCGAGAGCTGAGGGTGAGCTGAGAAGGGGAGGAGACAGCAAGGGCTACTGGAAATTGGAGAAGTCTTTGCCCCCAGCCAAAGTATCATGCACCAAACACCAACCTGGACACAGTGAAGCAGAGCCATTGTTGTGCCACTACCGATCGGAACTTGTGATATATGTACTTTTATTCTCTATTTCTATTTATTTTTTACCACACACTGAATGGACACTGGTTGAGAAACGCTTTTTCGTTTTCCTCTGGGTATGCAAATACTCAGAAAAATGATAATAAAGATATACAATACAAGTCAATGTTCAAGCTGCTGGGGTGCAGAATGCTCAAGCAGAATATGAGGTGGTCATTCAAGGTCAGTTACACAAATATCACTTCCATAAATCTTCCAATTGTTTAGCCTTAAAAAAAAATTTCAAACGGTGATCTTTAGGCAGGTTGTCATCAACCATGTCTAAAAAACATATTTGCTGTTTTTAATAAATATTTGATGTTTAAAATTTGTTTAAAACAATAAATGTGATGTTTATGAGTAGGTAGCCATGCTCTCATACATGTTTCATATAGAAGTGTTTCCAATACAACAACCACACATTATTTGACATAAGCTAATAAGTGAAGTTAGTATTACAGATGCACCCTTAAAATATTTGAGGATTTCCCCCCCTCTTTTACATCATCCCATACACAAAAGGAACTGTACCTGTTCCTTGATTAATGGGAAGTGGTGGAAATAGTTGCATTTAGTCTGGAAATAAGTCGTATTGTAATTCAAATATTATTTTAATCTATTTAATATTTCATGTTGAGCATTTCTACTATAAAATGAAATATATGAATTGGACATGTACAATAAAAAGTACTTACCTAATTGATTGGCCCTGAGGAGATGTGTAAACAACAGCTGTAACTCCAGCTTGCACCAGGAGCTGAGAACCATCATTAAATTGAACCCAGACTTCTCCACTGTTGAGCTGTCAAATATTGAATACCAAATATAAGTTGTAGGCCCAGTTTTTCTAGTATTCTATCATACAGTCATACCACATGGTAACAGGTCCTTTGGCCCATCTTGCCCATGCTGACCAACATGCCCCCATCCACACAATACCCACCTGACTGTGCTTGGGCCATTACCCTCTAAACCTATCCTATCCATGTACCTGTCCAAATGTCTCCTAAACATTATGATAGCACCTACCTTAACTACCGGCAACTCGTTACATATACCCACCACCCTTTGTGTAAAAAAAAAAAAATCCCCTAGGTTCCTATTAAATCTCCCCCCCCCACACCTTAAACCCATGTTATCTAGCTCTCGATTCCCCTAATCGAGGCAAAAGGACTGTGCATTTACCTGACCTATTCCTCTGATGATCTTTTACACCTCTAAAAGATCACCTCTCTTCTGCTCTGCAAGGAATAAAGTCACAGTCTGCTCAACCTCTCCCTACAGCTCAGGCCCACAAATCCTGGCAACATCCTCATAAATCTTCCCTGCACCCTTTCCAGCTTGACACCATCTTTCCTATAACATGGTGACCAAAACTGAACACAATACTCTAAATGTGGCCTCACCAATGTCTTATATAATTGTGACATGACCTCCAAACTTCTATACTCAATACACTGACTGATGACAGCCGAAGTGCTGAATATCTTTTTGACCACCCTATCTACCTGTGGTGCCACCTTCAAGGAAATATGAACCTGCACTCCTAGATCACTCTGCTCTACAACACTCTCCAGAGCCCTGCTATTCACCGTTTAGGTCCTGTCCTTGCTAGACTTCCCAAAATTCAACACCTCGCATTTCTCTGCAGCCATCAACCATTCCTCACCCCAACTAATCAAAATCCTGCCGCAATGTTTGATAACCAATCATTTACTTTAAAATCCAATACATAAACAAGATTCCTATCTTGAGTTAATCTTTAAAAAAAAAGCCTGTTTACAAATGCTTATTTTGGTCTCCAGCACACTGAAATAAAGCACAGGTAAGTTGGAAACAAACATTTTGAAAATTATTTTAACTTAAATTCACAGATTTAAATTTTATTGCTTTGAATCTTACAATTACAGTAATTTCTTCACCAACACCGTTGTAAAATTTTTCACTATTTTTATAATTTATTCTGGTTTGCCACTATGAAATTTTTACTCTACAAATGGCTCTGCAAAGGGCTGAAATAAATATACTTTGTGGCCTTAAACTTATAGTCCCTTTGAGAAACCCTTAGGCTTAAAGGTGATATCTCCTATGGGAACCTAACTGAAACACCGAGGCTAGCCTTAGAAAATTCACTGAAGCTAGCATTCATTGTAGTGGCATTGTACAACTGGGTTTAAGAGAAATGTAATCACTGAAATTAAGTTCTAGAGAAAGTAGGGGTTTGAGCTGAAAATGACCTAAAAAACACAAAAAATCTATTTACATGAGTGGATGGAATTTGAAATGCACTTATTGACAGGAATGTTCATAAAAGCAATGATAAATAATTACTGGTATGCAGAAAGGTTGGAATGGGAAAAAGTAGATTGGAAGTGTCCATTGGCAATCGGCTATGAAATCTATTCTATAATTTATATCATTGAATCCAAGGCTATTGAATGGAATTAAGGTACAGATTATTCAGAATATATTTAAGAACTGTGAGTTTAAGTACTGAATTATGCCACATTTTTCTTCACATCAGAAATATTTCTGCACAAGATAATCTGTAAACATTTTTGCAAAATAGTTGTACAATGCAATGAAATTTCAGCACACATGGACATGGAATGGTTTAAGATTCTCAAATATCAACACCAATCAATACTAACGTACTTGCATTCCACATTCACTGTTTAGACATCATAATGCACATTACACTGATTCATATCACACAGTACAGCTGCAAAACCCTTTGCTATATTTTCTAAACCCAATCATTAGCTTCAATGCCAATAAGTGATAACTGACAGCTCCTCACAAACCTTTCAGCTTTCTATCATTTTCATTCTTTCCTTCCCAGCCAAGTTGTTGATTGCAAATGTACTTGAATAACTGCATCAACTATATGTCTCACCAAGCCAAACTGCATCAACTATATATCTCACCAAGCCAAACCATCAATACTAGTTATAGGAAAACAGGGCAACATTACATCTGGAGTTAATTCAGTAGAACTCCGAGATGGACATTTTGAAAGAGAAGTGGAAAATGCAATATAAACCACTTTATAACTTAACCCTAAGGCAGGTTCAGTAAGCTGGCTGATATTGATTGGAAAATGGAGAGTGGGAAAGTCTGCTGTTGGAGGGCTATTTATATCACTTTGCTTCTGCAGGAGCTGGAGGCAAATATTCAGATGCAACTTTGCCGAGTTAAGATTCATCAAGTTCATCAATGTTCAAATAATTTGCTCACGAACATGGTTAAGCAACAAAATATCAGTTGAATATTTAAAGATTTGAAAATATGTCATACCTGAGATGCCCAGCCAACATTAGGTACAAAAACAGATTTCAGCACCTGTCCTGGACTTGGAGATATTACGGTCTGCGTTGAAGGTGTAGATTTATTTTTAACATCAGTGAAAGTTGTTAAAATTGATTCTTCAGAGAAACAAATCTGAAAAGTTAAAATAGCAAAGTGAATGTTAAATTTAAAAAATAAATTCCTCACGTGACAAGATGTAGGTAGTGGGGCGCAAGGTATGACAAATGTGTTGTTTTACCTATGGAACTGCAATAGATAGCATTAACTAGCAATGGCAGATGAGAAAAGGTTTTAAAATAATCACAACTTTAGTTTGCATTTACCTGGGCGGAATACGAGGAACAGCACCTTATATTCTGCTTCACTCAATGACATGAACATTGAATTCTTCAATTTCAGGAATACGCACCTCTCTATTAGACAATAGACAACAGGTGCAGGTGCTCTAATCTATTTGGATCCTGTCACACGCAGCCTCTTTCCAAACCACCCAATCACATAGATTCTTTCCCCTATCCATACCTACTTCATCTGCCCATCATCCATACACTCCTCATGCTGAATCCCCTGCCCCGGGCACAGTTATTTCTATCTGCCACATTTCTATTTTGGTTACTCTTCACCTTCCTTTCTTATCAGAATCTTCAACCTTGGGTTCCCCACATTACCTCCCAGCCTCTGTTGCTATCTCCTCTTCCTTCCCCATCTGATACCTGCCAAACAAACCTTCCTCACCTGTACTGGCCTATCACATGGTAGCTCTTATCCCACCTCTCCATCTCTTTATGCCGGTTACTACCCTTCTACCCTTTCAGTCTACATGATGGGTCTCCACTGCCCATTTCCCTCCACATACTGCCTGGCCTACTGAATTTCTCCAGCAGCTTCTTTCTTTGTGGAGTCAGTCTAGATTTGGCTCCTTAATTATACTTCAATAACATATTAAAGAGTCTAGAAGGTACAAATTCAAGAAGAGTGTTTTCAGAGGTCAATTAGAAATAAGACAAGTCAAAAGCCTTGATGGATATAAGGGCGAATCTAAGCTGTGACCAGTGGTTCCCATATTAACTGCTGGATTTGACAAGTTAGACATAAGTAAGCCCCAGACTTTGCAGACTCACTACAACTTTGGATTTAACTGAGTGGAATTTATTGATGGAATTTTACATTCCTGGGAATCCACAGGGTTACACTGGGGAAACAAAATCACATTTGACTCTATGCCTATTGCATATGATTGTAGACCCCATTCATTTCAATGGCAATTCTCCAATGTGGGGAGGAAAGTTAGTTTGTTTTAAATTAAAGTAAAATAATAGGTTTTAATGATGAACATACTTTCTGTGCTCTTATTGCTTTAAAAAAAAATAGAAACACTTATCTGATGCAAACAAATGGCAGATTGTCATTTAGAAAAAAGGCACAAAGTGCTGGATTAACTCGGTAGGTTAGGCAGTATCGCTGGCGATAGGCGATGTTTTGGGTTGGGACCCCTTTCTGCCACTGAACTGATGTTTCATTGTATTATTTGCATCCATTGAAAGAATTCTTAAATGTCTTTTGGTCACAAGAGACATCTGTCAAAGGGCCTTGTAGCTTGTTTCTTGCCAGTTCTTGAGGCTCGTGGTTCAAGACAATCCTGTCCAAATCCTAATCATCATAAACATCCCAGTTTGGAGGACCAGCAAGATTGGCCCACTGTGCCTGACCCACATGATTGCAAGTTGGTGCTGGACAAGTTGCAAGAAAATCCATGCTGTTGCTGTCCAAATAATTGGAAGACTGAATGAAATATTCATTCCAATGCAGAGTGCTGTAGCTGAATCCATAATTTTGTAAATTTATTTTACACGTTTCAGGTATCAATTATCAGCTCACATCACAAGAAAGCTCTGAACATTATGGACCAATGTATTCACTTTTTAATATACCAAATGGGCATGCAAATCTAAATCAGTCTAGAAGTCAGAAACTCATAGAAACATAAAAAAATAGGTGCAGGAGTAGGCCATTTGGCCCTTCGAGCCATTCAATATGATCATGGCTGATCATCCAACTCAGTATCCTGTACCTACCTTCTCTCCATACCCCCTGATCCCTTTAGCCACATCCAACTCCCTCTTAAATATAGCCAATGGACTGGCCTCAACTACCTTCTGTGGCAGAGAATTCCACAGATTCACCACTCTCTGTGTGTAAAATAATTTTCTCATCTTGGTCCTAAAAGACTTCCCCCTTATCCTTAAACTGTGACCCCTTGTTCTGGACTTCCCCAATATCGGGAACAATCTTCCTGCATCTAGCCTATCCAACCCCTTAAGAATTTTGTAAGTCTCTATAAGATCCTCCCTCAATCTTCTAAATTCCAGCGAGTACAAGCCGAGTCTACCCAGTCTTTCTTCATATGGAAGTCCTGCCATCCCAGGAATCAGTCTGGTGAACCTTCTCTGTACTCCCTCTATGGCAAGAATGTATGCAATACTCCAGGTGTGGCCTCACCAAGACCCTGTACAACTGCAGATGAACCTCCCTGCTCTTGTACTCACATCCTTTTGCTATGAATGCCAACATACCATTCGCTTTCTTCACTGCCTGCTGCACCTGCATGCCTACTTTCAATGACTGGTGTACCATGACACCCAAGTCTTGTTGCATCTCCCCTTTTCCTAATCGGCCACCATTCAGATAATAGTCTACTTTCCTGTTTTTGCCACCAAATTGGATAACCTCACATTTATCCACATTATACTGCATCTGCCATGCATTTGCCCACTCACCCAACCTATCCAAGTCACCTTGCACCCTCCTAGCATCCTCCTCACAGCTAACACTACCCCCAGCTTTGTGTCATCCGCAAACTTGGAGAAGTTGCATTCAATTCCCTCATCCAGATCATTAATATATACTGTAAAGAGCTGGGGTCCCAGCACTGAGCCTTGCGGTACCCCACTAGTCACTGCCTGCCATTCTGAAAAGGACCCATTTACTCCTTCTCTTTGCTTCCTGTCTGCCAGCCAGTTCTCTATCCACATCAATACTGAACCCCCAATACCGTGTGCTTTAAGTTTGTATACCAATTTCTTATGTGGGACCTTGTTGAAAGCCTTCTGAAAGTCCAGATATAACACATCCACTGGTTCTCCCTCATCCACTCTACTAGTCACATCCTCGAAAAATTCTATAAGATTCGTCAGACATGATTTACCTTTTGTAAATCCATGCTGACTTTGTCCAATGATTTCACCACTTTCCAAATGTGCTGCTATCCCATCTTTAATAACTGACTCTAGCATTTTCCCCACTACTGACGTTGGACTAACTGGTCTGTAATTCCCCGTTTTCTCTCTCCCTCCCTTTTTAAAAAGTGGGGTTACATTAGCTACCCTCCAATCCTCAGGAACATCCAGAATCTAAAGAGTTTTGAAAAATTATCACTAATGCATCCACTATTTCTGGGGCTACTTCTTTAAGTACTCTGGGATGCAGCCTATCTGGTCCTGGGGATTTATCGGCCTTTAATCCATTCAATTTACCTAACACCACTTCCCAGCTAACTCAGTTGCTCCATCTCATTTGACCCCCGGTCCCCTGCTATTTCCGGCAGATTGGTTCTGTCTTCACTAAGGAAGACATAAATAAAGTAGTTATTCAATTGGTCTGCGTTGTCCTTGTTCCCCATGATCAATTCACCAGTTTCTGACTGCAAGGGACCTACATTTGTATAAACTAACCTTTTTCTCTTCACATATCTATAAAAACTTTTGCAGTCAGTTTTTATGTTCCCTGCCAGTTTTCTTTCATAATCTATTTTCCTTTTCCTAATTAAGTCCCTTGTCCTCCTCTGCTGGACTGAATTTCTCCCAGTCCTCTGGTAAGCTGCTTTTTCTGGCTAATTTGTATGCTTCATCTTTTGTTTTGATACTATTCCTGATTTCCCTTGTTATCCACGGATGCACTACCTTCCCTGATTTATTCTTTTGCCAAACTGGGATGAACAATTGTTGTAGTTCATCCAGGCAGTCTTTAAATGTCTTCCATTGCATATCCACCGTCAACCCATTAAGAATCACTTGCTAGTCTATCTTGGCCAATTCACGTCTCATACCCTCAAAGTCACCCAATCTATCTGTAGATTGAAGTCACCCATTATAACTGTTTTACCTTCGTTGCACGCATTTCTAATTTCCTGTTTGACGCCATCCCCAACTCCACTACTACTGTTAGGTGACCTGTATACAACTCCCACTAGCGTTTTCTACCCCTTAGTGTTTCGCAGCTCTACCCATATCGATTCCACATCCCCCAAGCTAATGTCCTTCCTTTCTATTGCGTTAATCTCCTCCATAACCTACTCCACCTCCTTTTCCTTTCTGTCTATCCCTCCTGAATATTGAATATCCCTGGATGTTCAGCTCCCAGCCTTGGTCACCCTGGAGCCATGTCTCCGTGATCCCAACTATATCATATTCATTAATAACTATCTGCACATTCAACTCATCCACCTTATTACGAATGCTCCTTGCATTGAGACACAAAGCCTTCAGGCTTGTTTTTACAACATTCTTACCCCTTATACAATTATGTTGAAAAGTGGCCCTTTTTGATTTTTGCCCTGGATTTTTCTGCCTGCCACTTTTACTTTTCACCTTGCTACCTATTGCTTCTACCCTAATTTTACACCCCTCTGTCTCTCTGCTCATGCTCCCATCCCCCTACCACATTAGTTTAAATCCTCTCTGACAGCACTAGCAAACACTCCCCCAAGGACATTGGTTCCATTCCAGCCCAGGTGCAGACCGTCCTGTTTGTACTGGTCCCACCTCCCCCAGAACTGGTTCCAATGCCCGAGAAATTTGAATCCCTCTCCCTTGCACCATTTTTCAAGCCACTTATTCATCTGCAATATCCTCCTATTTCTACTCTGACTAGCACGTGGCACTGGTAGTAATCCAGAGATTATTACCTTTGAGGTCCTACTTTTAAGTTTATATCCTAGCTCCCTAAATTCGCCTTGTAGGACCTCATCCCGTTTTTTACCTATATCATTGATGCCAATGTGCACCACGACAGCTGGCTGTTCACCCTCCCCCTCCAGAATGTTCTGCAGCCGTTCAGTGACATCGCTGACCCTTGCACCAGGGAGGCAACATACCATCCTGGAGTCTCGTCTGCGGCCGCAGAAAAGCCTATCTATTTCCCTTACAATTGAATCCCCTATTACTATAGCCCTTCCACTCTTTTTTGTCCCCTCCGATGCCGCAGAGCCACCCATGGTGCCATGAACGTGCTGCTGCTGCCTTCCCCTGATGAGCCATCACCCCCAACAGTATCCAAAATGGTATATCTGTTTAGGAGATCTGTTCATGCAACTTCAAGATCAACCTTTCCCCAACAGAATATCTGATCTCTTTCTGAATTGAAATGACATATTTAACATGTTTTCCTTTGTAACAATCTGGTATGCAGAAGATGTCACCATCAAATAAAAGTGTTTAATTTGTGAATAGTAAATAAATGGCTGCTTACTGAAGGACTAATGCTTGCAGTCTGGCTCGGAATCAGTGGTTGCTCCTGCACTGCGTGCTTTCGATCCACTGTTGAAGTTGGGGAGAGCGTGGAATCAATGTTTGCAGGCCGCCTAGTTTGTGTTATAGAATTTGTCAGTGAACAATTCAAATAGTCAATTTTAAAATGTTATTTTCAACCTTCCTTTTTTAAAATTGTTTTTAAATAGATTTTTTTTCTATTTCCAACTTTCTGAATTGTGTACCATGAATGATGATTAATAGATATAGCTTACCTTCCAATAATTATTGGGAAAAATGAAATCTGCTTTTCCTTTCTACCTTCTTGTGCAGCTATAATTGATTCCAGCTCTAGACAAGTCTGATGAGCCTGTGGGACAGAAATATAAAGCATTAAACAAGGTCATAACTATTTAAGTAGGATTATTATGCTCATTTTCTATAATAAAAGCTCAGCTCCTATCAAAATCAATGATAGTTCTTTTAGTGTACAAGCAGATTCTCTGGTGTCCATAACTGTGATCTCATTATTAAATAGTCCATTCCCAAGTGGAATTGTACTGACACAAAAATGTATAATCACCCTCAAAATGCAAATTTTCCTCATCACCATAGGTTCTGTACTCTTGCTTCCTATCTCCATCACTAAACATTGTTAAGTAGCTTAATGGACTTTTAAATAACCTATGGCTTCAATAATGTACGGCCAAGATAATTTAAGAAACATTCATTTTTACCCTAAAGAATTGTGTTGTGTGATTGACCATTACTGGATAGTTAATATCTTGTGACCAAACAGATTCATGCTTCCTCTTATAGATCTAGAATTAAATCATCTTGGGTAAATGAAATATAAAAGGAAAATACTTTCCATTTACTGTTGAATCTATTTATCTTTCATTTCAATCAATCACAGCACAAGAAGAGAATTATTTAGACACAAGACACAGAAAGCAATATAGTGATGCTCTTGGTTATGTATATCCTAGCAAGATTACAAATTTTCTGAATAATAAAGTTTATTTTTATAAATACTTATGAATAGGAAAAGTCAACGTGAAAAAACCCAACCACAGTAAAACTCTGATAAGGCAGCATCCTATTGTTTGGAAATCCAGTTCACTCATTGCTCTAAAGTGAGAGTTGGGCCCAGAGTACAACTGTGGGGTGCAAGGCTGGAGATGATGGAGTGCCATCATGGCTGGAAACTGGACCACGGGCTATGTATGGCAAGAACCAGATTTGGGATCCAAAGGTGGGTAGTTTTCAGTTGGAGTTCAGAATTCCTGCATAATTTCTGCTCCTGTTAAACTGATTAGATTCACGTGAAAATTTATCATATCATTGTGACGCAATAAAATAAATAAGTGTGCTTGGGTATTAATAGGAGTAATGTCCAATAGTTTTTTTTAAAATCTGCTAGTTTGCCACTATCAAAGTCCAAACGATGCTGGATAATTGAAGTTTAACTATACCTCAAGAATAAGTTTTACCTCCTGTGCATGTTCCATATAACATTTTATTCCTTCACCCAGGTCATTCATTTTTCCTCCTCTGAATGTGTGAGATTTCCCAGATTTCTCTATGATACGAATAATCTCTGATGTCTTGTTAACTTTTGCTCCTGTTAAAAAAATTATCACGATTATTCAATCAGGGATGATCTTGGATTGATTAAGGGGCAAGTCCATTGACTTGGAGGTCACAAGGAGGATAGAGAATTTGTTAAATGTAAAATTAATTTTGGAAAGACGAACAACATGCTGCACGGTAGACTGATTAAAAAATGTACAGCTCATGCGATGCAAATTAAAGTTTGATACAAAACTGGCTAAATAACAAGAAACAATCAGTTGCCTTAGTGATAAAAGGCCTTTGGCAGTGGGATCTTGTTGTGCTCTTTTCTAACTCCCCTGCTTTATGTTACATGACAATAAGACTGCAAGGTAGGAGCTTTGATCAAGATACTTTGGATATTACAAAAACTGGCTGCATAAATGTAGGCATTAGTACATTGCAGAACATTTTCAATTGCTTGGCCAAGTGGACAGAAAAGTGACAAAAATTCAGTCTGAAGTGTGATGCAATGCATTTGAGGAGGACAAACAAGACCAGGCACACAATAACATGGTGTTACAATGACAACTCTAGATATATGCCCATAGATGACAGAAGTTGAAGATTGTGTAGTTATGAAAGCATTCAGTATACTTTATTGGCAGAGAGATATATTTTAAGGAGTAGAGCGGTTATGCCTGAACTGTATAAAACACTATTCAGACCATAACTGGAGTCCTGTACAGAGTTCTGGTCATCATATTCAAGAGGGGATGGAGCAACTCTGAAGAAATAGACCATTTCATCAGTTGTATGTTACATAATCCAATAACATCATAGCGGATCACTCAACTCAAAATTCAATTTTTGTTCAATTTACTGATTTGCTCAATTCTTTTAGTATATGAACACGTTTCAATTTTAGTTTGGAACATGCCCAATGGGCAAATAAGGGTAGCACTCCAGCATAGAAAGTGCTAACCATTTGCCATCTTATGAATTAAAAATGTCTCCTCGTTCTAAATGTTTAATTCCCTTATTCCAAAGCTAAACCATTAAGCTCCAGATCCAATTTCATCCTTGTGTCAAGTAGTTTTTTCAATTCTTCAAAGGTACCTAGAGTGTAGGCCAATCTTATTTGATTTCTCCTCATATAACACTCTCATCCTAGGAATCAATTTAGTACCGTAAAATTCCAGTGGAATTTCAACAGAATTTCTGCACTTATTGTATGTTCCTCCTTTTAACAGCAAATACATTTTTTTCACAATTTTACATATTAGACAGTTGTCCAGAGTATATTCCAATGAACTGTGAATTTAGTCTAAAGAAAATGGGCCATATATAAGCACTCAGGCCCCTGTTCCAGCTCTGGCTGCACACCTTACTTGCAGTCTGGACCCTCAACTTACTTTGAGTGAGCCAGATGCTAGACCATCAGAATTTCTAAACAATTGGATGCTGGATTAGAGCTTTACTACATCTTGTGAATATATTTGTGCTGCCTCCAGTGGAAAATCTGTTCTGAGCTAGATTCCAAAACTGTACACAATATTCTACATACAATCTCATCAATGCCATGTACAATTGCACAATGACTTGCCTACTTTTATACTCCAATCGCCTTACAACAAAGGCCAATTCATTTGTTTTCCTAATTAATTGCTGTTAATGCAGGTCTACCTTCTATTTCATATACTACCAGACCAAGTTCCTTTTGTAAAACAATTACTAATTTGCTCAGCATTTAATATAATTCAGTTTTGCAATCTTTCCCACCAAAATGAGTAATAGATTTTTTACATCTTTTCATCCCATCTATATTATTTTGTAAACTGTGTCTTCCTCATTGCCCACTTTTCCAAGAGTGCTGAATGGAATGGAGATTTGTTTGTAGAAGGATTGATGGATAAGAAAACAACTCTAGTTTAACCTAGAACAGAGGGTGCTGAAAAGAGATTTAATGGAGTATAAAAACAGACAAAATTGAAATGAAGGACCCATCAGCTAGAGATCAAGAACAATAAATTTGAAGTCATGCAAAGACAAGAGTTGGATAATTTGTTTATATTTAGAGGGTGATGGGAGCTTGGGACTCTGTACAAAAGGTAGAAAGCGTCAGCATTTACTTTTTAATGGGTTGGCCCTTCAAGTGCCAAAAGCCAAAATGCTGCAATGTTTAATTACAATGTAGAATTAGGATAGTTAGCATATTTATGGCCAGCTGTGACATATGCTTCAACAGTCTCTTTCTAAGCCATAGATTTCCATAAAAATGAAAACTAATATCTGCATGAAACCGCAAGCATAGGTTGCAGATAATCATTAATTACTTAAAACTCACCATCATAAAAACAGACTTCAACATCAGCTTGTGGACCATTCTCCATCAACATGCATTTGCCATACTTGGTATACAGTGTGATTTTGGGGGTTTTGGATCTCACCAGTTGTACAAACTTTGATGCATACTGGTATTTCTTCCAATAGCTTTCTGAAACCAATGTGGAACAGTGAAGATGAAGTAGGAATAATTTACAGGATGTGGACTTTAATGCATTTCAACAACTGAATTCAATGCACTTGAATAGAAGAGGACCAAAGCAAACTCAAAATACCGAGAATGTTAACAATTTTGAATAAAACAAAAACTGTTGGAAACAGCTGAATCTAATGAAACTGTAATATTTGAAATCAATGATCTTTCAGCAGAGCGCAACGGTTATACATATACAAATGTTTGCTTAAACGTATTTGATTACGTTATTCGTTTGATGAAATAGCATCAACTTGATATATTACATTTTCTCAAACATTTATTGTATAACATCAAAAAAATGTTTATTTGCGGACACCTCAAATAATGGTTAATGGCATGACCACCAGGTGACACCGACGATGGCTGCCCCGCCAACGGTCTGTCTCATCTTTTCAAAGGTCTTTTATTGTCACGTGTACCAATTAAGGTACAGTGATATAAAGCCATACTGATAAAAGCAACAAGACGCACAACTACATAAAAGTTAACATAAACATTCACCACAGCAGATTCACCACATTCCTCACTATAATGGAAGGCAAAAAAGTCCAATCTTCTTCCCTCTTTATTCTCCCGCGGTCGGGGCAGTTGAACCATCCGTCAGGACGATCGAAGCTCACACAGCGGCAATCAAAGCCGCCGCGGCTTGTAACTCCCGATGTTGGTCTCTAACCAGGGACCACGGGCTCCACAATGTGAAGTCCGCAGGCTCGCACGGTTGGAACTCCCAAACTCGGACTCCAGCAGAGGCTGCCAACTCCTCGATGTTTGGCCGCAGTGCGGACGGAGATACGATACGGGAAAAAAATGGCATCTCCGTTGTAGGTAAGAGATTTTTAAAGTTTACCCCAACCCCCCCCCCCCCCCCCCCCCCACATAAAACAAGCTAAAGAACTCTAAAACATATTTAACACAAAATATTAAAACAACAAAGAAGGAAAGGACAGACAGGCTGGCGTCACCCGGTTTCTTTCTTTGTTGTAAAATGTATATTTTAGTGTACTTTTAGATTTGTATTATGTGGGGGGGTGGTGGGGGAAACTTTTTTAAATTTACCTCGGCGGAGATGCGACTTATTTCCGTGTCGTATCTCCGTCCGCACTGTGGCCTAACATCGTGGCGCTGGCAGCCTCTTGTTGGGGAGAGACTTCGGGAGCTCCAACCGTGGAAGCCCGCGGACTTTAAAATCGTGGGGCTCATGGTCCCTTGGTTACGGACCGAATTCGGGAGCTCCAAGCCGCAGGAGCTTCGACTGCCCCAATCGCTGGAACTTCGATCGCCGGCTGAGGGAGCTTTGATCGCCCCGATTACAGATGGTTCGACTCCCCTGACCGTGGGAGAAATAGGAGGAAAGAAGATAAGACTTTATTGCCTTCCATCACAGTGAGGGAATGTGGAGGAGCCACTGTGGTGGATGTGTATCTCAAATTGTATGTAGTTATGTGTCTTATTGCTTTTTTGGTATGACTGTATGGCAAATCAAATTCCTCGTTTGTTGCAAAACATACTTGGTTAATAAATTACGATTATGATATTTGTACAGCAAGATAGGTTATAGTCCATGTGATTGGTGGATGCCATACAATTTAGAAATGTGGAACTTGCTTGCTCATCAACCATGACATCATAAAAATGGTTTACAAATATTTTAACAAGATTCAAATTAGGAAAAGCAAAAAAAGGCGCCAAGTTTGTCTTTAATTTGATTGCATGTCACAAAAAACGTTGCCAGTCATGACCTGAACATATGCAATTTTTATAATTTCAACCCAATTGGTTGCTAGAACTCAGGTAACCTTGTTAAAAAGTATTAATGTTAAAAAAGCATGCAACCAGAATTTAAGATTTTGATAATCATCAGTGTTTGAATGAAAAGTCGTGCTTTGTACTATAAAAGCAAAGGCCAGACATATTTAACAAATTAATGTCTTTTTTTATTTATTGATAATTGCAGCTTGCAGTAATATTCATATCTCTGGACAGGGCTATCGCTGGGAAAGCCATGCATCTTGCCCCTCTCAATTTATCCTTGAGGACTCTATGGTGAGCTGCATTCTTAGTGTGCCATATTCTATTTGGTTAAAACATGTTAATCACTTGAAGCATTAAAGAATTGCTCAATTAAAGCTTTTAATACTGTATGCAACTAAATAACATGGAATTTTTAAGGACATTTAAGAATCACCCACAATGTTACAGAACTAGAATCTCCTACCACATATCAGGAGTATAATCGATCCAATAACGATATTTACTTTAGAAACCTGGTTCACTCTTACCAGACAACTTAAACTGAATAAACGGCAAAAAGTTTTAAGATGGATAGCTTTGGATAATAAATTTAAACCAGGGATGTATGACTCAACATTTAGAGAGTGGATGAAGAAAGGAATGACTGTATTTTGTACTGTGGAGAAAATGGAGACCAGAGAGGTTTTCAAGATTTGAAGGATAGATTTGCACTTCGGAACCAAGACTTGTTTAGATACCTCCAACTGAGAGATTATTACAATAAAAAGGTAAAAAGGGAAGCACTAAAAGAAAAGAATCCAGTGATAGAAGTGATAGTTAGTGCGTATCATCAAAAAACATTAAGGATTATTTCTAAACTTTATCATAGTTTAATGGAATGTCAAGCTAAAACTACATTTTATGTAAAATTTAAGTGGGAAAAGGAATTGAACATTACAATCTCAGAAGAAGAATGGCATCATATGTGTGTAACACTACAGACATCCACCAATTCACAAAATTGGAGAGAATTTAATTGGAAAAATTTGATTCATTTCTTTATTACGCCTAACATAAAAAGCAAGCAAATTCTAAGGCAGCAAACATGCTGGAGGCAATGTGGTCAAGCAGACGCAAACCATGCACATATCTTCTGGAGTTGCCCAAAAATAGAACCATTTTGGGACAGAGTGAATTCAGAATTAACGGAGGTATTGGGGTATATAGTCTGCAAGAAGTGTTCCATTTTATACCTGGGTAATATAAATACAGTGGTGCTGAAGGAAGACCATTACTTGGTTAAAATCCTACTCACAGCGGGCAGAAAGGCCATTACAAGAAACTGGCTTGCAGCGGACATACCCAGACTTAGACAATGGTTAGACATAGTACAGGAAAGAAGACGAATTTAAAAGAAAATGGGAAAAATGGATAAGGTATAGAAATAAAGACATCAACACTGTATAATTTTATAGACAATAATGTAAGTTATTGGAAAATGTTTTAATATGAAAATAGTTCTGTATACTGCATCATTAATTGTAAACTGAACCCCCCGCTACACTGTTGCACGTTTCATTGTAATGTTGTATGTTTCATTGTTATATTTGTGTTTTATTTGTGCATGCATAAAAGCAATAAAAACTAAAGTGAAAAAAAAAGAATAGATTAGCTGGTTATTCATAATTTGCTAGTTTTAGTTCTTTGATTGGAATGAATTAATTACTGGAGCACTTTCTTTCATTGTGACAGTAACTCTTCCAAAGATAATTAATTCTCTTTTAAAACATTTTAGAATGCATAAGGTTGTGAAAGAAACTAGACTATATACTCAATCGTTCATTTTATTATTTCTTAGATGTAATATGTTTTGAATGCTTGCAACATTTAAAATAGAATCTATAATAAAAATGTTCTCAAATTGCTTGTGTAATAAATAAATTAATAAAGGCACAAAAACACGAAAAAAAAATCTCCAGTAGACTTTATATCTGAAGAATATTAGTGAAATAGCTTCAAAAAAATAAATAAATAATGTGATTGTTTCTTGACACTATTACAGACCCTTGCTTTACAAGGCAAGATTTATTTAATTAAATAAATGCAAATTCTCTGTTTGCTGTGCTCGGATTTACAGTCTCACATTGAGGCTTCTGAATTAGGAATTGAGCAATGTAGCCATTGCTCCATAGAACCATTATGTGCAAAACAGCTTCTTGAAACTATAATTCTGGTAGCTTTCTCTAATACATATCAAATCTTTATCAAGTAATCTATTCACTATTACTAATTGGTACCTGGCAAGTCATCAAAACTGTAAATAAATACTCCCTCTGGTGGAGACGGTGGTCTGTTGTCTATTGGGAAGCCTCTTCCTTCATTAGGATGATAAATATGGATCTACATGAATTAAATGTCACAAACATTATATTTAAAATCATTTTGTTAAGAATCTAGAGTATATAGAGAATGTTAGATTTAATGAAATCTTGAGTGAAATCAAGGTTATAATACAGCATTTAGGTATTCCTTGATTTCCTCCTAATTTGAGGAAGGACATCCTTGTGATTGAGGCAGTGCAGCGTAGGTTCACAAGATTGATCCCTGGGATGGCGGGACTGTCATATGAGGAAAGGTTGAAAAGACTAGGCTTGTATTCACTGGAGTTTAGAAGAATGAGGGGGGATCTTATAGAAACATAAAATTATAAAAGGACTGGACAAGCTAGATGCAGGAAAACTGTTCCCAATGTTGGGTGAGTCCAGAACCAGGGGCCACAGTCTTAGAATAAAGGGGAGGTCATTTAAGACTGAGGTGAGAAAAGACTTCTTTA
Source organism: Okamejei kenojei (assembly GCA_035221665.1). Taxonomy (NCBI): domain Eukaryota; kingdom Metazoa; phylum Chordata; class Chondrichthyes; order Rajiformes; family Rajidae; genus Okamejei; species Okamejei kenojei. The sequence continues at coordinate 34,024,664 of CM069131.1, read as the reverse complement.
CCCAAAGAGTTGTGAATTTATGGAATTCCCTGGCACAGAGGGCAGTGGAGGCCAAATCACTGGATGGATTTAAGAGATAGTTGGATACAGCTCGAGGGGCTAGTGGAATCAAGGGATATGGGGAGAAGGCAGGCACGGGTTATTGATAGCGACGATCATCCATGATCACAATGAATGGCGGTGCTGGCTCGAAGGGCCGAATGGCCTCCTCCTGCACCTATTGTCTATGTTCCTATGTCTATGTTTCTATGATTTAGGAATGTTGGTTAGTGAATTTTCAATATAAATTCACTGATTCGTTAGGGTGTTTGTTCTCTATTTACTAATCTATGTCTCTCTACAGTGCACCACTTTCTGCTTTAAGAAATACACTGCATGAAACTATTCCTAACTCAATCTCTCTACCTTCTTGATTTTCATAACTTGGCTTAGTCTTACAGATTGGATACAGGCCCTTCGACTCAATTTGCCAAAGTGTCCCATCTACACTAGTTCCACTTGCCTGCATCTGGCCCATATTTCTCTAAACACATCCTATCCGCATATCTGTCTAAATGTTTCTTAAACATTGCGATAGCACATGCCTGAAATACCTCCTCTGACAGCTTGTTCCATACATCCACCATCCTTTTTGTGAAAACATTACCTATTAGGTTCCTATTAAATCTTTCCCCCCTCACCTTGAACCTATGTCCTCTGGTTCTTGACTCCCCTACTCTGGGCAAGAGACCATGTGCATCTACCCAATCTATTCCTCTCATAATTTTGTACACGTCTATAAAATCACCCCTCATCCTCCTGTGCTCCAAGGAATAGAGTTCTAGCCTTCTAAACCTCTCTCAATAGCTCGGGCCCTGGAAACATCTTTGTAAATCTTCTTTGCACCTTTTCCAGCTTTCAACATCTTTCCCATAACATGGTGCCCAGGACTGAACTATACTCTAAATGCAGCCTTACCAACATCTTATACAACTGCAACATGACCTCCTAACTTCTATACTCAATGCTTTGACCGATGTGCCAAAAGCCTTTTTGACCACCCTATCTACCATCTTCACTATCTACAATACCACACACTTTTGTGTCATCTGCAAACTTACAACCAATGTCGTGTACATTCTCATCCAAATCATTGATATAGATGACAAATAGTAACGGGCCCAGCACCAAACCCTAAGGCACATCACTAGTCATAGGCCTCCAGTGTGAAAAGCAATCTTCCTCCATCACCCTCTGCTTCCTCCCATGAAGCCAATTTTCTATCCATTCATCAGTCTGAAGAAGGGTTTTGGCCCAAAATGTTGCCTATTTCCTTCGCTCCATAGATGCTGCCGCACCCGCTGAGTTTCCCAGCACTTTTGTCGAACTTCGATTTTCCAGCATCTGCATTTCCTTCTTAAACTTTCTATCCATTCAGCTATCTTTCCTAGAATCCCATGGGATCTAACCTTCTAGAGCAGCATTAAGGAAATATTTCCCACAAATGTAATTATTTTGTGATTTGAAGTATACCTGTAAAAGATATACACTGCCCAGCCATGCCCACATTTGTGGGTTAGGTTGAATATAGTTAGGAGAAAACATTATCCCTTGACATGAACCAGAATTATACACTTATACATAAATTTATGATCAAACCATCTGTAGTTTATAACTTAGTGAATTCTCAGTCTTTCCCCAGTATTCTCATTTAAAATAAATGTGAAAAAGTACAACATTGAAACAAATGATCAAACGTTTAACCTACCATGTTTCCATCGCAGGATATTCTAAGTACTTCCCTTACACATTCTTGAGCACCACTCCCTTTCAAAAGTTCCATACACACTTCCTCCGAGTCAAGAATACTGACCTGAACAACATGAGTAGTTAGTTCATAGCTGCATATCAAGACAATAATTACATAAAATACACAACGTGACAATGTTTAGACGAAACACGTTTTTTCTCCATTCTATTTGCCTCATCTCGGCCTTTCAGCATTCCTTTATTTTTTTCCCTATATATTTGATAATATCGATTCTAGATGTAGATAATACCTGCAATAGAAAACTTTATCATAATCCCAGCTGGTGTAATTCATTAATAGTCCGAAAGATCTCTATCTACTTTCTTTGTTTTTGAAAAAGAACTCCAGCTTGTCAATCCTTCTAGAAAATTGCAACTATTATTCTGACAAACTTGTAAATATGTTTTGCACTTATTTCAGTGTTCTTGTGTTTGTTTTGAAGTAGGATAATTAACAGGACACCACAATGTGGCCTGGCCTCAAACCACCAAAACTTCACCGCTGATTTAAAAAAAAAATCAACTCTCTTGAATTAAATTTCAGTTTCTGAGAAAGCTTTGGTTATTATTGTATCCTATTTTAACGCTTCATAATACCCCTCTTTCAAATACTTTCTCCAATAATTGTAATTGTCCAACAGGTTATTTTATATTGGCTATTTACCCAAACAAAATTGATATGCACGGCAATGAAATGGCACAATAATCTGCTGCCTCCAACAGTTGCTGGCAGATTAAGTGATTCTTAGAAGACTGATTTGACATCAAAATCTTAGGTGACCAACTAAAAGAATAATAGAAATGAATTTGCTAACGTATTCACACCTAATCTAGATCTTTGGAGAAAACTTCAGATTATTAAATATTGCATTTATAAAGTATTTTTCAAGACTTCTGGCTTTGGAACATTAATGTTTAAAGTGTAAGCATTACTGTTACATTAGAAACATGCCAATCCTGTTGTGCACAAAAACAAAAATCAGATTATCGTTTGTTTAAGCAATGCTAATTGAGGTATAAATAACAGTCAGAACATTGTAGACTCATTCAAATTTTTCACAAATCTTTTATAATCGCTGGAATAAATTGAGCCATGGTCTAATTTCTAATCTAAAAGACAGCAGTGCAGCAATCCCTTAATGCTGCACAATAGTATATTAGCATAGGTTCTTATATTCAAATCTTAACCTCAACTCTGGTGAAGGCTGCACCTATTCAGCCAGAGATAATAATCATAATAGTGCATTCTTTCTGTAGATCTGAAAGCCACAAGTTCAAACCGAAGGTTGCGTGTTCTTCATCCAGTCAAGGGCTCAGAATAATTTTTTTAACTAATACACTACCTCAAGGGCAAAAAGGGATGAGTAATGTGTTGGCCTAGATAATTAATTCCACATGGTGTGAATTAATATAAAAAGTGCATACGTGTCGGTTCTACAATTGGACAAAGTACTCCATCTGAGCCCCCATCAGAAATTATTATTTACTATTTCATTGATTTCCTCTGTATTAGAATTATTATCATTTATTAAAGCAAAGGAAAGCACATGCCAAAGTATCTAAACAGATACTTTAAATGTATCTGCTATGTATCCATCATCACGTTTGCAAATAATTTTCCTCGATGTTTACAAATTTTTCCAAGCACTCTGTATATCAAAGGAATTCATCCCCCCACCCCGCCAAGTTGAGTTCACACAAAAACTATTACTATGACCATGCCTTACTATTTTATGAAATATCCTATTCAATTTCACTGGCAAAAGAAAGTGCATCATTATCTGGCCGCATGGACAGTTTCCATTACAAATATGGCCATTTGAATTTAAAACAGAAAAAGTGGAGGGGCAGTGAGCAAATGTAAGATTTTGTTAAGACATGAAAAAACGGTCATGCAATGCCTAGATGGAATTGCATATTGCATCATTATAGACTAGGTTAATCAGCCTGTTAAATCTACAACAATGTTAGAAAAAAAATTATAGTCCTTACCACTGCATTCTTGGTTTTTTGCCTGATTGCTTTAAGTCTGTGAGCCTTAAGTGGCGAAACCAACTCTTGTAATGTCTTCTTTAGGTTTTCAACAGGCTGCCTTTCCAGTTTTAAAGCTTGTTTCAAAGCTTGAGGACATGGTATACTTTGTGTCTAATTGTCTGGAATCCGCTTCACATTTCTGAAGATCCATTTGTTTTCTGAAGTAACCTTTTTGGGAAAGCTCATCAGTTTTCATTGTGTTGCTGGATTTTCTCGCCCATGTATTTGCTGCTGTGACTTCATCTAGAACCTGCTTTCTTCCACTATGGAAATTGCCACCAGAACTATTGGTAGTGCTGATATCCACTGGTTTTCTGAATGAAGCTACAAAATGATACACATGAAACTTGCATAAATTTGACTAAATATTGTACAGATATCAGAGTTAGAGAGATACAGCACTGAAACACCATTTGGCTCGCTAATTCATACTGATCATCAATCTTACATTTACATTAATCCCATTTTTATTCTCTCCAAATTCTCATCAGCTCTTCCCCCTCCCCCCATTTACAGTGGCCAATTAACCTACCACTTTGGTATGTTCTTGTACATCGTTTAACCATGTAATACACTTCTAGAAGCTATTCAGAAAAACAGGTTTAACTTCAGGAAAATAAAAAAAACATATTTAGGTTTAGGTTTCAACTATGAATAGCCTGAAGTATTTAATTTCAAAAATAATTGTAACTACCAGTATTTCACAAAACTCATTTGCACCAGCATTACAGTCTTTAACAACAACAAAGGAAAAAAGGGCAAGGTGGGTTGACCATTGCATATACCATTTATGGTGCTAATGTAGAGGAAGCAAGTCATACAGCAATGGACCGTGCAAAATTCCACATCTTAGTCATGCTGTTTCAGACAGTTCTTAAAAGGATAGGATGGGACTTATTAATGTGCTGAGTTGGGCAACTAGGTTGACTTTGACATAGCACAATCAGCTTTGATATTATGTTAGCAAAATATAGGGAGGAGATTCTCCCCAGTCAGGCCTATACTAAAAAAAATGCTTGCATAGATATCAAAGAAGGGAGAAAGAAAAATGTTTTTAAAAAAATCAAAAGTGGCAGCATTGCTGCCTACCAGCGGCAGAGACCCGGGTTCGATCCTGACTACGGGTGCTGTCTGCATGTAGCTTTGTACATTCTCTGGTGCCCTGGTTTCCTCCCACATTCCAAAGTCCTCTAAACTCTAAAAGGAATGCACCATACCATTATGTGGCTGGCCATTTTCAAACCAGTGTTGTATTGGCCCGACCTGTGATATCTGCTCCAAGAGTGGCCCACTGGAAATAGGTTGGTAAGTAAAGTTTGGGCTGTGAATAAAATCAGAAAAAATACACTTTGTTAATAACTCCTACCTTACTTGAAAAAACAAGGTATAAGACGTAATTACATTTTTCTATCATGCACTAGGTTGACCAATACTTTACAAGCAATATCACCACACATTCACAAACACATTATTACCATTAATATTACACATTAAGTACACTATATTGACAAGGATCTCTATCATTTCCTTATGACATAGGAGGCCAATATGGCCCAACAAGCTATCACAGCAATCTAATTTCCACATTAATATTCCCTTTAACCTTTAGTCTCCACATTGCCATTTACTCCTCTACCCTGCTGCTAATCAACACTAAGGGCAATTAACATGAGCCAATGAACCTACCAATCCACATGTATTTGGAACATGGCAGAAAACCCATAAAGAAAATGAAAACTCACAGAAGGAACTAGAGGTCAGGATTGAACCCATGTCATTGAAGCCTCAAGGCAGCAGTTCTAAAACCGTGCCACTATGTCAATATTTTCAAACAGCATTGCGAAAATTAAATGTTGTCACTCCAGACAGTAATTATCAAAACAGCCCTTTGTTCTGTACACTAGGTAGAGCTCTTAACCTACATCCTTCTGGTATGTTTTCCGTTATGAAAACCAGTATAATTGATTCAAATTTATTTTAATTTATTCTATCTCACCATCTTGTAGCCTGAGTTTAAGTTTCCATCTCTGAGTTTAAGTCATCAAATGAAGATGGGTTATATAATGGTTTAAAAAAAGTACTTACTTTGTGGACTGCTTAACAGGTGGAGACATAGCGAGCTTATCACGAGTCCCAACATTATCTGAAAGTCCTTTATTAAACTGTGGAATATTTGCATAATCATCTCGATACAAGTTTGCAGGATTGTGCATTCCATGTCTGGTCGACTTTGACAGTGCATCAACAGACTGACAACGTTCCATGCTGCTGTTTGGCTTTTCTGGATTCTGATTTTGAAAGTTACCAGATCTATCAGTGGAGTGTGCCCTTCGAAGCCATCGAGAGTGAGGTCGTTCTTCGTCTCCATGTTGTACAGCTCTTCCTCTACCACTTTTGTTAATTTCAGTATGTTGTACTCTTCCCTCATTATATACTGCACTGAATCCTTGGGATGAAGTATCATTAATACTATTATGTGAAGTGATGACTGCTATTTTGTTCGGAAGAAACTGTCCTATGACTTGTTTTGTCCTCTGATGTAGGCGTCCTGATGCACTAGTGCCTGAAGATCCAGTTCCAGTGGTAAATGCAGTTGAAATTGTGGCATGCCCACTATCCATCGAGTTCTCCACAGATCTTGGATCTTTACTTTTGGATGAAGGGTATTTCATCATGAATGAATGGTCCAATATACCAGAAAGACTGATGCGATCTGCAGGATTTTTTCGAAGCAGCTGATAGATCAAATCTTGAGCTTCATTTGAAATAAATGTTGGCATTTCATAATCTGCCAGCATCACCTTATTTAGTGTGTTTTTAACAGTGTCAGTGTCAAATGGTGGCTTTCCAACCAGAAAAGTATAAAACATGCACCCAAGAGACCATACGTCAGATTCAAGACCATGAGCACTGTGAGTCGCGATCTCTGGTGCAATGTAATTGGGGGTGCCACACATGGTGAAATGTTTTTCATTGGGCATTTTGAGCTGTGCAGCCAATCCAAAATCGGCAATCTTTATGTTCATGTCACTTGTAAGTAGAAGATTAGAAAGAGTGAGGTCCCGATGCAATATACCATGCGAGTGAAGGTACAGCATTCCAGTAATAATATGATGCATGAAATGTCGAGCTGTGTTATATTTTAAAAGAAGAACAGAATTAACGTCAATTTCACACAGTTTATTCTGAAACTTTTCCCTCTTCCTTCACACATTAATTCATTCCCCATTATCTCCAAATAATTATGTTAACATCCCAAAGTGCAGGGTATTGAAAAGAATGAGTACCATGGCACCAGTCAAGTATAATATAATTTGTGACTTTGATAATGGCTGTGTCAGTGCTGCGGCAATGTTTAGAGGGTATCAGACCAGGAACTGCGGGAAATGTAGGTATAGATTTGGAAGATGCCAGCACATTCTAGCTTTTACAAGGAAACAAGTTGGAGATAAGGTGATGGTTTTAAGGGAGTCATGAACATTATGAAGAGAGATGAGGAGGAATTTCTTTCGTCAGAGGGTGGTGAATCTGTGGAATTATTTACACAGAAGGCTGTGGAGGCTGTCAATGGATATTTTTGAGGCAGACATAGATAGATTCTTGATTAGTACAGGTGTCAGGAGTTATGGGGATGCGGCAGGAGAATGCGGTTTGGAGGGAGAGTTAGATCAGCCATGATTGATAGCCTAATTCTGTTCCTATCACTTACAACCTTTGAAATTCATTGATATGTTCCCAATAAATATTTTCAAATATTAGTACCTTCATCCTCTGCGAAACAAGCCTTCCTGTTCTTTAAATATCTGCTCATCTCTCCATTGTGGCACATTTCCAGTACCAAATAGACATAATTGTTGTCTTCAAAATAGTTGTAAAGCTGAAAGATAATAAGAATCACCCATAAGTATTCTAGTACATTAGATGCACGAGAAAGGTGCTCATACAACCATACTTACCTCCAAGATAGATGGATGCTTCAACTGACAATGAATCTCCACTTCGTTGCGGACTCTCTGTACCATTCCCACTTTGTGCATGGCCTTTTTGTCAATCTAGAAATAGACGACCATATCCATCAAGATATCCAGAAACATTGTAACCATATCATTTCAATAATGTACATTTAAATGAATTTATTTCTACTTTAAAACTTGGGGGGGGGGGGGGGGGGGGGGGGGGGGGGGGGGGGGGTTTAACTTGGTTGCAAATGTGAAGATTATTTCTCATCATAAATAGATTCAAGTTACCAGCATTGAATTTATTTTTATTACAGTGAGAAGTGACGTTTCTTTTTCCAATGCAATTATGCCAAAACACAGAGATCAGTTTCTCAAAGAAATATGTGCCACTTTGTATTCTTTAAAAGACAACAGTGTTTCATTTGGCAATCACCTCAAGTACTTGATTGTTATTCTATCTCGACTTTTAATTTCCTCTGTCAAGTGGATGTTAAAATCTCTGGCAGCATATGGATTCTGAACAAGTCACACCATGCTTGCGATTTTTAGCTGGATTTATCATTATTTAATTGGAAAGATTATTCTGGCCATGTGCACTCACTCAGCAATGAGAAACACACAGTTGGAAATATGGCTATAACCAAGTTGTTGAAGTATTTTTATTAATTACAAGTTGGTTAAAAAGGGTCCAATAGGCTCCTATGGCAGAAATACTTGAAACTGTTCTTATATCGCTGACTGAAGAAATGAACCACCCACGATGTACAATTAAGTTTTAGGACGTTTCAAGTCAAACATTCAAGGCAAACTCTACTGTCAAAACCCGACTGGGATTATTGTACACACAATGTTTACAAAATAAAAACATTTAAAAACAAATTCCAATAATGTGAGCCTAATTAAATAGCTGAACGTCAAGACTGCCACTGACATACAACGACTAAATGCATTTTAAAACATGATACCTCTCAAGGTAAATTTACCATTTTTATTGCCACCTCCAGACCAGTGCTCACGGATTTTGCTCGATAAACACAAGCGAACGAGCCCTTCCCGAGCAATGTTAAAACCTTGAAGTCCTGAAAAATAATGATGCGAAAACTTCGTTTAGTCACCGATGTTAGTAATACTCTTAATCTCTTGCAGCGGTAACTGACAAGCCAGGTGCAAAGAACGCTCTTGATCGGTTTTCAGAAATCAAATGCTCCTTACCGTAATGGCATTTTCATCATCTGCACCCGACAACCTAATATCGCTGGACAATGTACTCTTGCATTTTAAGATGCAATTCAACACTCGATCAAGCATTTTAGAACAACCGACGGGAACTTAACCAGTTTCCCTTTGACTAAATACGGGCCAGCGAAATATTGAATTGATTCAAAGGAAGAGACTGAGTCAATAAAACACAAGCCCGGTTTTATTCCCGCGTTAACATTAAACGGCTTCTCATCGCCAAGCAACAGACCTAAGTATTAATTACGTGTTCTTCGAAGCCTCACCAAGCGAAACCGCAACAGTTACTAGAATATTTATAATGCCGCTTTAACAAAAAAAATCAAAGTACGTTTGTCATGCTACTCGGATTAAAAGTTGAATAGCTTTCAAATTTTAGGTTAACTTTATGAACAAGCTTTCATAGTCAGCAAGGAGTTTATAATAAAGCTGCCAAAATATAACCCTTGTGCACTTCAATGCACATCGGAAAAGATAAAATATTTAAACTTCCCCACCTCAATATTCAATTGCTTGAATAAAATCAAATTTTCCTCTGGGGTTTCTCATATATTTTACATATTTTATCAGAACTGCCTCTTATAATGCTTCTGTCGTTCAATTGCTCCTCTTACAAAATCCACTGTCACATAATCCTTGAAAAATAGACCTTCTGGAGTAACAAACCAATAAGCAGCACAAAGAAGCAGATAACAAACATATCAATTTCGATATTAGGGAAATCAAGAGACTGATGCAAAATATCAGACATGATCTAATTTATGGTGGAACAAACATGAGGAACCCAAAAGAACCACAATTAGCCAAACAAAGCAGCTTTAGTTAGATGCCAAATACCATCTGCATAGTAACATTAAAGTAGTTTAGCACATAAAATAATGCAGAATTTCTGCATTTAACTGCATCCACCCGAGAGGAGGTATGGCAGAAGATCTTGTTCTTGGGATCAACATGAGAATCAGCACAATTGTGTTGGAGAGGGCTGCACTAACTGAAAAGTTGTGGGTGAACGTAGCATACAGGGAATGCAGCATCATACTGAAGATCTATCCGTGGCTGCAGCAAGAGGGATTGACTTTGTGGGGAGCAGAAGGAAATGAAAGATGGCCACAACGCAACTGGCTCCGGGATTGTCTGGAAATTCAAGCTGTCAACTTAGCCCATCCCTATATTTTGTTCGCATTGCTTTGTTGGTTCTTAAGGCTAACTAAGGCAGCACACAGATCAGTCTTAAAAAAAACCATAGTAGAGTTTAATGTGGATAAATGCACGGCATTGCATTTCATGAAGACAAACCAGGGCAGGACCTTCACAGAGAATGGCAAGGCCCTGGGGAGTATTGTACAGCAGAGGGATCCAGGAGTACAGGTACATAATTGCCCAAAAGTGGTGTCACAGATAGGGTGGTCAAGGCGGCTTTTAGGCTTCATCAGTCAGGGTAGAGTATAGAAATGTGGACATTACATTACAGTTGTACGAGACGTTGGTGAGGCCACATTTGTAGTACGTGTTCAGATTTGCTCGCCCTGTTATAGGAATGGTGTCATTAAGCTTGAAAGAGTGCAGAGAAGATTTACAAGGATGTTGCCCGGACTTGAGGGGTTGAGCTATAAGGAGAGGTGGGGCAGGGCAGGTCTTTATTCCTTGGCGTACAGGAGGCTGAGGGATGATCTTATAAAAATAGCTGCATACAATTATGAGGGGTATAGGTAGAGTAAATGCACAGTCTTTTACTCATGGCGGGGAGATCAAAAACATGAGGGCAAGATGAAGGGGAAGCTCATTGAAACTTACCTAATTGTGAAAGGCCTGGATAGAATGGACGTGGAAAGGATGTTTCCACTAGTGGGAGAATCTAAGACCAGAGGCCATAGCCTCATAATAAACGGGCATATCTTAAGAAAGGAGGTGAGGAAGAATTTCTTTCGTCAGAGGGAGGTGAATCTGTGGAATTCATTGCCACCGAAGGCTGTGGAGCTCGTCAATGGATATTTTTTAACGTGGAGATTGACAGATACTTGATTGGTACGGGTGTCAGGGGTTATGGAGAGAAGGCAGGAGAAGAGGGTTGGGAGGTAAAGATATATCAGCCATGACCAAGGGGGGCCTACTATACTATAGTGAAATGTCAGGAAGTGAATGCTGCCGTCCCGCACATTCCAGATTGCAGCAGTGCATGCGAAGGGCTAAAGCTTGGTACAGCCAACACAAAGTCCTGAGAGGAAGGAGCACAGTCTAATCTCCTGCCACCACTGGATACTGAGGACCTGGATTCTATGCCTCTTAAATATTTTTCTGGGTGAAAATTGTTTAAAGACGAATCATGAGTTGCTTCAATGCATTGTGAATAGAATATATTGGTTTGTTGCCCAAATTAATGACTTGAATGACACAATGAATGCAAAGTAATATACATATTTATTGCACTTCCAATACACATATTTTTAAGAATAAAGTTTATTTTTGAAAAACAGTTGAAAGCTTTCAACCTCTCCAGATTTGACTAAGGGAACTTCATTAGAAGATACAGCAAATTTAGTGGAACTGTTTTCTTGTCTTGGTATCTGGACGTTACAAAACAAAAACACCGTACTTGTGCCTCAAAAGATACAGTCATTCAGAGTGTGTAAGAAGGAACTGCAGATGCTGGTTTAAACCGAAGATAGACACAAAAAGCTGGAGTGCTACACGTTTGGATTTAGTAGCTACTGCTACACAATGTGGATGTAAACTAAATAATTGGGGGGAGGGATTGACATATTGGGAATATAAAGGTGGAGTTAAAGGGGAAGTGAGTACAAAAAATGTTACAAAAGACTCCCGAATTAATGGGAAGGAAAGTTTGAGAAGGGATAAGAGAGTAAGGTCAGAGCCAATAGTGACCTTTTTGAGAGGGGAGGTGAAAACCAAAGTCAAAGTGTTGTATATGAATGCGCGAAAGTATAAGAAATAAAGTGGATGAGCTTGAGGCTCAGTTAGAAATTGGCAAGTATGATGTTGTGGGAATTACAGAGACATGGCTGCAAGAGGATCAGGGTCGGGAACTGAATATTCAAGGTATACGTCCTATCAAAAAGACAGACTATTTTATATGTTTCTATGGATTATTGATAGGGGACGATCAGCCATGATCACAATGAATGGTGGTGCTGGATCGAAGGGCCGAATGGCCTCCTCCTGCACCCATTTTCTATGTTTCTAGACAGGTGGGCAGAGGGGGTCGGGTAGCTCTGTTGGTGAGGAATTAAATTCAGTCCATTGCGAGGGGTGACATAGAATCAGGAGAAGTAGTCAGTATGGATAGAACTGAGGAATTGTAAGGGTAAGAAGACCCTAATGGGAGTTATCTACAGGCCCCCAAACAGTTGCCTGGATATAGGGTGCAAGTTGAATCAGGAGTTAAAATTGGCATGTCGCACAGGTAATGCTATAGTTGTTATGGGAGATTTCAACATGCAGGTGGATTGGGAAAATCAGGTTGGGACTGGACCCCAAGAAAGGGAGTTTGTGGAGTGCCTCCGTGATGGATTCTTAGAGCAGCTTGTACTGGAGCCTACCAGGGAGAAGGCAATTCTGGACTTGGTGTTATGCAAAGAACCGGATTTGATAAGGGAACTCGAGGTAAAGGAGCCATTAGGAGGTAGTGACGATAATATGATAAGTTTTAATCTACAGTGTGAGAGGGAGAAGGGTAAATCGGAGGTATCGGTATTACAGTTGAGCAATGGAGTCATGAGGGAGTTCGTCAAAGTTTACTGGAAAGATACCCTAGCAGGAATGACAGTGGCACAACAATGGCAGGTATTTCTGGGAATAATACAGAAGATGCAGGATCGGTTCAGTCGAAAGAGGAAGAAAGATTCCATGGGGAGTAAGGGACAGCCGTGGCTGACAAGGGAAGTCAGGGAGAGTATAGAAATAAAAGAGAAGAATAATAAAATAGCAAAGATGAGCGGTAAGTCAGAGGATTGGGTAACTTTTAAAAAGCAACAGAAGATAACTGAAAAGGCAATACGGTGAGAATAGATGAGATACGAAGGTAAGCTAGTAAAGAATATAAAGGAGGATAGTAAAAGCTTCTTTAGGTATCTGAAGAGGAAAAAACTAGTTAAGGCCAAAGTTGGACCTTTGAAGAATGAAAAGGGTGAATTTATTATGGGGAACAAGGAAATGGCAGATGAGTTGAACAAGTACTTTGGATCCGTCTTCACTAAGGAAGACACAAACAATCTTCCTGATGTACTAGCCAGAGGATCTGGGATGGCGGAGGAACTGAAGGAGATTCACATTAGGCAGGAAATGGTGTTGGGTAGACTGATGGGACTGAAGGCTGATAAATCCCCAGGGCCTGATGGTCTGCATCCCAGGGTACTTAAGGAAGTGGCTCTAGAAATCGTGGACGCATTGGTGATCATTTTCCAATGTTCTATAGATACAGGATCAGTTCCAGTGGATTGGAGGGTGCTAATGTTGTCCCACTCTTTAAGAAGGGCGGCAGAGAGAAAACAGGGAATTATAGGCCAGTTAGCCTGACATCGGTGGTGCGGAAGATGCTGGTCAATAATATAAGATGAAATAGCGGCACATTTGGATAGCAGTAGAGGGATCGGTCCAAGTCAGCATGGGTTTACGAAGGGGAAATCATGCTCGACTAATCTTCTGGAATTTTTTGAGGATATAACCAGGATAATGGACAAGGGAGAGCCAGTGGATGTAGTGGTACCTGGACTTTCAGAAAGCATTTGATAAGGTCCCACATAGGAGATTAGTGGGCAAAATTAGAGCACATGATATTTGGGGTAGGGTGCTGACATGGATTGAAAATTGGTTAGCAGACAGGAAACAAAGGGTAGGAATTAACGGGTCCCTATCAGAATAGCAGGCAGTGACTAGTGGGGTACCGCAAGGCTCGGTGCTGGGACCACAGCTATTTACAATATATATTAATGATTTGGATGAAAGGATTAAAAGTAACATTAGCACATTTTCAGATGACACAAAGCTGGATGGCAATGTGAACTGTGAGGAGGATGCTATGAAGGTGACTTGGACAGGTTGAGTAAGTGGGCAGATGCAGTTTAATGTGGTAAATGTGAGACTATCCACTTTGGTGGCAAAAACAGGAAGGCAGATTATTATCTAAATGGTGTCAAATTGGGAAAAGGGGAAGTACAATGGGATCTGTGGGTCTTTGTTCATCAGTCAGTGAAAGTAAGCATGCAGGTACAGCAGGCAGTGAAGAAAGCGAATGGCATGTTGGCCTTCATAACAAGAGGAGTTGAGCATAGGAGCAAAGAAGTCCTCCTGCAGTTGTACAGGGGCCGAGTGAGACCACACCTGGAGTATTGTGTGCAGTTTTGGTCTCCAAACCTGAGGAAGGACATTCTTGCTATTGAGGGAGTGCAGCGTAGGATCACAGTTAATTCCCAGGATGGCAGGACTGTCAAATGTTGATAGATTGGAGCAGTTGGGCTTGTTTACTCTGGAATTTAGAAGGATGAGAGGGAATCTTAATGAAACATATAGGATTATTAAGGGTTTTGACACGTTAGAGGCAGGAAACGTGTTCCCAATGTTGGGGAAGTCCAGAACCAGGGGCCATAGTTCAAGAATAAGTGGTCAGCCTTTTAGAACGGAGATGAGGAAAAACTTTTTCACACAGAGTTGTGAGTGTGTGGAATTCTCTGCCTCAGAGGACGGTGGAGGCTGGCTCTCTGGATGCTTTCAAGAGAGAGTTAGGTAGAGCTCTTAGGGATAGCGGAGTTAAGGGATATGGAGAGAAGGCAGGAACGGGATACTGATTGTGGATGATTAACGACATTGAAACTGCAATGCTGGAGAATCGAATGGGCACCTATTGTCTGGAGAAACTCAGCGGGACAGCAGCATCTCTGGAGCGAAGGAGATAGGGTGACGTTTCGGGTCGAGACAACACCGGGTCCAACGTGAGAGAAGGGGGTGGGCCCCGACCCGAGTGCCTATCCCTTCGAGATGCTGCTCACCCGCTGAGTTTCAGCATCCGTACTGATTGGGATGATTTGCCATGATCACATTGAATGGCGACGTTTCGGGGTCCGAATGACTCCTTATTGTCTTCAGACGGACAGGCAGGGAAAGAAGAGATATAGGGTGACGTTTGGCAAGATAAGGAACAATGAGTGAAAGAGCTGCAAAGGGGTGATAAAGGGGACCAGTGTATCCACGAATGCGGTCCACAGGAAATAGTGTCAGGACTTTTGTGGACAAAAAATGTTGGAGCAACTCAGTCGGGGCAGACATGGAGAAAAGAAATGGGTGAGGTTTCGGGTCGAGACCCTTCTCCAGACAGCCTGTCCCCCTGAGTTACTCCAGAACGTTGTGTCTGTCTTCGGTGTTCAACCAACATCTGCAATTCTTTCCCACATGCACACCAGTGGGGGCGGGGTGAGGTACCTTTATTTTTTCGCCGATGCAGACGGTCGCCATTGCCATTGATCGCACTGCCCCCGCCGCAGGGCGCGGGTCACTGTTCCTGCGTTGCCCCCCTCGCAGGGTAAGGGCGACGGGTCACTGCTGCGCCGCCGCCGCCGCCTCCCTCCCGGCAGGTCATGGGCCGCTGCCGCCCCCCCCACAGGGCGCGGGTCACCGCTGCCGCCGCCGCCGCCGCCGCTGCCGCTCCTCCCCCCCGCGCGCCGGCTCGCGCCGCGCTGCAACCGCCCTGTTTTTGAAAAATCCGCCGTTTCCTCAACTGACAGCGAGGCTCCGCTCGCGTCACCGCCTTGCAGAGGCGGACGAGAGAAAACAAAAGTAAAACAGCTATGGAAAATTGATATGGGTTTCGGAATTAGAGGTATATCCCCGTCAGGACAGACGAAAAATTAATATGTTTCGATTTTGCGAAAGTGTTTTTGGCTGTGATTACGTGCCACGTGATGTCGGGGGCCGACTAACACGCATGCGCACATGAGGGTATTGTCTGACGCCGCCGTCAGCCTCGACGGCTTTGGTGGAGAAGCCGAATCCCGCACATGCGCACATCTGCCAGTGGGATTGGTGGAGCGCCGGGCGGAGGGAGAGCTCTTCGTGCCCCATCCGGCTCTCGGTCCTCCAAAATATTCCAAATTGAATTTAAACTGGAGGTGGTGGAACGCCGGCGCGACGACAGTAAGATTCCCGTAGTTTCTTAACGTTAAGCGTGTAAAAGAGAGTGGAAGCATTCGCAGCGCAGACTTAAAAACAAATTGTTTCTGCTTTCTGTCCATTAAAAACTACTTCATCGAGAAAGTGAATGAAGAAGGATCTCGACCCGAAACATCATCCATTCATTCTCAGCAGAGAAGCTGCCTGCCCCGCTGAGTTACTCCAGCACTCTACTTTGGAGAAACAATGAACTGCAGATGCAATGAATGTTTCCTTGCACACTTACCCAAACAATGTCTTGAGGGATGTGATATTTGTTATTACGATGTACGAATCACAAACAACATAGCTCATAGACACATAGACAATTGGTGCAGGAGTGGGCCATCCGGTCCTTCGAGCCAGCACCGCCATTCAATGCGATTATGGCTGATCTTCCCCAATCCCCATTCCTGCCTTCTCCCCATACCACTTGATTCCGTTGGCCCGAAGAGCTCCACTATTTAGCTCTCTTTTGAATGTATCCATTGAGGCAGAGAATTCCACAAATTCACAACTCACAATTTTTGTTTCTCATCTCAGTTCTAAGTGTCCTACCCCATATTCAATCAGTGGCCCCTGGTTCTGGACTCCCCCAACATCGGGAACATGTTTCCTGCAACTAACGTGTCCAATACCTTAATTTTATATATTTCTATAAGATCCCTCTCATCCTTCTAACTTCCAGTGAATACGAGCTCAGTCATTCATTCTTTCCTAATATGTCAGTCCCGCCATCCCGGGAATTAACCTCGTGAAACTACGCTGCACTCCCTCAATAGCAAGAATATCCTTCCTCAAATTAGGAGACCAAAACTGCACACAATACTCCAGGTATGATACAGAGTGGAAGCAGACCCTTCGGCCCAATTCGCCCACACCGGCCAATAATGTCCCAGCAACACTAATCCCACTTACCTGCGCTTATTCCATATCCCTCCAAACCTGTCCTATCCATGTACCTGTCTAACTATTTCTTAAATGATGGGATAGTCCCTGCCTCATCTACCTCCTCTGGCTGCTTGTTCCAGACACCCACTACCCTTTGTGTGAAAAAGTTACCCCTCGGATTCCTATTAAATCTTTTCCCCTTCACCTTGAACCCATGTCCTCTGGTCCTCGATTCCCCTTCTCTGGGCAATAGACTATGCATTTACCTGATCTATTCCTCTCATGATCTTATACACATGAGAGCACCCCTTATCCTCCTGCGCTCCGTGGAATAGGGACCCAGCCTATTCAATCTCTCCCTATAGCTCACACCCTCTAGTCCTGGCAACATCCTCGTAAATCTTTTCTGAACCCTTTCAAGCTTGACAATATCTTTCCTATAACATGGTGCCCAGAACTGAACACAATATTCTAAATGCGGTCTCACCAACATCTTATACAACTGCAACATGACTTACCAACTTCTATACCTCTGACTGATGAAGGCCAAAGTACCAAAAGCCTTTTTGACCACTTTATCTACCTGTGACTTGACCTTCAAGGAACCATGCACCTGTACCCCAAGACTCCTCTGCTCTACAACACAACCCAGAGGCCTTCATAATGAGAGGAGTTGAGTATAGAAGCAAAGCCAACATGCCATTAGCTTTCTTCACCGCCTGTTGTACCTGCCTGCTAACTTTCAGAGACTGATGTACAAGGACAACCAGATCTCGTTGCACTTCCCCTTTTCCTGACCTGACACCATTCAGATAATCATCTGTTTCTTGTTCTTGCCACCAAAGTGGATAACCTCACATTTAAAAATTATTTCAAAATCCATTAGTGTGGTCTTGAAAATTTGAAATATTTTGCCTGGACTGAAATGTTATTCTTGTTTTGCATTTGATGGTTTTTCTCTTTTTTTCTTGAAGTGTCCTGCCATGCAAATGATGACCCATTTTTATATCAATGTTTGACATTAAGAACAATTATATTTATCTTTTTATGTTCCTTTACTGTTTAAGACATTACTTGTGAGTCTTCAGCTGTTTCTTAGGATAATTAAAAAAAAAATCATATTATTGAATTATTTCTCTCGGGTTTGAGTGACTGTGTAAACAAGTCGTAAGTAACATCATTTTTGGTGGCTATACGTTGTCCCCCATATTCTATCTATCAATCTCTTCCAATGGTCTCTCTTGCCCCAGTGGGTTAATTGATTAGCTGAAACATATAGGTGAAGTGGACTGTTGACTCGAAATTGAACTAGCCTGTCGCTTTTCAATTTACCATTTCTCGCTCTGAGTGACTTTGACCTCATACATGTTCTAACAAACCTCAACATTGGACAATTCTGTTTTCACCCACTGATATTTCCAGAATTGTCTTATTCAGATTACTAGCAATGGTGGTATTTTCTCTCTTGCCTCTCCTGTTCTTATTGACCATCTGCTCGTGACTCATCTTCCAGACAGATCAGTTGCAATTTAGAAGCCTCCACCAGTTTATCTTTGACCCTAGGGTTACACAAAAAGCTGGAGAAACTCAGCGGGTGCAGCAGCATCTAAGAGGCGAAGGAGATAGGCGACGTTTCGGGTCGAGACCCTTCTTCAGACTGGTCAAGGATCAGGGAAACGAGAGATATAGACAGTGATGTGGAGAGATAAAGAACAATGAATGAAAGATATGCAAAAAAGTATCGATGATAAAGGGAACAAGCCATTGTAAGCTGTTTGTGGTGTGAAAATGAGAAGCTAGTGCGACTGGGGTGGGGGAGGGGGATAGAGATAGAGGGAATGCCAGGGCCCGAGGGCTAAGGGAGAGGTGGGAAGGGGAGGAGACAGCAAGGGCTAACAGAATTGAGAAAATTCAATGTTCAAGCCCAAAGGATGCAGACTCCCCAAGGGGAATATGAGGTGCTGTTCCTCCAACTTGCGGTGTTGCTCACTCTGGCCGTGGAGGAGGCCCAGGACCGAGAGGTCGGATACGGAATGGGAGGGGGAGTTGAAGTGCTGAGCCACCGGGAGGTCGGGTTGGTTTTTGCGCACCGAGCGGAGGTGTTCGGTGAAACGATCGCCAAGCCTCCGCTTGGTCTCACCGATGTAGATCATCTGGCATCTGGAGCAGCGGATGCAGTAGATGAGGTTGGAGGAGGTGCAGGTGAACCTCTGTCGGACCTGGAAGGACTGCTTGGGTCCCTGAAAGGAGTGGAGGGGGGAGGTGAAGGGACAAGTGTTGCATTTCTTGCGGTTGCAAGGGAAAGTGCCCGGGGAAGGGGTAGAGCGGGAGGGGAGGGAAGAATTGACAAGGGAGTTGCGGAGGGAGCGGTCTTTGCGGAAAGCAGACGGGGGAGATGGGAAGATGTGGCGGGTGGAGGGGTCACGTTGGAGGTGGCGAATTTGACGGAGGACTATCTGTTGTATTTGCCGGCTGGTGGGGTGAAAGGTGAGGACCAGGGGGTCTCTGCCCTGTTTGCGAGTGGGGGAATGGGGAGAGAGGGCAGTGTTGCGGGGTATGGAGGAGACCCTGGTGCGAGTCTCATCAATAGTGGGGGAGGGGAATGCCCGTTCTCTGAAGAATGAGGCCATTTGTGATGACCTGGTGTGCAACACCTCATCCTGGGAGCAGATGCGGCATAGAAGTACGAATTGGGAATAGGGGATGGAGTTCTTACAGGATGCAGGGTGGGAGGAAGAGTAGTCCAGGTAGCTGTGGGAGTCAGCGGGTTTGTAGTGGATGTCGGTCAGGAGTGTATCACCTGCAATAGAGGTGGTGAGGTCAAGGAATGGTAGGGAAATGTCGGAAATGGTCCAAGTGTATTTGAGTGCCGGATGGAAGTTGGTGGTGAAATGAATGAAGTCAGTCAGTTGTGTGTGGGTGCAGGAGGTGATACCAAAGCAGTCGTCGAAGTAACGGAGGTAGAGGTCGGGGATGGGGCCCTGGTACGCCGAGAACAAGGATTGTTCGACGTACCCAACAAAGAGGCAAGCGTAGCTGGGGCCCATGCGTGTGCCCATAGCTACGCCTTGTGTTTGGAGGAAATGGGAGGAATCAAAAGAGAAGTTATTGAGGGTAAGGATCAACTCCGCTAGGCGGAGGAGGGTGTCAGTGGACCCGTGTCTTTGACCCTATCCTGTCTCAGATATTCTGTTTGTTTTCTCCATCTCACTCTTTTCTCGGCAACTTAAAACATTTCATTATCTAATTCTGAAGAAAGACCTGAAATGTTAACTGTTACTATGTCCACAGACATTGACCAACCTTCTGAGAATTTCCATAATCTATCTTCTTTCATATTTCCTTTGAGTTTTTGCTTTTTTAGGAACATCATTTTTAGAGATTTTATTAATGATGCACATAAGTCCAGATTCATGATGGATGTCATTAATTGGCACTGTGTAGCTTTCTGTGGAATCTGGGTTGACAAACTGCTGTTGTCAAATCCACTTCATGTAAAATTTAGAAACATGTCATCATAAAATGTATTTTCAAATTATTTTCCCTGCCCCTTTCATCAATGATGGGGACATATGTGAAGAGTTTACTGTTGAACTAATCACATACATCACATAGGATTACATACATTCACCTTATTTCTGTACCCAAGCATCCAATGCTGCTAAACTTCTAATTCACATCTTTGTGCTGTCCTAGCTTCCTCTGGAAAGGCCAGGATCAGCATATCAACTTGATTATTGGTAGTCATTATGGTACAATTAAGTATTTTCTATAGTATTGTTACTATTGCTGCAGTAAAGCAATGATGAGGTCTTCTGAATTCAGACACATGACTATCTTCCTTTCTAAAAATATGCAGTATTTTTATCAGCTGATAAGGTGATGGAGATAAATTGTGTAAATACCAGCTCTGAAGCTCCCAGATAATAGTCCTTAGATCTGAAAATACACAGAGCTTTTGTAATTCTGAGATTAATTGTTCAATATTTTCAATATGAAAGGATGAGACACAAGTAGTTCTACAGGTTGACACAAAATGCTAGAGCGGGACAGGCAGCATCTCTGGAGAGAAGGAATGGGTGACATTTCGGGTAGTTGTTTCCTAGAAAACCTTATGTTATAGAAAATCACATTATAAAGACAATCATGGGGAAGAGGTTTTGGGCTAGAGAGTTTCAGACTCGCAAAAACGAGTTCTCTTTCCCATAGGATTTTCAAAAATAAAGGCTGTATACGATACAATACGATAATACGTTATTGTCAGAGCAAGTCTGAAATTTGTTTTGCATCACAGAAGGTCCATTTACAGCATAACAAAAAAGACAAGAGGGGTGAGAGAAAACACGCATCAAGATATCAAGACAAGACCCCAAAATACCCACATTCGACAAGACATTACAATAACAGAAGACCACATTTATGGCCCGTCAGCGTACGTTTGATCTGGGATTAAGCACTGTGTTTAGTTCAAGGAGTGCACAAAAGAGCCCCTCATTCTAACATTACATTTTGGAACCCTATATCTCCGGATTGATGGTAACAAATTGTACTCACTATTCAGAACGTTACATTGTTTAACAGAGTATCATTGCACAAATATCATTAGAAACAATTGCATGTCTATTTCAATGGCTGCTCTTGGTGAAACTGACAGATTGTTGTCTTAAGAGTCAATGGTGTCTGATTACTGCGGGGGGGGGGGGGGGGGGGGGGGGGCGGGGGGGTTGCTTGGAAACAGTTTTTTTTTGCCACTATACTCTTTAATCCAAGACAGATTTTTACTGGTTGTCAATTTTTAAAGTAACATTTAAGTGGTTCGCTAGTTCCTGATTGACATCACGTTGTAACCAATGCATAATACTATAATGTCCCCCAAATTCACCACTTGTGTTATATCCAATTTGTGGTATAGAAACACACTTTATAGCAGCACTACTGATTAATACAGTTTATTAGATTAATATTTCTAGTTTAAAAAAATATTCAGCAGTAATCGAATTATGCAAACTTGAACGACAATAGTCAAACATTTAATTGTTTGCAACATCTTAATCATAAATGAATAACCCTTTATTTTTAGACAGGGGCCTTGATCTTCTAGATGTCTTACAAATGTCCTCTCTACATCCACCTTGTCAAAACTCCTCAGCGTCTTAAAAGTAGCTTCCTATTCTTGAGACACGAGGAACTGCAGATGCTGGAATCTTACGTAAAACACAAAATGCTAGAGTACCATTCTATTACTCTTGAAACCATTGATGTCATCAAACCTACCACCATGCCCTCAAAATCACTTGAACTATCTCTGACACCTCTCTCTCTTTCTCGATCTCCGTCCCCATCACAAGAGACAGACTATCAACTGACTTCAATGATAAAGCCACTAATTTCCAGAGTTATCTGGACTACGCCTACTCTTGCAAGGATGCTATCCCCTACTCTCAATTTATCCAACTCCTCCACATTTGCTCGCAAGATGAGGCTTTCCACTTTAGGAAATCCGAGATAGCCTCTTTCTTCAATAAACCTGGTTTCCTCCCTGCTGTTGTAGTTGAAACCCTCACCTGTGTTTCCTCTGTGTTCTGCAGTTCTACTTTTGTCAGTTTTCTCTGTGTTCTGCAGTCCTACATGGAATAAGGATAGCGTTCCCTGACAGGGTAGCTTACAAGCTAACGGTATGAACATTGAATTCACCAATTTTAGGTGACATCCCAACCTTTCCTCCCCCTCTTTCTTATATCCTCCTCATACCCACGTCTCCCACTATCCTGCACCTATCCCCTACTCTGACTTTACATTTCATACCTCTTCTCTTGTTATCAGAGACCCTTTTGTCTTCTTTTCATCTCTAGCCTTTGCCCACCTGCATCTGTATCCACCTATCACTTTCAGGCTTTATCCCAACCCATCTCTTTTCCAGTTTACTCACCCCCCCCCCCCCCCCCCCCCCCCCCCCCCCCCCCGCTCTAAATCACTTTAAAGGGTCCCAACCTGAAATATTGCATAGGAATGTCCTCCAGAAATGCTGCCTGACCCACTGAATTACTCCAGCAGTTTGCGTTTTACTTCTCATTCTTGTAAAGTGAAGTGAAAACATACTGAGCGCGTCCATCCTTTTCTAAGAGTATAGCATGCCATTCTTGATATAAATCAAGTCAAGTCAAATCAAGTTTATTCGTCACATACACATACGAGATGTGCAGTGAAATGAAAAGTGGCAATGCTCGCGGACTTTGTGCAAAAAACAAACAAACAAACTACAAACAGAATGGAACAGAATCACATATTACATATTGTGGGAGGAAAGAAAAAGGAAAAAAAAACAGCAATTTAAAAAAATAGTCTTCTCTGAACTGTTTGCAACACATTTAAGTATTTTCTTAACAAAGGAGACCAAATACTGTGAAATACCAAAATAGAGTGAAATTATCAACTTGATAGTTAGGGGTACGGACAGGAGATTCTGCGGCAGCAATCAAGACTCCAGCATGTATGATGCCTCCCTGGTGCCAGGTTCTAGAACGTCTCGGAGCGGCTGCAACACATCCTCAAGAGGGAGAGGAAGCAGCCGGAAGTTGTTATGAATGTTGCCACAAATGATATAGGTGGGAAGAGGAAAGAGGTTTTGCAACATGAGTATAGGGAATTAGGTAAAAGGCTGAAAAGCAGGACTTCTGGTGTAGTTCTCTCTGGTTTGCTTCCAGTATCTTGTGTAAGTGAGGCTAAGAACAGGAAGATAGGGGAGATGAATGTGTGGCTGAGGGGCAGGGATTTAGATTTCTGGACCATTGGGATCTCTTATGGGGAAAGGGTGACCTGTACAAAAGGGACAGGTTGCACCTTAACTGGAGGGGTATCAACATCCTGGCACACGGGTGGGTTTAAACTAGATTAGTAGGGGGGTGGGATATCATACAGGACAGAGGCAGGTGAGAGGTTAGCAGTTGGTATGGAGGATGGTGAGAAAACGTTTAGAAGAAAGAAAAGCCAGGAGAGCGATTAAGGTTGGTTTAAACTGCACATATTTTAATGCAAGGGGCCTGACGGGTAAGGCAGATGAGCTTATGGCATGGATATGTACGTGCGACTGGGACGTTGTAGCCATTACTGAAACCTGGTTAAGAGAGGGGCAGGACTGGCAGCTCAATGTTCCAGGGTACAGGTGCTTCAGGGGAGACAGGGGTGAGGGTAAAAGATGAGGGGGATTGCATTATTGGTTAAGGAGAATGTCATGGTAGTGGTCTCACGGACGGTTCGTCTGGTTAGGCTATATGGGTGGAGCTGAAGAACAAGAAAGGGATGATCACCCGCAAATAGTCAACGGGAATTAGAAGAACAAATATACCAGGAGATTGTAGACAGCTGCAGGTCAAAAAGGTTGGTGTAGTAGGGGATTTTAACTTTCCCAATATTGACTGGGAAAATCATAGTGTGAAAGGTTTAGATGGAGCGTTGTTTCTCAAAGGTGTTCAGGAGAGTTTTCTCCAGTAAGATATAGACCACACACACGTGAGAGGGCAACACTTGATCTAGTCTTGGGAAATTGGGAAGGTCTAGTGAATGAAGTATTCGTGGAGGAGCCATTTGGGATTAGTGACCACTGTTCGATTAGTTTAAAGATAGTTATGGATCTAGGGACAGAGAGGGCCCATTTGTTAAAATGCTAAATTGGGGCCAGGCCAACTTTGAGGGTATGGAAGGTCTCGCTCACGTTGATTGGATCAGGTTATTTGAGGGGAAAGGAACATCAGCCAAATGGGATGTTTTTAAAAGTGTGCTGACAAAGCTCAGGATATGCAAGTCCCTGTTAGTGCAGGGCAAGGCAGGCAAACGTAAGGAAGCTTGGCTGACGAGCAAAATTGGGGCAATGGTCAAGAATACGAAGGACACATGGGACAGGTATAGGCAGCTGGAATCTAGTGCATCCCTGGAGAAGTTTCAGGAACTAAGGAGAAAACTAAAAAAGGAAATCAGAAGGGCAAAAAGGGGCCAGGAGATAGCTCTGGCAGATACCATTAAGGACAATCCCAATAGATTTTATACCTAAGGGGAATAAGGGTAACTAGAGAGAGAGAGAGAGAGTGGAACCCCTCAGGAATCAAAGCAGTCAACTCTCTGTGGAGCCACAGGAGATTGGCAAGGTCCTCAATTAGTATTTCTCCTCTATTTACCGAGGAGAAAGACAGGAGGACAGCGAAAATAGGGGTGTTTTGGTCAAATAGGTGCTGAAAGTACCATTGTGTATGAAAGTAGACAAATCTCCAGGGCCTGATCAGATATCCGAGGAAATTGTGATAAACTAGAGAGGGAATCCTGGGAGCCCTGGTTGAAATTTACGAGTCGTCTTTAAATAGGGAAGAGGTGCCGGAAGACTGGAGGGTGGCAACTGTTGTGACTTTATTCCAGAAGCAGGGAAGGGGCTGCGGGGAGCATGCTGGGAACTATAGGCCAGCGAGCTTAACATCTGTAGTTGGAAAGGTTCTAGAGAGCATTTTGAGGGATAGGATAAACATTCATTTTTATGGACACAAGCTGATTAGGGATAGTCAGGGATTAGCAGTTTTGTACCTAATCCAGATGCATGGTTCCTTGAAGGTGTAGTTACAGGTACATAGGGTGGTCAAAAAGGCTTTTGACACATTGGCCATCATCAGTCAGAGTATTGAGTATAGACATTGGGAGGTCATGTTGCAGTTGTATAAGACTTTGGTGAGGCCGCATTTAGAATATTGTGTTCATTTCTGGTCACCATGTTATAGGAAAGATGTTGTCAATCTGGAAACAGTACAGAGAAGATTTACGAGGATGCTTTCAGGACTATAGGGTCTGAGCTATAGGGAGAGATTGAGTAGAAACATAGAAAATAGGTGCAGGAGGAGGCCATTTGGCCCTTTGAGCCAGCACCGCCATTCATTGTGATCATGGATGATCGTCCCCAATCAATAACCCGTGCCTGCCTTCTCCCCTTATCCCTTGACTCCACTAGCCCCTAGAGCTCTATCTAACTCTCTTAAATCCATCCACTGATTTGGCCTCCACTGCCCTCTGTGGCAGGGAATTCCACAAATTCACAACTCTCTGGGTGAAAACGTTTTTTCTCACCTCAGTCTTAAATGGCCTCCCCTTTATTCTAAGACTGTGACCCCTGGTTCTGGACTCGCCCAACATTGGAAACATTTTTCCTGCATCCAGCTTGTCCAGTCCTTTTATAATTTTATATGTTTCTATAAGATCCCCCCTCATTCTTCTAAACTCCAGTGAATACAAGCCTAGTCTTTTCAATCTTTCCTCATATGGCAGTCCCGCCGTCCCAGGGATCAATCTCGTGAACCTACGCTGCACTGTCTCAATCACAAGGATGTCCTTCCTCAAATTAGGAGACCAAAACTGTACACAATACTCCAGATGTGATCTTACCAGAGCCCTATACAGCTGCAGAAGAACTTCTTTACCCCTATACTGAAATCCTCTTGTTATGAAGGCCAACATTCCTATAGCTTTTTTCGCTGCCTGCTGTACCTGCACGCCAACTTTCAGAGAATGGTGTACAAGGACACCCAGGTCTTGCTGCACCTCCCCCTTACCTAACCTAACCCCATTGAGATAACAATCTGCCCCTTTACTAGACTGAGTGGGACCCATGTTCACATGGGAGGGCTGGTCCCCGACGCAATATTCCACCTCTTCACCAATTCCAATATTGGTGGCCAGTGGGGGGGCTTTCTAGGTTTTTGGGGTGGCAGCTCAGTCCCTCAAGCCTGATGTGCTGGCAGCTCACTCACGGCTGGTGGACTGGCAGTTGACTCATGGCTATTCCTTGAAATTCCATTTCAAGCAGGGTGCAAAGCCACCAAATTCAAATCCATTTTCCTACCATTTCAAGCAGGGTGCAAGGCCACCAAATTCAAATGCAGTTTCTTACCACTTCGAGCAGGGTGCAGTTTCCTACTACTTCAAGCAGGGTGCAAGGCCACCGAATTCAAGTGCAGTTTCCAACCGCTTCAAGCAGGTTGCAACGCCATCAAATTCAAGTGCAGTTTCATACCACTTCAAGCAGGGTGCAAGGCCACCAAATTCAAATGCAGCTTCATACCATTTCATGCTGGGTGCAACACCACCACATTCAAATGCAGTTTCATACCATTTCATGCAGGGTGCAAGGTCACCACATTCAAATGCAGTTTCATACCATTTCAAGAAGGGTGAAACCACCATAAAACCACACAAAACACCAAACTCCCAGTTCAGTAGACATTCATTGTGTTCAGTTGATTCACAGCTCAGATACATTCGTGACCTCTCCCTCCTGCATCATGCAAAGACCGAGCCACACCCGCACTTCCGGGTTTTATAACCCCTCCCCCTACCACCGGAAAAGGTGTGGCCTTCATGGCGTGATTGACAGGAGAGAGATTCTCAACATTTTTTAAACACTAATAACACCTTTATTTTTCATTGATGGTAAGCATCCGCTGCACCTGCTGAGCAGAGGGGGACTGAGTAAGATGGCCAAAAATCACAGCCATAAGTGGTAGCATTTCATCTAAAATCAATATACAGTGCAAACAAGAAGTTAGCCAAGCTACCATTTGCAGTAGTGCCTTTTAACTTCAAGCCAAAGCACCCAAGCCACCATTTGTAGTAGTGCCTTTTAACCTCAGCCCAAAGCACCCAAAACACCATTTGCAGTAGTGCCTTTTAACTTCAGCCCAAAGCACCCAAGCCACCATTTACAGTAGTGCCTTTTAACTTCAGCCCAAAGCACCCAAGCCACCATTTGCAGTAGTGCCTTTTAACTTCAACCCACTATTTGCAGTAGTGCCTTTTAACTTCAGCCCAAAGCACCCAAGCCACCATTTGCAGTAGTGCCTTTTAACTTCAACCCAAAGCACCCAAGTCACCATTTGCAGTAGTGCATTTTAACTTCAGCCCAAAGCACCCAAGCCACCATTTGCAGTGGTGCCTTTTAACTTCAACCCAAACCCCCCAAACAAACATTTGCAGGCAGTGCCTTTTTACTTCAAACCAACCATATTAAGGGCACTCACAGTTGAGTAGACATGTGTTCAATGCTATTCAGAGCTCAGAGAGCCCTGACCCTGGCTTCCTCCATCTTGCAGAGACTGAGTGAGGCACACCACTTCCTGGTTTTATAGTCCCTCCCTCCTCCCTCCAGCAGGAGCAGCGGTGAGAATGGGGAATTTTTAAAAAACATTAATATCTCTCTGATTTTTCATCGATGGGAAAACTCCTCTGGTCCAGGAAGGCGGAGGGGAGCTCTGAGCGAGCTGGCCAAAAATGACGGCCATAGGTGGCGACGTTCTCTCGGAAATCGCAGCACAGTGAGCCAAAAGCGGTCAAGATCAGACTTTTAGTAAAATAGATACTGCATCTGCCACGCATCTGCCCACTCACTCAACCTGTCCAGGTCACCCTGCAACCTCCTAACACCCTCTCAACAGTTCACACTGCTACCCAGCTTTGTGTCATCCGCAAACTTGCTAGTGTTGCTCCTAATTCCCTCTTCCAAATCATGAATATATATGGTAAACAGTTGCGGCCCTAACACCGAGCCTTGCGGCACGCTACTCGCCACTGCCTGCCATTCTGAAAAGGACCCGTTCACTCCTATTCTTTGCTTCCTTTCTGCCAACCAATTTTCTATCCATGTCAACACCTTATCCCCAATACCATGTGCTCTAATTTTAGTCACCGGTCTCCTGTGCGGGACCTTATCGAAGGCTTTCTGAAAGTCTAGATACACTACATCCACTGGCTCCCCTTCAACCACTGTACTTGTCACATCCTCAAAAAATTCCAGATGATTAGTCAAGCATTATTTCCCTTTCATAAATCCATGTTGACTTGGACTTATCCTTTTACTGCTATCCAAATGTCCCTCTTTAATAATTGACTCCAGCATCTTTCCCACCACCAAAGTCAGGCTAACTGGTCTGTAATTTCTTGTTTTCTTTCTCGCTCCTTTCTTGAAATGTGGGATAACACTAGCTATCCTCCAATCCACAGGAACTGAATCTATTGAACGTTGGAAAATGATCACCAATGCGTCCACTATTTCTAGAGCCACCTCCCTGAGGACCCTAGGATGCAGACCATCCGGCCCAGGGGATTTATCATAGAAACATAGAAAATCGGTGCAGGAGTAGGCCATTCGGCCCTTCGGGCCTGCACCACCATTCAATATGATCATGGCTGATCATCCAACTCAGTATCCTGTACCTGCATTCTCTCTACACCCCCTGATCCCTTTAGCCACAAGGGCCACATCTAACTCCTTCTTAAATATAGCCAATGAACTGGTCTCAACTAACTTCTGTGGCACAGAATTCCAGAGACTCACCACTCTGTGTGAAAAATGTTTTCCTCATCTCGGTCCTAAAGGAATTCCCCCTCATCCTTAGACTGCGACCCCTTGTTCTGGACCTCCCCAACATCGGGAACAATCTTCCTGCATCTAGCCTATCCAACCCCTTAAGAATTTTGTAAGTTTCTATAAGATATAAGTTTCTAAATCATCCTTCAGTCCCATTAGCCTTAACCAATACTATTTTTCGCCTAATGAAAATTTCTTTCAGTTCCTCTACCCCCTTAGATCCTCTGTCCTCTAGTACACATGGAGATTGTTTGTGTCTTCCTTAGTGAAGACATATCCGAAGTACCTGTTCAACACTTCTGCCATTTCCTTGTTACCCATAATAATTTCACCCGTGTCTGCCTTCAAGGGACCCACATTTGACTTTGCTACTCTTTTTCGCTTAACATACCTAAAGAAGCTTTTACTGTCCTTCTTTATATTCCTGGCTAGCTTCCCCTTGTACTTCATCTTTTCAGCCCATATTGCCCGTTTTGTTTCCTTCTGTGTCCTATGAAAGTTTCCCAATCCTCTGGCTTCCGGCTACTCTTTGCTGTGTTATACATCTTTTCTTTTAGTTTTATTCTATCCATAACTTCTCTTGTCAGCCACGGTTGCCTCCTATTCCCCATAGAATCTTTCTTCCTTTTTGGAATGAAATGATCCTGCATCTTCCGGATTATGCCCAGAAATTCCTGCCATTGCTGGGACGCTATTCCTTGGAGTGCAGGAGGCTGAGGGGTGATCTTCTAGAGGCATATAAATTCATGAGAGGAATAGATCGGGTAAATGCAGAGTCTCTTGCCCAAAGTAGGTGATTCGAGGACCAGAGGATATAGGTTTAAGGTGAAGGGGAAAAGATTTAATAGCAATCTGAGGGGTAACGTTTTCACACAAAGCATGATGGGGGTATGGAACAAGCTGCCAGAGGAGGTAGTTGAGGCAGGGACTATCCCAATGTTCAGGAAACAGTTAGACAGGTTAATGGATAGGACAGGTTTAGAGGGATATGGGCCAAAAGCGGGCAGGTGGGACTCGTGTAGCTGAGACATGTTGACCGCTGTGGGCAAGTTGGGCTGAAGAGGTTGTTTCCATGCTGCGTCACTCAATGACTCTAGCTTGTCTATTTTTGTATTAAATTTTCCCTGATAATAAACGATAACATACTATTCGTTTTCCAAATCACCTGCTATACATGCATGATAGCTTCTTCGTGAATCATGCACTAGGACATCCAGATCTTTCTAAATTGGTTATCTGAATTCTTTATAAATCCATTTGTTGCTTTTTTTAATATGTCAAATTAGGAAATAATCTGACTTAATTTCATCTCCGCCATGGAAAATTATTAATCATTGATTGAGACTGAAATTGAATAAGCTCCAAGGTGATGACTATTTGTCAGAGGGACTCGGTGATAACCTTGCTTTCTCACAGTAACTGCATTATTATATGCACTTGAATAAAACTATTTTATAAATTTAGGGAGATTATAATTCACAATTAGGTAGTAAAACTGTAATGGATCAAATGTCAGAGTAACTATATAGTTCTCAACTTCACACAATAAAGTTGGCATGTGTGCATTGTAAAATGTGATTTTTTTAAATATATGCTTAACATGAAAAGGAACTTAATATTCATGACCAAGCTCAGCAGGATTTTTTTTCTGTTTGACTGTTGCCATAGCTGCATTCAACTTATGAAGACATTGAAAGTGATGTTTTTAAGTGACACCAACATTGTGCTTGAAATGGGATTTTTAAATTATACTTTATAAACACTCAGTCAACTTGCAATGGAGGAAATATCAGAGGTGAATTCTCAGATTAATAAATTATGCCAAAATAAACCGGTAAGTACTTTCAATATATGATTATAGTGCTAGATTTGCATAACAGTAAGTAACCATTAAAGGTATGTATATCCCAGCATAGTTTGCCATGTATTTATGTTGATAGTGTTATATAACAATGTAACATTAAATTAAAGACAAACAAACAATTCTGACATTTCTGAGTTCTGCAAGGATGATGCTAGATATGAAGAAAAAATAAACAAATTGATCTAATTGAGGTATTTCAAATTATGATTGTGCTTGCTTAAATATGAAATAAATGATTGCACCTGTGGATTGGACTAGAATTGGAAAACATAAATGCAAGAAAGTCTCAGAAAAGCCATAAGAATACTAAAGAGAAACTATTTTACGCAGAGCTAAACATAAATCTGCAGCAGGTCTCAATTAAAAATGTCAACAATTTCTTTCTCTTCACCGATGCTGTTTGACACGCACAGTTCCTCCAGCAGTTGATTTTTTTTGCTCCAGATTATAACATCTGCATTCTCAAAGGAGAAGGTGAAAGAATGATTGTGTAGATCAGAAATGTTCTCCTGGGAATTTGGGCTTACTTGACAGTATTATATTTCAAAAATAACGGACAAATTGTGGATGGGACTTTTCGTGAAAGGTGTATTTGCGAAGGGCGAGAAGCCCTAAATTTATAACATGATTTTTGAGAACAATGCTCGAAATGCGGCCTCAACAACATCTGGGCCATTTTGTAACCTTCTGGGTCTCAAGTCCAGATCCAGGTCTGCAGTTGTATGTGGACGATCTGGATGCGTGGTCCAGAAGATTGAATTTAGGCACAAAATGTTCACTGAGCCTGCCTCCAGGCCTGGTCCCCGCCCTCCTGGTTTTATGCGCCTCTGCAGAAAGAGACAATGGGGTGCTCAAAGCTGCCTTCGGTCTACAGCTTTAACAGTCTTCTCAGACACTGCGTGCTAAGTTTCCAGAAAGCTTTATGATGACATCACTGCCCACCGTTCTTGAGCAGTTGTGGAAGTCTGGGGGATTTCCAGTCATATCTCCAAAGGTCTGAAGAAGGGTCTCGACCTGAAACGTTGCCTATTTCCTTCGCTCCTTAGATGCTGCTGCACCCGCTGAGTTTCTCCAGCCTTTTGTGTACTCTCCAAAGGTCATGTTGGTTTTATTTGAAAACTGGTGTCGCATTTCAGTTATACGCAACAACTTATTTTCCTTTCAGCTTTTTTTTTTGACATGTTGGCCTTTATTTATTTTTTTAAATTTAAACATTTTTTTTTTAGTGAAGAGTGAAGAATAGACTAGTGAGTGTAGAGTGAAGAAAGAAATGTGAGAAAGTAAAGTAGGAGATTCTCCCACGCAACCAGTCAGTGTTTTTTTAAATATTCTTAATCAATTTTCAGTCAAACCCAGAATTTTTAATTTTATGATGATATTACACCGCATGATTCCACAAGGTCAATAAATGGAGACCAACTCGTTAAGAATTGGGTTTTTTTACTATTAGGAGTCGTCTCATTTCTTCCAAATGTGACGTTTCCAACATATTACCAATCCACATTTTGAGTGTTGGTATAGTAGCCTTTTTCCAAAATTTAAGTATGAGTTTTTTTGCTATTATTAAACCATAATTAAAAAATGAGATTTGGGAAATTTAATTTATTTACATCGCCAAAGATAATCATTTCCATGCTAGGTTCCATTTTTATCTTAAATAAACTAATGAATATATCAAATATATCACACCAAAAACTTTGAAGTTTTATGCAAGAAACGAAAGAGTGTGTAAGATTGGCATTTTGAGAAAGACATTTATCACAAATTGGTGAGATATTTGAATAAAATTCATTCAACCTAACTTTTGAATAATATAGTCTATGTAATATTTTAAATTGAATTAAATTATGTCTAGAGTTAATCGAACATTTATGTATATATATCAAATACCTCTCCCATGTTTCTTTAGAAATATTTATCATTAAATCTTTTTCCCAGTCTTCTCTAATTGCCTCTGTTGAAGGCAATTCTCTATTAAGAATACTGTTATATAGATATGATATTAATTTTTGTGAGTCCGCCTTAATATTCATTGCTTCTTCCAGTGGGTCTATCATTATATTCTGTAATCTTGGTATATATTTTTTAATAAAGTCACATATCTGTAAATATTTAAAGTATTGGTTATTATTCAAATTAAATTTTGATTTTAATTGTTGAAATGATAATAAATTTCCCATTTCATACATGTCTTTTTAATTCCCAGTCTTTCCCATTGTCTATATGTTTTATCCATAATAGATGGTTTAAATACTGGGTTATTCACTATTGGTGTTAATGAAGATAAGTTTCTTAATTTTAAATTTAATTTTATTTGTTTCCAAATTCGAATTATATTATGTATAATTGGATTCTTCTTATACAATATATTATATTCAATTTTATCGGGGAGAAGAGGATCGCTCCTAAATTATAAGGAAAACAATCCTCTTTTTCCATTCTTATCCATTCCATCTGTTGAGAAGGACAATCCAACCAATAAATAATATTCTTAATATGCACTGCCCAATAATAATATAAAAAATTAGGCAGTGCAAGTCCCCCTACATCTTTAGGTTTACACAAATGATTTATTTTAATTCAATGTGCTTTGTAGTCCTATATAAAATTAGTAATATTAGACTCTAGTTTAAAAAAAAAATATTTTGGTATATATATTGGTATGGATTGAAATAAATATAATATTTGTGGTAGCACTATCATTTTTATAGCATTTATTCTGCCAATTAATGATAGTGGGAGTGTTTTCCAAAATGTAATCAAAGCGTTCAATTTATTTAACAGAGGACTAAAATTAGCGTTAAATAATAATAGATGAGAAAATCGTTTTTCACACAGAGAGTGGTGAATCTGTGGAATTCTCTGCCACGCAAGGTAGTTGAGGCCAGTTTGTTGGCCATATTTAAGAGGGAGTTCGATGTGGCCCTTGTGGCTGAAGGGATCAGGGGGTATGGAGAGAAGGCAGGTACAGGATACTGAGTTGGATGATCAGCCATGATCATATTGAATGGCGGTGCAGGCTCGAAGGGCCGAATGGCCTGCTCCTGCACCTAATTTCTATGTTTATGTATGTTTTATGTATCTTCTGGTAACTTGAATACCTAAATACTTAAATTTTTCCGTTGCAATTTTAAATGGAAATTTTAATAGATGATTCGCTTTCTGAGGATGTAATGACATAATTTTACTTTTATTCCAATTTATTCTATATCCAGAAAAGGAACCAAATTCCTCTATTACATTTAATACGTTCGGGATACTCGTTTCTGAATTTCTAATATATAAAAGTATATCATCAGCGTATAATGAAATTTTATTATTAGAGTCCTTAGAATTATATCCCTGAATATTCGGATGAGTTCTTATCCCTTTAGCCATTGGCTCTATCATAAGGGCAAATAGCAGGGGTGATAAAACACATCCCTGCCTATTGCCCCGTGATAGTTGGAATTTTTGAGACAACGTATTATTAGTTAATATTCTTGCTGTTGGTTTATCATACAATAATTTTACCCATCTAATAAAATTATCTCCCATATTAAATTTTTGGAGTACTATGTATAAATACTGCCACTCTACCTGATCAAATGCTTTTTCTGCATCCAAAGATATAACTGATAAGTCTTCCTTTTCCCCTTTATGTGAATACATTAACTATAAAGTTGTCTCAAATTGTTAAATGATTGTCTTTTGGGTATAAACCCCGTTTGATCCTGGTTTATCAATTTATTAATATATTTGCTCAATCTTCTTGCTAAATTCTTCGCTAAAAATTTTTGGTCTGTAATTAAAAATGATATAGCTCTATACGATCCCGGATCTTCTAGATCTTTATCTTTTTTTGGTATAAGCATAATTGTAGATTCTGCTAAAGTTTCTGGTAATTTCTTATTGGTAAAAGCATACCAGTATAATTTAAGTAATCGTGGGACCATTAACTCCTGAAATCTTTTATAAAATTCATTATTAAAACCATCAGGCCCTGGAGTCTTCCCATTTTTCAATTATTTTATTATTTCTCTTATTTCTTCACGTAATCTGGGCTCCTAATTCCTCTTGTTCTAAGATATCCAATTTTGGCAAGTTACACTTATCTAAAAAAATTATAATTTTATTGTCTTCAATGTTAGTTTTAGATGTATATAAATTTTGATAAAATTGAGCAAACCTTTTGTTAATGTCCTTAGGTAGAGTTAATAGTTCCCCGTTCTCTGATTTGATTTTACTAATTGTTTTTTCCTTTTCTTGTTTCTTCAATTGTCGTGCTAGAAGTTTATGTGGTTTATCCCCAGATTCAAATTGTACTTGTTTTGTGATCTGAAATAATCTTATTACTCTTGCCGATAATATTCGATTAAGTTTAAATTTCAGTAATGTTTTCTTATTATGTTTATCTATGGTTGGGTCTTTTGCGTTTCCTAATTCTAATAATTTAATTTCCTTTTCTAACGTCCCTTGTTCTGTTCTGTTTTTTTTATTTAGAAAACTTTGATATGACATTATAACTCCACGAATGAATGCCTTAAAAGATTCCCATAATAGAGATGGTGAAATCCCTGGAGTCTCATTTATTTAAAAAAAAAATGTTCATTTGTTGTTTTAAATACTCGTAACCTTGTGAGTTGTTAGCTATTTGTGTGTTAAATCTCCAAAAAAATTTTGTACCTGGCATTCCCTCATGTTTTAAAGTAAAAGTCAGCGGGGAGTGATCAGAAATAATACTGTTGTGGTATTTAGGATTAATCGTATATGGTATTAATTTTGAGTCCACTAAAAAATAATCAATTCTTGAATAAGTTTTGTGTACTGATGAGTAAAACGAATATTCCCTTCCAGTTGGGTTAGTTATTCTCCATACACCTATTATATTAATGATTTTTATATAAGTGTTTAAGAATTCACTAGACTTGGATTTAGCACTACCCTTCCTAAATTTTGTTGATTTGTCTAAGTATGAATCTATAACACAATTAAAGTCCCCCCTAGTATTACATTTTGAAAATTATACTCATCTATTTGATCCATAATTTTCTTTAAAAATTGGGGATTATCAAAGTTTGGAGCGTACATATTGGAGTCAGTGGAGTGGAATAAATTTCTCCCGCCACTATCGTGTATCTTCCTTCTTTATCAGATATTGTATTCTTTAATATAAACGGTATACCTTTCCGAATAATAATAGCCGTTCCTTTGGCTTTAGCAGTAAATGACGAATGATACATTTGGCCTATCCAGTTTGCCCTAAATCTCATCTGTGTTTGTAGTTTCGTATGCGTTTCTTGTAGAAACGCTATATCCACCTTCGAAGATTTTAAATGGGCCATAATCTTACCCCTTTTAATTGGATCATTTGCACCCCTAATATTCCAACTACAAAACGTGACTCCTCCATTCTTATTTTCCTTATTGTCCTGCATTATAAATAGGTTTTAGTAATTTTACTTCATGTGGTGTAATTAGGTACCTCAGACTTTTGGGTATGTGGGTATCATCCCCCACTTCTGACGTTATTTTACCTCTCCTCCGTATATTGAACCTCCATAAGAAAAAGAGAAAGGTGTGTTGAAAAATAGTGGTGAAAAATAGTTAAATAAGCCACATAAGAGTAAATGCAACAACAAACAAAAAAACACACGTGATTTTAAGGTATCAAAAAAGTGACAGCCTAAATACAAGAAGCCATCTATGATGGCTAAAAATTGATTGACCTCCGTTGATGGAATTATACATTGAGTTCAGCCACCTAAATACATTGGGATTTATAACTACAGGCCGTTTCATCTAAATATTTCCTTTCAGCTTTTGAAAGTACATTTTCACGTGACTCCTGAGAACTCTGTGCTGCACATTTTTGTAGACAATAAGGTGCTAGCACGATGCGTACTGTAAATATTTTGCTGAAAACTTTACAAGCTCTTAAGTGTGCAACATCTTTTAATGATAGCACTGGGTATTACATACACCTTCAAGCACCGGCTACATTTTCCTACTGAGGGGAAGGCGTTATGATTGATGTTAACTGGGCGGGGTTAATGGGAGTGAGGTAACTATATTATTGGTTGCATATAAACCATCTACATCCTTCCCCTTAGAAATCAAAAAACAGATTGTTGTCACGACAACCGAATTAAACAGCAGAATTAAACGAAATCGCCGTAGCGAACAGGCGGCTTACTGATCCTGCCCGAGCGCGTACGGACGTCTCCCCCCTCCCCCCGAAAGAGCAGAAGAAGCAGGAGGACGCAAGGCAGCCGGGGAACCAGGGAAGGGCATTGGGGTGGGAGAAACAGGAGAGGGAGAACCGCGATCGGCAACAGGGGACCTGCGCAGAGGGGAACGAGGCGCCCGCGACGGGGACCGAGGCATGCAGGGAACACCAGCCGGGGCGGCAGCCGGCTGCTGATAGGAGAGTGGAGGGGGCATAGGGCCCAGGGGGCTGCGGCTGTGGCTCATTAACCGCAAGCAGGTGTTGTCGGCTTCTTCGGTAGATGGAACCCTCACAGTCGACCAGATACGAACGAGGTGAGTCGGCCACCCCAACCACGGTGGCCAGACGGTAGTGACCACTGGCGGTCTGCAATCGAACAACCTGTCCGGGCAACAGAGGATCGAGTGGTCTGCACGACCGATCGTGGGAACGCCGCTGGCTGTCATGTTTCTCTTGAATTCGCCTCTGCACGGAGGCGGGCTCCAGCACCCGAGGTTTCAGCTGGCGCTGGGCAATCGGGACGGTGGATCTGGTAGTTCTGGACATCAGACGCTGAGCAGGTGACCCCATGGCCGGATCCCTGGAAACATTCCTGAGGTTCAGGAGATCCAAATACAAATCAGAATTGGATAGTCGCGCCTGTTCCATCAGAAGCTTGGCGCTGCGGACGGCCCGTTCTGCTAGGCCGTTGCTCTGTGGGTACTCTGGGCTGCTGGTGAAATGCACGAAGTTCCACTTGTCGGCAAAGCTTTTGAATTCTCGGCTTGTAAACTGCCTGCCGTTGTCAGTCTGCAGCCTGACCGGGGTCCCAAAAGTGGAGAAGTGTTTCCGCAGCTTGCGGATCACCATCTCCGACGTGAGGGATGTCAGCAAATCCACTTCGAACCAGTTGGAGTACGAGTCGACCAGGACAAGGTAGTGGTTACCACGCCACTCGAATATGTCGGCAGCCAGCGAGGACCAGGCCAAAGCAGGGGCGGGCTGTTGCAGCAGGGGCTGTCGCTGCTGGTGTGGCGCAAGACTGTTGCACGTGGAGCAGGCAGAAACTCGGTCTCGGATATATTTGGCCATTCCAGGCCAATAGAATTGGCACTGAGCGTGGGCGAGTGTTGCATCGACCCCAGGGTGTCCGCTGTGGGCTGCACAAAAGTAAAAGTCAAACAGGGAGGACGGGACCACAACTTTATGTCCCTTGACGATAACGCCATCCTGGAGCACCAGTTCGTCGCGGACCAGGAAGAAAGGCTGTGTTTCAGATGGCGCGGCGGAGCGCTTTGTTGGCCACCCTGCTTTAATCACCGAGGCAAGCTGCTGCAAAACCGGATCGGCAGCGGTGTGCTCGGCCAAAACCTGTAGCTGATTGGTGGGAATAAAGTTAACGCCCAGTACGAGCAAGTCCTCTGTTTCGTAGGGGTGGCGAGCGCAGGAGGTACGCGGGGCTCGCGACAGGGTGTCCGCAATGTGCATCTCGGTGCCCTTCTTGTAGATTATGTCAAAGTCGAAACGCTGGAGCTGCAGCATCATACGCTGCAGCCTGGCAGGGGCAGCGTGAATCGGCTTGTTCAGGATTGTCACCAGTGGCTGGTGGTCGGTTTCGACCGTAAATCTGCTGCCGAACAGGAAGTCTCTGAACTTGGAGCAGGCGAACACCACCGCGAGCAGCTCTTTCTCGATCTGAGCGTACCGCTGCTCGGTGTCCGTCATGGTGCGGGAGGCATAGGAGACAGGATGCAGCGATCCATCGACAGACTGAAGGCAGGCCGCACCCAGGCCGAACTTGGAAGCGTCACAGGTGACGGTGATGGGGCGACCCACGTCGAAGAACCGCAACGTCGGAGTGCTAATCAGTTTCGACTTGAGGCGGTCAAAGGCCTGCTGGTGATATGGGTTCTACACGTACCATACAATATTTTGCTTAAAATTCTAGCATCTGCGATCTCTTCTGTCTCCAAAATGATGCCTTATCATTGACCTTTTCTGATTGTTATATTTGTATGGCAGATGCAAACTAAGCACGTCAAGGATGACTTAAACATTTCAAGCATAAGTACACATTTAAAGACATGATCATTTATTAATTATTGTCACTGAATCTTCAGCATTGATAATGAGATAATGAGATATGATATGTGGTATATATCATTTCCTTCATTTTAAAATGGCAAATTTGCTTTTTATTAATCTATCTTTTAGATTAAGGGAGAGAATAAAAAGCAATTGTTCTGCACAGAATTTTGCACTGAACTACCAAACTTAAATTTAGATTTCTTCTTTAGTCCTTCCACTGTTCACTTCATAATTCCTCTGTCTGGTTGGATAGGTAGATAGAATTATTTTCCCTATTTATGGAGGTCCTGGATGCTCGGTTCCCCTCACCTTATCATTATCAGTTTAATCCTTCAGCAACACAGTGAGAAAACGTAATTTGAACAACAGCATATAGGAGCACAATCAGATGTTATGCTCTGGGAAAAATCCAGCATAATATTTCTTTATTTGTAGTGATACAAGCAGTGAAATAGAGGTCAAAGGTAGCACACGCTAGTACAACACTGACCACACCAGCAGACCTTGGGATTCTTACTTGACAAAACTGAGAACAGGGCCAGCAGAGGGCAAACCCCTGGCTATACTAATGATAGCATTTACAGTGCATTCAGAAAGTATTCAGACCCCCTTCACCTTTTCCACATTTTGTTACATTACAGCCTTATTCTAAAATTGATTAAATTCATTATTTTTATCATCAATCTACACACAATACCCCATAATCAAAAAACAAAAACAGGTGTTTAGAAATGTTTTACAAAGTCATTAAAAATAAAGAACTGAAATATCACATTTATGCAAGTATTCAGACCTTTTACTCTGTACTTTGTTGAGGCACCTTTGGCAGTGGTTACAGCCTCAAGTCTTCTTGGGTATGATGCTACAAGCTTGGCACACCTGTATTTATGTAATTTCTCCCATTGAGCCACTCAAGGACATTCACAGACATGTCACGAAGCCACTCCTGCATTGTCTTTGCTGTGTGCTTAGGATCGTTGTCCTGTTAGAAGGTGAACCTCCGCCCCAATCTGAGGTCCAGAACACTCTGAAGCAGGTTTTCATCAAGGATCTCTCTGTAGTTTGCTCCATTTATCTTTCCCTCGATCCTGACTAGTCTCCCAGTTCCTGCCGCTGACAAACATCCCCTCAGCACGATGCTGCCACCACCATGCTTCACCGTAGGTATGGTATTGGCCAGGTGTTGAGTGGTGCCTGGTTTCCTCCAGATGTGACGCTTGGCATTGAGGCTAAATATTTCAATCTTGGTTTCATCAGACCAGAGAATCTTGTTTCGCATGCCTTGTGGCAAACCCAAAACGTCGCCTATCAGTCTGAAGAAGGATCTCGACCCGAAATGTTGCCTATTCCTTCTCCCCATAGATGCTGCCTCACCCGCTGAGTTTCTCCAGCATTTTTTGTCTACCTTTCAAAGTATAATGTATCCCTTCTTTAAAGAACTATCTTGGATGCAGGGTCCTTTTTTGTCACTTTGGAGTTGAAAGAGTTGGTTGGCCACATTAATACGCATGTTCATGAATGTATAACAAAAAAAAACGGAAAACTTTATTAAGGGTTTTCAAGCATAAATCAATAAACAAAATATGGCTTAAAGAAAAAAAATATATAGTACAACCACATCTAGTATAGTACAACCACATTTATACCAACAAGGCTTCTTAAAGTGCTTTAACATTGTTTTACTAATGGAATTGCAGAAGTTAATTTGTGCAGTGAGATAATCAGATAATGATTTTGGTGGAGTAGGTCAATGGGTGAAGGTTGTACAAAGAAGTTGCCTTTTTGTTTTGGATCCATCTGATTTGGGACGTTATTCCATCATTTTCTGATTTAAATGTGAGAGTGCTACGTAAGTAATTTACATTGGTTCACATATTCCCACGTTTTTATATACAATGAGGCAGTTTGGTTCTTGATAAACTCTGTTTATACATTGATGTCATAAACCCTGTTTTGTCAGCATTCATTTTGAGACATAAATCAAAAATATATTGAGCAACTAGACTAACATCTAGATACATTTATTAAAAATTGATGAAGGTTAATCATAATCATACTTTATTAGCCAAGTATGTTTTGCAACATACAATAAATTTCATTTGCCATACAGACATATCAATAAAATGAAACAGAACACACAAAATACATTTTAATATAAGCATCCACCACAGTGACTCCTCCACATTCCTCACTGTGATGGAAGGAAAAAAAAGATTCAATCTCTGCCCTTCTTTGTTCTCCCGTGGTCGGAGAGCATCAAGCCTTCTGTTGACGGGGCGATCTTAGCTCCAGAAGCCGGCGATGATTGGGCTCTCGCGCCGGGGCGATCAAGCTCCTGCATCAGGGGGGAATCTCAGCTCCCCCCGCCGGGGGATCTGACCAGGGGTTGGGGCTGGGGCTAGTCGAAACCTTCTGCGTCGTTTGGAGCTTCCCGACATCCGTCTCTACCCGAGACTGCGAGTTCCTCGATGGTGAAATCCGCAGGCCGCAGTTGGAGCGTCGATCCCAGGCATGGGATTGGCTCCGATGGTAAGTCCACGTCCCTGCGGTGGGGCTCAAAGTCAGTCCCGAGCAAGGCCTCCAGCTCCATGATGTTAGGCTGCAGAATGACCGGAGATACGATCCGGAAAATAATCGCATCTCCGGCAAGGTAAGAGATTGGAAAAGATTCCCCCGACCCTATCCCCCACCTCCCACTTAAAACAAACCAGAGAACATTAACACAAACGTATAAAATACACTAAAAATAACAAAACAAAAGATGAAAAGACAGACGGACTGTTGGCGAGGCTGCAATCGTGCGGCGCCCCCTGGTTTTTAAAGGGAGTATAGATCAAACAGGATACTGATCCAGTATTCAATCATCATTCTGACCACGTTAACTGTGGTAACCAAATTAAACAAAATCAGATACTTTCGTTCACACGGTAGTATCACATTGTTTTTTTTTAAATGTTTTTATGTTCTGTGCAGGATGAATACAATAAAATCTTGCAGCTGGAGATTTCAAAGAAGGAAAAACCCAGAAAACAATCCAAAGATGCTATGTTTCAACTTCCAGCGATCATCAAAGAAATCCCTCACCGAGAATCAATCCTTCGCATTTTACCTACTGCAGTAAATAGCTTTATGCTTATGGGACAGGATGGTCTGATTTCCTTCTGGTCATCAGCGCTGAAGTTTAAGAAAAGCAGATCTCTCTTTGTGAGTAGTACTATAGAAACATTAGATTTTTTTTTAGGGCAGAGAGGTATTATGGAGGAGATGGCAGGCTAAGGAATCTTTTGTGATTGAGGATGGGCAAGGGAGCTTTTGTGATTGAAGTAATGTGAGAAAACATGTTTTATTAAATGTAGTGTACTTTTTCATTTGTAACTTTTTTTTGTTAGAATTGTTTTCTGGTCTTGCTATTGTTTCATACTTTCCTACTTTATGTAGGATGTATTTTATCAGCTCCC
Source organism: Okamejei kenojei (assembly GCA_035221665.1). Lineage (NCBI taxonomy): Eukaryota > Metazoa > Chordata > Chondrichthyes > Rajiformes > Rajidae > Okamejei > Okamejei kenojei. Next base: position 33,981,607 of record CM069131.1, on the reverse strand, counting down.
CTTCAAACAGCATACATACAATGATTAATAATGTTTGTGCATCTGTTATACCATGCTACAATTTTAGCAGATTAATTATTTAAATTATGTTGATTTGGAGCAAATACTGAAAACCTCCCTTTCTCATACTGCTATTCCATTTATTGTTGCAAAATTTTAACAAAAAACACACTTTACACATGATAATTAATTCAAATGATAGACAGTTTTGGTCTTGTAAACTTGACCAATTATCAATTTGCCAATTCCCACAGATATCTATCCCTCAAGATGTTAATCAAATTACCCAGTAAGCACGGAAAATAGGGGAACAAGAATAATTTTATCTCTCATTATTTTGTGTTATTCTCAGGTACTTTTTTTTTTAATAAACCAGCCAATTAAAGTAATAAACAAACTAATTCAAATGGAAATGTATCTGATGTAGTAAATGAACGTCAAGGGAAATATACACATTTTCTAATTATGAACTGCAATTTATTTTTAGTTACAGGAAGAAAACAGAAAGTTTAAATGGATCACTGACTTCATTCTAATTAATCAATACAACAAATTGATGATTGGAACATGGTATAAACATTTAAATAATTTATTTACAATATAACATTGTAAAGGTATCCTTGTGTTTATATCATACTCCTGTTTTGATACTTGCCCATATTGATTTGAAAATTTGGTCTCTGTTTATGAGAACTCATTAGGAAGCTCTGATAATGTTTCCACCCTTTCTTGGTACTATTTAGGATGGGGTTAGAGAAATGTGGAAGTTTAGTCTTTTGTGGACTGTTGATGAGTCCTGATGTTGATGTAGAATGTTGAGCTATTCATCATGAGTGCCATTGTACCCAAACTCAGCTAGGTACTTGGAGATGCATGTTTTACTAAGGCTGCCAATGAGGTAAAAAAAAAGGAGAAACATACAACTAGGTCTAGCCATACAGACCTCACAAGTAGAAGATAGCTGCATTGAAACATGAAGCTACAACACAAAACGTACAATTTTATGAATTCCTGCCAATTTATTGATATATCCATCATCTTTGCATTAAATCATTTTGGTGCTCTAAAAGTGAAAGGAGAAGCAAGTTACATCCTTTGCCCTCCCGAACCTCATAGATTAGAGAACAATAGATTTGATTACATAGAATCAACATTTGTTTAACTTACTCATGATCCCATCCAGTGGAGATTAATGATGGAAACAATGTTTGCAAATGTAATCCTTGTGTGTGTACTTTTATTACTAGGCATTTTGTTGGTATTCTGTGACAGGAAGATATTTCATGAAAACATTTGAAAATATTACCTTAAATAGGAGCTTTGGCTCTATGATATATTCACATACAGGAAAACATCATTAATCTGGCCCGCTCAAGATTTTGGTGGTGCCAGATTATCAGATATTCTAGACGATAGGGTGTAATTCTATTAATACTCCAAAATACATCTATTTCACTTTGTTTGATGATGCCACTCAGTAGAATAATACATTTTCAAGTGCACCTGGTACTTTTCATGGGAGTGTGGTGAACAGAACGACTGAGTGGAAGAGAATGCAGGAACCAGGGCTCTGGTGACCGCAGGATCTAGGACCCAGTAAATGTAGGGAAGTACGGGAACTGAACTCCCAGTGAGTGAAAGGGAGGTCAACACCTGGTAAGCCAGATGGCAACCATCGGAATTATAGCCTACACATAAGAAACTGGAATAACTCAGTGGTCCAGAAAGAGCCTCTGGAGAAAAGGAATAGGTGACATTTTGGGTCGAGACCCCTTCTTCAGACAGTCAGAGGAAAGGGAAACGGGAGATATAGATGGTAATATAGAGATATAAAACAAATGAATGAAAGATATGCAAAAAAGTATCGATAATAAAGGAAACAGGCCATTGTTTGCCCTGGGCTAGGTGAAAACAAGTTACAGACAATGAGACTCAACAAGACGACTTTGGAACTAGTACATTGACAAGTGGGGGAAGGACAGAGAGAGAGAGGATGCAAGGGTTACTTGAAGTTAGATAAATCAATTTTCATATTGTTGGGTTTAAATTGCACAAGCGAAATATGAGGTGCTGTTTCTCCAATTTGTGTTTGGCTTCACTCTGACAATGGGGGAGGCCCAGGACATAAAGGTCAGTGTGGGAATGGGAAGGGGAATTGAAGTGTTTGGCAACAGGGAGATCAGGTAGGCCCAGACGGACTGAGCGAAGGTGTTCAGCGAAACCGTCGCCCAGTCTATCTTTGGTCTTGCTGATGTATGAGTTCACACCTTGAACAAAGGATACAGTAGACCAAGTTGGAGGAGGTTCAATAGTTGGTTAATGCAGTTTTACCTTATACTGTATCTATTAATTTAGGTAGAGCATATGAAAGAGCCAATAATAGAGATAGTATCACAATCATTTTAAGATACTTTGGTCATTCTAGAAAATATTGAAATTTTGAAGCATATTATGTTGTCACTGAATATATATTAATGTCATTATATTCTATGTCCAGTGATCGAGAAATCCGCATCTATGAGCTCTCCAATTTTGAACCCTATTGTCAAATAATTGGCCTTGATTCTATGCCTCTTCGTCTAGACTACAGGTAATGTTATTGCTCATTAAATAATTGCAGTCAAGAATATGTCCATTCCTGTATATAAGCTAGATTCCATGTGCTGGCTACACTTGTCAAATCCTAGAATGTTAGCTGTGGTATTCATATTTCCACAAAAGAGCACTGCCTTCATCTGCTGCAACTGCAAGATATACTGCCGTGCCAGAGAAGGGCAGTAGATGATATTCCTCGTGGAGCACACCATTGAGATTCAAGCCATAATTCTATGGGAAGGCTTGCACACAAGCTATACTCCAAAACAAAGCTTCCAGCTATACATAAATGCCAAAAAATAATAAAAAAAGAAGTATATTTTCCGGTAAATTAGCATGTTAGCTTGAGTATCTTACAACCCAACTGTATGAATATTGAATTCTCCAAATTTAGGTGACCTCTAATAAACCCCCTCCCTTCCCTTTCCCTCCCACACCCAACCCTTTCTCTTCCTATCCTTTTCTCTTCCTGCCCCTCCTCTCCTATGCCTCAGATGGACCCGCACATAATTCTCCACCCTCCCCCCTCCACACTCCTCTACTGTCACAATTTACAACTGTTCAATCAGTCTCTATCACACCTTAAGCTTTAATCTCCAGGCTTTGTTCCAACCATCTGCCTGTCAAACTCACCCCCAACCCCATGTGTCCACCTATTACTTGCTATGCTTTGGCCTGTCACTCCTCTTTTCCGGCTTTCTTCCCCTCTCCCCTACAATCAATCTGAAGAAAGGGCCCGACCGCAAATGTCACCCATCAATATTCTCCAGAGATGCCTGACCCACTGTGTTACTCCAGCATTTTGAGTCCCTTTGTGTAGTTGCAGTTTCTTATTTCTTGCATTTAGCTTGTTCCTTCTGTTTAAAACTAGCCCCAATTGATGAGGGAAATCTCCTATGGGGTTTTCAACTCAACCATGCAGACTGAAATAGAAACTGGAAAATAAAATCAATCTTTGCAGAAGGGTGTGCTTTTCTGTAGTTGAGTATAGTAAGTTCTACCCCATGTAAACCTAACCCAAAGAATGTTAATATTGGCCTGAAAAGCTGCCCTTTGATTTTAACTTAATTTAAAATAGCATTATTTTTTGGGTTGTCTGATGGCCAGCCAGTTAACATCCAGGTGATGGGTAAGAACAACTTTGAGCGATACCTCCTTTCATTTTTTTCTTACTTTGATAAGTCAAAGAATGTCTTAATTTCTTACTTTCTCATAATAGTTAACTGCAATCTAAAAATGCCATAACCTTGAGACAAGGGCTTGCGAAAGACTTAAGAGAATCAATCATAGAATCATACAGCCAATTGACCCAACTAGTCCATGCCGACAAGTAGACCCCCTTCCTTATTAACCCCATCGCCCAAGACATGGCCCAGAGCTCTCTATACCTAAACTATTCAAGTGTTCATCTGTACACTTAAAGTTGTCAGTGAACCAGCTTCAACCATTCCTTCAGATAATGCATTCCAGATGGAGACTGCCGTCATAGTTTTCTATCCATTCAATTAGATGTATGATATGCTGAACCATAAATTACCAGCAGATATTGATTGATCTAAAATTAAAAATAAAATAAAAAATGACTCTGATTAAGGAAATGAAGAAATAGGTAATATTATAGAAGGTAGTCAAAAATGCTGGAGAAACTCAGCGAGTGAGGCAGCATCTATGGAGCGAAGGAAATAGATGATGTTTCGGGTTGAAACCCTTCTTCTGATAAGGGTTTGATAATATTATAGATGCATTTTTGAAATCCTTGTCAATATTTCATTATTTTAAGGCAAAATCCCAATTATACAGCTCTCCTTCCATTTGCTGTGTTGTATCACCATCACTGCGGAGACTTTGGTAGTTTAAGAAGTAGCCTTCTCATCAGCTGTGCATGTGCAATACGTTGCCATTCACAGCTATGTCATCAATTACAAATGCAGAACAACACCAACTTATATTAATACATTGCTAAAATGTATATGGAATAATATCAAACAAAATAGGGACAAATAACTGATATTGAATGTAAAAAAGGGCTTTAATTAATATTTTAAGGAGAAAATTAAATTCCAGATTGGTCCTGGGCAGCTAGTGGCTTGTCAGCAATGATTAAAACAGTGGGCATACTGTATAATAAAACAAATTCAAAGACTATGGAATTTCTGGAAATTAACCTTTGTCCTTCTGAAATTAAGGAAGGACAAAAGCCATGGAAGAATTTGAAAACACAAATATGAACCAGTGTAGGGTCAATATACACGGTGTGATGGGTGAACAAAATGTTCTGGGTGATGGTATAAGGACAGCAGTTTGGGAGAGTGGACATTGGGAAAGTAGCTGGAAGAGCATTGGACATCTGGACGTAACAGACATGGAAACAGCTTCAGTAGAAGAACATAAGAAGCAGAAGTACACCAATCATCTCCTGAAGCCTGTTCTGTCATTCAAAATTGACCATGGCTGATCCAATCCTGACATTGACAGTTTTGAGACAGGGGTGGAGATGGGTGATAACAAACACCAATCTCTCCATTTATCCATGGTACCTCATTTATCCATTTACCTCAGCCTTGGAACCATTTTGCACATTTCCCAAAACCTTGTAATCTTTTCTAAAGTGTGGAGGCCAAAATTTGGGATGATAGTTCATCTGGATTGAACTGCTGTATAATATACATTGAACATAATTACAACAGGATGCAAATGCCAGTAGGTTTATCATAACCCCCCAAATCTCATATTCTTTATTAATAGACAATAGGTGCAGGAGTAGGCCATTCGGCCCCATCGTGCCAGCACGCCATTCAATGTGATCATGGCTGATCATCCACAATTAGTACCCCGTTCCTGCCTTCTCTCTATATCCCTTAACTCCGCTATCCCTAAGAGCTCTATCTAACTCTCTCTTGAAAGCATCCAGAGAGCCAGCCTCCACCGCCCTCTGAGGCAGAGAATTCCACACACTCACAACTCTCTGTGTAAAAAAGATTTTCCTCATCTCTGTTCAAAATGGCTTACCACTTATTCTTAAACTATGCGCCCTGGTTCTGGACTCCCCCAACATTGGGAACATATTTCCTGCCTCTAGTGTGTCCAAACCCTTAATAATCTTATATGTTTAAATAAGATCTTCTCTCATCCTTCTGAATTCCAGAGTATACAAGCTCAGCCGTTCCAATCTATCAACATACGACAGTCCCGCCATCCTGGGAATTAACCTTGTGAACCTATGCTGCACTCCCTCAATAGCAAGAATGTCCTTCCTCAAGTTTGGAGACCAAAACTGCACACAATACTCCAGGTGTGGTCTCACTAGAGCCCTGTACAACTGCAGGTGGGCATCTTTGCTCCTATACTCAACTCCTCATGTAGAAGCCCAACATGCCATTCGCTTTCTTCACTGCCTGCTGTACCTGCATGCCTACTTTCAATGACTGATGATCCAGAACTCCCAGATCCCATTGTACTTCCCCTTTTCCCAACTTAACACCATTTAGATAATAATCTGCCTTCCTGTTTTCGCCACCAAAGTGGATAATCTCACATTTATCCACATTATACTGCATCTGCCATGCATCCTCTCATTCACCCAACCTGCCCAAGTCACCCTGCATCCTTATAGCATCCTCATCACAGTTCACACTGCCATCCAGCTTTGTGTCATCTGCAAATTTGCTAATGTTACTTTCAATCCCTTCATCTAAATCATTATATATATATATTGTAGATAGCTGCGGTCCCAGCACCGAGCCTTTAAATGCTTTGCTATCTTATCTTGTCATGTTGGAAGATTTGTATACAGCACCTCTTTGTATATAAAAATAATAAAAAAACAGAAAATGCCAGAGAGCCTATCAAATTGGACAACATCTATGAAAAGTGAAATAAAGTTCAAATTTCAAGTTAAACACTGGGTGATTTTGACAGAGAATCTTCAATCTCAAATGGCAACTCTTTCGATCTGCTGAGTGTTTTTAGCATTTCTGTTTTTATTTCGCTGCTGTTGTACATCTTTATGTACACTGATTATAAAGTCAATACTTTGAGAACCAAATCAGTGGTGTTCTCAATATTTAGGTTAAGATTTCTGCTTTTTTAAGACTAGAGGTCAGTCAGGCAGAATAGCAAAACAGATACAGCGGAAGTGTGGTAGAAAGGTGCATCAGTGTATGAGTGGAACCTGATGTTTTGTTTGCAGGTACTGATGAGGGGCAGCATATAAATGGACCATAGATAGAGGAATTCTGGAGATAAAACTGCAGGAGTGGTGAGAGAAAATGTAGCAAATGATTTCCTGGCTATGACTGGATCTTAAAGAATTGAGTCAGATGGGAACAATAAAAAAATATATATATTTAAAGTTTGCTACATTAGTGTACTGTGCTCCACATTTGCTAACCATGATCTTTAAATCTCGTTTCTCTCCAGTCCCACAGGAGAGGACGAGTGCATAATTCTATATGGTGATGAACAGGTATGTTTTGTACAGTAGTAAATGTTTCAATCCATAATTTTTTGCATAGTCCAAAAGCAAAGTACTAAAGAAATCTAAATAAACAAAAAATGTTGAAATGAACAGAAATACTGGGAATGCAGGTAATGGCTGTAAGAAGAAAAACAAAATTAATATGTTATTAATATGTCCTTTCACATTGTTATGGGTCAGTTCAGTTGATTAAAATGTCTTGATCTGCCTTGGGTTCAGAATTAAGACTTCTCATTTCCAGATGCATTTCCAGTTTCCAGATCCATTAGGTCCATAATCTTAACCTGGTCCCCTAGTGGATTCTAATATTTTGTCAAAGACATTTACAAACATAAACAAATCAGAATGATCAGAAAGTTGTAGGCACTAAACAGGTGTTACAGTCATAAAGTGAGTACCTAAAATGAGTACTCTTTCCACCATCGACCCGTTGATATAAACGGGACTGTGGGTCCCCATCCTACCCCTTCCGAAGTCTACAATCAGTTCCTTGGTTTTGCTGGTGTTGAGAGCCAGGTTATTGTGCTGGCACCATTTGGTCAAATGGTCGATCTCACTTCTATACTCTGACTCGTCCCCATCAGTGATACGTCCCACAACAGTGGTATCGTCGGCGAACTTGATGATGGAGTTCGCACTATATCCGGCTACGCAGCCATGAGCATAGAGTGAGAACGTTTTCTACAGATCTGTGGATGAGATTGGATATACATATGCAAATAATGGCCCAGTGCCACTTTCGGACTTCATTGCAAAATGTGTTAGTGACTGACATGACATACGTACGTTATCTGCAAATCTCAGGTCTCTAGAAAGCCAAGTTTCATTTCTATTTCCTTTCTTTATCATGGACCTTGGAGCTGCAGTGATTGACAGACTTTCAGCGCTACAGATGAGCCAATTCTTCACATCATTAAGGCATCTGTTATAATGGTTATACCAGGAACACTTCAAAAAGGATAAGTTGCTCACCGATTCTAGTTGAAGAAGGTTGCACCAATTCATAACTAGCAGTGGCAAGACTGCCAGCCTTTGATTGGATCAGTTTAGTATGTGTGCAGTCCTGTTTTAGAGTTTTGCCAGGTTGACACCTCAGCTTTAGATTTATCTAGTGCACAACCTGTTGTGGTCTCTTCTAATTTTCATTTAAGAAGAGTGTGTCATGTGATATAATGATGCAAATGAAATGGGAAAAATGATGAGCCAGAAAGTTATAAATTATGATTAGGATACATTTTTATTACTGCTAAAGGCGCACAGCACTGCATAGAATTTTTGAGCCCTGTTCTTAATCTAGCTCGTTTTCCACGATGGCGGCGACACACGACACATTAATGTTTCCCATGATTAGTTTAGTTTAGTTTAAAGATACAGTGCGGAAACAGGCCCTTCAGCCCACCAAGTACGCACCGACCAGCGATTTTACTTCGGAGTCACGTGAGTGACTACGTGAAGAACCCCGCCTGGCGCTGGAACGGCATTACGTCGACGCTGACGGCAGAAGGAAGAGCTGCAGAGGCTAGCTCGTCGACAGCGGTAGGTACGGAACTGGCAGGTAAGTGCAGTTGAAAAACATTTAGGGTCTGGAAAACTCCGTGCCTGGTGTATTGAACCAGGATTTGAAATGAATTTAAAAACAAAAATAAAATAAAAGAGTAAAATAGAACAAAAATACTCTGTATAATACAACGGAGTTTAAAAAAGAACGTCCCGGGGGAATACCCAGCGATCGGGACGGGAGATTAATTACGGAGCCGGTTCCGATACTGGTGACTGTTAAAAATACGTTAGGGAGGTTTAGATGCTCCACAAACTTTTGGCAGGGGGGGGGGGGGAATTTTAAATAAGTCAGAAAGGCCATAATTTAAAAAGTTAATAAAGGCCTTCAGACGGAAAATAATGGAAATATTCCCTATCCTACCCTAAGGGGGTTTCACATATAAAAAGGAAAAAATATGATGAAATATGGTGAGAATATCTACCTCAGATATTTCTGAAGGTAGTCTTCTTGAGGGGGAAAAAACTCAGGAGAAACAAGGGCAGTGAAAAATAAAATGGAAAAACTGACCCTAAAAATGCACTGATAGTGGTGGCTGGTCATGAAGTACCCACCACAGCACCAAAATATATATATATATATATATATACACACACAGGTGTATGCACAACACCTGAATAAGAAGTGAGGCCATGGAAAATTACCATGGAAACCAAAATTAGTTGGTCTCTCACTAAAAGCTGTTATGGTTAAAACAGCAGAACTAATGATGAGTGAGGCCATGAAAAGTAAACATGGAAACTAAAAAACTCACCAAAGCTGTAATGATTGAAACAGCAAAATATGATAAAACTTTTATGTTTTATAAAGATATCAACGGTGAATCCGTTTATGATATCCATGTCTCAAATTATATGAGATATAAAGAAATACAATTTCAAAGTATTTCAAACTGGTGCATGGCATTACTATTCAAAAAGAAAAATAAAATAAAATAAAACGTTGTGCAAATAACTAATACTTTTAAAATAAAATAAATTGCCATCAGTTTGTGGAGCTCAATGGGAAGAAATATATATAATTTACCAAATCTGCACTCTAGATTCGCAGATCAATATAAATCAGGTTATGTTAAACTCCTGATTATTATGGAATAAACCTGCCTTATGATAAATCAAAGATATTGATTACAAAAGAACAGACTACTGATCTTTAAACTTTTGGGGGAAAAACTATGATCCAATGAAAGATTTGATAATGGATCAAAACAAAGGCAGAAGTGGTATAATCCAACATAGCCTTATCCAAACCTATATAGTTGGGAAAAGAAGGCTTGAAGTACGTTGAAGAGGTGCAAACATCTTGTTACAAAATAAGTTCATGAAATCTCCAATTGTGGGGGATTACAGGTGTATTATGATCGTTAATTTAATATAACTAAGGAAGGATTGGTTCACCTGTATAAGAAAACCTTAAAAATTGATTTTAGGTTTGCACTCAAAAGTAACTCCAATAAAGAAGGGGTACGTACATATATATTATAAAATTACCTCAGTGTAAAGATTTGATGGTATAAACCATACAAAACATCATTTTATATACACTTTCACAGTGTAAGAACATTTATTAAAATGGAAACATCTAGAACATGGAAATACAGTTGCTATTAACAAATTGTTAATCAATATTACAGGTGCTTGAAATTAATTAAAATGGGTCAAGCTGTGCAAGTTAAAACATTGTCCAAAGGATTAAACCAGTTCAAGGCTGTTAAACAGAATACTGGAGGAACAATTATGCTGATAAAAGATCAGCACTTGCACTAATGAGGTCATGGTCATGGGTTATCTTGATTACATTTAAATTGGAAGGTTATAAGAGTCGGCTGCAAATTAGTGCTGCAATTACAAACCTGTTGGAAGGTAAGGACCTGACCCATTATATAAAGCGTATGCTTAGGCATTAATAAAATATTCATAAATTACTATTCTGAATTTAGAAGTAATTAAGCACCATAAGAGGGGGGAAATTGTTCCATGATACAAATATGTCTCATTGTTGTTGACATACTTTGTCCCTCCATTAGGTTAGGTAAAGGGTAAATAAAGCTCTAAAAGAAGGAATACAGAAGCTTATAAGAAAATGTATGCCTTTGTGAGAGGCTTATGCAAATATCAAATGATACATTATCATTATTAAAGTAATGTAAAAAAGGTTCACAAGCTGCTTCAACTATAAGCTTAACAGCTGTTGCAAACTGAAGCAAGTGTTACAGATGATGTACAGCTTCTGTGAATGTTTGGGTAAAGATAAGAATATTATCTATTCTTATAAGAATAATTGATACGTCTCTTGTTGGGACTGCGGACAATAATACCAGGTGAGCATAAATGGATTGTCCTAAGAAATTTTCCAAACATTTGTATTAATTATTGAAGTATAAGGAGTTATGGATTAAAATATCGATTGTTTTATTATGGAAGTGTCCATGTCGTATCAAGGTGAACAATACCACGCCTGTGGCATATGTTAAAACACACAAGATAAGTCAAATAACAATCATGGGATTATCTGAGTAAACAGATGTGGCATATTCTAAAAAATTTAGTCCAGCTGTTTATCTCTAAGGAAGAGACAATGGTATCGGAGACAACAAATTTGGGAGGAAATACACATTGTCATTAATATGGATTACTTACGATTAATCTGGTTGCATACAGATTAAATCACCGATCTTTCAAATGTTTCTTGTGGGTAAACCAAGAACAGGAAAGGTGGATGCTTTTCTCTCAATTACATGAGGAAAAGATGTTATTTTGTGTTCCTCATTTTGTTTGATAGGGCAGTGTCTGATGAAAATGTAGCAGGACACTGCCAGAGGCATTTTGGTGGCCCAATACGGATCCTTCATGGTTTCATAAATATTGAGTGATGTTGAACCACTTGTGATGATTCATAGTTGCAGTAATTTATTGAAGTCTGAGGAAGGGTCTCGACCCGAGGCGTTGCCTATCTCCTTTCGCTCTTTGGATGTTGCTGCACCCGCTGGGTTCTCCAGTTTTGTGTAACCCTGCAGTAATTTATTGTTGTACAAAGGCATCCATGACATGAAAATATGAATTTGACTATCTGCAGGTTGACCAGACCATTACAACAGCTGATGGTCAAAGAAGTCTATGAATGTTTAATTAATATAACAACATAACAATAAAATAATTATGTATAAAAGAAGTATTATACCTGCAATTTGCAGAAATAAGTTAAAAAAACAATATTTTGTTATAAGAAATTGGAAGTCTGTGTATACAGTAAAGTTATTTTATCATATTAGATATATGGAGTTCCTTGTGGATTGCATTTTTCTGAGCATCTAATTGATAGAGCCAATAATAGGGCTCAGAGTGCTACCGTCCTATTAACGGACAATATACTAACCAAGAAGTTATCAGGTGCATTCATAATATCCCGATATGGAAAGGGATATATATGTGGATATTAATATAAATATATATATATGTGTGTGAATATATATATATATAATCTGTCCAAAATTGTAATATATGTCGGGAGATAAATAATCCTGAATTGCCTTAGGCAATGGACTCTAACTCTATCAATGATTCAAAAAAGTTAACATTGAAAATAATAATGCTGATGACTTTAGTATCAATATAAGAGTGCAAACATTGCAAATGTTACGTTATAATTGCATGTGGATACAGATTGCATTATCATATATGTTTATGAATTTACCAAACAAAGCACACCAAGAGGAGCTGTAACCAAGGTAAGCCTATAAGCATATCCTGTTGGCCTTAAGTTGTGTGTGTGTGTGAACATTGATGAAATATGTTGAAGTAGGTAAGAGTCTCTGTGGTAATGAGACAGCACTACTTATTACACACAAAAACCACATTAGGTTCAGTAAAAACTGATGGTTCTAGAGGAATGTATTCTAGATGGTTAGAAATTGGATACACTCAGTGGAACTAGACACTGAAAGGTGGAAAATCACTCTGTTAATGAGGTAGATACATTCACAGGAATGGCACGGGATGAGCCGCTCGAGCAAAGATGCAAGGCCGCAGGAGGGTGTAAATTAATGTTAAAGTAAAAAGGAACCAGTCATGGTGTCAGGTTTGGACACGGAGTGTTGGGTTCTCTATAATTGTTGCTTTGTCATACCATCAAAATATATATATCAATTGATATTTTGTGATAAACTTGCCTTTCAATGGAAAGGGCATTACTTTTATTCTTTATAATTCTTTATAAATAATTTATCACATAACTTGAGGCAATGTTTGGGGAAAAATGTGTTATTCGCTCGTCACTGTGTTGAATGAGCCGGACTGTCGTATGGAATAAATTCTACGACATGAAAAACACAGAAAGCTTCAAAATCTTCACGTAGTCACTCACGTGACTCCGAAGTAAAATAGTAAGATTAAACGAGAACTTACCAGTTTGAAGTTTGATCTTTATTTTATGAGGAGTAACGATGAGGGATTACGTGCCCTCCACTCCCCACCCTCATAAAATAAATGATCATCTGGTAGTTCTAAATCTATGAGAAGCCTTACTATCTTACTCCGGCTATTATGTTCTGTGTTTTTCATGCCGATGCTTTGAAGTATGCCGTTCCAGCGCCAGGCGGGGTTCTTCACGTAATCCCTCATCGTTACTCCTCATAAAATAAAGATCAAACTTCAAACTGGTAAGTTCTCGTTTAATCTTACTATCCCCGCACATTAACACTACCCTACACACACTAGGGACAATTTTATAATAATACCAATCCAATTAACCTACATACCTGTACATCTTTGGAGTGTGAGGAAACCGAAGATCTTGGAGAAAACCCACGCGGTCACGGGAGAACGTGCAAACTCCATACAAACAGTATCCATAGTCAGGATCGAACCCGAGTCTCCGAAGCTGAAAGCGCTGTAAGGCAGCAACTCTACCGCTGCACCACCGTACCGCTCTCAACTCAACTTGCTTCAGTACTTGGCTTGCTCAATCAGTAGTGGTATTATAAAACCATACTTAATACAGTCTATTGAAATCCCCACCAACATTATATCCTGTGCCCTTGCTTCCCTGAATGCATGACTATTAATTCACCAGTTGGGGAAATATAATGGGAGACATTCAACAGGTTTTATTGCCCATGTTTGACTTGAAGATTTATTTTTATTGAAACTGCAGACAACATAAAAATATTCTTAAAACTAGTTATCCTAAACTGAGCATAGGGACTCCTGTAATTTTTTTGATCCAAATCAAGATTTTATTCAGTATTTAAGAAAAATAATTTTGTTAAATTAACTTTTTGGTTGCTATGGAAGCTGTTGCAAAATAGCTCCTAGGGAATAGATTAATTGGGACATATAGTGAGTTTGGGTGGTAGAACAGAAAATAAATAAATATAATGTTCTATTTTTCACAGGGATGTGTCAACATCTTCCTGGTGTCAATGATGAAGGAATGCCTGAGGTAGGGGAAATAAATACAGTTTATCTGTAATTCTGTATGTGAGAATTGAATGTCTTAGTTTATATATCATTCATAATGAATATATAACAATCATTGTATGCCACTTCACAATTACTGAGTTAGAAATTCAGGCACAAAGTATCAAGCCTCCAATGAGATTTGAACCTTCTCCAAGGTTGGTCCTCAGATTTCATGAAATTGATGTGCCGGTAGTGTTGTTGACAAATCATCACTAAAGCCCGGAAATTAATTCTCCAAATATGCTGCTGTAACTGGCATAAGATGAATATAATCTGTTAAGATATGATAATGATGCAGGCAGTTATTTATGCCACTTCTCTTGGTTTTGCTGGTCCCTCAGCTGAAATGATTAAAAAAAAAATGATCTTGTTCTTATAAACTTAATTATTTGATTTACTATGGACAGGACTCATATATTAAAGCATTATGTCTTTGTGCACTTTTTTCCCAATTTCTTAAATGTTGTATTTCTTGTCTTATCATATCAGGTATTAAATGTTTTTTTTGTATTGTCAAGAATCCTTGGTTTCATTTAAAATGAAGTGATAAAAGTGAACTAGGGGAAGTGATAACATTATATTTACACAGAGGTAGCAAATCAAAAAGTATTTAACCATAGAAAATTAGAGATGTACAATGTGATGAACTTCAATCAATTAAAAGAGTCAAAATGAGCCTTAATGCTGTTGCTTTAGCAATAAATCATGAACGGGAAAAACACATATTTCAACATACCCTTTTTTTGCAAGTATATCTCATGTTTATTGCATCAACAAATTATATAATTAATACTAATTCACAAAGTACTTTAATTTACAGGAATTGGTCAAAGGGCCCAACAGTTGATGGAATTCCAAGTGTTACTATTGAGAAACTCACAAATGGCAGGCAAATCACCTATATATGTTGGAAAGTACACGATGATTGGGTGACTGAGGTAAAGTGTTGTATGATGATTGGTATTGTAATTAAGGATCTTTCCTGCAAATTAAAACTATAAATCAATTTGAAAAATATCTAATACCTGACATTTCTTTTGCAGGTTAAATACATACGTTCTGTTAAAGCAGTTATATCAAGTTGCAATGAGGAGGAAACTGCATTAGTTATAGGTAACAGCATCCAATGATTAAATGCTTTGAGCACAGTAAAAATTCTAAGTGGATCTGAAAGATAAAAGTATTAAAAATAGGTTTGACTGATTCACAGAAAGAGACATCAAAAAGATGATCAAACTTTGGTCAAGGAAATAGGTAAAAGAAACTTATTAAAGGGGTTGAAATAGAGATGTGCAGTTCCAGAGTATAATACAAAAGAAAATTAAACTATGGTTCATGTCTCAAAGATTTTAAGAGGCTTGAGAAGAGGGCGGCACTATGGTGTACAGTAGAGTTGCTACCTTACAGTGCCAACGACTCAGGTTTGATCCTGACTATGGGTGCTGTTTGTATGGAATTTGTACTTTCTCTGTGTGACCGTCTGTTTTTTTTCACGGTGCTCCGGTTTCCTCCAACACACCAAAGGCATACAGGTTTGTAGGTTAATTGGCTTCAGTAAGTTGTAAAACTGCCCCTAATATGTAGGATAGTGTTAGTGTACGGGGGTGATCACCGGGTGATGCAGACTCGGCGGGCTTAAGGACCTGTTTCCGTGCTGTATCTGTAAAGTCTAAAGATTACGATTGAGGGAGAGGCAAGACCATGGATAAATTTAAAATCAAGAACAATGATTTTTAAATTTTAGATTTTGTTAAAATTGGAAGCAGTATGGATCAGAAAACACGGATGATGAGTGAACAAAATTTAGAATATGGGCAAAAGAATGTTGCACGAGCAGAGGTTTTTGGTAAGTGAAAGATAGGAAGCGAATGAGAACATTAGAATAGTTATATCTGATGAAAACAAAGGGATAGAAAGGGATTTCAAGGATATTCTAGTTAAGTCAGGGTCAGAAAAATGGCAAAGATAAAGTATGGGCAAGAGAGGAGATTGTGGGGGCCTTGACAAGGATCCTTTTTTTTCTCTAGCCACAGGCGAGGTCCCGGAGGATTGGAGAGTGACCAATGTGTTTCTTTGTTTACAAAGGGAAGTAGAGAGAATCCAGGGAACTATAGGCCGGTGGGCCTCATGTGAGTGGTAGGGAAACTATCAGAGAGAATTCTTCGAGATAGGATTTTATCCCATTTGGAAGAGAATATGTTAATTAGGGATAGCCAGCATGGTCTTGTACAAGGCAGATCGTGCCTCACTAACTTGACATAGTTATTTTGAGGAGGTGATGAAGGAGATTAATGGGGGCAGGCAGTGGATGTTGTATACATGGATTTTAATAAAGATTTTGATAAGGTAGACTAATCCAGAAAATTAAGAAGCATGAGATTCATGGTGACTTGGTCGTATGGATTCAGAACTGGCTTTCTGAAAGAAGACAGAGGCTTGTGGTGGGACATAGATATTCTAGCCAGAAGCCTGTAACCTGTGAAATTCCACATGGATCTGTACTGGGACCTCAGTTGTTTGTGCTATATATAAATAACTTGAATGTAAATGTAGATGGGTTGATGACTAAGTATGCTGACAACACCAGCATTGAAGGAGTTGCAGACAGTGAAAAAGGCTGTCAGAAGATACAGTGGGATATAGTTTGTCTACAGAAATGGATGGAGAAATAGTGGATGGACTTTAATCAAGCAGGTGTGAGGTTTTGCACTTTGGGAGGTTGAATGTATGGGGATAGTATACATTTAATGGCAAAACCATTATACAGCATTGATGTGCAAAGTGATCAAAATCCATGTTCATATCTCACTGAATGTGGCAGCACAAGTAGATCGGGTGGTAAAGAAGGTGTATGGTTTGCTTGCCTTCATTATTAGGGGTATTGAGTTTAAGAGTCTGGCTGTGGGAGAGCTGGGAAGGGGAGGGGAAAGAGGGAGAAAGCAAGGACTACCTGAAATTGGAACTCAATGTTCATACAGTTCGCAATAACCAACCTGATCTCCCCGTGGCTCAGCAATTCAACTCCCCCTCCCATTCCGAATCCGACTTTTCTGCCCTGGACCTCCACCATGGCCAGAGTGAGTCCCACCGTAAATTGGAGGAGCAGCACCTCATATTTCGCTTGGGCAGTTTACACCCCAGCAGTATGAACATTGACTTCTCCAATTTCAGGTAGTCCTTGCTTTCTCCCTCTTTCCCCTCCCCTTCCCAGCTCTCCCACAGCCTACTGTCTCTGCCTCTTCCTTTCTTCTTCCCGCCCCCACCGCCCCCACATCAGTCTGAAGGGTCTCGACCCGAAACGTCGCCTATTTCCTTCGCTCCATAGATGGTTCCTCACCCGCTGAGTTTCTCCACCATTTTTATCGAACTTAGTAATGGTTGTTGGTAGTGTTTTCCAGTATAAAATATTCTATTTTAGTTTATCCAATAACTGAGGAAAATTTAATTTGAATAATGGATTATAAGATTTAGATACATTAATTCCTAGGTATTTAAATTTATCCAAAACTATTTTAAACAGAAATTGTTGTAATGCCAATATCAATGATTGGCAGAATAAATGCAATAAAAATGGTCTTTTTACCACAATTATTATATTTATTTCAAGCTATCCCATTATATCTCCCAAAAATTTTTTCAAAAAAAATAGATTCTATTACTAACAGCTTTATTTGGGATTATAAAAATCATAGAATAAGTAAAAAACATTTATGTAAATCCAAGATAAATGGAGGATTTGCGTTACCTAATTTTTTATATTATTTTTGGGCGGTTCAGATTAAGAATATGAATTTTTGGCTGGTAAAAATGGACCAGGAACCAGCTTGGCTAAAGATGGAAATGGAAGACTGCTTACCATTTGATATAAGTTCGATTCTTCTTGCTCCAAGTGAAGTACAAAAAAACCCTATAATTTATAGTAATATACGTATTTGGAAACAAATAGTTAAGACTTTACAGCTGGATAATATGTCACTCTGTTTACCAATTATGAATAATCCTTTATTTAAACCTTCTATATTGGATAAGGGGTTTAGACACTGGAAAAATTTAGGAATTATAAGGATAGAACACCTTTACAGGAAAAGGGAAATTTCTATAATTTCAAGAATTAAAAGATATCTATGGATTACACCTAAATAACTTCTTTAGGTATTTACAAATTAGAGACTATATCAAGTCAAACATGCAAGACTATTAGAATAGAGAGCCAGGATTATTGGATGAGTGGCTTAACAAGCACCCAAATACAGAAAAATTAATAGCGTGCATATATAATACTCTTTTGGATAGGGAAGTCCCAACAACAGAATCATACTGATAGATATGGGAAAATGAAATAGGTCTATCTATAATGAAAGACACTTGGGAAGAAAGTTTACAACGTATACACCGATGCTCATTAAATGCCAGACATACTTTGGTACAATTTAAAGTAATACATAGATTACACTACTCAAAAACGAAATTAAATAGAATTTTTCCTAATATTTCTTCTATTTGCGATAAATGTCAGAATTTAGAAGCCAACAATGCATAGTTTTGTAACATGCATAAAACTTAATAGTTATTGGGCTGATATTTTTGGAATCATCTCTGAGGTTCTTAAAACTAAATTGAACCCTGATCTAAAGTTAATAATATTAGGAGTCCCTGACTCAAGCTTAATATTAACAGTAAGTCAAAGAAATATTCTTGATTACTGTTTGATAATTGGAAAAAAATTAATATTAAAATTCTGGAAGGGAACATTATCCCCCATAATCAAAATGTGGACTGTGGAAATGTCGGCGACTTTGCATTTGGAGAGAATTAGGTTTGTCCTAATGGACAAATATGAACTTTTTGAACAAATATGGTCTCCATTCATTGATTACTTAAAGGGGTAGCTGAGCTCAGCACCGTAACTCAATAAGTACCCTGGTGTAGGATTAGATGAAAAAAGTATTGGGATCTGTATACACGTCTCAATAGATATTGTTATATGAAACTGTTCCATTCAATGTAAAGATTCCTTTTTAAAAATATTTTATTATATATTAATTTTTTAAATATTTTATTATATTAATTTTTTAAAAAAAATTCTTGTTTATCTTTATTATTTTTTATTATATAATTATTATTATTTAATCACAACATCTTGATTATTGATTTATACTTTTACTTTTTTTTGAACTCCCTTACCTTCCCAAAACAAACCAGTAGCATATATAAATTATCCTGTAATATCTGTACAACGTTTGTGATAAGTCTGATTTGTATTTGAAGTGTTGTTGTACCTTAGATAATATGCAATGCTTCTAATAAAAATATTAAACAAAGAAAAATAACTTAGTAATGGTTGATATCAGAGACACTGGATGATAATTATTAAGGCACCCTGCCTTCCTTTTCTGTGGCACAGGGATGTTAATTGTATTCTTAAAGCAGGTGTGATCTCAGAATGGAGTAGTGGAAAGTTAAAGTTGTGTGTGAATACACCTGCCAGCTCGTCAATGCGAGTTCTGAGGACATGGCTTCTGAAAGTAGCAGCTTGTATCAAGGCCAGAGCAGTACCATGTTTGCAAATAGTTTGACTCGGTTTCAGATGTTGATCGAGCAACATAACTAGTGAGAGTATGAAGAATTCCTGAGGTGATGTGGAGCTTGACAACATTTAGCTCTATGTACACGAGCAAGCTGAAAAATTACTGGAAGGTTATGATAAGTGTGTACATTATATTCCACCATTATTGTTATTTGGATTAAAAATCAAAATACTAAAGTGCCAGAAATGTTGAGATTAAAAATAGAACTGCTGTAAATCTCATGGCAAGATGAAATAAATCACAGATAGCGTTTTATCAATGATCTTTTAACCCCCATATCCCAAGATTTAACAAAAACTATGATAAACATATTCAACAACAGTTATTGAATGACTACTACAAAAACAAGGATTTACAAGCTAAATGCTTTTTTATCATTGTGCTTTATAATAAATATCTCTAGGATGTATCAGGAACACAAAGAACTTTCAGCAGAGGATGAATGAAATTCAAGATGCCATTCATAATAGGAATGGTCAACCTCAGCCAACAGTGACCGTGCAGCAGAAGAGATTGAGTTGCGATGAGACAGTATTTATTATTTCAAAAGGGGCAAAAACCTTTGATTTTTGCAAAGAAAATCATTTGGTTGCTACTGGTGGACTAGACAAAATTGTTCGACTCTGGAACCCTCATCTCCCCCGGTAAGGAAATGGTAGAGACATGCAATATCATTGGCAGTTGAAATGCCTGACCCTGTATAATTCCGTATAGAGTCTGAAGAAGGGTTTTGGCCCGAAACGTTGCCTATCTCCTTCGCTCCATAGATGCTGCTGCACCTGCTGAGTTCCTCCAGCATTTTGTGGACCCTGTCTATTTCCATGTGATTTTCCATACCTCACAACTGTCATCAAGTTGAAATGTGTATATATATGTTGCAATATGTTTCATAAGTGGTAACTAGGGAGGCAGATGATTCACTACATATGCTGCCTATTCAATCATCTAAAGTAGGGCCTATGAACCACACATTTCTGTAAGGATAGACACATTTTTATTACATAAAGTAAATTATGAGTTTGTCTTCTTCATAAATTTCATAGATTCTGAGTGTTTCTTGGATTAGAAGATAGCAAAAGGGAATCTGATATTTAAGAAAAGAAAAGTTGCAGAGAAAATGCTGTAATCTGGGGTTAATGAAATGGTAATAGGACTTTTGAGAATACGAATAGCATTTGACAAAATCAACTTGAATATATGTAACGGAAATAATGTTAAACACATTTGTTAGAGCATTCTGTGATTGTGACTAGTAGAATAAAAAATAATGGAACCAATGAATCTGAAGTATTTAGTCTTTCAGGAGGTCTTTGTATATGGGGCTACTTTGGAGATTATTAAATACATTTGAGCATATAGTAACTATAGTAGTATGCCACAGAATTGGACAGAAAACAGCAGGAAAAAAAGGTTATTTTCTACTTGGGAAGCGGGGGTATATTTGGTGCCATGGGGATCAGAACTGTTCACACACTTTATCATGGATTTGGATGAGGTTATTATATGAAATGTATGTAAGTCCCTGGTGTTATCAAGTTGAGTGGCAGTGTGAAATCTGGGGTGATCCTGGACATTAAACACTAAGTTCATCCACAAATTCAGCAAGCAATTAGGAAGTCAAGTGGTATGTTGAAAGAATATTCAAGTATAGGGGTAGAGACATCTTGCTATAAATATGTAGAGCCATGGTAAGACATAGATGAAATAATGGTCTCCCTAGGGCATTCTTGCTTTGACAGAATGCTGTGAAGATTCAGATAAATTCCTGGAATGGCAGGATTATTTTATGAGGAGAGGTTAAGCGGCTTGAATTATCTTGAGTTTGAAAGATTGAGATATGATCTAATTGAAACTCTTAAGGGTCTTAACAAGATGGGTGTGGAGGTGGTTCAACTAGTTGGCTTCTCTTGAACCTGGGGTCATGTGTCTCAACCAAAGGAACCTCTATGAACCTTTATAACAAAACATTATAAGGAAGTTTACAATGTGATAGATATTGAGGTGCATAAGTGAGATTAGTCTTGCCTCGAGTTGATGTCTTGATCTTTTATTATAGACGACCAATTGGCATGCTACAAGGACACAATTCGCCCATTATCTTTCTCAATGTTGATGAAGGAACTCATAGACTATTTTCAATTGCATTGGACAAGATAATTAAGGTTTGAAAAATGACTCTTTTTATCTTTAGTATAAATAATCTATAATTTTATTCAGCCCATTCTGAAACTATCCTAAAATATGGAAAGTAAACAAGAACCACATTTGTCACCATGAGGATAAAGAAGTAGAACCCTTCTGTGCAATTTTAAAAATCACGCCACATATTAATGACAATATTTTGGGTAGATTGATTGTGCACAGTAAATCACCCTTTAGTGCGGGTTAATGGCCAGAAAGCATCAAAGGGGAGCTGATGATCACATGTGAGAGAGAACAAATTGCAGAGCTACATGAAAATAGAAAGAGAAATGGACAAATGGGATTGGTCTTCTGGGGGATTGTTTTAGATAAGTATTATAAATTCAAATAGTTTTTCTGTGTGGGAGCAAAACACTTTTTGAAATTTAGAATCTGAAGTCATCTACTGAAATTAAGATGTTACTATAATTTTGTTTAGATACTGTGGAATTATGACTGCATGATCTCAGTTATGTCAATTAATGAAACAAAGGAATTACTTCACCCATCAATCATTTTATATCCCAGATTAAAGACAGATTTATCATCATAAGCAGATGTCTTAAGAAATGTCCAAATATTGTACAGCTCAATAACCCAATAACTATATATTGTATAAATATATATATAACAAATATTGTACAACCCACTAACTATAATTTCTGATGATGTGGAATAGAAAGAGCAGTCACAACTCTGATTATTTGATCATTATTTCAAAGTCAAGGTAAAACATATTAATCCTTCAGTAGGATAAATTAAATCAGTCGATGTAACCAGATTAAAAAAATCTCTTGAACATATTAGCTATTTCTTGGTGTTTTAAAGATATTATTTTAAGTGCCAACTTTAAATTGCCAGATATAATACTTGGGAATAGTTACATGATGTTTTATTTAAAACACGTATTCTTCATAAGAGGCAGCATCAATTAGAGAACTGGAAACCAACAATTTTTGGTTAGACATTAAATTAATTCTACAGGAAAGTCAAAGTAATCATACTATTGAATGATACATTCTATATAGTTTTTGCTTTCACTGAAGCAATAGCTATGCAGATCAGTTATTGTCCATTGTAAAATGCAATCTTTTTTTTCTTATTACATCTTGGAACTTTTCTCCATAATTTGTGAGTTGAATCATAAGGTACTGTAATATCATTTGCATTGCAACAAGGAAAATAAATGATCAGTTCTCTTTCTCTTCCAACTATTGCCTGATATGCTGAGCTCTCCCAGTATTTCCTGTTTTTGTAATACCTTAATTGTTCCCCTGTGCATTGATCTATTATATTAATCATTTCACTGAATGTTTCTTTAGAAATCATTTAATTTGATGTTGGTATTTAAGGTATGGGATCTTGAAGATCAAATATGTCTCGTTACTGTGAACCCTATTACAAGCAAAATCAGTGGGGATCTGGCTGCTTGTTATTATTCTCAGGAACTGAAGGCACTCTATATTGCAACTGATTCACTTGCACTGCTCCGACCCCAAAGCAGGTAAGCAGTGTACATTGGAATTATTAAGGGCATCAGTACTAGCCATATATCAAATGGACATCAGAAATTGAAATAGATTTATCCAAGAGATATAAAAGTGTAGTAAATTTGATGTCTTCATAGAATAATGTTTATATGATCTACCCTACTGAATTTTGGATATATTTTGCTAAAAATCAAATGGATTATGTTTCAAGGAAGATTTGAATGGGCAATGTAGATTAAAGTTAATGGATCTTATGGTATTTTATCTGCAGTGAGGAACAGAATAAAGGTGTATCACACAATCAACCGGTTCTATGCTGTCTTTACAATAAGTTAATGAGACAAATAGTCACTTGCTGTGAAGAATCTGTAAGTAAGCAAACCATTTTAATGACAATGTATTGATCCAATTGGATCCTGTGATCAACTACACGGTTGAACACAGATTTTCAGGCAACGGATGGCATTATAAACTGAATGTGAATGGAATGACCTGCCAACCCAACCCTGGCAACCACGTCTCCCTGACTGTTTAGAGCCCCGGCTTTTCCGACCCCACTCCCAACTCACAAGGTGCACCAGTGAGCCCCGCTCACTTCCTGCCGTTTCTTGCTGTTGGCAGTGGCTTTGTCCACTCCCTGCTTGACCACGGCCATCTGCTTCTCCCATCGCTCGGTCCAGATGGCTTCCCCCCCGCTCCTCATCTTTCGCTGACTGCTGCCGCTGTCGCATCCTCCTTCTTCCCCGGAGTCGCCAACATACTCCACCTTGGAAGCAACAGCGGGTGAGAGGGGAGGGAGACAGAGCACGTGCTGTCAGTGGCAGCGGCCTGAAGAAAGCGCATCCTAAGGGGCGCTACAACGTGAGCCACAACAACAGCCGTGTAAACCGGTGAAGAAGGGTTCGCTGGTACAGACCAGTGGTCGGTGCCTAGTTTTAAAATGAAACGGCACCAAGTGCTGGAGTAATTCAACCAACTGAATCAGTCTGAGGAAGGGTCCTGATGGCACCTATCCACGTTTTCTAGAGATCCTGACTTGCTGAATTACTCCAGCACTTTGTGTCCTTTTGCCTATTAACCATCATCTGCAGTCATCGACGATAACGGACACCGCTCTGGTCCGTTTACAGTAAATCTTCATTATAAAGGACATTCTGTTTACAATTTATATATTTTTTAACGTTTCTGGCATTTCATGATGCTTTAGAGACACGGGAGGGGTGTCTAATGAGGGCCAGGGCTGTATTGTCATTTCATTATCATGTGACCTCTGTATGCCCAGAAAAATGGATAATCCAGAAAAGCTCTGGAACCGAAGGTGCCGGAAAATCTCTGTTCAACCAGTAGATATTAATGCTGACATTGTTTAATTAATACTTTTATATTTTCCTTTTGATCCATTGCGTGTCCAAGTACTTAAAGTATAATGCTTTTACTTCCATTTTCTATGGGTCTGGAATTTTCAGTTGGTGTTGGAAAAATCCTCCACCCAATTCTCTATAACTTATTATCTCCCACAGGACCAACAACTCTCCTTGATCTTCCTGACACCCATGTACGTTTACAGTAGCCCTGTAAAGATACGTTTCCAGCATATCTTTACAGGGCAGCCAACTCTCATGCTTTGAGCGTGAGACTCACTCATTTCAGCCAATTCTCACGCCCTCGTGCTGATGACAGAATTCCCACACTGTCTTCAGTCCCTGCACAGCAAGGATTCTATAGCGGAGCTATACAATCTTTGCTGCACAGTTTGTCTCTTTGCGCCACATGACAGCAATCGGTGCGGTCTGGGGAGCGCGTCAGTTTACGCCTGTGAGTGACGTCGCATCTCCTCTCTCTTGGTTGGATGTGCAGCCGCCGGGTGTCAGCGCCTCTATGCGCCGGCTACGAGCGCTGTGCTGACGGCCGCCGCTGCAGCCTTGCTCCCTCCCTCCCTTCCTCCTGCCCTTCTACTCACACGGCAGCGCCAGGCCGCTAATCCACGCAACACCGTACCCGCCAGACTCCACATTGGGGGGCCGGGGAGAGAGGGAGGGGGAAAAGAGAGAGAGAGAGAGAGAGAGAGAGAAGAAAAGAGAAAAAGGGAGTGATGGAGGCAAAGAGAGACAAGGGGAGGGAATGTAGAACGGGGATGAAGGAAGGAAAGGAGAAAGAGGGAGGGGGAGGAATGAGGGTGGGAGGGGGATAAAGAGGGAGGGATGGGGGCAGGAGGAAGGAAGGGGAGGATGGAGGGAGGGGGAAGGAAATGTGCTTGTGTGTCTGTCTCCCTGTATGTGTCTCCTTGTGTGTGTATGTGTGACTCCTTGTGTGTGACTCCTTGTGTGTGACTCCTTGTGTGTGACTCCTTGTGTGTGTCTCCCTGTGTGTGTGTGTGTCTCCCTGTGTGTGTGTGTGTCTCCCTGTGTGTGTGTGTGTCTCCCTGTGTGTGTGTGTGTCTCCCTGTGTGTGTGTCTGTCTCCCTGTGTGTGTGTGTGTCTTCCTTTGTGTATGTGTCTCCCTGTGTGTCTGTTGTCACATGCTGGCCTTAGACAGGGCTGCCAACTCTCACACTTTGTGCGTGAGATTCACGCATTTCAGCCAATTCTCACGCTGATGACAGAATTCTCACGCTGTCTTCAGTCCCTGCACATTTTGTCTCTTTTGCGCCACATCACAGCGATCTGTGCAGTCTGGGGAAGCGCGTCAGTTGGCGGCTGTGAGTGACGTCGCATCTCTTCTCTTCTTTCTTGGTTGGATGTGCAGCCGCCGACAACATGAAGCAGCCGGAGATAGAACTAACCAGGTGAATCGGTTGTAAAACATGGGGGGGGGGACCACACCCCACTCCCACACCCTCCGTTCCAGCCTTTGCTTTCTCCCATTGCCCATCATTGACCCTTACAGCTGCACTATTGAAATCAGTGTTTCCATTTTTTCAGCTAGTTTCCTACAAATTCCTTGGGTTTAGTTTGAATCTCGGCCACCTGATGTTTTGTAAGTCTGGGCATTATGCATTTGTTGGGCTTCTTCAAAATCATTTGGTCATATAGGATTTTCTGATTTTGGAATCCATGTTAAAATTGTTAATTAAGTTAATATCAATTTTCTTACAATAATCAGTTTAGTTTGTTATGTAGAATTGACACAGGACACATTTAACAGTGGTTGCTTGTTTGTCAATTTTGGTGCCTGGGTATCAAATTAGCTTGCTTCCAATCTTTGATAGTTTGCCAGCATCCTGTGATTTAATCATGGTGATTGTCAGTCGTTCTGTAGTTTCATATAATATTTTGAAATAATTGCCATCTGAAAATTTATATTTTATTAGAATATTAATCTTTGTTCCTCACGTCTTGTTATTTGAAGAAGTTATGAAAACTTTAACAATCTAGTTTGCCCTCCAAATCCTTTTTAAGTTCTTGTCATCACTGACCATCTTCTCTCTGATGTAGTTTTATTGGAGTGTTTTAGTATCCTTATCCTATATTTGTTTTCTTCTGTACATGTCTGAAATGTGTGCCTCCATTGTATTGTATTTATGCCAATATAAATCCTCAGCTGTTGTTTTCTAATTTACAGTCTTAGTTTATTGTTAATCCATTTACATTAAGCTTACTGGTTTTGGAAATTCAGTATTATTACACAGTTCAATACATCTGCCACATAATTGTAAGCAGATCTTGAAATTTCAATTTTAATTGTAATCACTTCTCTAAGCCATTAAACTGATGACAAAGCAAAAGCAGGATAATATATTAAGATCAGATCTATACATTCCTTGTTCCATTAATGACTTTCATTCTAAACATAATAAACATACATCAATATTAAGAGTTGAAGTACTTTCAAGGTTCTTATGATTTAAATGTTCCTTTACTTGTTCATTGAGGTTGTGAAAGTGTGGGATCTGGATACTGGCTCGCCTGTACTCGAATTCACCACAGCTCATGGAGATGCTGCAGTAACATGCATGACTTTTGACATCAGTGAAAGAAGGTACAACTTGACAGATTTAAATGCTGCTATGGTGGATTTGCCAATATCTTTGAGCAAATAAGGATTATGGAGTGGGAAAGAGGTGGTCATATGAAGAAATCTTCAGGGATAGATCTCCAGGTATATCTCTCAGCAGAATTGGCAACATAAGATATCGAAGTTTTAGCATTTCCTGCAGATTCGGAAGCTCAGTAGTAAGTCAGAGTAATCAATTCCACCGTACACTCTGTGGACCATGGGCGGTATGTTCCTGTGATGTCATGGAAGAGAGGTTTACCCAGCCTTCTCTTTTACAACACATCCTTCCAAGTAGCAAGCCTCTCTCCTGCTAATTGTTGTCTAGAACCTCCTTACTAAAGCCACCTTCATCCCTTGCCTTTTGAGTTTGCCTCTTCCCAATGGTTGATACATCCTCCAGATTGCTTATTTTCCTTCTACTTATTGGTCTTTCTCATCTTTCATTTTGTTTGTTTTCCTCCCCACCGGATTGCCATTCTATGTCGCCGGATTATTAATCATCCCACTGCTTCTAATTGCCATCAAGAGTTCCCTTTCCTTCACCCTTCATGATTGTTGGCTTCCTATTCCAAATGCCACTAGTGACCATCTCTAACAGGCATGCAATCACTTCCTTTGGTATTCAACAGCACTACCTTTACTGTATATATTATCACCAACATCTTTGGAGGGTCACCATTGACCAGAAAACCAACTGTGTCAGGCACATTATAGTAGCTACAAGAAAAAAAAAGAAGATTTGTATTCTGTGATGAGCAACTTGGTTCGTAACTACCCAAACAGTTTATTGTTCTCCAGTTATGTGGCCAGTAATCGAATACTCTGTTTGCTATGTGTACCATCAACAAAATGCAAGAAACACACCCAGAGCTACAGACGCTGATCTCTCAGCCATCATCCTGGAGATTAATTTTCCCCATTGATGTTGCATATGGCTGCAATGAATACTGTCTTTTAAATATGCTGTAGTATTTTTCCAAGGTGGGTTCTGCAGATCTTCTCAACATTAGAACTCTGTGACATAGAGAAATAAGAGTTGCAACAGGATGGAAAGGTCCAATCACATATCATTCTTCATGTAAATATATCTTCAATTTTTAATCATACAGGGTCAGAATTCTGTGACTCCATCCCTAACAATAATTAGGTATGTTACAAAACTTACCTTCTGCGGCGCTGCAGTTCTGTCACTGGCCGTGTGCGTGACTTTGGCGCCTTTGGGGGGGCGGGGTTAAAATGCAGTTTTCCAATGCCTTCCGGAGTTATATTTTCTCGGGGTGTGAGCGTTTTCTGAAGATTCGTTCCGACTGCCGGTATGTGAAATTTCTTTTTTAAATCGCCCGACTATTTCAGCGTTGGAGTAAAATAAAAATTAGCTTCTAATGCCGTGAACGCCGACAACGGGGACGGATTTTACGTAGGGGACATGTAAAGAAATTAATTTTTACATATAAACTTGCTTGTTAAGATGACCTTAATCAACATTTCATGTTCCGAAACGGTGATTTATTCCCCATATGAACCGGCAGTATTTTTCCTGCCGATATGGGGTTTAAATTCACCGCAACCGCAGCGTTCCAATCCATCGCGTTCCATAAAAACCCACTCGCAAGCTGATTTAAATGGCCGTTAATTTACGGACATTAAACACTAAATTCCTACAATTTGGCCTATAAATTCATAACAATGAGATTTAAAAATCATGTTATATTGTGAATTCTTGTGTGAATGTTATTTGGGCACTTAGCCTTTTAAACAAATGTTAACATTTTCTTAAGAAATGGATAGATGTTTAGATCTAGTAATTGAATTTTGTAATTAGCTACAATTGGGTAACTAACTAATTATATGCTTTAATTTCAGGTCATGCAAGTAAGATTGTTTCATATTTGTTTCAGAATGCTTCAATCTATAATAACTGAAAATTTCTTTCAGTTCTCTTAATTTTTAAGAAAGTTATCGGCTTTTGACTGTCCTCGATCACAACTTTTGTGTTAAGTCAATGGAAAAGCAATAGGGAACAAAATGCTAATTTCCGAGTATGAAAATGGCCATAACTTTTTTAATACTGAAGATATGTGAAATATATGTGATATGTGAAAAAGTGAATTAGGTGTCAAATTAAACTTCTTTTTATGCTTTATCTGATGGGATAAATTGCAGACTTTATTTTATAAAATCTCAAAATTTTGTAACATTGCTACAATAATGTGAGATTAACTTTACCATGAGGACTGGAGTGGTTCAAGCAAGGAAGATATCAACTTATCAAGAGCATTTAGGGATGGACATTAATTAGTATTTTGCTGGTAAAACTCATGTTGTGTTTGATAATTTAAAAATCTGATGCTCTAATATGCATTAATAATAAAACCATTGAGAGCAAATGTTTTCCCATTTTTCAGTTGTGCTTTTACTGGCTATCATATTCTAGAAAAGAGCATTGTCATGTTTCAGTGATTTCCACATTCACATGATCAGTGGTTGCACATTGATCTCACTATATCTTCTGTCCCATTTTTTATACTTTAAGGAAATTAATTGTGAACTATATTTTTAATGTTGTCTAAGCTTGTTTTAATGACAAGACTTTGAAATTCTATTCAGATGGAATTCATGATAGTGGAATTGCTCAAGAAAACATGAGTTTAGTTTATTATCATGTGCAGCAGGGTGCAATGAGATTCCTTGTTCACATGAAACTTACAGAATGAACAAGTTACATACACTAAGGAACAATAATAAATGTAACAATGAAGAGCTCAAACCAACAGAATGCTGCAAGATTGTAGTGCAATCTGAAGTACTGCA
This sequence comes from Okamejei kenojei, assembly GCA_035221665.1. NCBI lineage: Eukaryota > Metazoa > Chordata > Chondrichthyes > Rajiformes > Rajidae > Okamejei > Okamejei kenojei. The sequence goes on along the minus strand of CM069131.1, from coordinate 33,951,452 downwards.
ACATGTATTAAAGTACATCAATGGAATAACCAAGTGAGGTAGAGTTCAGAGTAAGAGTACATGAGAGCCCCTCTGGAAAGGAGCTGTGAGAAAGATGATTGGTTCAGGAGTCTAATAGCAGTGGGGAAGTTGCTGTTCTTAAATCTGAACATCAAACTATCAAGCTTCTCTCAGAAGTGGAAGAGAGAAAAGAGAATGGCCAGGGTTGCAAGCATCCTTGATGCTGGGCTTCCAGTTTTCCTATGGCAATGCACTGTGAAGACGGACTGGATGGAAAGGAGTGAAAAGCCTGTGACGGATTGGGCTGTGTTCACCATTCTCTGCAGGTTCAGGCAGTCATTGGCAGGGCAGTTGCCATAATTGATATGCATCCCGTCAGAATACTTTATACATTACAGAATAGTTTATATAGTACATAACACTTTATTTGGAAACATCCTGGTGGATATGCTGAATGTTCTCAGATACCTAAGAAAGTAAATACGCTGTGCTTTCTTGATCATTACATCAATGTGAAGGTTTAGGTTGCTGGTAAGATGGATGTTTAGGAATGAAGCTGTCTACTTGTGGATGTGTAACGGGTGATATTTAAAATATATATTTTATATACTGTAGAATGTTACGCACATTATCTAATCAGAAGGAAACTTTAAAAAAGGAAATTCAGGTGGGATATGTTTAAGTACCTTACCCACTTTTAATGAATCCATTAAATGTGGCATTCACTGTAAGGGTTTTGTTTAATGACCAGTGAGTCACATTGAAAAACAACAGTGTTCTGAGGACTACATCTTTCATTAATTAAATGTTTGTGGACATTGTATAAAAGGTCATCAATTGAATCATTACACCATTCCATTGATTAATGTGTTCCAATTGCCTGTTGCATATTTTAAGATTCACAAAATTCTCTTCTTCTAGGCTGATAACAGGTAGCAGAGATGGAAGTGTGAAGAAGTGGAACTATCAGAATGGGCAATGTATACAGACTTTGAAACAAGGTAAAATTGATAATTAATGCTAGATTTCTAATTTTGCACATTGAAACCATTAACTAATGTGATAATTTGATCTCTCAGTTGGGAATAAGACTGAAGAAGTTACTGACTGCATTTATGCTGAAATATTTAAAAATGGGTAAGTGCACGCTATATAATTTATTATCAAACAATACGAAATGCTTTCTGAACCTAACCCATATATTTCCACATCTTTCTTGCTAATTATCATAGATATATCATATCTGTTGGTTGGGACAAAAGAATCAATGTTTTCCCGGTATGTACAAATAAGAATTATAGTTCATGTTTATACTCAATTAAACTTTTTCTTAAACCAAGTCTGACTGCTTTGGTATAAGTTGTATACATAATTGTTTGAAATGTTTCTGGTCTGACCCAATTAATGCTTTCTTTTCTAGGATATTCAAGATAATTGTGATACACAGTACCCATTACTCCACTGGACAAAGGAGACTGTAAGAACGGGTTAAATTACCTATTCTATATAAGATTCTGAACTTTGTAATTATTTGTTACTATCGTCACCAGTACCAATTAATAGGAATTTCCCAGAAAGTGAGAGAATGTAGCCAATTATTATGATGCGAAATTCACAAAGAATCCAACATGTATGCAATATTTCCTAAAATAATTAGCAAATCAAACAGCAGCCAAATTAAAAATCACTGAATGTAAACTATAACCAGTGCTTCTGTAAATACAATGCTACCAGTATGCATATTGTTTCTTGCTTTTGGTGTCTACGGTGGATCATAGAAACATAGAAACATAGAAAATAGGTGCAGGAGTAGGCCATTCGGCCCTTCGAGCCAGCACCGCCATTCAATATGATCATGGCTGATCATCCAACTCAGTATCCTGTACCTGCCTTCTCTCCATACCCCCTGATCCCTTTAGCCACAAGGGTCACATTTAACTCCCTCTTAAATATAGCCAATGAACTGGCCTCAACTACCTTCTGTGGCAGATAATTACAGAGACTCACCACTCTCTGTGTGAAAAATGTTTTCCTCATCTCGGTCCTAAAGGAATTCCCCCTTATCCTTAGACTGTGACCCCTTGTTCTGGACCTCCCCAACATCGGGAACAATCTTCCTGCATCTAGCCTATCCAACCCCTTAAGAATTTTGTAAGTTTCTATAAGATCCCCCCTCAGTCTTCTAAATTCTAGCGAGTACAAGCCAAGTCTATCCAGTCTTTCCTCATATGAAAGATATATCATGGAGGCCTGCATTATGCTAGAATAGCCCTCTCTACCCTCAAAAGCATCTATGTGAGGCACTGCCTCAAGAAGGCCTCATCTATCAATAAGGGTCCCCACTATTTGGGTCGTGGCCTCTTTTAGCTATTACCATCGGGCATGTGGTACAGAAGTCCCACACCATCAGGTTCATGAAGAGCTACTTTACTCCAACCATCGAGTTCGTGAACTGTCCCGCACAAACCAAATCCTAGGTCAGCAAGAGAACACAATAGACCGCTTCTTGCATTATCTTGGACTCGTTTTCTAATTGCGTTTTGCACTCATGTTTTGCGCAATCTTTTACATTTCATTGTTTAGTATAATTCATTAATAACGTATGTTTTATATGTTGGCTGAGTGTGCTTGTTCTGCTGCTGCTGCAGTAAGATTTTAATTGTACATGTTGTTCACTGTATTTGTGCATCTGACACGGAACTTGACTGGACTGGATTGCTTCTTCAAGGAAATAATGAAATTAGGTTTAACTAACTGATTCAGAACAAAGCGTAGTAGTACATATTTTGAAGCAAGGAGATAAAACTATGGGCAGTAGAATTAAACAGATGTTATCGAGAAAGGTGGACCAGTTTGTGTAATAAGGGGGGAATTTTCTCATCTAGGCACTGTTGGAGCACGGCTGTTTATTTTGAGAAATGCAAGCATTCTTTACGAATTCACATGGATAGTGAGTGAGTTGGTTTTGTTCTGATACTAATTGGTGAGCTCTTTGCAAAGATAGTACTGGTCATAGTGCCGGTGGTAGTAGAAGCAGTAGTACTAGCAATAGTTGGTAGAAGTAGTCAAAGGAAGTTAAACTAATGTAAGGTTTTACCATATTGAACCATTAAGCCTTAATGTAATAGTGTTTTTCTGTATGAGTATTTTAAATGATTTTAATTTCTTGTTCACCTATTTGAATGATTACAGGAAAATGGCCACAAGGATGACATTTTGTCTGTAGTTCCGTGTGCTGCCAATCTGCTGGCCACCTCAAGTTATGGTGGTGAAATTATTATCTGGAATTTTGTTTCCGGTCTCATTTTCTGTCGCCTTCTTTCTCCAACCAACACAAAATCTCAGGAATTGTCAGGTGCAGTATGGGTGCTGTTTGAATTACTTAGAGATGATTTGGAGAATGTGTTTCAGTTTCTCATTGGCAATTTTTGTTGAATAAATGAAAGAGGATTGAGCCATTTGGGGATCCAGGCAAAACTCCTTGGAAAAGATAGCGGTTTAAGAAATGTAAAATATATATTTTAATTGAATTAGAATGTAAATGTGTGGAAATACGTGTTTTATCATGAACTGAAAAGAATACCATCTATGTTGCTGTGCTGCAGAAAGACTATTTCAAACCAATGTTGCGTTCTATTTTTATGAGCCTTTAAAGCTTATACTGTATGGAGGCCATTTGGTCTAACATAACTGTGTTGGCTAACACAAGAAACTGCAGATGCAGGAATCTTGAGCAAAACACAAAGTGCTGGAGGAACTCTGCAGGTCGGGCAGCATCTGTGGAGGGAATGCACAGACGATGTTTCGAGTCTGAAGAAGGTTTCCAACCTGAACCGTCAACTGTCCGTTCCCTCCACAGATGCTGCCTGACCCGCTGAGTTCTATTAGCATCTTGTGTTTGAATCATGTTGGCTGTTTTACTGGAGCAATCCAAAATTAAATCCATCTCTCTCATAGTCTTTTAGATTATGCCTATCACCTATCCTCGCTTCAAATAATTATTCAGTTATTCAACGTTGATCTGTTACCTTCAGCATTCAGAGCTCTAGCCATGCCTCTGGATCTGAGTAGTTTTTACTGGACCTCTAGGTCTCCAGTTATCCCACATTTTGTAGATTTCACATATTTCAAACCAACAATCACATGATATAGGTTCTGAACCAAAGAGGAACCTCTTCTTGACTGTCAGATCCTCGCCTTGATCCGAATATAATAAACACACTTCAAGGACGCTGAACCTAAACGCTTTGTATTATTGGAGTTTCCTTACTTTTTTTATGTGGGGGAGGGGGTGTAGGGTAAGGGGGAAGCCGCTTCTCAGTCACTTCCTGGCGCGGACACGCCAATCTCCGTATCGCGTCCTTGCCCCCCATATTCGCGATCTGCCAGCAGGATCGGAGTGGCCTTTCCTGCCGGGGACCCGGAGCAGAGCTTCAGCAGTGGAGTCGCAGTGCTGGATTCACTGCGGAGCGGAGCGGAGCGATGCCTACCTGGATCGCCGTTTGTAGCTCCGGAGTGCTGGGCCCGCTGTTCCAACATCATGGAGCTCAGGTTTGAAGAGCTCCCAACGCGGCCGGCGCTGAGCTCAACATCGCAGAGTCCCTGAGACCCTTTGCCGAGGGCTGCCTGCTTGAATCTCTGCCCGGTGCGACCTGTGGACTCTGGGAGTCGCGGACTCTGGTAGGAAGCGGCTGATTCGGAGGTCCAAGCCGCGGAGGTTGTTCTCCTGGTCCGACGTCGGCGTTCCATCCCGGCGAGCGGGCCTGAATATCGGGCCACCAGTAGCGGCGACTGCGGAGGACTCGGGTGGGAAACTTTGATTCTGCTGTGTGGGGATGTTTTATGACAGTCCCGCCATCCCAGGGATCAATCTTGTGAACCTATGCTGCACTGCCTCAGTCACAAGGATGTCCTTCCTAATCACAAGGATGTCCTTCCTTGGGGGGGACTCTGGGGGGGGGGGGGGGGAACTCTGTCCCTACTGCGACTGGGGGGTGGAGGAGCATGAGCAGAGCTGCGGGAGATCCTTGTGAAGGCTTCATCTATGATGGACGAGGGGAACCCATGTTCCCTAAAGAATGAGGACAGCTCAGATGCCCTGGTATGGAACACCTATTCTTGGGCGTAGACGGAAGAATCGGAACTAGGGGATAGAGTCTTTACAGGAGGCAAGGTGGGAAGAAGTGTAATCTAGATAGCTGTGCGAGTCAGTAGGTTAATATAGATGTTAGTCAATAGTATATCTTCTGTGATGGGGACGGTGAGATCAAGAAATGCTAGGGAGATGTCGGAGATCCTGTCCCGCTGCGTTACTCCAGCATTTTGTGTCTATGGTTCAAGTGAATTTGAGTGCAGGATGGAAATTAGTAGTGAAGTTAATGAAGTCTGCAAATTCTGCATGGGTATAACACATTATCTAACCAGAGAGGAGCTCATGTTAGCTGCCTGCCTGTTGATGATTGGTTCACTAATAGGGTGAAGTAAATGAGCAATGCGTAATGGTATTATAATTGAATTAATAGTCACGATACCCAGGGCAAAGTCCTGGGGACCTGGATTTAAATCCCGAGATGGCAGATAAATGGTGATAAATTCAAAATCAAATTCAGGAATTAAAAGTTGAATAGAGACTATGAACGGCATTCTTAATTGTTGTAAAGACCCATCTGATTTACTGATCTGCTATCCTTACCTGGTTTAGCCTACATGTCACTCAGCGATGTTGTGGCTCACAGCAATATCCCCTCTGAAGTTGAAAAAGGCTTAGAGAGTTACTCAGTTATAAGCTGCCCCAAAAACCACCAAGAAAGGAACCTGGATGAACAACTCAGAATTGAGCCAGGTGCCAGAAATGGCAAAGGCAACAACTACTCTGTTGACCTTGTAAAGTCCACTTTACCGACATCTGGAGACATGTGTCAAAATTGGGAGAGCTAACTCACAGATTAGTCAAGGAGCAGCCTGACATGATCATACTCAGGAACTCATAGCACAGTCAACATCCCAGGCAACACCATCTCCATCCCAGAGGTGGCAGCACTGCCTGGAAGTCCTCGACATGGAGTTCAGAGCTCATGACCAAAGATTATAGAGCTCCTCTAGTATCTTTGCTTATGACATCAGGTTAAATATTGGCAAGAAAACCTTCTGCTGAATACCACCAAATGCCCCCCTGATGAATCAATATTACTCCATGTAGACGAAACACTGAGAGTGGCAAAGACACAGAATGTATTCTGGATAGTGGACTTCAACATCCATCGCCAAGAATGGCTCAGTAGCGTCACCACTGACCGAGCTGGCTGAATCCTTAATGACACGCTGCTAAATTGTGTTGTGGAACGTGATGAGAGAACCAACAGGAGGGGAAAACCTACTTGATCTTGTCCTCACTGTTCTACCTGTCGCAGGCGTGATGATGGCGCAGCGGTAGCTGTTGCCTTACAGCACCAGAGACCCGGGGTCAATCCTGATAACCGGTGCTGGCTGTACAGGGTTTATACATTCACCCCGTTACTTTGTAGGTTAATTGGCTTTGATTGTAAATTGTTTCTGGTGTGCAGGATAGTGCTGGTGTATGGGGATCGCTGATCGGTGCAAACTCGGTGGGCAGAACTGCCTTTTTCTATGTTGTATCTCTAAACCAAACTAAACTAAAATACATCTGTCCACAACTATAGTGGTAGGGGTGGCCACTGCCCAATACTTGTGGAGTCTAAATCCTGTCTTCATGATGAAAATACACTTCTTCATGTTGTGTGGCACTATGACCATGCTAAATGGGGAGGAGTGCGAACAAATCTAGCAATTATAAGGAGCTGCAGACCATCAGCAGCAGCAGCAGCATTGTACTCAATCACAATCTGCAGTCTCCTGGTCCTGCATTTTCACCACTCCACCATGCCCATCAACCCAGGGGAATAACTCTGATCAATGAAGAGCACTGGCAGGCTTGCCAGGAGCAGTATCAGGCACTCCTCAGAAGAACAAATTAACCTGATGAAGTTACTAGACAGAACAAATAACATAAACAGCATGCAGTGGACAGAGATCCTTCAGGGTAGTGCTCTCCAATAACTCAAATAACTTTATCGATGACCATCTGTGAATCATTAAAGTCAGACGTAGGGATGTTTACAGCTGACTGCAAAATGTTCAGCACCATTTGTACCTACTCAGGTGATGAAGCAGCCCACAACCAATTGAATAACGACCTGGACAATATCCAGGTCTGGGCTGATAGGTGAAATGTAACACAAATGCCAGGCAATAACAACATCCGATGAGAAAAAATTCAGCTTTCATCCTCTGACATTCAATGGATTACCATCAATGAATCCCCCACTATTAAGATCCTCGGAGTTACCATTGACCAGAAACTGAACTGAGGAGCCATATACATAATGCGTAGGAAGGAACTGCGAATGCTGGTTTACATTATGTATATGGCTAAGATAGACACAAAATCCTGGAATAACTCAGCGGGACAGGCAGCATCTCTGGATAGGAATAGGTGACGTTTCGGGTCGAGACCCTTCTTCAGACTGATGAAGTCTGAAGAAGGATCTCGACCCGAGACGTCACCACTTCCTTCTATCCAGAGATGCTGCCTGACCCGCTGAGTTTCTCCAGCATTTTGTGTCTATCTTAGCCATATACATAATATGGTTACAAGAATAGGTCTGAGGCTAAGAATACTGCAGTAAGTAACTCACCTCGTAACTTCCCAAAACTTGTCCATCCTCCGCAAGACTTAAGTCAGGAGTATGATGGAATACTCTCCATTTGGCTGGATAAATACAGCCTTAACAATACTCAAGTAACTTGACTCCTAGAACATAGCAGCCTGCATAATAAACATCAATCCACAACAATTCTCTTACTCCACCACCAGCATATAATAGCAGCAGTTTCTACCATTTACAGGATGCACTACAGAAACTCACTAAAATTCCCGAGACAGCACCTTCCAAACCCACAAACTTTACCAGCTGGAACAGCAAGGGCAGCAGAAGCATGGGAACACCACCACTTGGAAATTGCCTTCCAAGCCTCACACCATCCTGGCATGGAAATATATCACAGTTCCTTCACCGTTGTTGGGTCAAAATTCTGGAACTCTCTGTAATTTGTGGGAGTACCCACACCCCAAGGACTGCACCATTCAAGAAGACAGCTCACCAGCACCACCTTCAGGGCAAGAAAATGCTGGGATATCACATCTTAAAATCACCTCTGGCTACTCTTCCCGTTAGTGCATCTAAACTTTGTGGCTTTCTGGTTGAATAAGCCAAAAGCATGAATGAAGAAATTGTGAGTAATCAATTTTTTTGTTTCTTTGCAGATGAGGACTTGAGTATTAATAAGTTGTTGTGCATTAGTTCAAGAGCGTCATGCGAGAAAACATCAGCAACATTGGTTGCAAGTGGTCCTAGAGGTAAAGCGCAACATTAACTGTATATTGTTATATATCACTAGTTCCTATAATTGTTTATTTCAGTTAATCTTCGTCTTGTCGTGTCGCTACACTTTTCCAATCCACTGCATAACGCAGGTTCTGGCACATGGGTTGAAGACCTTGAGATCTGCCAGGGCTCTGGGAGGACGGGGCAGGTAAGTATGTGATCCATCATTTGGGTTGTCTCCCCGCTGTCACATTTGGTTGGTCCATCGTTGTTGTACCCCCACTTCTGCATGAGGGCTTCGCACCGTCCGACCCGTGTTCTGAAGCAATTGAGGCAGAACCAGACTGGCCATGTCTCTTTCGTTCCCAATGGAAGGGACTCCTCAGGGTATAGTATCATTGATTGTAGGTGTGTCACCCAAGCATCTATCCTACTGGTGTGGGGTTATCATTCAAGGGTTGAACTGCATGTAGGAAGCTATTTCTGGATTTTAACCTCTTTGGTGCCTGGACGTGTTGGAAGAGTGGGTGACGAGGGTCATCCTCCTGTTTAGTGTGTTCCACTTTTGAGGATTCTGCTCTTCTGATTGGAGGGCATGCAATATCACACAGCAGGTTCAGGTCGTCAACTCGTGTGGGTTTGAGGCAACCAGAGATGGTTCTGCATGCTGCGTTTAGCACCGAATCCAACTTCTTGGCATGTGAAGAATGTCCCCAGACTGGGCAGGCATATTTGGCTGCTGAATAGCATAGTGTAAGGGCAGTACTCTGGATGGTTCTTGGATCTGATCCACATTTAGAGTTGGTCAGCTTTCGCAGGATGTTGTTTCTGGCTCCTTTCTTTGCTTTTGTCTTGATAACATTGTCTTTGTTGCTTAGGGTGAGGTCTAGAGTAACTCCTAGGTATATGGGTTTGGCTGAGTAGGCTAGACTCTTGCCATACCAGCGAACAGTTAATTTGCAGTTTGCATCACGTTTCTTGAGGTGGACGGCGCTAATTTATGTTTTGTCTGGGTTTGCCCGTAAATGATTTAGGGCATAGTAGTTGGTAAGGCCGTCTAACGCTTCTCAAGTTCTGCGAAAGACTGACACTGAGTTGAAAAGCAGAGGGGCAAAAACACTGCCTTGAGAAAGCCCATTCTTTTGTCTGTGCCATCTGCTGCGATCACCCCTGAGGTCTACTACAAAGAAACGTCTATTATCCAGCATGTTTTGGATCAGAGCTGTTAGATTTGCATCCTTTGTGATCTTAGATAGCTTTTGCACAAGTATTCGATGGTTGACTGTATCATAAGCTGCTGACAGGTCTACAAAAAGTCCTTTCTCGTATCCATCCTCAATGAATTGGGTCAGATTCAGGAGCTGGCTTGTTCAGCTCATAAAATCTGTATTGTTTATTTAATTGATATACATAATAGTTGCTTTAAAAAAATCTGATTTATTGTCACTTAGCAAAATATTCCTATTTAGGTTGTAACTTAGAATAGCCCATGGTCATTTTCATATTTTTGTTGTTAAAACTAAAATTTTGTTTTGTAGAATAAATTCATCATGAAATGTAACCTTTCTAAATGTGCCATTTCTCTGCTTAGAGGTTGGAATTTAATGTTTCTTCTTCCATTTTTGACCAACATCGTTAACTCTTTTAAAAAGTAACAGGGTGCTAAGAGATGAAGAGAAAAGTACCTCTACCCAGTGGCCTCAGAATTAGAATGAAAATAGTGCTTTTATTAGTGGCTTTAGAAATTGCTGAGGCATTAGTGGTGAATCACTAGAGTCAGGAGTGGTTCCAGAGGATTGGAAAATTGCAAATGTTACTCCGCTGTTCAAGAAGGGAATGAAGCAAAAAGGAAGAAACTATAGGCCGGTTAGCCTTGTTGGAAAGGTTCAAAGTCAGTTTATTGTCAGTTTATTGTCACATGTACCAATTAAGATACAGTGAAACTTAAATTACCATACCGTCTTACTAAATAAAAAGCAACAAGACATACAACTACACAAAAGTTAACATAAACATCCACCCCAGTGGATTCCCCACATTCCTCACTGTGATGGAAGGTAATAAAGTCCAATCTTCTTCCTCCTTATTCTCCCGCGGTCGGGGCAGCCGAACTATCCGCAGTCGGGGAGATCGAAGCTCCCGCTACCGGCAGTCAAAGCCCCCGTGTCGGGGCAATCAAAGCCCCCGGCGATTGGGGCGGTCGAAGCTCCTGCGGCTTGGAGATCCCGAAGTCGGTCCCTAACCAGGGACCACAAGCTCCATGAAGTTAAAGTCCACAGGCTCCCACGGTTGGAGCACCGAGGTCGATACCTGACAGGGATCGCGAGCTCCACGATGGTAAGTCCGCAGGCTCCCGCAGTTGGAGCTCCCGAAGTCGGTCTCCAGCAGAGCCCGCCAACTCCTCGATGTTAGACAGCAGTGCGGACAGATACGATACGTAAAAAAATCGCATCTCCCTCGAGGTAAGAGATTTTAAAAAGTTTCAGTGGTTGGCAAGATTTTAAAGTTCATTATAAAGGATAAGGTTTCTGGGTACTTAGAAGCACTTGATAAAATAGGCCAAAGTCAGGCTATTGCGAAGGGGAGATCTTGCCTGATGAATCTGTTGGAAATCATTGAGGAGATAGATAGCAGAATAGATGAAATGGAGAGTCAGTGGATGTTGTCGACCTAGATTTTCAGACGCTTTGATAAGTTACCGCATGTGAGGCTGCTAAAGAAGATGAGAGCCCATGGTATCAAAGGGCAGAGACTAGCATGAGTAGAAGGTTGGCTGAATGGCAGAAGGCAAAAAGAGGGAATATTCCCTCTTTTTGCCTTCTGCCATTCAGCCAACCTTCTACTCATGCTAGTACCTGGTTGGCTGCCAGTGACTAACAGCATTCTGCAGGAGTTGGTGCTGGGGCCGTTACTCTTCACGTTGTATATCAATGGTTTGGATGAGGAAATGAAGACTTTCTGGCCACATTTATGGATGTTACGAAGATGGATGGAGGGGCAGGTAATATAGAGAAAGCAGGGACTCTGCAGATGGACAGGTTGGGAGAGTGGGCAAAGAAGTGGCAGATGGAATACGGTATAGCAAATTGTGCAGTCATCATTTTTATAGTAGGGATAAAGGCATAGACTATTTTCTAAATGAGGACAGGATTCAGATATTGGAGCTACAAAGGGACTTGGGAGTGCTGGTACAGGATTCCAAAAAGGTTAATTTGCAAATTGAATCAGTAGCAAGGAAGGCTAATATAATGCTAGCATTTATTTCCAGAGGACTAGAATACAAATACAGGAATGTAATACTGAGCTTTATAAGGCACTGATCAGAGCGCATTTGGAGTATTGTGCGTAGTTTTAGACCCTATATGTGAGGAAGGATGTGCTGGCATTAGAGAGGGTCCGGAGGAGGTATACAAAAATGATCCCAGGAATCATTGGGTTAACATATGATGAGCATTTGACAGCACTGAGCCTGTACTCACTGGAGTTTAGGGGGGACCCCATTGAAACTTACAGAATAGTGAAAGGCTTGGAGAGGATGTCTCCACGAGTGTGAGTATATACGACCAGAGGCCACAGCCTCAGAATAAAAGGACTTACCTTTAGAAAAAAGCTAAGGAGAAATTTCTTTAGTCAGAGCATGGTGGATCTTCTGAGCCTTCAGAATTTTGTAGTCGGCAGGGCAGTACTCTGCATATCGCCAACTTGGACAATTTTACATTTTTATCAATGGATCTGTGGAATTCATTGCAACAGATGCCGGTGGAAAGTCATTGGGTAGTTTTAAGGCAGAAATTGACAGATTTGTAATTAGTAAGGATGTGAAGGGTTATGGGGAGAAGGGGAATGGGTTTGAGAGGGAAAGATAGATCAGCCATGATTGAATGGCGGAATAGACTCACTGGGTAAAATGGCCTAACTCCGCTCCTGTGACATAAACTTATGAATTATTATCATAACATGGAGAGAGGATGAATGGTCAAACACCTCTTTAGCAAGGTAAGGTCTGGTCCCATTCTTATCATCTTTAAAAATATTATTAAAAATAAATATAAAAATGTTCCTTCAAGAGTTATTTTGTATTCTATTTTACCTTATCAACTATCTGCTTTAAAATTATTCCTAGACACTTTGTATTCTTTGAAATATTTTTATTTTCAAAACCTTTGACTGCAATACTTTTATTTACACCTCTCGATCTATTTTAATAAAAGGGCTTTTGGTTTCTTGTTTCCTGTTGTAACCAAGGGATCATATTATTGTAACAATAAAATAGCTGACTTGTTTAAATGTAATACTGCCTCTGCTTCTGTTTGAATATGTTCATATTTATAAAATCTAGTAACACTTTCTGAAGCATTATTAAGAAACTACTTTTAAAGAACTATAATCTAAATCCTAATATTACTTTCTCCCCCGATGTCTGTGCTGAACATGATGCCAGAATAAACTGATCCCTTCTTCCTGCACATGACCCATATACCTTCACTCACTGCATATTCATGTGCCTTTCAAAAAAGCCTCTTAAATGTCACTATCGTGTCTGCTTCCATCACCACCCCTGGCAGTGCATTCCAGGCACTTTCCACTCTCTGCATAAAAACGTGGCCTGCACATCTCCTTTAAATGACCCATTCTCACCTTAAAGCCATGTCCTCAAGTATTTGACATTTCCATCCTAGATAAAAGATTCTGACTGTCTACTCTATCTTTGCCTCAGAAATTTATAAACTAATTGGTCTCCCATCAGCTTCCAGACAAGACAATCCAAGTTTGTCCAAAGACTTAAAATGCTGGAGTAACTTCAGCTGGACAAGCAGCATCTCTGGAGAGAAGGAATGGGTGACGTTTATGTCGAGACTGAAGGGTCTTGACCAGAAACATCACCCATTCCTTATCTCCAGAGAGGCTGCTTGTCCCGCTGAGTTACTCCAGCATTTTGTGTCTATCTTCGGTTTAAACCAGCATCTGCAGTTCCTTCCTATACACTCTCCTTATGGCTAATAGCCTTTAATCCAGAGAGCATTCTGGTAAAAATCTTCTGCACCCTCTCCAAAGCCTCCACATCCTTCCTGTAACGGAGCAACCAGAACTATACTCAGTACACCAATGCGGCCTAACCAAAGTTTTAAAAAGCTGTAACACAACTTCCTGATTGTTATTCAAAATGCCCCACTCGATGAAGTCAAACACACCATACACCTTCTTTATCAATCTCTCTACTTGTACAGCATGTACTTGTGATGTTACTTTCAAATAGAAACAAATGAACAAATGAGCAATGATTGAGGGTATTGTCAGGACTTAAGTTCCTGAGCTATACGGTAAGGTTGAGCAGACCAAAAGTTTATTCTTCGGAGCGCAGGAGACTGAGCAGTAATCTCATAGATGAGGGGGATAGATAGGATGAATGCACAGATTCCTTTTCCCTGTGAAGGGGAATCGAGGAGTAAAGGGCATAGGTTTAATAGTTTTAACATAATACAACACACAAGCATATGTTGCTAAATATGACCTGCAACATAGTGCTTTGGTACAAATTGTGTTTTTATATTTTTGAGAAACCTTAATTTAATATAGTTTGGTCATTGGCCAATGTAGCCATTTCAGATCATGATGATTTATTTGTTCATTTTGTTCAGGTTGCATTCATTTTTGGAATATATTCCATGGTGGAAAGCTGTTGGCTTACTTCCCGTGTGTAAGTTTTGAGTATTTATTTTATCTAATTATGTTGCTGCCTTCTGTCCTGATTTTCCAATTGGGGAGGTGGTCTTTGGAGATGGGTCATGCAGACTTGTGCAGAGGTCTGCTACACAGGGAGAGCCACTACAATGATTCACAATGTAGAAACATCAGAAAAAGATCTGTGGAAACTGATGATTTGATACAGATGGATATTTAAACTTTCTGTATTCTAGTTAAAGCAGGGAAATGTGCTAGGAAGTGGACATCACTGACTAATTAATGAGTGCATCTTCAACAACAATTGCAGCAAATCTTACACTTTTTGATATTGTTAGATGATCATTGGGTAATTTGCATGAATTTGTTCCACAAACTGTACAAATTGAAATGCCCTATGATTTTTTTTTTTTTTGTCAAGCACAGTCAGTTAGTGCTCTAAATGGCCTTAGCTTGCTTTGATAATGTAGGGAGAACTTGAGCCAGGAACTCTTCAGCCAATGCATTTGAGATAACTAGAAAAATGCCTAGGAATTTAGGGTAATTCCTGAGACATTAACTCCGTTTTATTTATCATAAATGCCACTTGTCCTGCTGAGTGCTTCCTTCACTTTCTCTTTTTACTTGGGATGAAATGTTTCTTTATGTCCACATCAGTGCGATTCAGAAAAAGCGAAATTTAGGGTAACCAAGAAATCAAATGTGGTTTGTTAAGAAATATTTTAACATTGTATATTCCTATCAGTCCACATATAGAACTACAGTAACTAGTATGACAATTAGTGAGGACAGTTCGCTGCTTTGTGTTGCTGATCACAGTGGATATATCTACATCTTTCAAGTTCTTCATTTTGCAATCCGTGGACCAGAAACACATCCTCCAGAAAGTAAGAATGGAGTTTAATTAAATACTGTACTAAATCCATATTCAACAAAGTACTGAAACTGAACATGCAGTAACTAATCTTTTGGTTAAATTAATTTTCTTGTAAAGCATCGGTGCGTTGGAAAGCACACGAGTGCAGTGTCACAAGGTAAGCTGGATGTTCCAGAAATAAAAGTGATAATGAATGTTCTGAAAAGTGCACAATCTCAAAATATAAATATGTTTACTTCTCAGTTTTTCCAATTATCTGAATATAGCACCAAAATCATAATATTCATGATTATATTTATCATTTTGTGATAGTGTTTTCTGAAACCATCAAAGTCTACCATTTATTACCAGGAAGATGCGGGAAAAAAATTGCAAATGTATAGAAGCTTAGAGAAGATGCTATGTATTACATGTCCTCTACACTTTATGTACACCTTCAGTGACTCCTCCTGTTCTAGATTAACAATATTAAAGTTTTATGACTCAAAAAGATGTACTGAAACACTGAACATTAAAAATGCAAGAAATAAAAAACTGAAAATGCTTGAAATGCTCAACAGATCAGGCAATATCTATGGAGAGAGAAACTGAATTAATATTTCAGGTTAACTGATAAAGTTTATCAACATGAAACTATTATTATATTTCTCAGCCCACATTTGCTGTCGGTCCTGTTGAGTATTACTAGCATTTGCTGTTATTTTAGATTTCCCATATTTGCAAGATTTGCTTTTAGTTTAAAATCCTAATATAAATTTGTAAGTTATAGGAGCACAATTAGCCCATTTGGCTCATCGTCTACTCCACCATGTAATCATGGTTGATCTATCTTTCCCTCTCAACCGCATTCTCCTACCTTCTCCCCATAACCCCTGACATCCTTACTATTCAAGAATCTGACAATCTTAAAAATATCCATTGACGACCTCCACAGGCATCTGTGGCAAAGAATTCCACAGATTCACCAGCCTCTGACTGAAGAAATTCCTCCTCATCTCCTTTCTAAAGGTACGTCCTTTTATTCTGAGGTTATGGCATCTGGTCCTAGACTTTCCCACAAGTGGAAACATCCTCTCCATGTCCACTCTATCCCGGCCATTCACTTTGGTAAGTTTCACTGTGGGGTCCCCTCATCCTCCTAAACTCCAGCGAGTACAGGCCCAGTGCTGTTAAATGCTCATCATATGTTAACCCAATCATTCCTGGGATTATTTTTGTAAATATACTATGACTTGGTTCATGAACATTGCCCAATATGTAATTGCTTAGAGCTTTTTTATGGATTTTATTCGATTGCAGGCTCTTAATAAATATTCTATCAATGTGGACCAGTCATGTAGGAAAGTTATCCTGCAATTGCACCAGAAGATGATGGTCATATATCTGTGTAGGAAGGAACTGCAGATGCTAGTTTGGAATGGGTCTCAACACGAAACGTCACCCATTCCTTCTCTCCAGAGATGCTGCCTGTTCTGCTGAGTTACTGCCGCTTTTTGTGTCTATCTATGGTCATATAACTCTTTGCTTAATCTATTCAACAATCATGTGAAGGTATATTTTAAATTGTCACTTTCAACTTTCCCATCTCATTTTTATAACAGTATTGGGTTGGTGGAAGAAGATCAGTTACTGTTTACATCTTCTGTGGATTGTACTGTGAAGCTCTGGAATGTTAAAGGAGAGTTTGTAGGTACGCATCAGAAGAGCTAAGCCTGTCTTGCTCTGAACATTACGTTTTGGTTATCTTTGCGTACAGATGTTGTTCACCTTGTTCCATATTGAAATGAGAGTAGAGAGCCAGCAGTTTACGTTTATCAAATTCAATGCTCAATTAAAAACAGAAATTGCTGGAAATACCCAACAGATCAGGCTGCATCTGTGGGAAGTGAAACAGAGCTGACATTTAAGTTTTAAAACCCTTCACTGCAAGGCAAGAGAGATGTAGGGAAATCCCACTGAAGAGCAGAAAATAACTTATTCAGGTTAGACATTCCTGAAAGAGAGGTGGCAGTGAATTCAACAAGTAAGTGACAATGTGACAAATTGTAGGCACTGGGAATCTAAAAACACAGAAAACGCTCAGCAGATCATCCGTGGGAAGTAAAAAAGTTTCATGTTCTGATGAGGGGTTTTGTAGGTGCTGCCTGCCCTGCTGGGATTTTGTAGCAGTTTCTGTTTTTATTTTAGTTTACCGGCATCAGCAATATTTTTTGATTTTCACTTAATGTTCAATAATTCACTCCATTACTTGCATTCCCCACCCATTCTTCTGAGTAACAGAAAATGTTACAGTGGACGAGTAATGGTCTATTTTATTTCCTAAAATCTTGACTTCAATAGTCGATGGGAATTTGTAACAGTGAGAACTTTAATTTTGTCCTTTCTGTGACTTGGCATATTTTGGCCTCCATGTAGACAACATCCACCTAATTGATCAACTTTGGCACCTCCTCAATAAACTTGATTGCTAGTAAGTCACTCCCTGCCATGTACAAAACCATACTGACTGTTCCTAATTAACACATTCTCTTCCAAATAACTCCTATCCGAATAATCCTCTCCAATAGCTTCCCTGACACTGATATGAGGCTCACTGGCCTATAATTCCCAAGATTCTCTCTACTTCCCTTCTTAAACAAAGAAACAACATTGGCTACGTTCCAATCCTCTGGGACTTTACCCGTGACTATCTTTTTCTACCTAGGCTCTTAGCTCTCTCTGAAAGTTAATATTTAAACACACCCATCACTCACCACACATCTGTCACTCTTGTCATTTGGTCATGGCCTTAATATCTTTGTGTCAGGCTGGATGTCAAATTAAATCTGCTAATGCTCCCTGAATATTAAATAATTTTAAAATAAATCTTATAAATATCAGTTGATGTTATTCCAAGACAAAGACAAATTGATCTTAAATAATTGTCACCGAGGTTTGGTGAAAATGTAACTTTGTAGCAAATAAACTGAAATTGTTCCTTGAAGTGGCAGGAAACACAGGAATAAAAAAAAAACATTATTAAGATTGTGTTCACTTGCTGCAATAAGAATTGCCCACATTTTAGAGATGGCAGTCTTGAATGTCTTGAAATCTCAAACTGTCCTGAAGGTACATCACTATCAAAGTAATTCTTGTGTCAGGCGATTGTTGTCTTAGTTTCAACAAAAACATGTATGGCAGTGGGTTGAAGAGAAATTTGGCAATCCAATATATATATCAAAACTATGTTTAAGTTGGTGAGGCTATATCGTTTTTGCATTTATCTAGACTCAACAGATTTTTAACTAAATAATCTATTTAAACCAATAGTTGCAACAAGTTGGCCATGTGCAAGAAACCATAAAGGAACAATGATTATAAGATGGAATGAGGCTATTTGGTGCATTTTCAGGTCGATATTCAGGTGGCTCCTCGCTCTCCATAGATTCTCAGAAATTAGATCTAATCCCTTTTGAACAATACAACTGATTCTCCTTCCACTCCGGCTTGGTGTTATATTCCAGACCTCAATCACATTCTGCTGTATAAAAGGTTTTTTTTTTAGTGTAATTATTGGGGTTATTGTCAAATACCCAGTTCCTACTTCTTGACTCTTATGCAAACGGGAACTGTTTAAATTATAAATGAACTGATGGCAAAATAGCAATGAACTGACGGCATAAATTTACTTTTTGGTGAGAGATGTTCAGGATGGAGATGTTACTCTTTTTATTTAAAAGTCATTTTTAATAAGCAGGACCTAATTTAAGTCAAAAGAGGTCCATCTGTAATACTTATTCAAGCTGGATTGCTACCAAGGAAACAAAACCAGCAGCAATTAATGTTTTTGAAACATGGTTTCCAGACGAGATATCGTCCACCGATGGGGCACCGCCTATTCACATGGAGAAAGGTCGATTTTATACCCCCTCATGACAGGAGAGCAATGTCCACAGCATGGTGAGGTTGTAACTTGTATTGTACTATTTTGGAAAATATTTTATTTTTCTATAGGTATCTTTGGCCAAGGAAAACTGTGGAATATTCATAGAAGCCTTTCAGAAAAAAATCAGGGGCAATCAATAATCACCAAGGAGTTAAGTTCACAATGTGATGGCGGAACAAATGAGAGAGTAAGTATGAATGTTTTCTGATATAGTAAATAGCACTGGTCTGTAAATTCATGCCCTTCAAATCGTGATATAGAAGTAATCTGTGGGTAGAGGGATTCAAAAGACAAAAGGATTTAATGGAGGGGAGATTCTGTTCTGCTGGAACAAAATATCTTCCCCTCCCCCCTGCAGTATTGACCCTGCCCTGAACCATTTTGGATCTCATGCACTTTCTTCAATAATTAATCAAATGCACCTTAAATGCTACTCCGATAAATATATAATTGGAAGAAACATATAAAAAAGTTATTAAATGAAAATTATTAAATGGCATATACGATATATTGTAATTGATGCAATCTACCTGATCTAACAGTGAAGGGAAAAAGACAGAAAGGGAATTCATTCTTCAAATTTGTACATCAGATATGAAGGACTAAGTGTCGAATCAAGAGTTTAATTGCCTTATATACTGGCAATAGTACAATGAAATTCTTACTTACTTAAGCTTACCAGGCTCGAAAATACAATAACGCACACATAAATATATAATGATTGCAACACACAAACTTAAACTTAATAGTGGGTAACCATAATAATGCTATGATTGTAGTCTGCTGTGCAACAAAGACACAGTCCATAGAAGGTAAAAGTTGGTGAGGTTAGTTGTATGTAGTATTCAAGAGCCTGATAGTTGCTGGGAAGAAGCTGTTTATGAACCTGGTGGTCATGCTTTCAAGGCTCCTGTACTATTTTCCAGAAAGTAGTAGCAGAATGAGAGTGTGGCCAAGATGGTGTGGATCTGATTATATTGGCTGTCTTTTTGAGGCACCACCTATAGATGCCTTTGATGGTGGGGAGATCGTTACCCATGATGGACGCCATTGTCCAGTCTCCCTGTAGTCTACTTCATTCCTGGGCATCCTAGTTGCCGAACTAAGCCGTGATGCAATCAGATAGTATCCTCTCTACAGTACACGGATATAAGTTTTGTTAGAGTATTCACTGACATACATAATCTCCTCAGAACTTTCCTAGAAGACTGAGATTATGTATGAGTGAATTCTCTATCCGTGTCAATAGGGGCATACTATCTGATTGCATCACGGTTTAGTTTGGCAACTAGAATGCCCAGGAATGAAGGAGGCACTAATTAGCTACTTTGAGGCACTAATTAGCTTTTCTGTGATTGCATCAATGTGCCAGGCCCACGACAGATCTTCAGAGATATGTATAGACTGAATAGACAAGCTGCTGACTCACTTCACTGCCATTTCATCTAAGATGGGTTCATGGATCCCTGCTTTGCCTTCCTAAAGTCTACTATTAATTCCTTGGTCTTGCTAACATTGAAAGTAAAATTTATTCTGGCAATCTCCCTCCTGGAGTGAATCATCGCAATCTGTTATTCATCCAATAACGATGGTGAAATTGGCTAATGAAATTGGAGCTATGTCTGGCTAGTCATGAAGACGGTGAGAACAGGGTACTGAGAACACAGCCTGGGGTACGCCTGCATTGACGGTTAATTGCCAATTCATACTGATTATGAGGAAGTCGAGGATCAAATTACCTAGGATTGAGCAGATGAGTAGTTGATGAACGACAGCCTGACCTACATAGTCTTATTGTCCAAGTAGTGCAGAATCAAATACACAGGACTAGATGTTAAGAAGTCCCTTGTGCCAGTAGGTGGGGAGCATTTCACGACATTCATTGATTGCTGAGAGTGGTTGACGCTCAGCATCGGGGGGGGGGGGGGGGGAGGTGGGGGGGAGGGTACGTATACGTATATCTTTGCCTGGGTAACCTTCAGGACAGTTGGGCACAGGACACATCCTCAGTAGTGTACCCTTGCATCACTGGGTGTTTCGGCCTTTTAACACTATACACCCTCCACAAGGGCGGCCCGCTGCAGGATGATCAGCCCTCAGCGCGTGTCCCGTGTCAAACTGCCTCAAAGATTCACCATGACGTATTTGGGGCCCAGCATGGGTCTTTCCGCTTGAGCCAAATCCAACAGCTGCTTCTTTCAGCCGCGTCTGAGAGTGATCTTATGGTCTTCCGCAGAGCCTGACCTCGGATTCCAAGCTCCTTCAGCAGTCTGATGGTAGATGACGCAACAAATCCTCTGCATCCCACTTCAACTGGATAAATGTTGATGTTCCAGCCACGCTGCGTTGCCCCTGCTGCAAGCTCTGTGTAGCGCAGCTTCTTACGCTCATAGGCCTCCACAACAGAGTTCTCCCATGGAACTGTGAGCTCTATGATATAAGCAGTCTTCTGTGAAAGGGACCAGAACACCAAATCTGGCCTGAGGTTGGTTGAAGCAATTTCAGGTGGAAAGATTAGTTGTCGGCCGATGTCCGCCAGCATCCTCCAGTCACGGGCCCTGCATAGGTTTCCTTCTTCTGATCTAGTGGAAGGATGTTTAGGTGTTTTCTGTCCTTCTCGGACAAAGGTTGTCGCCCTTAAGTGGGAGGGGTTGCTTGCTCTCGGAGGCAAGGAGTTGGTCGCACACAGCCTGTTCTCAAGGGCTGTTGCCAGGCTTTTTAATACCTGATTATGCCGCCACGTGTATCTCCCTTGCGTGAGGCTGGTCTTGCAGCCTACAATGATGTGTTTGAGGGTCGCTGGAGTTGGGCAGAGGGCACAGGTTGGATCCTCGCCGTACCACTGATTGAGGTTCTTTGGTGGTGGAAGGACGTCGAAAGTCGCTCTGATGATGAAGCTGATCTTGCTTGATTCCATTTCCCATAGTTCTTTCCAGCTGATCTTCCTCCGCTCCACACCTTCCCACTGCATCCATTGCCCCTGTTTGGCAAGCAAGACCGCCTTTGCACTTCTTGCGGCTTCCTCCTGTCGCCGCACCTCCTCAACCACCAATGTCCTCCGCTCTGATGTTGTGGCCTTTCGCAAAGTTGGTTTACTTGTCGTAAGGCCAAAGCCTCCTCTTCCCTGCTGCACTTGCCCCACGACGTCTTTGTGCCTCAGGGCTGATGAAGCTTGCTGTACTGCATCAGATGGTGTCCACTTCCGGCCCGTTACTAGGGGCGGCGCAACAGCACTGATGGTCTTGTCTCTAGAGTCCCTCAGTGTCATCTGGAGTCTTACTTTGGAACACTTGTATTCCTCTGTTAGACTAGTGAGAGGTAGTTCCAGGACCCCTTTGCCATAGAGGCCGATGTTAGTTAGACATCGTGGGACACCGAGCCATTTCTTCGCGTAAGAAGTTATGGTTCGCTCCATCTTCTCCACAGTTGTTATTGGAGCTTCATAAACGGTCAGTGGCCACATTGTCCGAGGAAGGAGTCCAAACTGTAGGCACCAGAACTTCAGTTTCCCAGGCAGTAGGGTCTGATTGATGTTCTCCAGGCCGTTGACAATTTCTTGCCTTAGTTGTTGCACCTGCTCTTTGTCCTTGAGACTTGCGTTGTACCATCTGCCCAGGCTTTTTACTGGCTGCTCAGACACTGTTGGTATTAGGTCGTCACCGATGCAGAACCTTGTGTCTCTAAGCACCCCCTTAACTATGGAGATGCTTCGAGACTTACTTGGTTTGATTTTCATTCGGGCCCACTTGATGTTCTCCTGCAGCTTTCCAAGTAGCCGCTTGGTGCATGCTGCAGTAGTGGTTATTGTTGTCATGTCATCCATGTATGCCCTGATGGGTGGCAGACAGAGCCCAGCACTGGTTCGTTCACCGCCCACCACCCATTTTGAGGCCCTGATGATGACTTCCATGGCCATTGTAAAGGCCAAGGGTGAGACTGTGCAGCCTGCCATGATGCCTACTTCCAAGCGCTGCCATGTTGTACTGAATTCAGCTGTTGTGAAGCACAGCTGCAGGTCTTGGAAATAGTTCTTGACCAGTGTGGTGATGAGCTCTGGTACATGGAAAAAGGCAAAAGATTCCCAAAGGAGTTCATGTGGAACTGAACCAAATGCATTGGCCAGATCGAGGAAGATCACATGTAGGTCTCTCTTGTCCTTCTTAGCTGCTTGGATCTGGTGCCAGATCATGCTTGTATGCTCCAAGCAGCCCGAAAAACCTGGAATTCCTGCTTTCTGTACAGATGTATCAATGTACTTGTTTGTTACCAGATAGGTGGATAGCCTTTGTGATACAATGCTGAAAAAAAAGTGGAGAGCCAGCAAGGTCGCATGCCTTTTTGATCTGTTGTGGTGATAGGTGAATTGAAATGTCAATGAAATTCTTTATAGTATGGTCTCTGGGGTAGTGCAGAAATTGTTTTTTTCTTTCATTTTCTCAATTTGATTTCAACCTGATCTAGGTTAAAAGTAAATCGGAGATTGCATTGTTCCTACTCAACACGAAATATCAAGAAGTTACAAAAGACATAGAACAGGTGGATTCTGCTATCAAAATGAGGTAATTTGTATACAAAACATTATACTCTGACTAACAACATAAGCAGAACGAAGGATGAAGTTCCTGCAAGTGATCTTAATGAAAAAGGCAGAAGGTTAAAAAAGCAGGACTTCTGGGGTCATAATTTTAGGATTACTCCTTGTGCCACATGCAAGTGAAATGGGAGGATTGGACAGGTGAACCTGTGGCTAAAGAGCTAGTACAGGAAGACCTCAGGTACTTGGATGATAGGTATCCTGGGTAGGTGGGATCTGTACGAGAAGTATGGGTTGTACCTAAAATAAAAGGGAGCCAATCTCATTGCAGAGGTTTGATCATGCTACTGAGGGATAATTAAGCTAATTTGGCACGGGGAAGGGAGGCATTATAGCAGTGTAAGGGGTGGGGGAGGCATCTATCTTTGACAGCGGGGTGACCACATTTACTAAAGTAAGAGGACATATCGGATGTTCTAGAATGGAATGATTCATCCGGTGCAGTTTCAACAGAGGAGACATTGAGAGTAGAGATTAGCATTTTTGCAATAGGCAGGGGGGGAGTTAGTGGGTTTGTAAGTTTATAATAGACATCAGTCAATAGTTTGTCCACTATAATGGAGACAGAGAGAGCAAGAAAGAGGAGAGAGCTGTCAGAGATAGTCCAAGTGAACTTTAGGGCAGGGTCGAAGTCAGTGGTAAAGTTAATGAAATCAACATATTTTGCACGGGGCAGCCCCAATGCAATCGTCGATGTAGCGGAGAAAGAGATGGGGGATACCAATACACCTTTGAAGTGTATTAAAGGTTTGATCAGGAAATAAAAGACATATAGCAGACATGGACAATTAGGATTTAGGGAGTCATTTGTGGAATATAGAGTAGGAGAGAATTAAAAAAAGATATCAGGCTCCAAAAACAGGCCAAGAAATATCCTTGTCTAAGATCAAGGAGAATCCCAAGACATTTCATTGGTACATCAGGAGCAAGTGGGTAGCCAGAGAAATTGTGCGTCCTCTTAAAGCAGCATCTGCGAAGCCAGTTTCTTGACCCAAAATGTCGACCATCTCTTTGGTCATAGATGCTGCCTAACACATTGAGTTCTTCCAGCAGTTAGCTTTTGTTATTAGAAGAAGTGAGTAGTATATGGATAATCAGGAACAAGTATAGGAAAGAACTGCAGATGCTGGTTTAAATCGAAGGTAGACACAAAATGCTGGAGTAACTCAGTGGGACAGGCAGCATCTCTGGGGAGAAGGAATGCGTTTCAGGTCACCATTCCTTCTCCCCAGAGATGCTGCCTGTCCCGCTGTGTTACTCCAGCATTTTGTATCTATCTGAAACATGTATCAAGGAGGAGAGTTAAGATGTCATTAGGGGCATATTGTTTAATTAAACCCCAATAAAGATTAATGAGATCTTTCCCAGGTTATGATGACAGGTAAGATAGGAGATACCGTGCATTCAGAAAGTATTCAGACACCTTCACTTTTTCCACATTTTGTTACGTTACAGCCTTATTATAAAATTGATTAAATTCTTTATTTATCATCAATCTATACACAATACCCCATAGTGAAAACGGGTGTTTAGAAATTTTTGCAAAGTAATTAAAAATAAATAACTGAAATATCACATTTACATAAGTATTCAGACCCTTTACTCAGTGCTTTGATGAGGCACCTTTGGCAGAGATTACAGCCTCAAGTCTTCTCGGGTATGACACAAAAAGCTTGGCACACCTGTATTTGGGTGATTTCTCCCATTCTTCTCTGCAGGTCCTCTCAAACTCTGTCCGGTTGGATGGGGTGCGTCAATGCACAACTATTTTCAGGTTCCTCCAGAGATATTCAATCAGGTTCACGTCCGGGCTCTGGCTAGGCCACTCAAGGACATTCACAGACTTGTCACGAAGCCACTCCTGCGTTGTTTTGGCTGTCTGCTTAGGGTCGTTGTCCTGTTGGAAGGTGAACCTCCACCCCAGCCTGAGGTCCAGAACACTCTGGAGCAAGTTTTCATCAAGGATCTCTCTGTACTTTGCTCTGTTCATCTTTCCCTCGATTCTGACTAGTCTCCCAGTTCCTGCCGCTGAAAAACATCCCCACAGCATGTTGCTGCCACCACCATGCTTCACCATAGGTATGGTATTGGCCAGGTGATGAGCGGTGCCTGGTTTCCTCCAGACGTGACACTTGGCATTCAGGCCAAAGAGTTCAATCTTGGTTTCATCAGATCAGAAAATCTTGTTTAGGTGCCTTGTTTCTCATGGTCTGAGAATCCTTTATGTGCCTGTTGGCATACTCCAAGCGGACTGCCATGTGCCTTTTACTGAGGAGTGGCTTCCATCTGGCCACTCTAACATAAAGGCCTGTGGTAGAGTGCTGCAGATATAGTTGTCCTTCTGGAAGGTTCTCCCATCTCCACAGAGGAACTCTGTAGTTCTCAGTGACCATCGGGTTCTTGGTCACCTCCCTGACCAAGGCCCATTTCCCCCAATTGCTCAGTTTGGTTGGGGCCAGCTCTATGAAGAGTCCTGGTGGTTCCAAAGTTCTTCCATTTAAGAATGATGGAGGCCACTGTGCTCTTCGGGATACTGCAATGCTGCAGAAATTGTTTTTTTTGATAATTGTACCTTTTAATTAGTTTTCTTGCCTGTTTACTCTTAATTTCTCACAGGGTCTTCCCCACTCACAAGAGACCCCTCACCTTTGCTCACACTCACAGGGAACTCCCTCGCCTTTATTCACTCACAGGGACTTCCCCTCACCTTTACTCACATTCACGGGCATTCCCCTCTGCTCACCAGGGCTCACACACACTCCCTCTACTTGTTTTAAAACGCTTGTTGACATCGACAGGCCCCGGCCTTTCCCAGCCCACACTCCTAGGCCTCACCTTGTCCCGCCCCTGGACATCTCCCTCGTCCAATCACCGCGCTTTATCCTCAGTCCCACCCCCCCCACTTCATCTGACTGATGGCTCCCTCCTCCAATCATCGCGCTGACTCAACATGTCCCACCCCCCGCCTTGCTGACCGACGTCTCCCTCGTCCAATCGGCGCCCTCATCGTCAGTCCCACTGTCTCGGGGAAAGTCATTTATAGAGATTTAGACATATTTCCTTCTAACAAATTTCAAAATCCGCAGAGAAATCTCATGCCTGAGATCTGTGTCCTGACACAATCCTGTCTCAGAGGTCTACGGACAATTCCTTAGTCTTCATGGGTTACACAAAATGCTGGAGAAACTCAGCGGGTGCAGCAGCATCTAAGGAGCGAAGGAGATAGGCGACGTTTCGGGTCGAGACCCTTCTTCAGACTTCATGGTTTGGTTTTTGCTCTGACGTGCACTGTCAACTGTGGGGCCTTATATAGACAGGTGTGTGCCTTTCCAAATCATGTCCAATCAATTAAATGTACCACTGGTGGACTCCAATCAAGTTGTAGAAACATCTCAAGGATAATCAATGGAAACAGGATGAACCTAAGCTCAATTTTGAGTGTCATAGCAAAGTCTCTGAATACTTATGTAAATATAAGTTATTTATTTTAAATTAACTTGCAAAAATTTCTAAACACCTGTTTTCACTTCTTCGTTCTGGGGAATTGGGTGTAGATGGATGATATTAAAAATAATAATTTAATCCATATTAAAATAAGGCTGTAACGTCACAAAATGTGGAAAAAGTGAAGGGGTCTGAATACTTTCTGCATGCACTGTAGCTGGAGGCCCGGATGGCAATTTTTGCATTTTAATTAGGCACAGGTGTAGTGCCAGAAAACGGGAGGATTGCTTATGTTGTTCCTTTATTTAAGACAGGCAGCAGGGAAATCAGGTAATGAACACGCACGTGGCATATTTGGCCTGAGGCAACTTTACAAAACACTAGTTAGGCCACTCACAAGTAGTGTGCAGTTTCAGTAAGGATATCATAGTGCTGGAATGTTTTCTCTGAAACAATGGAGATAGAGAGGTGAGTTGATAAGTTATATTGCAAAGCACAGATAAGTTAGTTAGTCAAAATATTCCTTTGCCATGGCAGGGGTATAAAAAACAAGAGGGTTTAGGTTAAAAGTGAGGGGTAGGAGTTATAAAGGAGATTTAATGGGAAGGTGCTTTACACAATGGCTCCTATCTGGAATTCACTGCCAGAGCTGGGAGTAAGAAACAATATAATTCAAGAGACATTTAAGTAGGTACAAATAGAACTAAGGCCTTGAAGGAGACAGATCAAATGCAAGCAAATTGGATTAGTGTAGAGAGGCAATAGGGGCAGTATGTACATCAATTTTTATGCTATACAACTCTGACACTTCTGAAATGTAAATGCAAGAAAGATGATCACTGTGACCTCTCCACTATTTACAAAAACATGTTTTTCCTTTTAGATTGCAGGAACAGAAGCTGAAGCATATTGAAAAACAACAAGTTTATGGAAGGCTGACTGCATATCAATCACTACATTGTCATGATTTGGCTGACATTTCAATGAAGATCTTGAAGCCTGATCCAGCAACAGAACTGTTCCCTCTTAATAACATAATTTCAGAGCCCTGAAACCCCAAAGTAGGACATGGCAGTATTTATAAATTACATTGATAACCTGTGATTGATAGTTATTTTAAATCACTATAAATAGGATTCTAGATATACTCTTCAAATATACTCACTAATATTGCATTTCCTACTGATGGTGATAGTGGAGGATGGCTAGACTAGATGTCCTGCTTTTTGCCGATCTATCTGGACATCTGTATATTTGTGTTGAAGTTAATTGGTTCTTGCACCAAGTTGCATCCAGGATACTAAAGGAAGAATAACCGGTGTTTTCTCTTGTGGTGTCAGTCATTTCTGATGTGCGAATCAAATTTACTAGTCGAGGTTCTGTGATAGTGCAGTATACATTCTGGCTGAAATGGCCCAAGACCATTTATAACTGGATATGTGAAGATTGCAGGGCTTTAACAATCCATTCACTTTGAGATTATTCAGTTTTGGTTTTTGAAAAGGTTCTGTATTTATTTTGTGTGATGTAGCTCTTGGCATGTTCTCCCGTACAGATGGCCACCGCTTTTAATACAAGAGTACCTGCAGTTACCACAAGGCCAACCAGGTATTTCCTATTCATACTTCTCACTCTCTGCTTCCATTAGGATACATCTCCTATGGTACCTATAAACTATATATGAATACTTGAGAATATTCCTGTCCTTTGTTTCTAAGTGATGTCCAAGAGATGTAACACCAGACCTCAAAACCCCCCCAGAAATTTCAGATGTATAAAGCATAGCAGTTGGCAGCTGTTAACAAGTGGCTATGGAAAGGTCTTATAAACAAATGTTAATGTAATGTTGGCAGACAAACACAAGTGTTGGGCAAGCACGAACTATCTTACATCTATTCTACATTTGTACAATGCCTGCAGCTATGTTCTGATTAAATTAATAATTAATCAGAACTCAAGCCAATAGAGCTTACTGAGATCCAGAGCAAAACAATGTTGGTGAGTGATGAGCAAGGGTTTTCCATATTTGTGTAGCCTGTTGCATTCTGGAGGTGGAGAGGTATTGATCTAATCTTACAACAATAAACAGAGCTAGACTTGGATATTAATACCCAGATGTCAGTAACTGCATACTTTAAAAAAGATACTTTTTCTATACATTTAATACTTTATCGGAATTTAATTTTCATTCTTGGTGAGCTGAGTTACGAACCTAAAGAAATTCATACGGAGTGCTTCTAATTTGTTTCTCAGATATTGTTCATGAGCATTACTCATGCAGCCAGCTATATACAGAGGATTAACAAAACAAATTATAATGGTTATCACAGGAATCCCCATATCTAGGATTCAAATTCATGGGCATATATGAACAGAACAATTACATTCCTGCTATACCAAGTCTCTCACAAGCTTTAAAGCATAACCAATTTACCAAAATTATCAAGCTGGAAAGCAGATGTCAATGTTTACAGTCTTGTAAAATTAACAGCTAGCCATAAATCAAGGAGAATATACCAAAATATATCGTAGCTTCAACTGATATCTGAAGCACAAGCAGCCCCAGTGCAAGACATTTAACATTATTTGAAAGAATATATTTGACTGCAATTACTGGCTTTCCTTTATCATTTCTGCAAAGCACCAGTTAAAATGCTCCCATTAACAGGCTGTGTGATTTTTGCCTATTTTGCATAATATTGCTAAGAACAGCTCGTGTATCTTTATTACAATTCAATATTTTTATAATTTACCAGGGTAGGAATTATGTTCCAGTGCATCTAGAAAAACATTCAATTATACGTGGAATATCAGCTAAAGATCGTAATTTAATTGTTCAGGAAAGTAACCTTGGTTATACAAATACATGTTGTATGTGAGAGTTTAAATAATTAAGTTCTCAGATCCCAGTCGACAATCCATTGGAGCATTTGTAAAATAAAGCACCAATGTTTAAACACTACAATTATCCAGGCCATTTTTCAATTTAAAATGTTGCGCATGTGGCTATATTTTGAAGATATCCAATTTAGAGGATAGAATTAAGGCATGAAGTGGAGAGTTGCAAAGTGGGTGAGTGACTGTTCCAAGTGCTTGTAAACCAGATACAAAAACCCTAAAAAGATGATACAAAATAAAGAAATCGGCAGCTAACAGCATTACGATATTTAAATCAATCTGGTAGGATTTGAGGTTTCACCATTTTAATACCAAAGAAACCGAGCCAGGTACATTTGAGAAAAAAAAAACTGAATGTGCCATGTAAACTAGACGTACAACAGAAATTGCAGTCTTAGATGACGCCAAAGGGGACTTTTAAATATAAAAGAGGTTATTTTCAATCCACTTCCATTTCTGAATTCCGGCTTTCCACAGGCTTTTGCTGCTCAGTTGGTTTGGGGTTGTCACCACCTGCTGCATTAGATTCAGGCTTTAGATCAATCCCACTTTCCTCGTGCAATGGCCCATTGGCTTTATCCTTTTCAGGAAGTGGTTCCACTTTGGGCTTTGGCTGGTTAACAATGGGATCACATGTTGACTCCAGTTCCTAAATAAATTAGTAAATTGAGAACTTAAGAACAATGAAAACTTCCCTTAATACAAAATGGTAATTGCAATATTTGTACTATACACCTAGTTCAGATTTTAATCTTTAAATACAATTTTTACATTTCAGAAATATACAGCATGGAAATAGGCCCTTTGTCCCAACTAATCCTTGCCGACCAAGATGCCCCATATAATCTAGACCCATTTGCCCATTTTTGACCGATAGCCCTCTCAACCTTACCTATCCATGTATTTGTCCAGGTGTCCTTTATCATTATTGGCGTATCTGTCAGCTTGTTCCATATATCTTCCACATATCACACTGCTTCTCAGGTTCCTATTAAATCTTGCCCCTCTCACCTCAAATCTATGTCCTCTGGTTCTTGATCCCCCTACCCTGGGTAATAGACCCGGTGCACATTCATCCTATTTCCTGTATGATTTTATACAACTCTATGGGATCGCCCTTCAGCATCCTGCTCTCCAAGGTATAAAGTTCTTGCCTGTTCAATCTCTCCCTATAACTCAAGCCCTCGAGACCTGGCAACATCCTTGTAAATCTTCTCTGCACTCTTTCCTGCTACATTTTCATATTTTCCAGATCTTTTCATTGATCATTCAATTGAATATCATAATTCACACCATTCTACTCTTACTAGCTCCACTATCCGAGTACGATCTCCCTTTCACCATAGATATGCCAATTTTCCCACAAGTATATCAAATTTATTTTCCAGTCATCATTAAATCTGTCTCACAAACAATGATAGCATTGCATTCAAGATTGCATTGAAGATTAGAACAATGCTGCATAATTTTTGCAGCCAATTACCTTAAAAGATATTTGACCTTCATCTATGTAGATTGATTACCTTTTATCATATTTATGTAAGAACAATCTGAAACATTATTACACCAGAGTGGACGAGTTCCAGTAATTTGTATTTGCGTTGGCGATTTAAAAAAAAGAATAATATAAAAGGTTTAGTACTAAGACCTTGCTTTTGCTTTCAAAAATATCTGGTATCCCCCAACAGCCTTCTCAGTGTATCCTGAAAAGTGTAGGTTCATAATACCTTTTTAGTTTGTTTTAAATTAAGCCCTCTTCCCAATAGATCACTGATTCCTAAAAGTTCACCAACAACTGAAACATGCTCAACATAATCTCTGGAACTAAATCCACTGGCATTAGTACATCCTGCAGCGTAAAAAGTCAACTTTTCCTCCCCTTTTGTATATTGTCGGGTATTACTTTGCCAGTCCACCCTTTGATTTAGCTCGATCTCTATTATTGCCAAAATACAATATTCCAACATTTTGCTGTTTACATTCGAAAGTCAAACACAAATAAGATAACTCTAATGACAAGCGAGTTCTTCAGCTACAACAGTCAATTAAGAAAAACACTGCATGGATTCCAGATACAACAATACCGTATAACGCCTCAAAGAGGGGGTGGGGGGAGATGGTGTCCTTTATTGCTGTAGTAACTCAGCGAGTCGAGCAGCATCGCTGGAGAACATGGAAAGTGGAATTTGGGACCCTTCTTCAGACTGATTTAGTCTTGAGTTACTCCAGCACTTTGTATCGTTTCACCTGATAACTAGGAGCAGAGGCCCTGGTTTGCACTAGCGAGTCCTTCACCCACCGCACGTACCAGTGACATGGTTGTTGTTGCTGCTCACGTTGTAGCCCTGGGGACAGCACTTTCGTCAGGTCGCTACCAACGACAAGATGAGCATGGTCACCTTGGGCTCCCACCCTCGCTCACCCACTGCCACTTCCAAGGTGGAGTATGTTGGTGACTCCAGGGAAAGAGGCAGCAGTCTAGCAGGCAGTGGACAAAGCCACCACTGACAGCAAGACGCAGCAGCTGATGAGAGGGGACAGAGCCCTGCAATGTCTAAGGCTACATGACGTGCAACAGCCGGACAATGCGGTCGATGAAGGGCTGGCTGGTGCACCTTGCAAGACAGAAATGGGGTCAGAAGCCAGAGCTCTAACCGACCGGGAAGGCATTGCGAGCTGGGGGTGGTATCGGCAGGTCTGTCACTACACCCAAAATCTATTATAAAGGGTTCCATTAAAATGAGGATTAGCTGTAGTTTCAAAGCACCAACTGATCAGAGTCAAATGCAAATTATTCCTTCTTACCTTCACTTTGTTTATTATTTCAGCTACTTTCACAATGGGGTCCTGGAACACCATCTGGTTGTTCTGTGCAATCATTCTATTATTCATCCACTCCATGGCACTACTGACATTTTTTTCTACTTTTGCCATCTCCGCAGCATCAATATGCTCATAGCTTTCATCCTTTTTGAAATATATATTTTAAATATCAAAAAATTGTAAATTACTAGGATGTTGGAATTAATCTATCAAAAATCAGAATACCATTTTTCAACTTATGTTACTCAAAATTAATGGATGATTCAGACGCTAGGCATAACCCATTATCAATGAAATAACATTCTGGCTTCGTAACAATATCGTACCAATTTGTGTTAATATTGCTTAGTGCAGAACTTTGAATCATATGTTCTTTTGGTGAAGAAGTCATGAAGGGGAATACTGCAATTGTGTTTCAAAGTATTATAATTAAAACAAAATACCTTATTTTTAAATGCATCTATGGTCTTCATGAAAAGCTGGATCTTTTTACCCAACTCATCAAATGCTTTTGGTCTCTCCTCATGTTCCTTGTATCGGTCCTGAACAGGTTGGCCAAGATTCTATAATATATTTTTAAAAAGTGGTTAAATGCTTTGCTTTTCTCCTCATATTCTGTATCGAAACTTTGAAACTCACCAATTTCAATCTACATCTCAATTCAACATGCTTTCTCACGATTCTCATTCCTCGTATCCTTCATTAATTTATTTTATAATTTCCTAACCTATTTTTGCAGGAATGCTGTGACCATACCTCACGGGTCTCACTGCTATAGACAAGACTATTTGCCAATCAATTCCTTGTATTGATTCCTACATTTATTCCCCTTACTGCCCCCCTCAGATATTATGTGTTCACTCCAGAAAATTAAAGTTAATTAGTTACACTTTTTAAAAGTAAACTGTCTGACCTTTGATCCTTCATTCACCATAATATTTTTACAATCACAGATCTGTACAGCCAGACATTCACTTCAAATTGATGCCCCACACATTAAAATTATTATTCTCACCCTGGTCATTGCCTCTGTGCAGCCCTTAAAATGCCACCCCTTATTTACAAAATACAGTTGAATAAATATGGACATCCAAGTTGGCCCACAAAAGCACTCATTCCCTTTTCTGTTACCAGAGGCATCCTTTATCCCAGGGGTTTCCTTCATTCTTTGTTGAAATTGGTAGTCTTAAACTTCATCCCTGCCTTATTCACCTACACTTCCAAGTGCATTGACAATTAAAATGTAAGCTATACAATCAGCTGCCTCTCACTTCCATTCATTTCCCCAACCCACCAAGCAATATTTGTTTTCCACGGCTCTAAAAACGGTTTCCTTTTTTTCAGCACAATATTGACCCATCTAACAGCCTCCTTGATTGCACTGCCACTCAATTTCCCTTCATAGCTCTTAACACTTTTATGCCTGTAGATTATGCTTGTAGACCCCCCCCCCCCCACCTCAGCAGTGAACATCCCACTTCAAAAAAGCATCATCTGTTCTTCCTCCAAATTCCCGTTTCACTTCAAAATACTTCTGTTATATATCATACTTAGATCCACCTTTCTTGCCTGCTAAATTAGGTTTTCATCTCAGCCACACTGCCTAGTGCTGCTAACAAAACACAAATGATGCACTACGACAGTACACCATCAAGTCTTAACCACCCTCCTAAACTTTATCATATTTAACTACACTACTTTTCTTAAGGCCCTGGACAGGATTCCACTCATCCGGTTGCAGTCGGAGGCAGAGAATCACATACAGTGGATTCCTTTTCTACTTTTGGTTTCCCAAGGATATTGTCTTAGTACACTCTTAGCTTTCATTTACTTGCTGGTAATCAGCAATGAGTGAAAATACAAATCGTTGCAGGCATGATTGTGGAATAAGTGTAATCTCAGAACTGTGCACTTTTTTCAGAAAGGTAAAACTATACCAAAGTGTCACGCTGGCCAGAAACTGCAAAAAAAAAACTAACAAATTCATTAAAAATGTACCTCACTTCAATATTTTTTAATGTGCACAACAAGGAATTTCCCAGTCTAAACTGAATTAGTGCTGAAATTGTATCGAGCATCATCTGCTAGTAGAGTCATTATGTGCAAGATAACAGCAAAATTATGAATTCTCGGGGCTAAATATTGTTGATTAGCAAAAGTTCAAAAGCATTTGCACTCCATGAATGACAATTGATCCTGAAAATATGCAAATATAAAAATGTCACTCATTGCCCAGAACATAGAATGGTACAGCACAGGAACAGGCCACTCGGCCCATAATGCCAGTGATAAACATGATATAAATTTAATCTAAACTTTTATGCCTACATATGATCCTTATCCCTCCATCTAGTGTATAACCATGTGTGTCTAACCAAAAGCCTTTTAAATGCCACTATCATACCTGCCACTTCCACTACCTCCGACAGTGCATTCCAGGCACTCAACATTCATTTTTCCGCTCTCACCTTGAAATAAGGGCGGCACAGTGATAAAGTTGCTGCCTTAGTGCCAGAGACCCGGGTTTGGTCCTGACTATGGATGTTATCTGTAGAGAGTTTTGTACGCTCGCCCTGTGACTGTGAGGATTTCCTCCGGGTGCTCCAGTTTTCTCCCACATTCCAAAGAATTTGGAATTTAGAATTATATGTCACATCATAACCGATGTGTTATTTTAGATACATTATCACCATTATATGTAGCTGTCAATTTTTCACAGCCACTTACCACAAAAAGCACCAATCCGTCTACTAATTTTGGTCACCCCAATTTATAGGTACATTTTGGCACAGCACCAGAACTCTCTGCTCTTCTAATAATTTGGAAAGATATCCATATAAATAAGCTGAACAACAAATTATGTAATACTTCCAAAACAAAAAAACAGCTGAAGTATTGCAGGAAAGTAAAGAAATAAAAAGCTAAAGATGTAAAAAAAGATGAAAATAGTTTTATGATAAGAGCTTGTTAAGAAAAACTCAAGATGCTATCTAAAGAAAGACAGCCTCAACAATGTAGACTTGCATTAGCATTCTCCAGTTTCCTCACACATTCCAAAGATCCGCACGTTTGTAGGTTAATTGCACTTGGTAAATTTGTCCCTAGTGTGTAGGATAGAACTAGTGTAGGGGTGATCGCTGGTCGGCATGAACTCGGTGGGCCGAAGGACCCATTCCATGCTGCATCTCTAAACAAAAGCTATACCTCTAGTCTTTGACTTGTCCATCCTGGGAGAAAAGTTCTGACCGTCTACCCTATCTATGCTTCTCATTATTTTATATATATATCAGGTGTCCCCTCAACTTCTAACATTCTTGAGAAAACAATCCAAGTTTGCCCAACCTCTCCTTATAGGTTATGTCCATTATTTCAGGCACCATTCTGGTAAACCGCTTCTGTACCCAAGCCAAAACCGCCATGATTTTTTTGCAATCTCTTCTGCACCCTCTCCAAAGCCTCCACATCCTTCCATAACTGCGCACAATATTCCAAATGTGACCCAACCAGAGTCCTATAAAGATGTAACATGATATCCTACCTCCTGTACTCAATGCCTCAAGCAATGAAGGCAAGCTTACCGTATGCCTGCTTTACAACTCTATCTACTTGTGTTGCCACTGTGGACTTGGACCCCAAGATCCCTCTGTACATCAACCATTAACTGGGATGGGAGCTTGCAACCTTCATGTGGTCCGCCCTATTTTAACGAATGCAATCAACCCGGCGTGCGCAATCAAATACGATCAAATAGAACAAGTTGTCCTACTTTAGGCTGTGCGCGCCATACACAAGAACCATTAACTATATACTTTACCCTTACATTCGACCTCCCAAAGTGCAACACCTCACACTTGCTCTCTACAGAATTAATGATCCAAAAGATTAGACAAGTTTGAGCATTATTTATTAACTCATTTCATTTTCAGCATCTGACAAATGTCGTCAGAAATACTTTGAATGAAGAGGCAGTAGCTGTACCTTTAGGTCATTTAGTTTATCAATATAGACTTGTTTAGGCTGATCCTCTCCATCTTCATACAGCCAATTTTCTGTGTCTTCCAACAACTGTGTGAACTTTTGTTTATCCTGAAAAGCAAAAGACAAATAGGATTTCATATACATTTTCCACATGAAGGTTATTTAGTGCAATACAATTTGCTTTGATCTTTTAAATGACATTTCTGAAAAATGTTACGACATAGTTCTGTGACAAAGGCTGAACTATCTAATATTACTCAACCAAAGGTAGATAATTTAATATTTAATTGCATTGTGAGACGTTGTGTGCCAACGTACTGTCAAATTTCCTACATTAAAACCTCTGTTATATACTTTTCTGTAAAGTGCTTTAGGACAGGAAGGTTTTAAAAAAGCATCATAATTGCATGTTCATTAATTTCCACAACTCATCTCAATGCAGTAAAAACAATGTGTAGATTACTAACATCAACCATTACTCAGTTAGGTTACAATGGACACTGTACTTGAAACCTCTGTTATATACCTCTGTTATATACCACTTTGAAAGGGACAACCAAGAGTTGGCCATCAAGGATGTGCTCCCCGATGACCACCAGCCCCTCACACTCAACCCCTACGATGTGCACGTGGCACTGAGTAGGATCAATGTACGTAAGGCTGCCGGCCCTGACGGCATCCCCGGGCGCGTCCTCAGGACTTGTGCTGCACAGCTGACAGACATCTGGACTGACATCTTCAACCTGTCACTTGCCCAGGCAGTTGTCCCCACGTGCCTTAAAACTACTTCCATCGTGCCAGTGCCAAAACACTCCACTGCGGCGAGCCTCAACGACTTCCGCCCAGTTGCACTCACCCCTATCATCGCCAAGTGCTTTGAAAGACTGGTCATGGCACACCTCAAATGCTGCCTACCTCCCACTCTGGACCCCTACCAGTTTGCATACCGCAAGAACAGGAGCACGGACGATGCTATCTCAACGACACTCCACTCCGCCCTTTCCCACCTCGACAACAGAAACACTTATGTGAGAATGCTGTTCCATCGACTACAGCTCAGTATTCAACATCATTATCCCCTACAAATTGATCGCCAAACTCGATGACCTGGGCATCAACCCCTCCCTCTGCAATTGGTTACTGGACTTTCTAACCAACAGACCACAGTCTGTTAGGTTGGATAACCACTCCTCTTCTACGCTCACCCTGAACACTGGCGTACCCCAGGGCTGCGTGCTGAGCCCCCTCCTCTACTCCCTCTACACCTACGACTGCATACCTGTACATGGTACCAACACCATCATCAAGTATGCAGATGACACAACGGTGATTGGCCTCATCAACGACAACGATGAGTCGGCCTACAGGGAGGAGGTTCAGCTCCTAACAGCATGGTGTGCCGACAATAACCTGGCCCTCAACTCCAAGAAGACCAAGGAGCTCATTGTGGACTTCAGGAGATTGAGAGGCTGCACGCACAACCCCATCCATATCAACGGGACGGAAGTGGAACGTGTCTCAGTTTCAGGTTCCTTGGGGTCAACATCTCCGATGACCTCTCCTGGACCCACAACACATCCTCGCTGATCAAGAAGGCTCACCAGCGTCTCTTCTTCTTGAGGAGACTTAAGAAGGTCCACCTGTCTCCTCAGATTCTGGTGAACTTCTACCGCTGCACCATTGAGAGCATCCTTACCAACTGCATCACAGTACGGTATGGTAACTGCTCTGTTGCTGACCGGAAAGCTCTGCAGAGGGTGGTGAAGAACACCCAACGCATCACAAGCTCCTCACTTCCCTCCAATGAGTCTGTCCATAGTAAACAATGCCTGTGCAGTGCGCACAGCATCGTCAGGGACAGCTCACACCCCAACCACAGACTGTTTACCCTCCTCCCATCCGGGAGACACTACAGGTCCCTCCGCTGCCGGACCAGCAGGCTCAAGAACAGCTTCTTCCCTGCGGCTGTCACACTTCTCAACGCTGCACCTCAATGACTGCCTGTCTCCACCCCTCACCCCCCCACCCGGACTATCCAATCACCAGCAAATTACACGGACACCACTGCATATGTATATGTATTACTTGTTTATTTGTAAGTTCGCCCTTCGGAGATATCAATTGCATTTCGTTGTCTCTGTATTGTACACTGCACAATGACAATAAAGATTGAATTGAATTGAAACAGCGTTGAGTGCCCCATGACAACATGTTTTAAATTATTGAATAAATATGTTTCTTTAGACTCATTACAATTTCATATGTGCAATCAGGAAGGAATCTCAATATATTTTTAAATTTAGAATATCATGATCAATTTGTATTTCTACTTCCCAGAAGATATAAAAATATTGGACCGTAACGAGCACATATGGAAATTTGATGTATGTGATTCCTATACAAGGTCCACGTTTCACAGCCATAGAGCAGGCTGGAAAGCACAACTGCTTTGTATACTTTGAGTTTAGTTTACAGCTTGATGTTGTGGTGGTTCGTGTACGCAGTCGTCCAAGTGCTTGACTGACTTTACTGATTCTTGTTGAGATTTCCATGTCCAAGGAGCCATCAGATGATGTTACACTTCCCAAGTATTTGAAGGAGTCAACGGCTTTCAGCTGTGTGATGTCAATATGTTACTTGGGGGCGGTGCTGCAGAGTCTGGAGCCGGCCAGTGGATGACTTCAGTTTTGCTGAAACTGATTGTGAGACCAAACGCCTGCACTGCTATCGCAAATTTGATAACAATGAACTGGAGGTCAGACTCCTTGTGAGCCATGAGGGTGCAGTCATCCGCAAAAAGGGCTTCAAGAATGAGCCGTTCGGGCATCTTGGTTTTATAATATGATATAAGTTTCATAATATGATTACAATAAGTACTTGCAAAATTAAAAAAAAAGTATTGCAAGAAAGTAAAGAAATAAAAAGGTAAAGATGTAAAAAAAAAGATGAAAATAGCTTGATAAGAGCTTGTTAGGAAAATCTCAGATGCTATCTTAAAAAAAAGACAGTCTCAATGTAGACCCACATTAACATGCTAAAAAACTTCTGACTTGGGAATAGTGTTCTCTGAAGCAAGTGGATATCAGGATGCTTCAACAATACATAGATATCTATATACAAACAATAAATGGACTTGCAAAGCATTATACAGTAAACGCTCACTCTAACAGTACCATGGGGGGGAGGAGGGGGGGGGGAGAAGAGAAGAAATGATGTACGTTATTGCCAATTGTCCACTATAATCAAGTAAGTTATTAACAACGTATGTAGTTGAAAATAAGAACTGCAGATGATGGTTAAGACACACAAAAAGACAAAGTGCTGGAATAACTCAGCGGGCCAGGCGGCAGCTGTGGAGAACATGGATAGGTGATGTTGGTACGTGTCTTCACAATAATTAAGTCTGCCGAGTTCCTCCAGCACTTTGCGGCGTTTCATCTTAAAACATGGCGCCGATGCTGCTGGTCTGCACCAGCGATCCCTTCTTCACCGGTTCACGTGGCTGTTGTGGCTCACATCGTAACCTCTGGGGATAGCGCTTTCTTCAGGCTGCTGCCTGGACAAGATACACTGTCACCTTGGGCCCCCTCCCCTCCCCTCTCAGCAGCTGTCACTTCTTCCTCTGTTTTGTTCCTTCCTCACTCCACTGCCGCCTCCTCCTCCCATCACTTTGTCCGCTCCACCATTGCCGCCGCCGCTGCCTCCTCCCTTCCCCACCACCCCCTCAGTCACAGACATCTTCCAAGGTGGAGTATGTTGGCAACAACGGGGAGAAGACGGAGGTAGCAGGATGAGGAAGAGGCCAAGTGGACAAAGTGACGGCTGACGGAAGCCAAGGCGACCTAGCCAGTCCTGTCATTGGCAGCAGCCTGAAGGAAGCGCTGACCCCGGGCGTGACAATGTAAGTCGCAACAACAACTATACCATGCAATGGGTGAAGGGCTCGCTTGCACACCTTGTGACCCGGGGGTGACATTAGAAGCCGAGGGGAGATGGTGCGATCTGGGAGTGTCTTTGGCAGGTCCGTTCACTATAACCAAAATCCGTTAAAAAGGGGTCTGTTAAAATTAGGGTTTACTGTAATGTATGAGTTTCAGCAAATATTTGGACACAATGAACTGCAGATGCTAGAATTTTTAACAAACCAGTGCTGGAGTAACTCAGAGGGTCAGACAGCATCTAGGGAGGGATTGGACAGACAC
Organism: Okamejei kenojei; assembly: GCA_035221665.1. Classification (NCBI taxonomy): domain Eukaryota; kingdom Metazoa; phylum Chordata; class Chondrichthyes; order Rajiformes; family Rajidae; genus Okamejei; species Okamejei kenojei. Next base: position 33,910,624 of record CM069131.1, on the reverse strand, counting down.
CAGTCGGGACTGAAGGTACCCAACCCAAAATGTCACTTGTCCATTCCCTCCACTGCTGCCTGATCCACTAAGTTCCTCGAGCACTTTGTTCATTTACCCTCGCCTCTCCATTTCTAAACACAATCTAATTTTGTCGTCGATGGATGATGGGAGCAAGATCCCATTACAAATGTTAACATTTTTTTTCTTTCTATTTTGTCACCATCTATGTTTAAGTGAAATAATGTCCTCTGTCAAGGTACTTGTATATACAGCCTTTGGAAGACATGATCCATTATACTAGGAAGACATATGCATTTCTGCCATCAAACTCAATATGGTTTGATAAATGAATGAATACGTTTATTGGCCAAGTATGTACACGTACAAGGAATTTGCCTTGGTGCTCCGCTACATACACGACATACAGTAAACAATTAAGAATAAAACATAAAACATTAAGAATACAACATTATAGTTTAAACATGTGAATGAAATAAAATACCAGAGCAAAAGGAGGCTACAGACATTTGGTTATTGAGTAGAGCTACTGCCCGTGGAAAAAAGCTGTTTTTATGACTGGCTGTGGCAGCTTTGACAGTCCGGAGTCACCTTCCAGAGGAAAGTGCTTCAAAGAATTCGTGGCCAGGGTGGGAGGGGTCAGAGATGACCTTACCCGCTCGCTTCCTGGCCCTTGCAGAGTAGTTTGTCAAGGGGGGGGGGGGGGGGGGGGGGGGGTGGGGGGGGGGAAATTGCAGCCAACAACCTTCTCAGCTGATCGAACGACTCATTACATCCTAACTAGCATATAGAGCTGATACTTACTGCTTCATTGATGAATTTTTCATAAAGTCCACACAATTTGTCTCTAATTTCATACACATATTCTTCGACAGCATTTTTGGCATCAATCCTTTCTTTTTCAAGTTTATCCTGCATGATCATCTTTCCCTGGAAAAAGTTGACAATATTAGCATTGACACATTTTAATTAATATAATTACAATACTCTCCCAAACTCTTAAGTTTAGCCTTTAATTTTTATCGGTTATAGTTTAATAATTGGTAAAAAATTAATACTAAGATTTTGGAAAGGTCCTACTTCCCCTACAACTAAAATGTGGATTACTGAAATGTCGGAGACACTGCACCTGGAACGATTAAGGCTTGTCCTGATGGACAGGCTGGATCAATTCAGAGGAATATGGTCTCCATTTATTGAATATTTAAAGGGTCAAGATGGTCCGGTTCGAAGCCATGACGGAAGCCTGAATGTATGAATAGATGAATAATTATAGACAATAGATCATAAATATGTCTCCAATGAAGAATATCTTGTTTAATACTCCACTCAGTTTATCTCTTTTTTTTCCTCTTTTTCTTTTTTTATTTCCTACTGCTATATAATAAAAAAAGAAAATTATAGTACAAATAAGATTGATTGTAAATTTTAATATTAAGAATGTATGTGACGATAATATTTTCTTTTGTTTTAATTGGATTTTATATTTCTTCTTAATATGTAATTACTTCTAAAAAAAAAGCTTCAGTATTTATCAATCAATATACTCAAAAAAAAAGAGAAATATGAAATGAATATTATCTTTAATAAATCAGACCGATTCCATTGTGGGCAAATACGGCTTGAGGCGTAGCGGTTCTGATGCAGCATTCAAGGCCACGAGTGATTAGTTTCCTCTCTAATTCTTTAGGATGCCAAGGTAGCTGCTAAATTTGAGGCACAATTGGCAGTCTCTGTTACAAGTGGGATAGTAAGTGTTTCACTAGGCAGGTAGAGGTGTTGATTGGGAGGTTCTTTACTCTGCCTCTGTGGTCCCATAGATATACAAAATGCTCAGTGCCTTCCCTTAATGTTTCACTTTGAAAGATCGTGGGTCAATGACCCCCAAGAGTCAATGAAAATGTTTTCCTCCACAAGATGACTGAGAACATTCCTAAATCTTTCTTGTTCTGGAAATCTCCTGCCAAGACAGAGGTTAGACTGGCCATTTCAATAGTTTGGCATCAAGCAAGTGGAAAAGTTTACTCATCCATTCCTGTAAATATCAAACTAGAGTAACAATAATGGATTGCCATAATAATCAATTTCATTGCAGGTTAACAGCAAACCAGTCTAGTTGTCATTCTTGATCAACCTGTCCCATATGTGACTCTAGTCCATGCTTTTGCAACGGACTCTTAACTTTTCAAGTTTCAAAGCTAATCAATTAAAAAACTCGTATTATTCAAGACGGCATCACACTCCAATCTTGGGCAACAAAGGATTTGAGTGCAAGAGTAAGGGCAACAGATGATGGTGAATATAATTATACCCTTTATTCACACAGCTAGTTCTTGAATTTCAAGGTATTAAGAGCATTCGGAAAGTATTTAGACCCCTTCACCTTTTCCACATTTTGTTATGTTACAGCCTTATTCTAAAATGGATTAAATTATTTTTTTTATCATCAATCTACACACAGTACCCCATAATAAAAAAGCGAAAACAGGTGTTTAGAAATTTTTGCAAAGTAATTAAAAAGAAATAACTGAAAAATCACCTTTACATAAGTATTCAGATCCTTTACTCGGTATACTTTGTTGAGGCACCTTTGGCAGCGATTACAGCCTCAAGTCTTCTTGAGTATGACGCTACAAGCTTGGCACACCTATATTTGGGTAATTTTTCCCCATTCTTCCCTGCAGATCCTCTCCAGCTCTGTCAGGTTGGATGGGGAGCGTCAATGCACAGCTATTTTCAGGTCCCTCCAGAGATAGACATAGACAAAGTATGTGCAGGAGTAGGCCATTCAGCCCTTCGAGCCAGCACTGCCATTCAATGTGATCATGGCTGATCATCCACAATCAGTACCCCATTCCTGCCTTCTCCCCATATCCCCCGACTCCACTATCTTTAAGAGCCCTATATAGTACTCTTGAAAGTATCCACAGAACCAGCCTCCACCGCCCTTTGAGGCAGAGAATTCCACAGACTAGCAACTCTGTGTGAAAAAGTGTTTCCTCATCTCTGTTCTAAATGACTTGACTCTTATTCTTACTGTGGCATCTGGTTCTGGATTCCCCCAACAGGAACACGTTTTCTGCCTCTAGCGGGACCAAACCCTTAATAATCTTGGATGTTTCAATAAGATCCCCTCTCATCCTTCTAAATTCCAGTGAATACAAGCCGAGTCGCTCCATTCATTTATCATGTGACAGTCCCGTCATCCCGGGAATTAACCTTGTGAGCCTACGCTGCACTCCTTCAATAGCAAGAATATCCTTCCTCAAATTAGGGGACCAAAACTGCACACAATACTCCAGCTGTCGTCTCACTAGGGCCCTTTGCAACTGCAGAAGGACCTCTTTGCTCCTATACTCAACTCTTCTTGTTATGAAGGCCAACATGCCATTCGTTTTCTTCACTGCCTGCTTACCTGCATGCTTGCTTTCGTTGACTGATGAACAAACACCCCCAGATGCACTTCCCCTTTTCCCACTTGACACCATTTAGATAATAATCTGCTTGCCTGTTTTTACTACCTAAGTGGATAATCTCACATTTATCCACATTAAACTGCATCTGCCCACTCACCCAACCTGTTCAAGTCACCCTGCATTCTCATAGCATCTTGCTCAGTTCAATCGCGTTCAAGCTCAATCAGGCTCTGGCTGGGCCACTCAAGGACATTCACAGATGTTTCACGAAGCCACTCCTGTGTTGTCTTGGCTGTGTGCTTAGGGTCGTTGTCCTGTTGGAAGGTGAACTTCCGCCCCAGTCTGAGGTCCAGAACATTCTGGAGCAGGTTTTCATCAAGGATCTCTCTGTACTTTGCTCTGTTCATCTTTTCCTCGATCCTGTAGTCTCCAAGTTCCTGCCGGTGGAAAGAAATCCCCACCGCATGATGCTGCCACCACCATACTTCACCGTAGGTATAGTACAGGCCAGGTGATGAGTGGTGCGTAGTTTCCTCCAGACGTGACGCTTGGCATTCAGGCCAAAGAGTTCAATCTTGGTTTGATCAGACCAGAGAATCTTGTTTCTCATGGTCTGAGAGTCCTTTAGGTGCCTTTTGGCAAACACCAAGCGGGCTGTCATGTGCCTTTTACGGAGTGGCTGCTGTCTGGCCACTCCACCTTAAAGGCCTGATTGGTGGATTGCTGCAGATATAGTTGTCCTTCTGGAAGGTTCTCCCATCTCCACAAAGGAACTCTGGAGCTCTGTCAGAGTAACCATCTGGTTCTTGGTCACCTCCCTGACCAAGGCCCTTCTCCCCTGATTGGTCAGTTTGGCTGGGCGGCCAGCTCTATGAAGTGTCCTGGTGGTTCCAAAGTTCTGCCATTTAAGAATGACAGAGGCCATTGTGCTCTTCAGGACCTGCAATGCTGCAGAAATTGTATTATACCCTTCCCCAGATCTGTGTCTCAACACAATCCTGTCTCGGAGGTCTATGGGCAATTCCTTTGTCTTCATGGCTTGGTTTTTGCTCTGACATGCACTGGCAACTGTGGGACCTTATATAGACAGGTGTTTGCCGTTCCAAATCATGTACAATCAATTTAATTTACCACTGGTGGACTTCAATCAAGTTGTAGAAACATCTCAAGGATAATCAATGGAAACAGGATGCACCCAAGCTCAATTTTGAGTGTCATAGCAAAGGGTCTGAATACTTGTGTAAATATGATATTTCAGTTATTTCTTTTTAATTACTTTGCAAAAAATTGTAATCACCTGTTTTCACTACTTCATTCTGGGGTATTGTGTGTAGATTGATGATAAAAAAAATGAATGTAATCCATTTTAAAATAAGGCTGTAAAGTAACAAAATGTGGAAAAAGTGAAGGGGTCTGAATACTTTCTGAATGCACTGTATATCCAGCGTTTAGGCATTGATAAAGCAGTTACTAAAGTTAATTCACAATTATGGGCAATATTTTTTCTAAAATAATAGCGAGCACCCAACAGGAAACATACCTCATTTTCAATATAATTGTTGAGAAGATCCTGAACAAGCTGTTTGGGAAGTTCACTTTTGATCGCCAATTCCACACTCTTCACTTTTATTTTGGGTTTTGAGCTATTATCTTTACTTTCTACAGCTGGGTCATTCTGCAGAAAATTAAAGTTATGAAAGACATATCACAGAAAAAGTAATTTGTGTGAGAGAAATGTGTAGTTTTACCAACTTTTTCTTCAGTATCTGTGCTTGGAATTTGAGAAACATCATTCTGCTCTTCATTTTGATCTTTTTGCTGCGAATGCACATCTTCCTGATCAACATGCATTGTGCCCTTAAAAAGAAAACAATTTAATAAAAATCCAATGATTAGAATAGCAAACAAGCATACAGGTTATATATATATTATATAATAGTATAATATAATATATAATAACTAAAACTATCATCTTGTTTGTGATTCTGTCTGCGTGCGTATCTACTCCCGGAACTACGCCAAAATGGTACACGATAGCGCTACAATTCTTTGACCACCTTACTCATAATTGTCCTGCGCGTTTTTATCAAGTTTCATTCAGATTGATGTTATATTTTACATTATTCACATTTTTAATTTTACAAAATCCAGTTTGAGAAAAAATCTGTTGAAGGTACAATGGCATTTAGCAGCTATGTCACAATGGGATCTCATTTACATAACCTGCCCCTCAGCAGTGCTCCACCCATTGCAATGAGATTTGTTACATTGTTTTAAGGAGAGGGAGTGGGGGAGGAGAAATGTTATTTGAACATTGTGTTTCGTGGGGGAGTGGGATAGGCGAGAGGTGAGGAGTTAGAGATAGATAGCAGGGAGATAGAGGGAGGAGGGGGTGGGGGGGAGAGGGGTTTTGTAGGGAAGGAAGGAATTACTGAGGGTAGGGGAGAGGGAGAGGTAAGGGAGTGAGTGGAGGAGAGGGAGGGTGAAGAGGAGGGGAAGGAGTGATGGGCGATGAGGGGGAATGAGCCACGCCAGTGCAGTTGGGGGCTATGGATGAATGGTGGAATATTGCGTTGGGGAACGGGTCCCAATGGGTCCCACCAACTCTCATCTTTTTTGTCCGTATATATGCGTGCGTGTGCGCGAGTTCTGGAAACTACGCCAAAACGGTACAGGACAGCGCTACAATTCTTGACTCACCTTACTCGCCATTGTCCTGTGATGTGCTGTAGCAAGTTTCATTCAGATTGATGTTATATTGTACAAGTTATTGACATTTAAAACTTTACAAAAAACACTTTTCAAACCACTTTTCCACTGGCCCTGCCCGTCAGCTGCGTTCGACGTCACAAAGGGGTCCTGAATTTCTTTTTTTTAAATCGCCACGTTTGATTTTTTGCATGTATTGCCTTGCCTCACAACGGGGACCCAATGGCTGGCTCCACGGGTAATTTTTCTTCTATTTTACAAACGCCTCCACGGGTCCCCTCTTCAATTTATTAACTTTAACTTAATTTCTGCCGTCAACGGCACAACTTTGAACGTGGTAGCCACGCATGCGCAGTTTGGTGGAATATTGCGTTGGGGAAGCGGGCCAAATGGGTCCACACTTGTTTTTAATAAAACATCAATGTAACAAATATAAACGAGCAAAGTATTCACTATGTTAATCCTCCGAAATTTAAACTTGGTTTACACTGAATAAACAATTCATTAAGTGCGCAATGCATTTTAATAAAATGGATTATTTAAATTTAACATGTCAGGTTGAACAAAGTAATTACAAATTACCATGTACAACCAATGGTTTAAACACTTATCACTGTTCAAATTCTGATGGAGTCTTCTGTTAACACCAAGGATTGAATGCAAAATTATTTAACTTTAATCCGTTTATTGCCCTTGTACTACAATTTTGTGCTGACCTAATGAAACACCAGATTCTGTTTGTTAGAATGTTATGAGTAGTTTTAACACCGGGATAATTCCTTCACATTCTATTGCAACTTCTATTGCTTTCTATTCTTGAAATCACAGTAAACAACTTTTAGTTTACTGCGTTCTTATTTAAAAACTGGTATTATAGTAAATCAGAATGAAATCCTTCAACTTGGCAATTCCATTGTAATTTGATCAAAATTATAGCTAATTAGTGGAAAGCATCAGTAACTTTGGTGCAATAGTTAATTTAGTTGGGAACTGCTGCAACAGCTGTTACTAGCCTATTAGTAAAATAGCCTTCAATACTAGTTCAATCTGATACTATCGTTTCATTCAATTTGCAATGTCTCAATTTAGAGCCGATAATTTATTTGTCTGTTGGCATCAATGGAGAAGTCAGCTGGAAATCAACAGTTGAGAAATATTTATAGTTCCACGCATGTCAGGGTGACAGTTCAGCAGAACAGGATTTAAGTTGAGATTCCCCAGGACAGTCCCTGGTGAGACAAATACTTGGAAAGTTACTAAAAACAAAGAAGGTGCAGGAAATTTAAAGGAGTTCAAGCAAATATACCCCTTTCAGAGGACATTAACAAAAACAAGTCTCCTTCAGCAACTTGCATTTAATTGGCGTTTCTACTTCCCGAAACAAGGCAGCAAAAAAAATGCAAAATGTGAATTTCAAAACTGAAAACTCCAAAATATACACTTTGGGACTGTACTCATGCCAACTAGTTTGTGCACCATACCTGGTCATCAATTTTTGCATTTGCTGTGTCCCGTGATAGTTGGTCTGTTTCCATTGGAACATCTTCAATCTGACCACTGTCTGTTTTCTGTTTTTCAATCAGTGATGCACTGGCCACATTGAAAATACCATGGATATTGACTCGAACTTTAACTTTCACTTTTGAATTTTCACCATCATTTTGAGGAGTCACATTCTGAACAGTAAACCGACCTGATTAAAAAAAAACAATTATATTGCAAGGATTAAATTACTAAGGTTCTTAGAAAAGAAAAATAGAAACAGGTGCATTAATAGACAATTTTTGGCCATTGCACCTGATCTACCATTTCAATAAGATCATACATGATCTTTTACCTCAACGCCCTACTCCTGTACTAACCCTATATGCCTCGATTCCCTAATATCCATGACGAGGTCTGACCAGGACTCTATATTACAGCAGTGAAACGTTTTTACTCTTGCACTCAAATCGTTTTGCAATAAATGTGATATTTCTGTTGGAAGTTCTCTTCCAATGGTGGTCCTGCTTGTTTACTTCTGGAATGTATCTCTTTATTCCACATTTAGCCCTTTGTTCCACTGCTAAGATGAGATCTGAAGTCGTGGTTGTGCAAAATCCAAATTAATTGGTGGTGAACAGTTTTCCATGAGCATGTGCCACCTGACAAAACTGTTGATGACACCCTCCGTAACGTCGCGGGTGAATGATTAATCTGATTGGGTGGAATTAACTCAAGAGCTCAGTTCAGCATGTTTTATTGTCATATGTCTCGAAACAGAACAATGAAATTCTTACTTGAAGGACGGTCTTAGATTTGTCCTACTTTTTTTTGTGCAGACCTAAGCATCGTTCCGCTTTGTCACGCAGATATGAGTATTCTATCTCTACTGGAATTGCTAGCCTACTGGCAAGGCCATTTCCAAACTGTAAATCATCATTTCACTTATGTTGTCTAATCCATAACCTTTGCTGCATCAGTGCTGTTTCATTGAGTATCATGGTGGAGTGAACTTAACTGGCTGCAGGCACACATTTATGGTAGAGAGGAGCTAGACACGAAACCAAGTTGGATAACACACTGCGCAATTCTGGCTATAATTTCGTGTGAATGCTCAGTCTTATTCTTTTGTGTTAACATGTTGGGCCCCAGCAGTCTTGCAACCTCTTTTTATCTAACTGTTTACTTGGCCACCACTATTCAAGACCAGAAGGGGCAAGATTAGAGCTTAAGTGTAGATCATGTAACTGTTTATTGCACCCCATTTTTGTTAAGTTTCAGCTTTGTCTGGTCGCCACTTAAATGTCTGTTGTTGCTTCCACTCTACACTTCACTGGTTTATTGAGCACTGATCTTTTGGGCTCGATTGAGCAACAAAATGCCAGGGCACAGGTCACTTATTCTGGCGTGATTGTAAGGATTCAAAGTGCCTCATAGATACTCAGTTTTGGGCTGTTAAGTCTATCCTATTTAACATATCAGTTATAATGCAATACACAAATCCTCCATGTGAATATAGGACTTCCTCCTCAATGATTGTAATTATTCCTACCACTATCATGGAGAGATGTGTCCTTGGCAGGCAGCATGCTAAAGACAAATTCAAGTTGGAACTTGCATTACCTGCCACAAATACACCGACAGGAATGTCCTTCAGGATTCAGCCAATTTATTTACTGATGCAGCAATTTACTCCTAAAGGGCCAGTCCCACCAGCATGCGATTCCATGCGGTAAGCTCGACCTAACGTGGTCGCTTGAGCCGTCTGGCCTTACGGGGCCGGTCCCACTTCGATCGCTGGAGCTGTATAGAGTTTTGCGGAGCTGGTCCCACCATCGCGCGGGGCTCCGAAAAACTGACCCTGTTCAAAAATTCCACGCGGCAACGGCCCGTCTCCCGCAGCCGCCTCAACGTACTACGCAGCGCCTCGACGTCGTGCCTCTGTGGCCCTCTCTCTGTGTGCCTCCGTGGCCCTCACTGTCCTTGCGAACTTACCGCGGGCTTCGCACCACTCACCCGACCTCGGCGCGGCCCCCACTGCCGGTTTGGTCGCGCTCGCCGCATGCTGGCAGGACCAGCCCTGTACGGGGATCACCCGACCTCCGAGCGGCCCCCGCTTCCAGTTTGGTCGCGATCACCGCATGGAGTCGCATGCTGGTGGGACAGGCCCTTTAGTCAGAGTACACATGGTGCCTTTGCTGTTTTCAATGCTTCTTGAAGTATTGTTTAAAATGGAAGAACCATTCTCCAGCTGAGGATACAGTGGCTTGCAAAAGTTTTCATACCCCTTGAACTTTTCCACATTTTGTCACGTTACAACCACAAACGTAAATGTATTTTATTGGGATTTTATGTGATAGACCAACACAAAGTGGCACATAATTGTGAAGTGGAAGGAAAATGATACATGGTTTTCACATTTTTTAAAATAAAAAACTGAAAAGTGTGGCGTGCAAAAGTATTCAGCCTCCTTCACTCTGATACCTCTAGTGCAATAAAATCCAGTGCAACCAATTGCCTTCAGAAGTCACCTAATTAGTAAATAGAGTCCACCTGTGTGTAATCTAATCTCAGTATAAATACAGCTGTTCTGTGAAGGCCTCAGAGGTTTGTTAGAGAACATTAGTGAACAAACAGCATCATGAAGCCCAAGGAACACACCAGACAGGCCAGGGATAAAGTTGTGGAGAAGTTTAAAACAGGGTTAGGTTATAAAAAAATATCCCAAGCTTTGAACATCTCATGGAGCACTGTTCAATCCATCATCCGAAAATGGAAAGAGTATGGCACAACTGCTAACCTACCAAGACATGGCCGTCCACCTAAACTGACAGGCTGGGCAAGGAGAGCATTGATTAGAGAAGCAGCCAAGAGGCCCATGGTAACTCTGGAGGAGCTGCAGAGATCCACAGCTCAGGTGGGAGAATCTGTCCACAGGACAACTAGTCGTCGTGCACTCCACAAATCGGGCCTTTATGGAAGAGTGGCAAGAAGAAAGCCATTGTTGAAACAAAGCCATAAGAAGTCCCGTTTGCAGTTTGCCACACGCCATGTGGGGAACACAGCAAACATGTGGAGGAAGGTGCTCTGGTCTGATGAGACCAAAATTGAAGTTTTTGAAACTAACACTGCATATCACCCTGAACACACCATCCCCACTGTGAAACATGGTGGTGGCAGCATCATGCTGTGGGGATGCCTTTCTTCAGCAGGGACAGGGAATCTGGTCAGAGTTGATGGGAAAATGGAATCTTGGAAGGAAACCTGTTAAGAGTCTGCAAAAGACTCGAGACTGGGGCGGAGGTTCACCTTCCAGCAGGACAACAACCCTAAACATACAGCCAGAGCTACAATGGAATGGTTTAGATCAAAGCATATTCATGTGTTAGAATGTCCCAGTCAAAGTCCAGACCTAAATCCAATTGAGAATCTCTGGCAAGACTTGAAAATTGCTGTTCACAGACACTCTCCATCCAATCTGACTGAGCTTGAGCTACTTTGCAAAGAAGAATGGGCAAAAATGACAGTCTCTAGATGTGCAAAGCTGGTAGAGACATACCCAAAAGACTTGCAGCTGTAATTGCAGCAAAAGGTTATTCTACAAAGTATTGACTCAGGGGGGCAGAATACTTTTGCACGCCACACTTTTCAGTTTTTTATTTGCAATAAAATTTGGAAACCATGTATCATTTTCCTTCAACTTCACAATTATGCACCACTTTGTGTTGGTCTATCACATAAAATCCCAATAAAATACATTTACTTTTGTGGTTGTAACGTGACAAAATGTGGAAAAAGGTGGTTTTCTCCCTCATTCAACCCAATGCCATGAGATTCATTTCAAACATTGTTTTCCTAAGAACAGGTTGAGGATGTCTACCACAATCATGCCAACTCTGGTGGGGCAGTCAGGGTGGCAGGACAGGACATTTGGCTAAGATGCAATTTTGAAAAACAAGAGATTTTATTTTCTGAGGAGACACAAGACAAATCAGTTTTCCCAATTTACAAACCAGTCATCATACGTTTGTGAAAAGAATCAGAAGGATGACTAGTTTGGGTAATTTTGACAAGACTGCATTGGGCTTTTAGATCTTTGCTTCATGGACACCTAGTGTCTTTCTCTTTATTGTAAGCAAATGAATTGGTTGGCCATTAAGTGTAGTTAAAGAGTAAAACATTGCAAGGAGGATACATTTATTTCCTGACACAATGGATTTTTAATTACAATATGTTTGTTTAATTGTGACCATTACTATTATAACCATATAACCATATAGAATTACAGCACGGAAACAGGCCCTCTCGGCCCTTCCAGTCCGTGCCGACCATTTGTTTTCCCCTAGTCCCATCTACCTGCACTCAGACCATAACCCCTCCATTCCCTTCACATCCATATACCTATCCACTTTACTCTTAAATGTTAAAATCGATCCTGCCTCCACCACTGCTGCTGGAAGCTCATTCCACACAGCCACCACCCTCTGACTAAAGAAGTTCCCCCTCACGTTACCCCGAAACCTCTGTCCCTTAATTCTCATGTCATGCCCTCTTGTTTGAATCTTCCCTACCCTCAATGGGAAAAGCTTATCCACGTCAACTCTGTCTATCCCTTTCATCATTTTAAAGACCTCAATCAAGTCCCCCCTTAACCTTCTGCGCTCCAAAGAATAAAGACCTAACTTGTTCAACCTTTCTCTGTAACATAGTTGCTGGAACCCTGGCAACATTCTAGTAAATCTCCTCTGTACTCTCTCTATTTTGTTGACATCCTTCCTATAACTAGGCGACCAAAATTGTACACCATACTCCAGAATTGGTCTTACCAATGCCTTGTACAATTTTAACATTACTTCCCTACTCCTATATTCAATGCTCTGATTTATAAAGGCCAGCACACCAAAGGCTTTCTTTACCACCCTATCTACATGCGATTCCACCTTCAGGGAACTATGCACAGTTATTCCTAGATCCCTCTGTTCCACAGCATTCCTCAATTCCCTACCATTTACCATGTACGTCCTATTTTGATTTGTCCTGCCAAGATGTAGCACTTCACACTTATCAGCATTAAACTCCATCTGCCATCTTTCAGCCCACTTTTCCAAATGGCCCAAATCTCTCTGTAGACTTTGAAAATCTACTTCATTATCCACAACACCACCTATCTTAATATCATCTGCATACTTACTTATCCAATTTTCCACCCCATCATCCAGATCATTGATGTACATGACAAACAACAGTGGACCCAACACAGATCCCTGAGGCACCCCACTGGTCACCGGCTTCCAACCTGACAAACAGCCATCCACCATTACTCTCTGACATCTCCCATTCAGCCACTGTTGAATCCATCTTGCTACTCCGCCATTAACACCCAAAGATTGAACCTTCTTAACCAACCTTCCATGGGGAACCTTGTCAAAGGCCTTACTGAAATCCATATAGACAACATCCACTGCTTTACCCTCATCAATTTCCCTAGTTACCGCTTCAAAAAATTCAAGAAGGTTTGTCAAACATGACCTTCCTGGTACAAATCCATGTTGACTGTTCCTGATCAGACCCTGTTTATCCAGATGCTTATATATATTATCTCTAAGTATCCTTTCCATTAATTTGCCCACCACTGACGTCAAACTAATAGGTCTATAATTGCTAGGTTTATTCTTTGAACCGTTTTTAAACAATGGAACAACATGCGCAGTACGCCATTATATAATTAACTGAGCTTATGTTCCCATCTGCCATTGTAGTATTTGACTTCATATCTCTCGGTTGTTCGTCTGGGCTCTTGTTTTCAAGCCTAGCAATTTACCTTCTGCACCACAATATCTCGTAATCTTACTGTTTGGCGAATCATGTTGTGTATGAACAAGTCATACAAATTCTCTAGTGGTAAAGATGGAATGGACACAAGAACGTTTCTGTAGGTTTTTGAGCAACAAATCTGACAACAGTGAACAGAATATGCCATTTCATCTTCACTTATGAGAATCACATTGGGTATTCTTGTTTTTGTGTAATAAATTATGAACACTTGAGACGGGCGAGTCTAATGAGTCTTACCTATTTTGGAATCTGGATAGTAGAGCTCCCGTGGATTACTGTAGAATGCATCCAGGTCAAAAGGCTCCTTTTTGTAGAAAGTGATGACTTTTGAGAATGGTGTTGGATGATTTTTGCTGAAAACTTCACATTCTCTGTAAATAGTAAAACTCAAGTGTTTAATTGTCAGGGTACACAAAAGGCTGGAGAAACTCAGTGGGTGCAGCAGCATCTAACGAGCAAAGGAAATAGACAACGTTTCGGGTCGAGACCCTTCTTCAGACTGGTCAGGGATCAGGGAAACGAGAGATATGGAGGTGATGTGGAGAGATAAAGAACAATGAATGAAAGATAAGCAAAAAAGTATCGATGATAAAGGTAACAAGCCATTGTAAGATGTTTGTAGTGTGAAAATGAGAAGCTAGTGCGACTAGTGTGGGGGAGAGAGATAGAGAGGGAATGCCAGGGCCCGAGGGCTGAGGAGAGGTGGGAAGGGGAGGAGACAGCAAGGGTTAACAGAATTGAGAAAATTAAATGTTCAAGCCCAGAGGATGCAGACTCCCCAAGCGGAATATGAGGTGCTGGTCCTCCAACTTGCGGTGTTGCTCACTCTGGCCGTGGAGGAGGCCCAGGACCGAGAGGTCAGATACGGAATGGGAGGGGGAGTTGAAGTGCTGAGCCACCGGGAGGCCGGGTTGGTTAATGCGGACCGAGCGGAGGTGTTCGGCGAAACGATCGCCAAGCCTCCGCTTGGTCTCACCGATATTACCCAGGACCGAGAGGTCGGATACGGAATGGGAGGATTAATTGTCATATGCACTGGGACTGACCGGAACAATGAAATTCATACTTGCTTCAGTTTTACAGGCACATTTACACATCAATACCACAAATAAATACAACAAATTATCAGTTATACATGTTAACATGATCATAACAGTGCTGGCCGAAGAAGTTAGTTACTGAGAAATAACCTGAAATGTAATATTAGTCTTATTGCAAATGAGACCAGCTTTGAGGTGGCATCTTGGTTGGCATGGCCAAATTGGGCCAAAGGCTGTGCTGTCTGACTCTATTCCTATTATTGGTGCCCAGCATTATGAACAACTTTTCTACAACAAATTTACTAAATTACTCTTAAGATTCAAGATTATACTATGAATTTACATTTAAGAGGACTCTGGAGTGAACCCAGCAGATTGGAGGGCAGCAAGTATGCTCTCACTATAAGAGGGAAAGAAAAACAGGGAAGTATTGACTTCTTAGCCCAACAGAAGCAGTAAGAAAAATGCTGGAATCTATGATAAAGAATGCAATATTAGTTCAAAGATTATAACATGAAAATTAAAAATCTGAAATAAAAGCAGTAAACACTATATGCACTCGGGTCTCCTTTCTCCTTCACACACACCACCTTTCTACTAAGTTATAGGACAAGATAATATGTTTATAACTACTCCTCATTAGCCCATTTATACATTCCTTTTGTTCTAGCCATCCTTCCTCCAAAACGGTCTTGTCTATTTTCTAATTCTAAGAAATGTTAATTCTATAGAAAGATAAGCATATTCAAGTGTTAAATGTTTCTAAGAACAGTAATTAAGCAGTCAGCGTGGATAATCATGTTTGAATAAGCTATTGGAGTTCATGATGGGAACATCCAATAGAGGAAATGAGAAGGAAGCAGTGGATGTGGTATATTTAATGGCCTGTCCCACTTGGTGATTTTTTCGATGACTGCCAGCATCATTGACAGACACATCAGGTCACCGAAAAGGTCGCGGCGTGATGATGTATTGATGTGCGGTATTCCTCAAGTGTCGCCACTGGATTTTGAAATGTCCAAAATCTTTAGTCGATCCTGATGACGCAGGCTATCACCGAAACAAATCGCCATGTGGGACAGGCCCACTAGATTTTCAGAAAGCTTTTGGAAAAGTCTTCAATGAGGTTGGTCAATAAGGATAACATAGAATTTAGGCTATTACATGAATATAGTTGAGCGTACATCAACAGATAGAAAAGTCGTAAGTTTAGCAAGCTGCAATTCGCACAATTACCACAGCAATTGATGCATGGGCTCCAGCAATTCACAATCATTATTCAGTGTTTTGGCTCAGTGAAAAGAGGTTCAAGATAATACAGAAAAGCGAGTAGGCAATAAGGCACTTGGAATAATGCGGAAAAATGAAGAAATTCATGTTAACAGAAAAATGCTGAATATATTTTAGACATTTTGATCTCCAAGAGAACCTGGGTAGCTTTCTATAGTTACAGAAATCTTACAAGCAGCATCCCAGAAGGAATGGATGACTTTTCGGGTTGAGACTTCTTCAGACTCGACCCGAAGCATCACCCATTCCTTCTTTCCAGAGATGTTGCCTGTCCCACTGAGTTACTCCAGCATTTTGTGTCTATCTTCGATTTCCTACACATGTAAAAAATGTTGGTCTTTATTGCAAGTAAATGTATTCATTTTGGGGGGATCTGGACACCACAAACATCTGTTACCCATATTAAATGTCCAGCATTTTTGTCTACCCATATCTAAATGCCTGCAACAATGAGGGGTCGCTGCTTTTTTTGCACAGATTTAGGCCTTGTAGAAGACAAGTAATGCATTTCCAAGTTAAGATGTGTGTAACTTGAGGGGAAACCTGCAGACAAGTGCCTGTTGCCCTTGACCTAGTTGTTGGTAGAGGTTATAGGTTTGAGATACTGTCAAAGTAGACAAATGTGCCAGAGAAACTCAGCGGGTGCGGCAGCATAATCTATGGAGCGAAGGAAAAAGGCAACGTTTCGGGCCCAAACCCTTCTTCAGACGTATCAGGTCACCGAAAATGTTGCGGCATGATGACGTATTGACGCGCGGTGTTCAAGTGTCGCAACATTTTTTTTGTCGCCACTGGATTTTGAAATGTTCAAAATCTTTCGGCGACCCTGATGACGCAGGCTATCGCCGAAAAAAATCGCCACATGGGACAGTCAAATAAATAGATGAACATTGTAGTCTCTGTGTGATGGTAATGTTGGGAATGAATGTTTACAGTTGTCAGTACAATGTCAATCAAGTAGGCCAATTTGTTTGGACATTGTCACTCTAGGATATTGCTTCAGCTCTCTTCATTCAGGCAGAGTGCTGCATCATGCCAGAACATCGACTACATCTTGCTATGAGCAGGCATGTCTTATTTCATTTGCTGAAGAGCTGCAGCAGGAACTGCACAATAAATAAACATCCTTAATTCTGACTTAATGGTGAAGATATTACTGTCCCTGCAATATATTCCAGGAAAAGTAATGACTGACAAACTGGCAAGTATTTTAAAATAAAGACAGACAAGAGATAGCACTGCTACAAAATTGGAGCAAAAGCAAACTGCTGGAACAACTCAATGAGTTGAGTAGCATCTGAAGAGGCAAAGGGACAAGGCCAGTTTCAGGGTCTCAACCAGAAATGGTGACAATCCCTTTAGCTTCACGGATGCTGATCGACTGCCAAGTTTCTTCAGCAGTTTGCTTTCTAATAAACTTAAATATAGATACTCACCCAAGCCCTTCTTCAGTTGTCGATTTCCATTTCAACGTGATTGGAAAGGGAGCCACATCTGTGATGGAAAATTCACGCACTTTAAATGCTGGTGAAAGAATCGCACACTGGATGGGGAGGGACAAAAAAAAAGTAATGTAATTACAATTACTGTTACAACATCAATTAATGTTTGAAAAACAATTATTGTCAATAAAATGAGATTCAATTTGAACTAGACTATAATACTACCTTTAACTGGATTTACAGAAAATAGCTTTTGCCTTACTAGTTACTCAGAGAAGCTGGGGAAAACAGAAAGCCTGATTTGTTTCCATTAAGAGCTCAATACAGCTAATATAGAAATTCAACTGAATTGGATCATTTTTCTTCATGAGATTGAAATTTGGATTTTCTCTGTAGAAGCAAATAAGTTTTGTGACTTTCTGAAAATATATTGCACCTTTTCTTTTGATAGTCACCCTCAATGCTCTTTGTGCATTCTGGGGGAAATATGGACTAATTTATGCATGTCCAGAACTACAGCGTCTTACTAAACCCTATAAAGCTAAATCCACTACTTATCTTGGCCCTTCTGCATCCCTTCAAGGCTCCCCGACTTCAATTTAGTTTCACGATATCCAAAGGCCCAGCTCACACCTGCCACAAACTCCCGGTTACAGTTCTCAGCCCCAGGCAGTAATCATTATGAAAGTTCTCATCTGCTCACCTCCCATCACTCCAACATTGTGGAAAAGGGTTTTTCTTCAAAGGTCTTATATTGTCACATATACCAACTAAGGTACAGTGATATGCAAATTATCATACAGCCACACACAAAAAAAAGCAGCAAGACACACAGCTACATAAAAGTTAACATAAACAACCACCACGGCAGATTCCCCACATTCCTCACTGTGATGGAAGACAATAAAGTCCAATCTACTTCCTCTTTATTCTACCGTGGGGTGATTCATCCATCGCGGCGATCGAAACTGCCGCAGCCGGCGGTTGAAGCCCCCCACGTCACACGATCAAAACTCCTGCGGCTTGGAGTTCCCAAAGTTGGTCTCTGACCAGAGACTGTGGGCTCCGTGATGTTAAGTCCGCAAGTGTTCATTCTGGCCAAATTGGAGCTGCCAGGACATTAAAATTGAGTAACGGCTTCTGTGCTGCTAGGCCATTTTGGTCAAGTTAAATGTGCCTTTTGCAGAACTGGGACAAGCTGCTGAATGGTGCCAGTTTGTCTGTGGCCTAGATAAGATCTGCAGGGAAAGAATGGAATATCGGCAGATTCTTACAATTTGGTGTAAATTGCATGGAACTGATTGCATGGAACTGCAAACCGGACAAACACATTGTAAATAATGTTGCAAAACTTTACTTTGCTAGATATTGATTGGGTTAAGTGTTGAGCCTCGTCTGGGTTTCTTGAATATTTAGGCACATGTTGCATAATTCATCTCTGTTAACTTCCATCTAGAAACTTCGTCAAATACATTGTATTAACTACTGTATTATTGGGTTAGGGAAATGTCTATCATGTTAATCGATATATGTTATTGGACTCTATAGAGACCACCCCCATGTGGTTCGGCCCCTCAAGGTACGGGAACCTATAAAAGGTAGCTCCCACGAGGTCCGATGTCCATCTTCTGGAAGAACGCTTGAGACTACGTGACCTTTTGGAGTGTCTCTGCTTGCACGAGGCTCGAAGTGCTTGGCAAACCAGATACAAGGATTTAACTGGCGGTGGTTAGGCAGAGATGCCAACCCTAAATTTAGTTCACAGTAACATTCAACCCATTTGTCCGTAACAAATGGGGTTAAATGCATTTCTCTCCGTAACATACTCACTTGGGGTTGTTGCCGGCGGCTATGCGCCTGCGCACTGGTGCAGATCAGCGGGCTGCCGGCGGGCGGGTGCGGCACATGCGCACTTGGCAAGGTTGCCGGCGGGTCTGCGCCTGCGCAGTGGGTGGGGGTGTGGGGGAGGCCCGGTGATGGGGCTGCCGCGAGCGGCCGGCTGGCGGCAAGAAAGTGCCGCTGATCGCGCGGGCCGGCGCCGCCCGGGCTCTGGGTCGGGCGTGGCGTGGCTCGAAATGGCGCCAGGCCCGGCAACCCTCCCCCACTGCGCACGCGCGGCCACTGGGGCCCGGCGACCCTCCCCCACTGCGCACGCGCGGCCACTGGGGCCCGGCGACCCTCCCCCACTGCGCACGCGCGGCCACTGGGGCCCGGCAACCCTCCCCCACTGCGCACGCGCGGCCACTGGGGCCCGGCAACCCTCCCCCACTGCGCACGCGCGGCCACTGGGGCCCGGCAACCCTCCCCCACTGCGCACGCGCGGCCACTGGGGCCCGGCAAAGTGCCGCTGATCGCGCGGGCCGGCGCCGCCCGGGCTCTGGGCCGGGCGTGGCTGCGAGCTGCCGGGCTGGCAAACCGGGGACACATGGCGCCGGCGTTCACCACGGGAGGAACACCGGCGCGGCATGTTTGGCTGCCGGAACAACGTAAAAAGGTTATTTCGCCGGGACAAAATACGGCGAATCCGGGACACTTGGCATCTCTGGTTAGGTATTGTATAGGGGAATTTGTGTTGTGTTATCCAAAATAAAGTTTAGTTGCGCAAGTGCTTGATTCAGTATTTTATTGACTGAAACTAGACTGTGGGGAGCTTAGAACAAACTATTTACACAAGCACCCACGATTGGAGCTCCGAGGCAAAGGGATCGCAAGCTCCGCAATGGTAAGTCCGCAGACTACCGTGGTGGAGCTCTCAAAATCGGTCTCCAGCAGAGGCTGTCAACTCCTTGATGTTAGGCCGCAGCGCGGACAAGGATACGATACAGAACCCCCCCCCCCCCGTCGAGGTAAGACATTAGAAAAAGTTTCCCCCAACCCCCCCCCTCCCATAAAACAAGCCAAATAACACTAAAAACATACAATTAAAACACAAAGAAGGACAGGACAGACTGTTGGCAAGGCAGCCATTGCTGGCACCACCCAGTGGATTCATAACTTCCACACCACCACGCGACCCCAACACCTTCAGTTCTTGACAACTGTGCAAATTTTATCGCAGCATCCAACCACCAGCTATGCACTTTCCAGTGACCTGACCCAAAAGCTCTTGCATGGATGAATTGGGCTGAATGGTCTATTTATTTGCAATATGACTATAACAAATTATTACAGCACTTCAGCCCATCACATCAATAATGCTTCTTAGTAGAAATAACCCGACTATCAATCCCCTGTAGTCTTTCACATTTCCTCCCAAGCAGTACATTTTAAATCATCACTGCTCTGCTGCCAACAATATCCAGGAAAACTTCAGTTGAGAATTACATCAAAATATAAATTACATGCAATCCAGAGAAAGGAGAAGATGACAAACATGATACAGTAACCAGTGAATCCAGCGAATCTAGAGAAAAAAAAAGGATCACTTTTTAATTTATATAATCACACACTTGCAAGAAACTTACCTGCAGTGCACATCCTCTTGCCACAGCTTCATCCGCATTGAGGGTTGTGCTCACTTCTTTGTGAAAGAACTTTGCAATTCTCTCCTTCACAGCTGGAATTCTTGTTGCACCCCCCAAAATTTCAACAGAATAGATATCTTCAAGCTGCAATTCTATATTTGAAATACATCAGTTACTAGTAGGTAAAATCAAGAATATTAAGTGGATAAGTCCCAAGTTATTGAGGGAGGCAAGAGAAAAGAATGCAGAGGCCTTGACGGCCAGGGTCCCAGTGGACTGAAGAGTGGCCAACTCTTTGTTTAAGAAAATAGAGAGAATCCTGGGAACTATAGGCCAGTGAGCCTCACGTCAGTGGTAGGAAAACTAATGGACAGAATTCTTTGAGATGGGAATTACTCCCATTTGGAAGAGAATGGGCTAATTAGGAATAACCAGCGCAGCCTTGTACATAGCAGGTCATGCCTCACTATCTTAATTGAGTGTCCTTTGTGAAGGTGACTGGAGATTGATTAAGTTAGGGCAATGGATGTTGTATACATGGATTTTAGTAAAGGCTTATGATAACGTAGGCTGGATTAAGAACTGGCTTATTCATAAACGACAGAGGGTTGTTGTGAAAGGTAGATATCCTGGCTGGAGGTCTGTGAGCAGTGGATTTCCGCAAGGATCTGTGCTGGGATCTCTGCTGTTTGTGAATCACACGTAAATGTAGATGGGTTGGTGAGTAAGTTTGCTGACGACACCAGAATTGGAGGAATTGCAGACAGTGAGGAATGCTGTCAGAAGATACAGCGGAATAGAGATCAGCTGTAGAAATGGGTGGGGAATCTGCAGGTGAAGTTTAGCCCAAACAAGTGTGAGGTGATGCACTTTGGGAGGTTAAATGCAGGGAAAAGGTATACAGTTAATGGGAAGACCCTTAGCACTAAAGGCAGTGGCACAAGTAGATAGGGTGGTAAAGAAGGCATATGGCATGCTTGCCTCCATAGGTCATGATGCAACTTTATAGAATTTTGGTTAGGCTGCATTTGGAATATTGCGTGCAGTTCTGATGGCCCCATTACAGGAAAGATGTGGAGGTTTTGGAGAGGGTGTACTGAAGATTTACTAGAATGCTGCCTGGATTTCAGCCACAGGGAGAGGTTGAATAGATTTGGATTGTTTTCTCAGGAACATCAAAGGTTGAGAGACTTTATAGAAGTACATAAAATTATGAGCAGTATCGAGGGCTTAGACAATCAGGACCTTTCCCAGGGTGGAAACGTCCAACACTAGAAGGTATAGCTATAAAGTGAGAGACGGAAAGGTTAATGAAGATGTGCAGGGCATTTTTGAAATTTTTTTTTTTTTTTTTGAAACAAAAATAGATTAATTTTTTTGGCACACTTGGAACACTTTTCCAGGGGTGGCGGTGCAGGCAGATATGATAGTGGCATTCCAGAGGCTTTTAAATAGGCACGTGCAAATGCACAGAATAGAGGGATATGGATCATGTATAGACAGATGAGATCAGTTTAACTAGGCATCAGGTTCGACATAAACATTGTGGGACGTAGGGCCCGTTCCTGTGCTGCAGTGGCGCAGCGGTAGAGTTGCTGCCTTACAGCCGGATGGATCTACACTTCTGCAATTCCACTGCCAGAAATCCGGGTTTGATCCAGTACAGGTGCTGTCTTTACGAAGTTTATACGTTCTCCCTGCGAGTTTTCCCTGGGTGCTCCGGTTTCCTCCCACACTCCAAAAGACATACAGGTTTGTAGGTCAATTGGTTTGGTAAAATTGTAAATTTTCCCTAGTGTGTGTAGGGATAGGGATCGTTGGCTGGCACGGACTTGGTGGGTCACAGGGCCCTTTTCGGGCTGTATTTCTAAACGTAGAATCCTTCATTTTATATGAAGCAATTTAAGAACAATGCAGACATCCAAGTTAACAGAAGTTAAACAATGGGATCTACTTACTGGCTTGTTCAATGATGATTTTTAAGGGGGCCTCCACTTTGCTTAAAAGAGCAGTGCAGAATTCTTCAAACTGTGCTCTGAAAAGAAAAGGCAGGAATTTTCCAATGTTATATTCTTGCTAAAAAAAAAGAATTCTAAACAGAAACAGTACTTTGGAATGTAAAAAAATGACCAATTTTGACTATGATTAACTTATAATGGTATCCTGTTTCAGTTATAAATATCTATTGAAAGTACTGAGCAGTATCACCAGCTTTATGGCATTTCAATTAGGTTAATTATGGTGAAGTACAGCATCATTCCCATCACTTACGCAGCCTAACTAAAATATAAAGTTAGTGTAGTTATGAGATTTTGATTAGAACAATTCTTGAATCTGCATAGAGTAGAAATTAATTATTACTTTGCCGCAGCAATCCATACCACTCTTGGAAAGTTATTTTCACAAGAGATCAAGTCTAGTGAGACTTTTATTTTCCACTTAAAATGTAGGCATCACTGACAAAGCAGTCATAACCTGCCTTCAACCTCCGCAGTTGTGCTGGTGGAAGGAATTCCAGTTGCGCTATTGGATATGGAGTTCCTGTATTTAAACCTAACATATATCAACATCAGCATGGTATGCGAATTGGAAGGGAACTTACGAGTGCTGGTGGCATTACCATGTAAATTTTATTTTTCCTTCTTGATTATGGGTTTGCAATAGGGTTTCAAAGTTGATTTGGAGAATTCACTGGTAGCAGAAAGAATGCATACTTCGATTGATGGATCATGAAAGGTGTAACTGTTTTACACCTTTAAGTAGCAGTATTCCTCATTTGGGAGGTGGGGAAGGGGGAACCCAGCCATTTGTCTGCTTTAGTCATCATAACATTTATGTGGATAATCTAATTAAGTCTCAGACCCAAAGGAATGGGTAGATCTGCAAGAGCCAACCTGAACCGAGTCATCAGGCTGGCAAAATGCGCCCATGGTCAGAAAATCCAGAGCTTCTTTCATGACCCCATGAACACCAGGCGCATGTGGCAGGGAATCAAAACAATCACGGACTATAAGACTGCTCCACCACCCTGTGATGACAACATTGAGTTCCTCAATGAACTCAGCAAATATTTTGGACGGTTCGAGGCAATAAATAACACACCTGCGAGAAAAGGTATTCCTCACTGTGATGAACAGGCACTCAGTCTTGATATAATGGATGTCCGGAGGACCCTAAAAGGAGTGAACGCACGGAAGGCGGCAGGCCCTGATAACATACCAGGGCGGGTGCTCAGGGAATGTGCTGATCAGCTGGCACACGTCCTTATGGACATCTTCAACACCTCGCTGAATCAGGCTGTCGTCCCATCGCGTTTCAAGACTGCCACCATCATACCAGTGCCAAAAAAATCCAATATACAATGTCTCAACGATTACCATAGCACTCACTCCCATAATGATGAAGTGCTTCGAGAGGCTGGTCAGGGACCATATTACATCCAGACTCGCCTCCACACTTGACCCATACCAGTTTGCTTTCAGGCTAAACCACTCCACAGAGGACGCTATATCCTCCGTACTCCATCTGAGCCTGGAACATCTAGAGGAGAAGAACACTTATGTGCGAATGCTGTTCGTGGATTTTAGTTCAGCATTCAACACAATTATCCCTCAGCACCTGATAAGCAAAATGGTTCCATTGGGCCTCAACACCCCCATGTGTAACTGGCTACTGGACTTCCTCACTGACAGACCCGTCAGTGAGAGTTGGAAATAACACCTCTAACATCGTCTCTCTGAGCACCGGCTCCCCTTAGGGCTGTGTCCCGAGTCCACTGCTGTTTACCCTGATGACCCACGACTGTTGTGCCATGTTTAGTACAAACCACATCATGAAGTACGCAGATGACACAACAGTGGTGGGCCTCATCCGGGACGACAATGAGCTGGCTTACAGGGAGGAGGTTAAACAACTGGTGGACTGGTGCAATACGAACAACCTGATCCAGAATGTCGAAAAAACAAAGGAGGTCATCGTCGACTTCAGGAAAAACCTGCACAGTCCCACACCACTTCACATCAATGACAGCAACGTGGAGGTGGTCAGTAGCACTAAGTTCCTGGGGGTGCAGATCACTAACAGTCTGACCTGGTCAAATAACATCTCATCAACAGTTAAGAGAGCGCAGCAGCGGTTGCACTTTCTGCGCCGGATGAGAAGAGCTCACCTCCCCCATCCCGTCCTCACCACTTTCTACAGGGGCACCATAGAGAGTATTTTGACCAGCTGTATCTCTGTCTGGTTTGGGGACTGTAAAGCCTCTGACTGGAAGTCCGTGCTGAGAGTGGTGAGGACAGCGGAAAAAATCATCGGGACTTCTCTCCCCTCAATCGGGGATATTGCGACCAAACGTTGCGTGTCTAAGGCCAGAAGTATTATAAAAGACCCCACACATCTCCATCACAGACTGTTCACTCTGCTGCCCTCAGGCAAAAGATATCGTAGCATAAGGAGCAGAACATCAAGGTTCTGCAACAGCTTCTTCCCACGAGCCATCAGACTCCTGAATGCCATGTAATGGGCTGCCACCATTGTCTATTTATCCTTTTATCCATTTTATCCTTCTGTTTATTATCGTGTGGCACGGGGAGCCAAATGCAACGGAATTTCGTTTGGAATTGCATATATCGATGTATTTCTAAATGACAATAAAGTTTGTTTGACGTTGACGTTGACTACCTTGCTGGAAGTCACCACCTGGTATTTTGGCACTCTGATTCAATCTGGTCCTATACATTAGGAAGCAATGAAATTCCTTGTTTGCATGAAGCTCAGAGTAAAGAATGGTCATAATAGATACCAAATACAACAATTAATGCAAAACAGTCAAATGGTGCAAGGTAATAATGCCACCTGCAAAAGAAAAAAAATCTAAAATGTGTTAACAGAATAACTGAGGTACTTAAGAGTAAGATAACATGGCAACACCTCCAGTAAGAGGGTGTGAAAGAGGAGATTGGCTCAAGAGTCTGATAAAATTGGAGATTATGCGTTCTCAAGTCTGGTTACCCAAGTCAGAAGGAAAAAAAATGGGAATGGACAAGGTGGCAGGCACTCATGGCTGTACTTCCAGCCTTCCTGATGCACCATGAAGATGGATTGGATGGAAGGAACCGGTTCGCCAGTAATGGACTGGGGTCTGTTTGCCACTCATGTTCAGGTGGAGAAGAGTAAAGCAGTTGCCCTGACAGGCAGATATATAGTCCATCAAGATACTTTATAGATAATAGGTGCAGGAGCCAGCACTGCTATTCAATGTGATAGAAACATAGAAAATAGGTGCAGAAGTAGGCCATTCGGCCCTTCGAGCCTGCACCGCCATTCAATATGATCATGGCTGATCATCCAACTCAGTATCCCGTATCTGCCTTCTCTCCATACCCCCCTGATCCCTCTAGCCACAAGGGCCACATCTAACTCCCTCTTAAATATAGCCAATGAACTGGCCTCAACTACTTCTGTGGCAGAGAATCCCAGAGACTCACCACTGTGTGAAAAATGTTTTTCTCATCTCGGTCCTAAAAGATTTCCCCCTTATCCTTAAACTGTGACCCCTTGTTCTGGACTTCCCCAACATCGGGAACAATCTTCCTACATCTAGCCTGTCCAACCCCTTAAGAATTTTGTAAGTTTCTATAAGATCCCCCCCTCAATCTTCTAAATTCTAGCGATCATGGCTGATCATCCACAATCAATACCCTGTTCCTGCCTTCTCCCCATATCCCTTGATTCCGCTAACCCAAAGAGCTATCTAACTCTTTTGAATGCATCCAGTGAATCGGCCTCCACTGCCTTCTGCGGCAGAGAATTTCCCAAATTCACAACTCTTTGTGATAAAGTTATTCCTCATCTCCGTTCTAAATGGGGATCATGACAGAAGCCTCCTCGCGGCGATCCCCAGAAACGACGACACGATGCACTCTGTGATGAGTCGGGCGACCAATTCTGTCAACATGTTGGATAACGACAGAAGCCAACAGCAAGCTATACGTCGTCTGACACAAGAGCGAACTAAGTTCTAAATGGCCTACCCCTTATTCTTAAACTGTGGGCCCTGATTCTGGACTCTCCCAACATCGGGAACATGTTTCCTGCATCTAGCATGTCTAATCCCTTAATAATTTTATATGTTTCTATAAGATCCCCTCATCTAAATTCCAGTGAATACAAGCCCAGTCGCTCCATTCTTTCATCATATGACAGTACCCTCATCCTGGGAATTAACCGCGTAAACCTACGCTGTACTCCCTCAAAAGCAAGAATGTCCTTCCTCAAATTAGCAGACCAAAATTGAACACAACACTCCAGGTGGGTCTCACCAGGGCCATGTACAACTGCAGAATGACCTCTTTGCTCCTATACGCAACTCCTCACGTTATGAAGGCCAACATGCCATTAGCTTTCTTCACTGCCTGCTGTACCTGCATGCTTACTTTCAGTGACTGATGTACAAGGACACCCAGGTCTCGTTGAACTTCCCCTTTTCCTAACCTGACACCATTCAGATAATAATCTCCCTCCCCGTTCTTGCCACCAAAGTGGATATCCATATTATACTGCATCGGCCATGCATCTGCCCACTCACCCAACCTGTCCAAGTCACCCTGCATCCTCATTGCATTCTCTTCACAGTTCACACTGCTACTCAGCTTTGTGTCTTCTGCAAATTTGCTAATGTTACTTTTAATTCCTTCATCTAAATCATTAATGTATATTGTAAATAGCTGCGGTCCCAGTACCGAGCCTTGCAGCACTCCAGCAGTCACTGCCAACTCATTCATTTCCAAGTTGTCTAATCGAGCTAGTCCTGTTTTCCGGTACCCTCTATCCGAAGCATAGGGTGTACATTTTGCTGCATTAAAAGTATTAGAAATTGTGGAGACAGGTGGGAACTAGTTGTTTTTTTTTGGGGGGGGGGGGGGGGGGGAGAAGGGGAAAGAAAGGCAAGAGCATTTGTGCATGAAATGGATTTGTGAGCCATGGCAAAAAGGTAATCAGAGTTAAGGAAAGATGTATAGAAGTACTGTGTAGGAAGGAACTGCAGATGCTGGTTTAAACCGAAGATACACAAACAGCTGGAGTAACTCGGGGTGGGGGCAGACACCATTTCTGGAAAAAAAGTGACGTTTCAGGTTGAGACCTTTCTTCAGACGAAGCGTCTCGACCTGTCGGGATTTGTCCTGGTAACATGAAATGAGTTTCTCAATCTCTTTCTTGTACTTCATCTCATCATTGATGTTGATCTGGCCATCAACAGTGGTATCAGCAAATTTAAAGACGGAAATCGTGCTGTACTTTGTCACATGGTCATGAGAATACAGAGATTAGAGCAAGAAACTGAGTAACAAGCACCAATTTCAAATTTTGACTGAGGACTGCAAGTTCAAAAGCCAGATGCAGTTGGAGGCACCAAGGCAGAGGTCTAGGATTCAAGAGATGAACTTATTTGGTACTAAGGTGTTGAAGGCTGAGCTGTAGTTGATGAATAGCATCTGGTACGTGTTCATACTGTCAAGGTGATCTAGGGCTGAATGTACTGTAAGGGAATCTAATGCAATGTGCACACAGGGAAAATAAGTCTTGGAGGACGTCCTCCGAGACTTATGTTCAAGGTACGCACATTGAAAGGGCTCTAAATTGTCTGGGGGACTGGTACAGATATGGGTATTACCAATCTTTCAAAGCACTTCACTATGGTCAATATAATCGTTGAGACCAGGTCACTTTATTTTTCTTGGGAACTGGTGTGATGGAGGATTCCCTGGCCAATGGGGATAACAAAGCGTTGAACTGATAGGTTGAAGATATTAGCAAAGACTGGTATGTTGATTAGTGCATCCAGGCTGGCTGTTTTGAGAATTTACTGTTGTAAAATCAGATCAGACTATTGCCACTGAGGTAGCAAGACATTTTGGTGATATTCAGTGGAGAGCTGCACCTTGGTGGAAAAACAGGGAACTGCAAAGAAAGCCACACCTGCTGGAATAACTCAGCGGGTCAGACTGCATCTCCGGAGAAAATAGAAATAGGACATTTTGGGTCAGGACCCTTCTTCAGACTGATCATGGTGAGGGGAAGGCAGAAAGCTGGAAGAGAGGAGGGGGCAGGATAAAGCCTGATGAGTCGTAGGTGGATACAGGTGAGGTGATGTATTTTGATAGGCAGTACACAAAAGGCTGGAGAAACTCAGCGAGTGCAGCAGCATCTAAGGAGCGAAGGAGATAGGCGACGTTTCGGGTCGAGACCCTTCTTCAGAGGGTCTCGACCCGAAACGTCGCCTTTCTCCTTCGCTCCTTAGATGCTGCTGCACCCGCTGAGTTTCTCCAGCCTTTTATGTACCCTCGATTCTCCAGCATCTGCAGTTCCTTCTTTAAAACAATATTTTGATAGGCAGATGGTTGGGCAAAGACCAGAGATGAAAATATAAAAGATGTGAGATAAGGATAGAAGGTGACAAATGTGAACCCAGAGGAAGGAATAAAAGTTGAAATGGAGAAGGAAAAATGGTGTGGATCCAGAGAAGACGTGGGAGGGAAGAGAAGACGCAGGACCAGGTAGAGGGCAGTTGGGGTGGGAGGGAATGAGTAAACTAAGAAGTTGTGGATGGTGCAGATTCCATGGAAGGTGGAAGAGGTGGGGTTGGGAAGTGACTGGTGGTAGAATCATGTTGCATGTGGTGCAAATATCAGAAATTAATGTGTTGGATGTGGAGGCTGGTGGGGTGAAAGGCGAGGACCAGGGGATCTCTGACACCCATTTTGGCCAGTCAGACAAAGTTTCACCGAAGTTCAAATGGGCATTGAAGCTTACCGGGTAGAGATGTGTTGTTGCCAAAGATCATCCCTAATTTTACTTTGTAGTCTGTGGTGGTTTCCAGGCTCTATTGCAGTTGCCTGGTATTTGTTGGTCGAATTGAGCCACCAGCTTGTTCTGGAATACTCTTGGTGTCCCTGATACCCATTCAGAGATGAGAAATGGTCTTTTTATACTGCACGTGGTGATATTTCTTGAAAGCCTTGGATCTGAAGTATAGCAGAGAGTGAAACTCCCTGTTCATTCAAAGGTTTCTTGTTAGGATTGAACCCAATTGTTTTTGTTGGAAGACTATCATCAACAAATCTCCTGATGCTGCAGTTCCAATTATCAGTTTCTGCCTGAATATTGCTCGTGTCTTACATCATACAGGAACAGTTTATATTTTATCAGGAATTAGAAATGCAATGAAACATTGTGTAATTAGACACAACTTTCCCAGTGTGATTCTATGATAGGTCATGATTGAACAACTGATGATGGTTGAACTTGGGCATTGCTTGACAGAACTCCTGTGGAAATTTGAGCTTAAATGACTGACCAACAATCACTTTCCTTTCTGCAATGCGAGCAATCACTGATTCCCTCTGATTTCAACTTTACCATAGCTCCTGATGTCATGGGAAATCACCCATAGCTATAACTGTGTTTCTAAAGGTTTATCACATTGTAAACGACCATCCAGATGTTTACTCTTTCCTTCATTTCAGCAGAGTTTAAAAAGGAATTAAAAATGGAAAAAGTACAACCAAATATACTTACCTATTCATTCTCCCAGAAACGTCAATGTCATTCATGAAGCACTCTATGTTCAATGGGAGATCAGAGGCATTTGCACTCATTAGCTTCTTTAATTTCTCACATTCTTGGTGTAGTCGAATTAAAGCTCTAACATTAGCCTTCACGTTTAGCTTGTATTTGGTCTTAAATTCATCACAAAAGTAATCTACCAAAATTTCATCAAAGTTTTTTCCTCCCAAGTGAGGATCAAATGCAGTTCCCAAAACCTATAATTGTTGGGTTTAAAAACAGAAGTCAATTGACAGGAAATTATATCCGACATACAATTCTTTCTATAATAAGAACATCAGAGTTAAATACTAACATTCAAAATAATGACATGTTCTAACACCATTAACTGCATTAAAAAGTGCACTTAAACGCAGAATTTTACAACCATTGATAGCTTATTTGAAACAGCAATGGGGGTGGGGGGGAGGTCTGACCCATGTAAAGATCCAGGTCGACTAAATCCAGAAGTGACCACAGTGGTCTAATTTATCCAAAAATATTACAACCAAATTAATGCGAGTGGTGTAATATTGCGTTGGGTGAATGGCTTGCTTTGGGGGAACGGGTGAGTGGTGGAATCTTGATTTAGGAGCAGACCCAACGGGTTTGCACTTGGTCTAGATAATCGTAAACTTCGGCTCCCCAGGAATAATTTGTAAATGCAGAAAAAAGCGATGACAAAAATACTGGCAAGCTTTAAAATGCTTTTTAAGTAAATTATAAGTTTCTGTGGACATTCATGTTTCTGGGAATTTTTAATAATTATGCAAACACCTTCATAATACAAATGTGCAAATTACATTCACTTAAGTTAATTTAGGTCCCCAACTTCTCAGTTTAATCAGATTGATGCAGAGACATGTTAAACAGGATAAATTCAACAATTTTATAGAGTCTGTTTTGAGTTAGCCAATTTTGCTCAGGTTTGGAGAATTTATATAATAATAGTTTCAGCCTCCAAGGTAGGGAATGAAAAAACTGCAGCCAGAGCCGTTGCTGTAAATGGTTATCAGAGGCTCCCGCTGGAAACCAGAGAGCAAGACCTAAATTCACTTAATTGTACTATGATGGTCAGGAAAGTGAGATACTAGAGTCATACTTTAAGCATTTATAAAGGACATTTGAAGGAAAGAGCTAGACCAGGCAGGGAATACTGCTCACAAAACTGTATTCTAAAAATGGCTTTATGAAAGTGAAAATTAACATCACCTAACACAAAATGTTAACAAAACACTTAATATTAAAATAAACCTCATCTAAAAAATCATTATATATGCATAGGAAGATACTTTCCTGCAAAATCACTGTTATAATTATTTTTGATTATGTTTTGAGAAAATACATGATCTTAACTTTTACAGGACAACAATCAGCTCATCACTCCCTTTTACAGATTCAGTGTCTACTATATTAATATTAGAGGACAAAATTAAATGAAACACAATATTAAATATTCTAGGTTGATAACATGAATAAAGGGGAAACGCGCATTAAATAATTTCAGATATACAGCATCGAAACACGCCCAAATTGCCCACATCGATCAACATGCCCCATCTACACTGGCCCCACCGGACAGTATTTGGCCCATATCTCCAAACCTATCCTATCCATGCACCTGTTCAAATGTTTTTTTTAAAACGTTGTGTTAGTACCTGCCTGTTTCCCTCCTCTAGCAACTCATTCAATATACCTCCCACTCTGTGTGAACAAGTTGCCCCTCAGGTTCCTATCTTTGCCCCTTTCACCCTCACCGTAAACCTATACCTCTTAGTTCTTGATTTCCCTAATATGGCTAAAAGACTGCATTTACCCATCTATTCCTCTCATGATCTTATACTCTTCAACAAGACAATCAGTCATCCTCCTGTGCTCCAAGAAATAAAATCCTAGCCTGCTCAGGACATTCTTTTAGGAAGGAGATGAGGAATTTATTTAGTCAGAGGGTGGTGAATCTGTGGAATTCTTTGTCACAGACAGCTGTGGAGGCAAAGTCAGTGGATATATTTAAGGCAGAGATATATAGAATCTTGATTAATATGGGTGTCACAGGTTATGGGGAGATGGCACGAAAATGAGGTTAGGAGGGAGATAGATCAGACATGATTGAACGACGGAGTAGACTTGATGGGCTGAATAACCTAATTCTGCTCCTATCACTTATGATCTTAGGCTCTCGAGTCCTGGCAACATCGTCGTAAATCTGCTCTGCACTTTTCTTTAGCTCAACATGTTTCCTTTAACAAGGCGACCAAAACTGAACATAATACTCTAAATGTGGTCCCACCAATGTATTGTACAACTGTAACATTACCTCCCGACTTATATACTGACACTTTCCCTTGCAACCGCAAGAGATGCTACACTTGTCCCTTTACCTCCCCCCTCCACTCCTTTCAGGGACCCAAGCAGTCTTTCCAGGTCCGACAGAGGTTCACCTACACCTCCTCCAACCTCATTTACTGCATCCGCTGCTCTAGATGCAGGCTGATCTATATCGGTGAGACCAAGCGGAGGCTTGGCGATCGTTTCGCCGAACACCTCCACTCGGTCCGCAATAACCAACCCGACCTCCCGGTGGCTCAGCACTTCAACTGCCCCTCTCATTCCGTATCCAACCTCTCTGTCCTGGGCCTCCTCCACGGCCAGAGTGAGCAACACCGCAAATTGGAGGAACAGCACCTCATATTCCGCTTGGGGAGTCTGCATCCTCTTGGCTTGAACATTGAATTTTCTCAATTCTGTTAACCCTTGCTGTCTCCTCCCCTTCCTACCTCTCCCTCAGCCCTCGGGCTCCCCCTCCTCCTTTTTCCTTTCTTCTCCCCGCAGCCCCCACCTCCCATCAGTCTGAAGAAGGGTTTTGGTCCGAAACGTTGCCCATCTCCTTCGCTCCTTAGATGCTGCTGCACCTGCTGAGTTTCTCCAGCTTTGGGTACCCTCGATTTTCCAGCATCTGCAGTTCCTTCTTCAACATTCTATACTCAATACTCTGACTGATGTATCAAAATCAATAGACAATAGGTGCAGGAGGAGTAGGCCATTTGGCCCTTCGTCAAAAACATTCTTGAGCACCCCATCTACTTGAGACACCACTTCCAAGGAACGATGTACCTGCACTCCTAGATCCCTCTGCTCTACAACATTCCTGAGAGCCATGCCATTCAATGTGCAGGGCCTGCCCCTGCTTAGACTACCCAAACATCATGCGCTTCTCTGTATTAAACTCCATCAACCATTCCTACACACACCTGCCCAACCGACCAAAATCCTGCAGCAATTTTTGACAACCATCTTCATTATCTACAATATTCTAATTGTGCCACTAATTCCTGTTCACTTTGCGCATTTGTCTCACATAATCATCATGCATGTTTATTTCTCCAGTCAATAAGGGAGATCTTTAAGCTATCTGGGAACTCAAATTATCTGGATGATGTAATATATCTTGATGTCTCATGAAAAGTAATAGGAGTTGGAGAAACAACCTGGTTTAGATGCATTTTAGTTGGGAAAATGACAGTTATTATTAAAGAACAACATGAAAACAGTAAAATGATACTCAAGTCATTGAGTCATACACCTTTCCTGAGTTAGGTAGGACAACTCTGAAATGATTGGATATAAAAAGCAATTTGGTAGTTCTTAATCAAACAGGCTTTTACTCGAGGACAACTTTTGGAATATAGAGTAAGGTATGTGACAAACTTTTACAGGAGCACTATCTAACAACATTTCTGATTAAACATGATTTGTTTTAGTACAGTATGAAGAATAATTTGCATAATGAACAAGTTTACAAAAATGAAAAACATTTGAACACTGTGGAAGAAAACTAACTTTTGGCAAAAAAAAAATCACTAATGGCAGCCAAAGTCAGGTGTCAATCAGTAGATTAATTTGATCAAATAGGGTCCTGCATATTTTATGGACAGACGTAACCAATAAGCTATCTCCCATTACAGAAAATCTTTGTTCTAAAGATGTTAATGGACCTCAATCAGTGTTGCAGAGTGGTTATCAAGACCCATATTTGTTTCAAGTTTTTGCTGTTTTTAGTTAAACAATGAAATCTTTTAATTATAGGTAATCTACACTCAAAAATATTCAACTAACTTATTTAACTCACCTTAAGTTTTCCCTTGTTAAATGCACAAATAGAAACCTGGTAAGCTGAATGTCCCATGTCAACAAAAACTACATTCCTTGGTTTTTCTTCTGGAGCTGGTAGATCTTGTTTGTAAATGCCATATGCAAGAGCAACTAGGGAACAAAAAAATAGAAATGGTTAAGAACCACCAGTTAGATACCCTGTTGCATTTATATATTTGTCAAATCCAATGCTAAAATTAGATGGGAAATTGAAAACTAGATTATCAAAATTTAGTGTCCCACAATCATGTATTCACCCATTCCCAATGAGGAACATTTATCAGGAATTGCTGAGCAAAGGCTATGAGAAATCATCCAGTCTTGTAAATGCATGGGAGCTCCACTGCAGAATTTCTACAAAAATGTTCAAAATGCAAGCACATTGTAAAATGCGGTAGCAAAATTAAGTGAAAAGGGAAATGATTGCATAAGACTGGTGATTCACAAACACATTAAAGATCTGCTTAAGTACTAAATCAGTGAATGGTGAGCCCAGCGCAGCTTGCAGTGGCTCTGGATTCGACCAAGACAAAGTCCTTGTATTTTTTCCATGCCTGAGCAAACCATTACAGCAAGTCTATGTAGTATGTCGAACATGGAGGAATGTTTTAGTTAGATGTCCTGACCTTGACTGGATGCTAGGCCAGCCAAGTGTGGCCCAATCAGACCCAAACTTTAATCTTTGTTGGAGCATTCAACTGACATAATACAGTTGTGACCAACAAGTCTTGTTCAGATAGCTACTCATTTAGTGAATGAAAACCCATGCTTGTGCAGAAAACCCTATCAAAAAAGTGTTATTACAATTCACTTTTCTTTCTTTGATAAGAAAGACCTCAAATAATGTGAGTACTATTAAAAGGAAGGAAAATACAAGTTTTGTTTGATCTCCAAGAGGTCTATTGAATATTTAAAATCGCACACATCTTTTTTAACTTTTCATATGTACATTAAAAAAAAGGTGACATAAAATGTATAATTTGAATTTCTATTATTTTTCCAGGTTGTTCACTCCCAAAGAGTCAATTTAGATTATGGAACCTTGGTACCTCATGTAATTGGCCCTCAATGATGAACATACAAATGATAGCAGGAGTAAGCTATCAAGTTTCCTTCACCATTAAATAAAATAATGGCTGATCTAATCAAAATCTCAATTCTCTATCCCTGATATTCATATTCACAGTAGCGTTTTAATCACCTTACTTATCCAGCAGTTATCAAATTCTGTCTTAAAAATATTGAAAGAGCAGTAGTTCCAAAGAATCGCTAGTCTGAAAAACATTTTGACTCACGACTTAAATTAGTTCTACATTCTTCTACAACAGCAAACATGTGCTCTACATCTATCCTTCTGCACCACAGAAAGCATACTGTCAGGTTGCAACACAGCTTGGTTTGGGAACAGCTCTGCTCAAGACTACAATAAATTGCAGTTGTAGATGTAGCCCAGTCCACCACAGACCTGATTTCCCATCGTTGACTCCATCTACACTTCATGCTGCTTCAGAAAAGCAGCCAACATAATGATAAACTTGTTCCACCCTGATCATTCCTTCTCCTTGTTCCTGTTGGGCATAAGCTTGAAAGCGTGCACCACCAGACCCAGGAACAGCTTCATTGGGAATATATCATTCACGTAAGGGAGGTCCTTTTGAGTGATAACCATAAGGGAGTCATTCTTGAATCTATTGGCTTGTGCTTTCAAGATTTTTTATCATCTGCCCAATGGCAGAAAGGAGAAAAGAGATGACCATGGTTATAGTACTATTCAAGAGAGTAGAGTTCCAGGCAAGCACAGAAAAGGACATATTCCGAAGCAATACAGCAAGTGTGATCAGCTTCCTGAAATGCAAGTAAAAATCGTATAAATGCGTGTCACTACTTAGCGCACAAAGCCATTTTGGCAGAGGTGGGCCTTGCCTGTATATGTTCCAAATAGGCTTCTTCATGCCAATTCTACCTTCATCTGATGCTCATCAATAAAGCCTATCCCATTCAGTCCAACCACTCCATTATTTACTGAGCTTCATCCTAAAAGAATCATAATCATTTGGTTTGACCTATTCTATATTCTAACTACCCTAGAGCTCAATAATGTTTTCTTGGATCCCCTGGGATTTTTAGTAAATAAAGACATCTCTTATTAACTGTGCCAAGTTTTAGTTATGACTTTATCATTACTTTTAAAGATAGCCATCATGCCATTCTATAAGCTTCTTTCCCAGAGAGTTTCTGTTTGTTCTGTTTACTTAATAGTTTAATACCTCCGTTCTTGTACCATTTTTACGAATCTATATTTTCTACTGGCCTCCAATTTTTTTTCAACAGAGTTCAGTACTATGCACATTACTCCCAGCCAACCCCGATCAAGGTTTAACAAACATGGCATGCTTTACAATACTATCACCAAATAAATTAATTCCCATGCTTCAATTAAAAAAAAATGTAATTACTAACCTGCACTTGATGAATTATGTATATAATCCTTTAGGTTCCTTTGTTCAACTCTATTTAGATATCCTACTGTCAAAACCCTACATCACTCATTAATCTAATTTGAAAATGTATCACCAATTATGTGGCCAATCATCTTTGTTAATATGTTTTGATTTGATTACAAAGCCTTCTGCACCAATGCTTCAGATTTTTTTCCTTAATCATAAAACTTTGCTTCAATCTCCTATTCTTCTACTGTGTTCCCTCTCCAAAGGATTAAGTTCCCCATTCTCATTTCCACCCTACTAGTTTGCATGTTTAATCCTACAATTTCCACCAACTTTAATGAGATCATACCAAGAGACATTTCCCCTTTCTCACTCAGCATTCTGCTGGGACCATCATCCTCTTGCTGATTGATGTCTTTATTCAATTTTCCATCTTCACTTCTCAGAAAAGATATGTGCCCCAGAAAACCTCTTTCCGTCTTACCAAAAGACCCAATTTTCCAGGTGAACCATTGTTTCATTAAATTTCTTCATTGACTGCAGTGCTTGTAATGTGCCACTTCCAGTTTGGAGAAATCAAACTGATTACACAATCACTTTGCAGAGGGAGACTCTTAGCTTCATGCTGCATTTCATTAATAATGCTAAATTAAGCTCTGCTAGACAGGTCAATAGTTATGATAACTTGTCTTTAGTGTGTCAGATCTGTATAGTCACATGCAATTCTTTCTTACCAGAGATGTTGCCTGCACAGAAACAGGGCCTGCAGCACGCTTGCCCATGCTGACCCAAGGTGCACCATCTACATTAATCCCACCTGCCCACGTTTGGCCCATATCCATCTAAACCTTTCATATCCATGGACCTGTCTGAACATTTTAAATGGTGTAATAGTACCTGCCTCAACTACCTCCTCTGGTAGCTACACCATATACCCACCAGTCTGTGAGAAGTTGCCTCTCAGGTTCCCATTAAATCATGCCCCTCTCACTATAAATCTATGTCTTCTTGATTGGGATCATGCATCTCAAACAAGCAGACAAAAGACTGCTTAATGATAACCTATTGAAAATGTGAATATGCCATTATCTTGGTCTTGCTTACTTCAGATGATACAAAGTTGTTACCCAATAACAAGATCATATTACTGTTTTCAGCTGGTATTACAACTTAAATTAACTGTCATTCCTACCACCGAGAAGTCTAATTCCTGAATTTGTTTTCTTTAAACCTAAGAAAGACTTTAGCTGTCCATCTGTCTTCAAGCACCATTCTTCATGTAACAGTACTGATGCTACTTTTGCCATTAACTTTGTTGAGTAAGAGTGAATACGACCCATGCAGACCCTGGTCTTCAGTTTAGTCTGTACGTTTAATTAGTTTCTTAATTTCCCCTTCTTCAAGAGAGGTCAGCGTGTCTTGAATGCTTGTGTAATAAACTACTAAAATATGCTAAAATCTTTTTTCATAAAAAAGCACCAATAATTGCCCATCAAATCATACTAAAGTGGACACGGCCCATCCATCATAAATGACAGCTTTTTTGGATTTGTTTCTCAAAAACTCCTTAAAAGTAATCACAGGCAAATCATTCTTGTTAGCTTGCAGTTGCAAAATACACTGCAAGATGTTGTGAATCAATCATTTCATATAATAACATGAAAATAAAGAGGGCTTGGTCAGAATTGCTTGAGCCAGTATGAAATCTTCCCAAGAGTAATTATGCTTTTAGCTTTCAGTAGTTTCAACTCGGTAAAAACAATGCTGACAAATCTAAAACTGCACACAACCTTGGTACTTTGAAGATAAATAATTTCACAGGGATTTATATGTAGTTAATGCTTTGCACTTACCCTCTTACAGATACAGTGCTTTGGGTTCTCACTTAGATATAGGCTGAATTTGTATCAACACAATAAGCGTCTCTGCCATATTTGTTCAAGTTCTATGAAAAATGTTCACTACTTATTTCAGCAGTAAGAAGTGCTTTATGATGAAGTTTGCTTACACTTATCTCAGCATAGGCCAAGATATAGTGCCTTTTCTTTTACCTGCAGTAGTGTCGTTCATCAGCCGCAGACAATTAAGCCCTGCAATCTTAGCAGCAGAAATCATGGATCTTCTCTCTACATCAGTGAAAAAACTAGGGACCTGCCAACAGATTTAGAAAATCTCAGGTTTTAATATTTTTACATAATTGTCATATACACACATGCCAGGATGCCAATAAGTCAAAGTGACATAACATTTCAACATAACATGTATCAGTATTGCAAAATCCTACAAAAATCTTTAACAAATTTTACTCTCTCACTGCCTTTTTCAGGTATTAAAAAATTAAAAATACGACTAATTTGTTTCCAACGAGAAAATCCATTAGTTCGCATTATTTATCATTTAATGCCAGGAAACATATGCTATTATTATTGCAAACTGATTGACTGGTGGAGGAGAAAGCTGGGTAGAAGGGATGTTGAGATTTGCATCTTACAAATTGCACCACAAATTAAAAAGTGAACATACAATTTGCCGCACCCAGTTCGCCATTAATCTTCATGAATAAGAAATTGCTGAAATAACTCATTACAATTGCAGATGACATTATTCTTGAGTGCTGAACAATGGAAGCCATTAAGGATACGATAGACCTATAGTCTGTAAGCAGTAAATTGCTTGTTTTCTTTTAAAGTCTTACTTATTTCACTTTTAAAGTCTCTCTCGTCTTTTCTCAAACCAATCTTTTCCTCTATCTCACATATTCACATTTATTGCTAACTTTTATCATGTTTAAATTTAGAGGACAAACTACTCATCAAATATCAATTAGCAGCAACTGAGGTGCAAATATATTTAGTGGTAAAATGGTGAAGATAAAAACAGGGGTGTAATGCTTTACAAGGCACCGGTCTTATCTATCTATCTATATCTATTACTAAAACTCTCATCTTGTTTGTTTGTTCCTCTATTTGTGCAAAAATGGTACATGATTGCGCTATGATTTTTGCCCCACCTTACTCACCGTTCTCCTGTGCTATAAATTAAACAAGTTTTGTTCAGATCGATGGTATATTTTAAAAGTATTAACGTTTAAAAAAAAATAACTTAAAACAGCACCCCCACCCGTGCATGCAGAGTTGGGGGGGGGGGGGGAGTTTCCCGTGCGCGTCTTTACTGGCGTCGCAAAGGGCACCCGACGGGGTCCTCAGCCGCACCTACGCAGTTGGGGCCTTTCCAGAATTTTTATCGCCATATTTTTTTCACAATGGCGAAACAGGTAAGATTTTTTAAAAAAGCATTTTACTGCAACTCCAAACCCGCAGGGATCCGCTGCCTTGGCGCTGAGGCTGAGGCCGCCGGGAGCTGCTGGCTCCGGGCACACAAGGAGGGAAAGGAGCAGCACCCTCGAGTTCCTGGGGACTGAGAGAGAGTGGGGGGATTGAGGGAAGGGGGGGGGGGAGATAGGGAGGGAGAAGGGGGGGGGGGGTGTGAGGAGAAAGAGTGGGGGAGGAGGGGGAATAGAGGGAGATGAGGGCAGTGGGGGAGTTGAGGGGGGATAGTGGAAAGGGGGGATAGGGGGTGGGGAAAGTTATGGAGGGAGGGAGTGACTGAGGGTAGTGGAGAGAAGGAGGGAGAGGTGAAGACTGGGGGAGGGGAGGAGGAGAGGGGAAAAGAAGGAGGTGAAGAGGAGGGGGAGGGAGTGCTATGGGATGAGGGGAAATGAATCGCGCCTGCACAGGTGGGGGCTATGCACGAGTGGTGGAATATTGTGTTGGGGGACCAGGCCTCCTGTGTGACAGGGACCCAACTTAGTCTAGTTGAAGTCTTATAAGTCAGACTGCATTTGGAATATCGTGAGCAGTTTTGGGCCCCATATCGGAGGAAGGGTGTGCTGGAGTTGGAGAGGGTACAGAGGTGGTTTATGAGAATTATCCCAGGAATAATTAGGTTAACACATGATGAGCGTTTGACAGCACTGGGACCTCATTGAAACTATAGTGAAATGCCTGGACAGTGGATGCGGAGAGGATGTTTCCTCTAGTGGGAGAGTCTAGGACCAGAGGCCGCAGCCCCAAAATAAATGGATGTACCTTTAGAAAGACGAGAATTTTATTTTGTCAGTGTGCTGAATCTGTGGAAGCCAAGTGATTTGGTATTTTTAAGGTGCTGATTGACAGATTATTGATTAGTAAAGGTGTCAGGGGTGATGGGGAGAAGGCAGGAGAATGGATAATAGATCAGCCATGAGTGAATGGCAGAGTAGACGTGATGAGGCGAATGGCTTAATAATGCTCCTATAACTTATGAACATATCCAACATATGATGCTGCCACAAATTCTCAATCCACTAAATTTTGGCAGACTGAAATTCTTAAGTAATCGGTGATTTCTAAAATTTTTTTTTTTTTAAATCAGCATTAGCTGCAAATAAACAGATTCATACATAGCAATTGTACTGTAAAATGGCCAGATCTAATATAAATTACATGAAACCAATGAGACGTGGATATAGATTTCAGTTTGAATAACTCAAATTTTCTGTATTATTCATTTTTCTTTCAGATTGTTTGCTCCAATTAACATTCTGGAAGATGGCTTGTATGGTCATGATAGTGATGAAAGTCAGGAGGAAATGGACAACACTTTTGTTGGATGTGATCATTTCAGAACACAATGTTACTAGCCATCCAAGTGTGGATAGTGTCCAGTTCTTCTGGCAGCAGGGGGCATGGAAGAATGTGTTTTTAAGAGAAAATGTGAACCAAGCTGAACACTGAAATTACAATAGACAAGAAAGATGGCAGCTCCGGTAATAATGCCATGGGAATACAATTAACCTTTAGAATAATATTCCATTGTTTAAGGCATTAGCAACCCATATGATTCCCCTCATTAGCAAATATATAGGTCCCTTATCATGATTTTTGCTGAATATCATCTTAAAGTGAAGGGCAGTTCCACTTAACTCTCATCTAACATTTAACAGCTGTATACCTATATATATTTGTGACTAGGTCTCCAGGAAATGTGGTCGTGCAAAAGTTGAACTGAACATCTTTTAGGTTATTCGCAACAAGATGCCATCCAAGGGAATGACGGATAATTCTATCCATCGATGAATTGAGGTGGCCAATAGAAGCAATTGGTTCTTATTAAGGTCTAAATACACCTCAATTACTTTGTTCCAATTTATTCTGATAGTTAGCTTCAAATCAACCAAGATTTTATTTTCATAAATACATTGATTTTGTCCAATCTTACCATTCAAACAACCTTTTACCACTACCTTAAGTTTCAGTATTTTCCCTATTGCTAACATTAAAATATTGGTCGAGTGTGCCCCATTTTGGATGATGGGAATTTATCTGTTAAAGATCTGCTAATTTGTTCACTTTTTTTTAACCAAAGGACATTCCCCAGAGCTCCCATTTCACTCCAGACTTGTTGTACTCTATTTCCAAGAGGTTTGGTTTTTCCAAGAAAAGGAAGCATAATTTAATCTGTTTTCTTTGTCCTTATTCTCCAACATAATTCCTACCGTCTCACTTTGACTATTTATGTATCAAAAGAATTGCAAGGGGGAAAATATAGTTTGTGGTAGAACCCTTAGCAGTATTGATATAGAGGGATTTGTGTGTCCAAGTTTATAGCTCCCTGAAAGTAGCAACACAAGTAAGTAAAAGTGGTCAGCCTTCATCGATCGGGGCACTGAGCAGAAGAATCAGGAAGTCACGCTTCAGCTTTATAAAATTTTCGGTAGGCTGTACTTGTCCCTCCCGGATAATGGGGTCATCCCATTATCGGTGTGTTTTTGCTGCGATGAAAAGTGTGCCAGTAAAAGCTAAAAGCTCTCAGATTGCCAAGCATGTTGGAAGTGAAGTGTTGATGTTCTGATCAGGAACCACAAGTCCATTTTTAATATTTATTTCTGGGTCTAAAATATCGTAACATAAGTCAAAATTGGAGGGTTTCAGCTATAGGGAGAGGTTGGATAGACTTAAGATTTTTTTTCTGTGGAACACCAAAGGTCAAGGGGAGACCTGATAGAAGGACATAACATTTTCCAGGGTAGAAATGTCAAATACTAGAGGGCATAGTTAGAGGTTGAGAAGGGGAAAGTTTAATAGAGATGTGGAGGACAATATATGTTTTGTAAACAGAATGGTGGGGGCCTGGATGGTTGAGGAGGCAGATAGGATAGTGGTGTTTAAGAGGTTTTTGGATAGGCACATGGAAATGCTGGGAATAGAGAGATATGAATCATGTGCAGGCAGATGAGGTCAGCCCAGCTAGGCAGGTTAAACATAGTGGGTCGAAGAGCCTATTCCTGTGTTGTACTGTTCTATGAAAGCATGAGATGCAATTTGGCTATGGTCGAAGAGTTTATTTTGTTCATTTTTAAAAGTGAAACTAAATGTGCTTATGATTGCACAAGCTATCCATAAAAAAACCTTGTTTGTATGTTCATAATGCAGTGGTTTACAGATGGGGGTGAGTTAAACCTTTTGGCTTAAGGGACGTGGGAGGATATCCAATTTAAAACCTACTGCAGCAGAATAGGTTTTGGAAGAAATGTACTTTAAACAATGACAATATAGTTTGCAAGTTAGAATTCAAGACCTGGATGTAACTGAAATATTTGCTCAAGCAATTCTAAGCCAAAACACACAATGCCCAGGGTAAATAGTGTTTCCTACCATAAGGTGCCCAGTCATTTGGAGTACAAGAGCTTGCGATCAGCTCAGAATAGGCTAAGGAAGTTTCAATTAAACTGAACCAACCTATATTTGAGCAGTAAACAGGGCATGCCACATTACTGCTGAAGACATGCACATTGAAGAACATAATATGATAAAATTATTTTTATTACCCAATTTATTATCAGATCTACTGTCTATCTTATTCAAAGAATAAATTTTGTTAATGTAGCACGCTTAAATCTCAAACTTAAAGGAGATCAAGGGAAGTTAAAATGGAGGAACCCATAGAACGCACTATATTTATTGTTTATATACGATACCACAAATGTTTTGGATTCCTACACCCACACATACTCGTACAAAGTCCAGAAGCCTGAGCCATTAAAGCACCAAGACAGCAACCTTAGGAAGTTTGAGAAATGCTGGCAACAGACTGAAGACTCACAATGCTAAAGGGCTTGAAATCAAGCACTTATCCCCAATCCCATGAATAAGTCTTTACAAAGTCCCATAGGGACGGTTATATCGGGGATCTCGGTAAATCTGACACCACATTCAAAATTAATGCAGGCATATGCCTTGCATCTAAAGGTCTTCCAGTTCAACCTCCGTAATGGTGAAGCTTTTGGAAATGAATGTCAGTCAAAAAAGGTATATGGAAAAGTTTTAATTAAAGGAGCACCAATTACGGATGTTTTAAAGACAAATCATGTTTTTTTAACTTGAATGAACCTCTTTGCAGCAAAGGTTTGACAATGGGAATATAGTAGCTGTCAGGCATAATTTTAGAAGGCACTTGAAGGGTAAAAAGTACGCTAAAAATAGTTGCAAAGCTCAGTCTGTTTTGAACATACCCGTTGGGTAACTGGGCCGTTCAATGAGCAATCTGTATAGATATGC
Organism: Okamejei kenojei; assembly: GCA_035221665.1. Lineage (NCBI taxonomy): Eukaryota > Metazoa > Chordata > Chondrichthyes > Rajiformes > Rajidae > Okamejei > Okamejei kenojei. Next base: position 33,866,146 of record CM069131.1, on the reverse strand, counting down.
AAGAGAGATCCTTTTTTAATGACTGGAGAGAACAACTAGGGAATGAGCTAAAAAATATTGCTCTACAGGGAAATGGCACAAATGTAATGAGCTGTAGCCTCATACTGTGCCATTAAGATACTATTAGCACAAAAATGGTCTTATGTTATTAACAAATAGTTATTCTTTAGAGCTACGACATAGTCTGAATAGAATAAAGACAATGTAAATAGCATCCCATGACTTATATATCTTTGGAGTACTGCACAATTTCTGTGATTAATTTACCTGGATCATATGCCAGAATTGATTTGGGAGCACATTTTCATACTTTGACAAGAAATACAAAAAACGTTTATCAACCAATATCTTCAAAGAATGAAGACAACACTTGCTGGATACTCAACAGTTTTCCTCAATTACATTACATACAATGCACTATAGCCACGTATTACACAATTTCTTGAACTTCATATTGGAATAAAGTCAAAATGCTTGTCATCTTGATCAGTTAGATAGATTAAGGTAACTTCTTTATAAAAGGATGTCACCAAGGAAGCTACTTCTGAAGAAGAATTATTCATTTCCATCCAGGGAGATTAATAACATCCTGGCAGTTGACTGGTTTTCAATCTTAGGAACTAAGTCTAGGATAGCTTTGAAATTCTGCTGGTGTTACTTCAATCCAACCTACCGAAATTACACAGTCAGTCACAGGTTTCTTCAGTGCGTTTTCTGAAGTCTCTTTGAGTTTAGTCAGTAACATCCCCATAATTTGTTCAACGGCAAAAACTCGTTCTTCATTCAAGTAATGTACCTGCAAATAAATGGTATGCCACATTACTCAGAAAGGAGTTAAGAATTTAATTACATACACTTATTAATGCTAGTATAGACCATGTCTGGGTGGCATTTGCTAACAACTAAAGAAAAGTCAAGTTCCAGCAAACTGTGCTACAGATGTTTCTATTGCTGACAGATGCTTAAGATGTGACAGTTCGAGGAGACTCCTGATGGCTAGCAACAGCTATATCAAACAGGCCAAGTAGATAAGCGCCACGGAAGAATTCTCACCGAGAGAGAATCAGGTAGGCAATTGCACTGTTTTTTAACTGAAGGTTTTAAATATTTAACTGCAGGCAAAAACAATTAAGATCAAGTAACCAGACTTTAAAAAAACCCTCAAATCTACCATATGTAAAGAAGCATTGATGACATTTCAATACTTATCAAGCATTTTGAAAAAGCCTGAAGATAAATCATGGCTGTTCAAAATCCAATAATGAAAAAAATATTCTGGTTCAATAAGACAGTGATGATATAGGATACTTTTATGATAAAGCCATAGAAAGTAAGAACAGGTTTAGAAATCCCTTGGACCCAACCATGGAAACAATCAATTTACACTGATGATCAAGAGACATGCTATGAAAGCCATGAGTAAACTCAAGCTAAAGAATCCCCTGGAGCAAATCAATAGGTAGAAGCCCAAGCTAGGACACTACCAGTAACTGACATTTCAAAAAGTTCTGTTACAAAGGACTGTGATTCTAAGAAATTACCTTCTGACCTATTGGACTTCATCCAGATTTGAGGTTAGATAGAAAAGTGTTAAGACTTGACTTGTGGAAAATTGTTGGATTAACGTGTACACATCTATCCAATGAGAAAAGCAACTTTTCATTATCTCTTTCCCCCCACCTCCCCAATAAACTGTTGCTTTTGGAACTTCAAGGACAGATTAAAAAAAGGGTAATTGGAATATCTTGTACTATTCTTCCATTAATGAAATACAATTTCAAGTAAAGCTCACAGAAACACGAGTTTGACTCATTGAGCCTGTTATGCTACTGGAAGCATCCCTTGTACAATGGGACCTGACCCTGTGCACAAACTCCTACGCAATACCATCATGTTAGAATGTAATGCTGGAAAACCCTCATAAAAGTGGTTTCATACAAGATTGTTATACAAGAGGAGCAATATTTTAATGCTTAATTCAAAATATGCATCATGGTGGCTGATGGTTACTTGGCCGTTTTCAATTCAATTTTAATCAGTGATTTTTTTTGTGGCGATATTAATACCTACAAAAGCAACTATCCATTTAATTAGACTCTTGTTAATTAAAATGTTTTTATTTTTTATTTTTATAAAGGCACTCCAAATTCCACCTCTAACCAAGCTTTTTGTCATATGTTTAATAGCTGCTTGTGTGATTTGTTATCAAATTTTGTTTGGTACCACAGTCCGTGAAGCATTGTGGAAGTGTTTATTAAATTTCTGTGTAACCAATTTAGCAATTGTTGCATGATATTCATGAAGATCAAACTTACTTTGATTCCAACACTACCACTTGGTATATTTTGAAGTTCATAAGCAAGCTTGCTTTTCTCAGTCTGCACAAATGGGTCATCGAAAGCCCTGCCATGCAGTCGTTTAAAGCCTTGTATGGTATTTTTTGCATTGGTCACAATCTGTGGATTTAAACATTCCAATTACAGAAACAATATGTAGTTCACAGAAAACAATGGGAATATCTCGTAAATATGGCAAAAACAAATATATCGCTCTTCAAAAATAATTTCTACAAACACTATTTCTAGCTTTGGAAATCATTACCCAATGTTTTATTTATACAAACTGCCATTATAATTTCATTCAGCGAAATAGGTTTCCCCTCTAATTTACTATTCAATGATATTTTATAATACAGTAATGCAATCTGTCAATACCACGCAACATTACTTTTAAACAACTTACAACAAATTCTCCTGTGCAATTACATTTTCTGACAAATTAAACTCTTGATTTAATTTTTTACGTAATAAAGGCAACCTGCTACTACAAATGCAGCACAGTGATGCAAACATTTTCTTGTTATTTAGAGTCAACTTGGAAGAATCTCTCAAATTCTGTTGGTGTTTCCAAATTACAATAAAGAGAAAAAACAAATATGTGATTTTAAAGAATTCAATATAGCCGTCGCCTAGAACTTAAAGCGAAAGCAAAATTATATCACATTACCTCTTACATTAAGTGATATTAAAAAAAGTATTCATAATGTGAAAAACAAAATTAAGGATCTTCTCTTGTTCTCCAAGCATTATGTATCGCATCGAAATGCACTACGAAATTTCAGACTAGTATGAAATATTTATTTAGGTACACAGCATGGAAATAGGCCCTTCAGCTCACTGAGTCCACACCATCCACCAAACACCTGTTCACACTAGTTCTACATTATCCCACTTTACCATCCACTCACTACACTCGGGGCAATTAACCTACAAACCCCCATGTCTTTAGGATGTGGGAGGAAATACACTTGGTCACAGGGGAAAAGTACAAACTCCATCCAGATAACACCTAAGGGCAGAATCATACCTGGATCTTTGGCACTGCGAGGCAACAGCTCTACCAGCTGTGCCAGCATGCTGCCCACACCTTAAACACACAAAATAATTTGTTGTTCAAAGTTAAGATTCAACAATTCCATACCTGGATCTTGGCAGCTGCTCCAACAGCCCGACTCTTGGGTCCCAGCGATATACAGGCCCTGAAGTAAAGCATCAAAATCACTAAACTATACTACATTGGATATTTAAATTTTTTAACCAATTTAAAAAGACAAAAAGTAAATGTCAATTAAAAACAATCACACTATCTTCATTAAAGTATGTTCAGTCTTTCACAAATTTGTTTAGTTCTTTCTGCAGTTGCATACAGTATATGCAGTGCTCAAAATTAGCGGTTGCCCGGGTGCCAATGACCACCCAAACTGCCACCGGGCAACCTAAACGCCGACTCATTTTACCTGGCTTGGCAAGCAAATACTGGTTTATACCGATAGACACAAAAAACCGGAGTAACTCCGCGGGTCAGGCAGCATCTCTGGAGAATAGGAACGTGACGTCTCGTGTCGACGGCTGTATTCCTCTAGTATCTTTGATTGCGGGGCAAAGATATTAGGAGCGGGGTGACGAAGGGTCGGAGCGAATAACGGGTCTCGAACAGCGGCAACAGCGGCCACGATAGCGGCTCCACCACCTCCTCCTCCCGCACCCCGCCAGGCGGAAGGAGACCTCCCTCTCTCGGCATGCGAGAGGGGTTGTTTGGTGGATTTGCAGGCAGCGGCTGCTATCGCCCTGATAACGGCCGCTGCTTAATGGCGCTTTCAAAACAACCCCTATCACACGCCGAGGTCAGGGAGGGAGAGAGAGGGGGAGAGAGAGACAGAGACAGAGAGAGAGACACAGAGACAGACACAGAGACAGAAAGAGAGAGAGAGAGAGAGAGAATCTCACAGGGACGGCCAAGGCAGCGGGGCGATGTTGTCCGAGGAGCGCTGACCTTCCTTCCTCCCCACCTCCTCTGCCCCTTCTCTGTCTCTCCCCTCCACCCCTCCCGCATTAATCCCCATTCCCTCCTCTATTCAGTCCTCACTGACATCCCCTGTGCTCCCCTCCCCAAACTACCCGCCCCCCCCCCCACCACAATCTATTTCATCACCCTACCCACCTCGCATTGATTCTCCTGCCACCCCCTCATCCATCCTACACTGGTCCTCCAATTCATCCTGTACTGACCTCCTTCCCATCCATCCTGCACTTCTCCCCCCCCCCCCTCCCCATCCATACTGCACTGATCCTTCCATTCATCCCGTACTGACCCACCTTCCATTTACCCTGCACCAAACCCCCCCATCCATCCTGTAGTGATCTTTCCATTCATCTTTTACTGATCCCCCATTCATCCTGTACTGATCCCCTCATGCATCCTATACTTGACCCTCATTCATCCTGTAGCGATCTCCCATTCATCCTGCACAGACCCTCCGATCCACACTGCCCTGACCCCCCCCCATCCATCCTGTACTGATCCCCCCCATTCAAGACCATCCCCCGTGCTCTCCCCTCAACAATTTTACATACTCCAACCAACACGTACTAATTCACCTGCCTCAATCCATCCATTCCGCACCGGTTGCCTTCTCAACTCCCCCCCCCCCCCCCCCCCTCTCTCCACCCCGCACTGATTCGCACACCCCCTGACCCCATTGTGCTTCGTGGTCTTCGGAGCGAACATTGACTATGTTTGATAACGTAATGCTATCAAATGTGTTTTAATTCCCAATGTTATTATTTGTTTTGACACCTTTAAACATATTAGCAAAAGAACATTTGCTGCAGTTATGTCCTTTGGCCATCTCTTGTCAGTTAGTGTAATGTTTAACCTGTCAGATGGGTATAGTCGGTTTTAACAGCTATTATCATAAAATGCCTTTAGAAATTTCCTTGCAACCTGTATATTTGGTTATGGATAAATTATGTGGGAAGCCAGTGTTTCTGTGTCAATAGCAATAACGACCCCATGCTATGGCCATGTCATGGTAATTTCCGGTCCTTCACAGAAAACATGCTTGCATCAATCTGTAGTGTGCATGGTCCAGGATTTATTCACACAGGTTGATCATTTGCTGAATAATCCAACCACATTTTTGTTTGGAAGTGGAAAGAACTAATAGAAATTGCATTAATTGCAATGTGTAAAAAGAGTTGAGATATTGTAGTATAATGTTGCTGCATGTCATTGTACGACTCTCCACCGCCCTCCAGCAGCCCGCAGCCGTCGCCTCACCTGCAGACTGGACTCTGCAGTGGGCCTGAAGCCTCCACGTTGCTAACGCCCCCCACCACTCTGTCTTTAACGGCACTGGGTCCTAGTGCCCGTCTCCCCAGCCCCAGTAACCTTAGTGGCTATTCCACTAAGTCTTCCCCATCCCCCCCCTACCATGTAACCCCTGCTCTTCCCCACCCACACCACATGCCCCATACCCCCCTACCGCCTGACCACTCTCCACCCCCCCACCACACAACGCTTCGTCTCAGTCCACTCACCTGCCTTCCTCCGGCCACAACCCCCATCCTTGCCGCGTGTTCACCATCCCCCGGACCTCCCCCTCTCCGACATCGAACGGTCTGTCCTCAGCAAGGTCTCACCTTTGTCCCCCTCCGTCCCCACCTCAATTGAGTTCCGCCCCCACCCACGACTTGGAGCTCTTCTACCGTCGCCTCCGCCTCACAGCGTTCTTCCACGGGAAGAAGCCCTCGCCCCCACTGATGATCCCTTTTTCCTGTCTCCCACGCACCGCCTCCACTGGAACCCCCCTCGTAGCCTTCCGCTGTAGAACTATTTATCCAGAACTGCCGTCGGACATCAACCGCCTCGACTTCTCCACCCCCTGTCCTCACTCAATCTCTCCAGCCCTGAACGTTACTGCCATCGACTCACTCGTAACAACCCAGACTGGGTTATCAAACCGCCGACAAGGGAGGCGCCGTGTAGTCTGGCGCGTTGATCCCTACAAAGCGAGGCCGCGTGCCAACTCTCGACACCTCCTCCTACTTACCCCTGGACCATGACCCCACTGACGAACACCAGGCCACATCTCGAGCACCATAAACCAACTTCATCAGCTCGGGCTCCTACCCCACCGAGCTCCGACCTCATCGTTTCCCACCCCGCACGGCCGATTTTACCTTCTCCCCAAATTCACAAACCCGACTGCCCTGGCAGACCCATTGTCTCTGCTGTTCGTGCCCCACCGAACACATTTCCACATACCTTGACGCCATCCTATCCCCCTTTGTTAAATCCCTCCCCACCTATGTTCAAGACACCTCAGACACTCTCCGTCATTCTCCAGGCCTCCATCCTCTCATCTTCACCATGGATGTCAAGTCCCTCTACACCTCCATCCCCACCAGGACGGTCTCAAGCCCTCCGGTTCTTCCTTCAACCAGAGGAGCAACCATTACCCGTCCACTGACACCCTCCTCCGCCTAGCAGAGTTGGTCCTCACCCTCAATAACTTCTCTTTGATTCCTCCCATTTCCTCCAAACACAAGGCGTAGCTATGGGACACGCATGGGCCCCAGCTACGCTTGCCTCTTTGTTGGTACGTCGAACAATCCTTGTTCTCGGCGTACAGGGCCCATCCCCGACCTCTACCTCCGTTACAATCGACGACTGCTTTGGTGTCACCTCCTGCACCCACACACAACTGACTGACTTCATTCATTTCACCACCAATTCCATCCGGCCACTCAAATACACTTGGACCCATTTCCGACACTTCCCTACCATTCCTTGACCTCACCATCTCTATTGCAGGTGATACGCTCTGACCGACATCCACTACAAACCTACTGACTCCCACAGCTACCTGACTACTCTTCCTCCACCCTGCTTCCTGTAAGGACTCCATCCCCTATTCCCAATTCCTCCGTCTACGCCGCATCTGCTCCCAGGATGAGGTGTTCCACACCAGGTCATCACAAATGGCCTCATTCTTCAGAGAACGGGATTCCCCTCCCCCACTATTGATGAGGCTCGCACCAGGGTCTCCTCCATACCCCGCAACACTGCCCTCGCTCCCCATTCCCCCACTCGCAAACAGGGCAGAGTCCCCCTGGTCCTCACCTTTCACCCCACCAGCCGGCAAATACAACATATAGTCCTCCGCCAGTTTCGCCACCTCCAACGTGACCCCTCCACCCGCCACATCTTCCCATCTCCCCCCTGTCTGCCTTCCGCAAAGACCGCTCCCTCCGCAACTCCCTTGTCCATTCTTCCCTCCCCTCCCACTCTACCCCTTCCCCGGGCACTTTCCCTTGCAACCGCAAGAAAATGCAACACTTGTCCCTTCACCTCCCCCCTCCACTCCTTTCAGGACCCAAGCAGTCCTTCCAGGTCCGACAGAGGTTCACCTGCACCTCCTCCAAACCTCATCTACTGCTCCGCTGCTCCAGATGCTCTATATCGGTGAGACCAAGCGAGGCTTGGCGATCGCTTCGCCGCACACCTTCCGCTCGGTCCGCAATAACCAACCCGACCTCCGGTGGGCTCAGCACTTCAACTCCCCCTCCCATTCCACATCCGACCTCTCGTTCCTGGCCTCCTCACGCCAAGTGAGCAACACCGCAAGCTGGAGGAACAGCACCTCATATTCCGCTGGGGAGTCTGCATCCTTTGGCTTGAATATTGAATTTTCTCATTCTGTTAACCCTTGCTGTCTCCTCCCCTTCCACCTCTCCCTCAGCCCTCGGCCTGGCTTCCCTCTATCTCTATCTCTCCCCCACCCTAGTCGCACCAGCTTCTCATTTTCACACCACAAACAGCTTACAATGGCTTGTTCCCTTTATCACCAATACTTTTTTGCATATCTTTCACTCATTGTTCTTTATCTCTCCACATCACCGTCTATATCTCTCGTTTCCCTGATCCCTGACCAGTCTGAAGAAGGGTCTCGGCCCGAAACGTCGCCTATCTCCTTCGCTCCTTAGATGCTGCTGCACCCGCTGAGTTTCTCCAGCTTTTTGTGTACCCGTGATATATATCATGTCTTGATTGGTGAATATGTTTAGTTTGTGAGTTATTTGAAGCAGAAATAACATGTGAATGCAGACAAAAGTGCTGGAGAAACTCAGTGGATGCGGCAACGTTTCGGGCCGAAACCCTTCTTCAGACTGATGGGTTTCGGCCTGAAACGTCGCCTATTTCCTTTGCTCGAAAGATGCTGCTGCACCTGCTGAGTTTCTCCAGCACTTTTGTCTACCTTCGATTTTCCAGCATCTGCAGTTCCTTCACAGTCTAAGGATAAAGGGGAATTCCTTTAGGACCGAGATGAGGAAAACAGAGAGTGGTGAATCTCTGGAATTCTCTGCCACAGAAGGTTGTTGAGAGCAGTTCATTGGCTCTATTCAAGAGGGAGTTGGATGTGGCTCTTGTGGCTAAAGGGATCAGGGGGTATGGAGAGAAGGCAGTTACGGGATACCGAGTTGGATGATCAGCCATGATCATATTGAATGGTGGTGCAGGCTCGAAGGGCCGAATGGCCTACTCCTGCACCTATTTTTCTATGTTTCTATGTCTTTTTGGTATATATCATGTCTTGATTGGTGAATATGTTTAGTTTATGACTTTATTTGAAGCAGAAATAATATGCGAATGCTTCATTGACCATAATTCCGACTGGTAACTATGCACTTCAGCCGAGCACATTATCACATGTGTCATGCAAGCCGTCTTAAATGACCAAAAAGCTGTCATTTGGCAACCTAAAAAGCTGCACAGGTTGCCCGGCTGGCAACAGGGATAAAAAGTTAAGTGAGAGCCCTGAAACCAAAAGGTAGACACAAAATGCTGGAGTAACTCAGCGGGACAGGCAGCATCTCTGGAGAGAAGGAATGGCAGGGCTCGAAATTAGCGGCTGCCAGGTTGCCAATGGCAACCCACAGTCCCGCCGGGCAACCTAAAAGCCATACCATTTTACCTGGCTTGGCAAGCAACGAGGAGACCTAGCGTTTAATTCTGAGCGGGCCCCCTCTCTTTCTTTTTTCCTCTCTTCGTCACTGCCCGCTATCCGTGTCCATGTCGCGGATCTCCGCCCACTCCTTGTCCGCCGGCCGTCTTATACATGCGCACAACCACGTCCAGCACCAAAGATCCTATAGCGAGGATCTTTGGCCCGGACATCATCGGCTGTGGTTGTGCGCATGTGCCGCCTCGCACATGCGCACTGCCACTGCAAATGGTCGGCCACTTTCTTGCTTCTTGGTTTCCTGGTCCTCCAAAAATATTCGGAATGGAATTTAAACACCAAACTCTGGAAAATAACAGCCTATTGCATTTTATCTGTTTATTTATTGTGTGTGTATACTCATGGTCCTATCTGGGACACATGACAATAAAACTCTCTTGACTCTTGACTTGGACTTAAACAATAAAAGGGTTCTTGGGGAAAAAAAGAGCTACCTTAATTTTAAATGCTTCTGGTTGGGTAACTATAGTAGGGCGAAGGACTATTCCATGCTTTTAATTGTGGCGGCGGAAACTCCATGGAGCAGCCAGCATCTCTGGATAGAAGAAATTGGGTGACGCTTAGGGTTAAAAGACCCTTCTTTAGATTTTCCTTTGGTTTTAGTGTTTTAGATTAATTTAAACATACCAGCATGGAAAACAGGCCCTTTGGCCCACTGAGTCCACACCGACCACCGATCACCCGTACACTAGTTCTATCCCACACATTAGCGACGCAAGTCAAGAGTCAAGAGTGTTTTATTCTCCCATGTCCCAATTAAATCCTTACTTGTAGCAGCACAACAGAATATGTAAATATAGTACTCTGTAAACAATGTTGATAAACGAGAAAACAAAACAGTGTATATTTATACATGTATATATAACTATACACACACACATACAATTTCCTGGGATTAATAAAGTTCTATCGTATAGTATTGTGTGTGTGGGAAAGACCTGCAGATGCTAGATTAAACTGAAGATAAACACAAAAAGCTGGAGTAACTCAACAGGCCAGACAGAATATCTGGACAAAAGGAAAACATTAAGTTTTGGGTTGGGTCTGAAAAAGGTTCCTGACACATGTGGAAATGTGGAAGGAAAACAAGAGCACCCGGAGAAAATCCATGCGATCAAAGGGAAAAGGAGCAAACTCCATACAGACAGCACCCATATTCAGGATCAATTCCGGTCTCTGCAATGTTAGGCAGCAACTTTATGCCAATGTACTGTCCCATAGTCTTGAACTGAATTAAAACATACAGTAGCTGTAATGGGGGACAATAGCATCACTTAGAGATTTAAGACCTGAAAATGGATAGTTTTTTACTTTTTTTTTTTAGTAACTAAAGTTATCAATGTATAAATTTGTTGTGTGTTGGAAAAATAAAATATTAGTAGCACAGCTGGTGGACTTGCTGCCTATCGCACGCCAGGGATCTGTGTTTTTGATCCTGTCCTCGGCACTGTTTGTGTTGAATTTGCACATTCTCCCTGCAAGCATGTAGGGTTTCCTCACATCCCAAAGATGCATTGGCTTTGTAGGTTAACTTGTCTCTGTAAAATTTTCCCCTAACGTGCAGGGAGTGGGTGAGTGAAGTGGGATAACAGAACTTGCGTGAATTGGAGACAAAAAATGCTGGAGAAACTCACGGGTGGAGGCAGCATCTATGGAGCGAAGGAAATAGGCAACGTTTGGGGTCCAAGACCCTTTTTCAAACTGATGTGAACGTGGAGGGGTGGGAAGAAGAAAGTAAGAGGCGGAGACAGTGGGCTGAGGGAGAGCTGAGAAGCAGAGGAGAAAGCAGGGACTACCTGAAATTCAAGGTCAATTTTCATACCGCTGGGGTGTAAACTGCCCAAGAGAAAATATGAGATGCTGCTCTTCCAATTTACAGTGGGCCTAACTCTGGCCATGGAGGAGGCCCAGGACAAAAAGTCGGATTCGGAATGGGAGGGGAGTTGAAGTGCTGAGCTTTACTGGGAGATCAGGTTGGTTATTGCAAACCGAGCGGAGGTATTGGGCAAAGCGATCGCCAAGCCTATGCTTGGTCTCACCGATGTAGAGCAGCTAACACTAGAGCAGCGATGCAACAGATGAGGTTGCAGGAGGTGCATGCGAACCTCTGCCGCACCTGGAAAGACGGCTTGGGTCCTTGAATGGAGTCAAGGGGGGAGGTAAAGCGACAAGTGTAGCATTTCCTGCAGTTGCAAGGGAAAAGAGCCAGGAGAGGGGGTGGGTTTGGATGGGAAGGGACAAAATGACTAGGGAGTTACGGAAGGAGCGGTCCCTGCGGAAAGCCGACAGGGGAGGAGATGGGAAGATGTGGCCAGTGATGGGATCCTGTTGGTAGACAAAGCTGGAGAATATCAGGGGGTGAGGCATAAGCGACGTGGAGTGGAGCGAAGGAATAAGCGACGTTTGGGGTCGAGACCCTTCTTCAGACTGATGTCCGGTAGGGGGGGCGGGGGGGGGGGTTGGGAAAAATGAAAGGAAGAGGCAGAGACAGTAGGCTGTGGGAGAGCTGGGAATGGGAGGGGAAGGAGGGAGAAAGCAAGGACTACCTGAAATTAGAGAAGCCAATGTTCATACCACTCGGGTGTAAACTACCCAAGCAAAAATATGAGGTGCTGTTCCTCCAATTTGCGGTGGGCCTCACTCGGACAATTCAGTTAGTTATTGCGAACTGAGTGTAGGTGTTGTGGCGAAAGCGATCGCAAGCCTGCACTTGGTCTCACTGAGGTTGATCAAATCGCTGAATAATCCAACAAATTTTGTTTGGTAGTGGAAAGAAATAATAGAAATTGCATTCATTGTAACTGTAAAAGGAGAATGAATACCGTATTGTAATTTTGCTGCATTGTCAATTGTGGGTATATATCATGTCTTGATTGGTAAATGTTTAGTTTTGTGACTTGATTTGAAGCAGAATAATAGCAAAAAATGCTTCATTGATCATTAATTATGACTGGTAACTATGCTTTCGTCCGAGCACAATCACGCACGTGTCATTGCAAGAGCCTCTTAAATGACCATCTAAACTGTGCGGAGAAAATTCAGGGGTGAGGAAGCATCTATGGAGCGAAGGAAATAAGCGACGTTTGGGGTCGAGACCTCCTTCAGACTGATGTCCGGCGGTGGGGGGAAAGAAAGGAAGAGACAGTAGCTGTGGGAGAGCTGGGAATGGAGGGAAAGGAGGGAGATTTATTGAGGAAGCAGGCTATTAAACCTGGCTCGGGCAAAACATTAATACCCCTCCATCTGTTTATTTGCACTTTATTATTTATTTAATTTATGTGTGTATTTAAGTATATTTATTGTAGTCAATGCCTACTATGTTCTGTTTGTGCTATGCAAATAAAGAATTTCATTGTCCTGTCAGGGACACATGGACAATAAAACTCTTTTGACTTGACTTTGTTTCGGGTCAGACTCTTCTTCAGACTACCAAAAATCTTGATGCAGAACAGAATAGGCTCAAGGGGCTGAATAGCCCACTCCTGCTCCTATTTTTAAATTTGTTTATTACACAGCAAAAGACCCACTAACAGCAAATAATAAACATGCAATTTTGACTGAAAGGCAATATAGCCCAAGACTGGAAAACACTCACACTTTTGAAAACATTTGCCTGGGTGAGGAAGTAGTGCTTTGGACATCACTTCAGAAAAATAATTTGACGAATATTGGGGGGAGAGGAAAGAGGGAGTATATTAATATACTCTTTTCTTTTGCTTCTGGACGTACCCATATTTTGTCTGGCAGCACACAAAATGTTTTCCACTATATTACAGTACTTATGACAATAAACCAATATCCTCTCCCCGAAGTTCAGTAGAGAATTTGCATGCCAAGACTATTGAAGAGTCATGGAAAGTTAAGATCTCCCATTATTGTCGCGCTGTGACAAAACTTACCTTCAGCGGCGGCTGCAGTTCTGCCACTTGCCGTGTGCGCAACTTTGGCGCCTTTGAGGGGTGGGGGGGGGAAATAAAATGCAGTTTTTCCCCCACCATGTCGGGGCGGGACTTCCGTTCCCGATTTTTTTTTTTTTTTTTCCTTTTAATCGCGAGACAATTTAATAATTTGATTAAAATAAAAAGCGACTTCTTACGCCCTCAACGCGACGGATCCGCATGAAAGGGACCAAAACAACAGGTAAGTCGTGTATTTTACATTAAACAAAAACTTGCTTCTTGGATGCCTTTTTAAATCAAATTTTACATTGCGAAAATTTTTTTTGTGGTTTTGGGCCCATATGAACCGGCAGTGGGCCCCATATTTTCCTGCCCCCCGATATGGGGTTTCAAATTCACCGCAAATGCAACGTTTCCCATCGATTGCGTTCCAGAAAAACCCACTCGCAAGATGATTTAAATGCTCTTTTTTTGGGGACATTGGTCATAAGAGCATCTAAATATTCTATTTTGTGTTATTGTCTACCCATAGCCATATTTTTATACATAAATATCATGTTAGTCCATGTATTGTACCGAAAAATTAAAATTTGATTATATAGAGTGGATGTGTCGCTGCTACATAATGCAGCTAGTTATTTTAATTGTTACCAATGACCAAGTCTTGGCATATGTAGGGGTGGGATTCACCTCAGTTAAATTTTAGCTTATGTTTTCTCATAAACATTAACATTTCCAGATACACAGACTGGCAGATGCTGGATTCTGCAGCAAAACTAACACAAGCTGCCAGAGAAAACTTAGCACTTTCAGCAGATATATGGAGGCAAGGACTGTCAATGATTTGACAATCCCTTTGGTTCCATAGATGCCGTGGACTTGGCAACAAGAAATTGGAATCAAAAGAGTCAGTTTTCAAATTGAAGGCCTGTGGACTTGAGTGCCACTAGAGCCCATTGCCATTCATAATTTATTAAATTATTTGGTTGAAAATAATTAGTAAGTTTGTAAATTATACTCCAGTGGGTGGTATTGCAGAAAGCAAAGATGGTTATCAAAATTACAGCAGCATTCAATTGATTGGGCAAGTGAGCTAAGGACTGGATTTAGGGGTATAATGCAGACAAGTGTGAAGTGTTGCATTTTGGGGCGTCAAAACAGGACAGGACCTTCAAGTGAATGCAGGGTCTTGGAGAATGTTGTAGAACTGGATCTAGGCAGTGCCGCGGTAAATAGTTCCTTGAAAGTGCACCATAGGTAGATAGGTGGTCGGCGGCTTTTTCGTCCAGTCAGGGTACCGAGGTTAGGAAATTGAGATGTTAGTTATAGTTTGGTACCAGATGTTGATGGAGATGGCATTTGGAGTATTGTGTTCAGCTTTGGTCACTCTGCTATAGAATGGAGTTCTTCAGCATGAAAGAGTGCGGAGAATAGTTGAGGAAGTTGCCAGGACTCAAGGGATAAGGCTGGTCAGGTTAGGACTTTATTCTTTGCAGCACAGGAAGATGAAGGTGATCTTACAGAGGTGTACATAATCACGGGAGAATAGATTGGGTCAAGACGCTGTGCATTTATCCCGAGTAGGGGAATCAAGAACCAGGGGAAGTAGGTTATAGCTGAGATGGGAACGGTTTAATAAGAACCCGAGGGGTAACATTTTTCCCACACGATGCCGGTGGGTATATGGAACAACCTGCAGAGGGTTTATTGATGCAGGTACTATAACAACATTTAAAAGACATTTGGACAGGTTACAGGTTTACAGTATATACCCATACCACCCAAGTCAGGTGGAACTAGCCTAGGTGGGACATTTTTGCCCAGCATGGACAAATTGGGCCAAAATGTCAGTTTCCATACTGTATGACTATCACCTGTCCATTTCCTCTCCAGGTGCTGCCTCAGCTATTGAATTCTTCCAGTACATTGTTTTCTTGCATCAGAACATTCTAGATATCCTCCTCCACAACCTGGACGATCACAGCACCCCCTGGTGTAAGATTAGTATAGCAATACTTATCTATCTAGAGTGCAATCTTTCCCTTACCCTCGATGAAATACTGAAATTTCAGTTGTATTTCTTAGTTCCAGTGCAGTTATCAAAACCACATAAGTATTCTATATGCCCCTCCTATACATACTCTTCCCAATATAGTGCTAGTAATGTTCAAAGCATTTATGACAAGTCAAGGCAGGAAAATGTAGTGCGCTTGAACACGACACATGAATGGGCAACTTTTCAGTAATAAATGTCACGTGGGAATCCGGAACTTTCGTTAAGTGCAAGACAGTCGCCAAAGATCAAATTATGAAAATGACAGCACACGTGTGTTCCAAAAAATGCATGTTGCGCATTACCTGTACACATTTATGGGAAAACTAAGTAGCACCATGTAGCAATTGGTATTTGTCAACTACAAAGCCTTTCGACCATTCATTAAAATAATGCCTATTCTGTAATCTATGAAAAAATGATATCTCCAAAATACTGAAATACAAGTGCTTTAAAAATTGGCTTATTTAAACAATCATGGGCGGGGCTCATTGGAAAGGGCGTAAACTAATAGTGCGCGGCAGGGCCTCACAAACGTGAATGAATGGAAAACGTGCACTGTTAAAACGACGGGAATACCAGAAACTAGTTTATTAATTGAAAAAATTGAAATCCCCAATCACGAATTTTCATTTTTGAGCGCTGAATGGATTGAGAAACAGGATCACGCGTGGATGGAGGACAACATGTTCCTTCCTGTCACTCGAGAAGACCGCAGAATTAGTGACAAGGGAGGTCTCAGGTCAGGTACCCGGTCTGAGTTGGCACACAAAGCCGATGAAAGCCGTCAAATCGACATTATTTATGCAAAGTAACCCTTGATCTCTCTCCCAGAGGAAAACCGTAGACGAGCCGCTCCACACCTGCCTCACTGCATGCGGCGGTGAACAGCCTGGATGTCGGTGGTGGCGCGCATCCCTACACCCGACTCAGCTGGAGCAGGCCCAGCCCCAGCATCCGCAAATGCACGGCGAGAACCGGCACCACTGCCACCTCTCTTCCTCCCCCCCCCCAAAACCAACCCCAACTCTCTCTATCCACGCCAGCCCCACTTCACCCGCAGGTTATTAGACAGGTTATTAAATGAGGTGTGGGGGGCAATGGCGTCGTCGCATCAATCGGCCCCGGCGATACTCACGGTGTACACCTGTCGCTGTACTCATTGGCGATGGTCTCGATGCCGCCGCTCCTCGCCACCGCGATGTAGCAGTTCTGGAACCCCACATCAAAACCGACCACCGACATTACAGCACTCCGTTTATCAGCTCACAACAGCAGCAGCACAAGATACACCGAGGGGAAGGGAGGGAGAAAAGCAGAAGTGGACGGGTAAAGCACGCCAGCCGTTGGTCAAGGAGCGCCGGCAGTAACAGCACGACGTCCGCTCTGTGCAGTCACCGACCGGTAGAATGCTCCAGAAAAACGCCGCAGTCGTGACGCACGCCGCTCCCGCTAAGGCCCGCCCACAGGCGGCTCATTGGCTGCCGCGGCCGTGGAAGACATCAATGCCATGTGACGTTAGGCTGGTCGCTGAGTCATAAAGAGCAGCGGAGGCCGCGGGCCAATGCGCAATTATTAACAGTCGGCTGTATGGCAGAGCGGAAAAGACGCCGACCGAGATTGTTCGAGAATTTCTGACGCCTCTTTGTAGGTGAGACTTTGAAAATTAACCCACAATACAGCGCTGCAGATGCTGGAAAACCGAAATGAAAATGGAAAGTTCTGGAAATACTCAGAGGATGCGGAGGCGGGGAAACAACATTAAGATTTCCGTTTAACGATCCTGCTCGTCAATGTCACAACAGAGCGAGATTGACATTCGTTGCTGTACTGAAAGAAATGAGGCAGATAGTATTTCAGAGAGGATGGAAAAGCACTCATTGCATGGGGTAATTTAAGGTCAGGTTAGGAAACGGGAGGTTTCCAATGAAGAATTGTGCACAACTACTTTCTAGGTTACATTATCTCACTTTCTCATCCACTCCCTACACGTTGGGGGCAATTTACAAGGCCAATCCTCAAACCTGGGGTATTTTATATTAAATTACTGAGTTACAGCAGAAATGAGTTATTCGAAGCAATCTTAACCATCTTCCTTCTCAATCCATTCTCTTCCCATATTCCTTTCTCACAAAATTACCCTCTGTGGTAATGAGTTCTTCCTTCTGCTTACCGATTTTCAAGTAATTGAAGTATTATGGAACAGAAACCGGCTATTTGAGTTAATATAAACTGCATAGTATCCTTCCAGTTTAATTCTTCTCTATCCTTGGAGCTCTGGAATTTTCTTTCCCTCAAGTGCCTCTCCAATTTCATATTGATCATTTGCACATTGAAGAATCAATTTCAAATGAACATCAATACCGAAAGAAGCGTTGCATACCAATGGGTAGGAAGAAGAAGGATGTTGTATATAATACAAGGTATGAAGATGGGATGAAGAGCATGTGCACTAATACACACCTATAGGGAAAGTTGGCTGTTCCAATGCTGAAAATACTTTTTAGTAGATAATGATGTGGCATGGAATGTGGTTACAACTGAACTATCCAATTAATTCCACTTTCCTTTCTATGATGATATCTATTTCCTTTTCCTTCAGATGGGTCTCTTTTCTCTTCTGAATGTAATACCTGGATTTCTACCATTTTTGTCAGGAAGTGCACTTTAGGAAGTCAGGATGTTAGCAATTTACAGTGAGTGAATGTTTCTCCTTGACGCTGCTGGTTATTTTGTCAGTGACCCTAATATGTTTCCTTTAGCTTATGCCATTGGAAAAGTTTATCTTTATTCACTGTATAAGTTGCCACAATGAAACCCTGCACTTGAGGTCTTCCTTTAAATCTACAACTAGTAAATTTCTTAAGATCCCTCGTGGCAAGTTTTCTTCCTCAACTGTGATGTTCAGAGTTCAGGATATAATACCCAATATCTCACGCATTTTCTTAATACAAAATTGGTGTCTATTCTTTCCGACAGTTGTAAATATTCATTAGCACTCAGCTAGTTCTCTGCCTCTGTACATAGATAATCTTTAGGATATTAAAGCGAGCCAAATTATGAGAGCGGGTTAGACATCATGCAAAACAACCCCCTCCCATTTACCCTATCTAACTTCACACTACTTTGGCAAGGCCACCTGCATGATCAAGGACAGTCTCATGCTGGTCACTCCAACTTCTCTCCTCCCATCAGGCAAGAGGTACAGAAGTTTGAAACGCATACATTCCGATTCAGGTTGTTTCTTCCCCAGTTGTTATCAGGCAACTGAACCATCTACCGCCACCAGCTAAGGAGCAATGCTGACCTTCCATCTACCTCGTTGGAGACCTTCGAACTAAAAAATTCTTTTAATTTGAATTTATTTTTGCACTAAACGTTATACCCTTAATCCTGCATCTGTACGCTGTGGGCCAGCTTGATTGCAATCATGTAGTCTTTTCGCTGACTGGATAACGTGTATTAAAAAGCTTTTTGCTCTACCTAGGTACATATGACAATAATAGACTAAACAAATAATGTTTCCTCTGGAGCCAATTATTCCAATCAAGGAATATCTCTTTGGATGTGGGAGAAAACCAGAGGACCCACCGGGGGAGAACATGCAAACAATGTACAAACATTACAGGAAATCCTAGGTTACTGCAGCAGTGAAGCAGCAGCTCTACTAGTCATGCCACTTTGCCAGTTGACATAGTAGGTTTGATATATTGAAATGAGATGAAACAGATTGGGCTTATGCACTCTTAAAGTCTAGAAGAATCATTGCATGTGCAACATTGTTGAGAACTGACAAGGCAAATGCAATAAGTAATTAAACTAATTTAAAACAACATTTTCCCTGGCTGGGATATTTAGAATCATCAGTCACTCTCAAAATAATGGGTCAGCCATTCAGAACAAGGAGATCGTTAATCTTTTTTGGAATTCTCTACCAAGAGAGGCTGTAGGAGCTCAGTCAATAGTTGTCTGCATATTAAGGGAGTCAAGAGATGTGGGGTTAGTATAAGAAAATGATACTAGTGTAAAAGGCTAGTAGATCATATAGAATGATAAAATAGTAAGATTAAACGAGAACTTACCAGTTCGAAGTTTGATCGTTATTTTATGAGGAGTTACGATGAGGGATTACGTGAAGAACCCGCCTCACGCTGGCAACGGCATACTTCAAAGCAGCGGCATGAAAAACACAGAACACCAAAAGCCGGAGTAACATAGTAAGGCTTCATAAAAAGACTTAGAACTACCATTTGATCATTTATTTTATGAGGGTGGGAGTGGAGGGCACGTAATCCCTATCGTAACTCTCATAAAATAACGATCAAACTTCGAATGGTAAGTTATCGTTTAATCTTACTATTTTACTTCGGAGTCACGTGAGTGACTACGTGAAGATTTTATAGCTTTCTGTGTTTTTGATGTCGTAGAATTCATCCGTACGACAGTCCGGCTAAGTAAACACATACATGAGAACCAGACTAATCTTAGATCATTTCACAATTAACTTTTTTAATGGTTTAAAGACCATATAATAACCCTCCTTATATCTGAGGGAAATGATTACAAGCGATAAAAGATCCTAGAAGTGACTACACCACTGATTATAGCAATTAATAGGAAACAAAGCAGGTGATTATAGTGATCCCAACACCGCGTGTCCAAAAGCTTATCATAGTGTGAACAGGTTTATTGTAGAACTTTGAAAAAGTTTCTTATTTACTCCACCCGCGATTTTTAAAATATGCTCGAGAGGTACGTCCGCCCTTCGCCGCGACGTAGCTGCCCGCCCTGGTGGAGTGAGATTTGAAAAACATCAGTGTCTACTCCCGCTAAAAGCAA
Source organism: Okamejei kenojei (assembly GCA_035221665.1). Taxonomy (NCBI): domain Eukaryota; kingdom Metazoa; phylum Chordata; class Chondrichthyes; order Rajiformes; family Rajidae; genus Okamejei; species Okamejei kenojei. The sequence continues at coordinate 33,845,991 of CM069131.1, read as the reverse complement.
CACCTGTTTCAACCACTTTGAGTAGTTTAAACTGAAGCCTTGTGTGTGGTTTTTTGTGCGTAACCATTAACGTTTTCATTTCCTCAAAGAGTCTCAGTAACTTTAATATATTGGTTCAAAATGTCTAACCACACAAAGTAGGATCAATATGATAAGCTTGAAAGGTTACCTTTGCTCAATCTCCGTGGTCTCTGCTTTGTTTGATCAGCTCGTAAACATAGAACACAATATTATCTGTAGTCACTTGCATACAGTTAAAACGCAACATTTGTAAAGTTTGCACTCTTTGAGCTGAGACCAGTGACATTAAATTATTATTTCAATGTTAATCTTTCAATGTCATCCTTCAATTGGAGTCCATTGTCTAAGTAGAGTAAGTACCAATGCTCACATCCCAAATCTCTGTGTATCTTGGTTTGGGTGGATTAAGTTAAAGATTCCTTTCATGAATCTAGATATTAATGGATGTGACCAATTGATTTCTGATCAGTCATAAGTCCTAAATAGGATGACAAGGCACTGCGTGCAGTGTTAATGGCACTGTAACTTAAATGTTGCTCAAAATGCAAATTGGCAAGGAATTCCAAAACATTTGCAATATTCACAATATCATAAGAAATATTTGACTGTGTGCAAAATTTTCCCATTACTTAATATGTGTCTATATTGTTTTTGTGTGCTATTCGGTAGTGTGCCATGATGCGACTATAATTTTCCATCGTTTTGTCCGATATATCCCAGCTCCTGCAGTGGTATCAAAACCTGTAGATTAATAAATTCATATATGCATATAATGGATAAATTTCTTAGTTACTAGACGAATCAAAATATCACTACAGTTAGGAATCGACATATATGGCTCTTTTAATCATATTCAGCATTACTGGGAACCAAAGTTGAGTTGGCCAATTTGGAACTACCAACAATCCAGAGGCAGAATCGTGTTTCTATCTTCTTCAGACATCTCTGATCAAAGCAAATGGTGGGAAAAGCATAAAAGAACATATTCCCCAGTTTAAACGAAAACAGCATCTACTGCTACTGCATCTGGATCGTGTTCCCAAGACACATTCATTTAGGTAAATGATGAGTAGCCTTGATGATACAAGTCAATTTCTGGTAACCCAAATTGGTGTATAATATTTTTAAATATTGCTGGGCTTAAGATCCAATTCCGTATAATCTTTCAAATATCCTTGATCTTTTATCTGCCTCCACATTGTCTTTAACCTGGAATGTAGCTTGCTGAAACCATATTTGGCGATCAATACAACATTAACCATATTTATTGACCAGACAATCACATGATACTGATCTAACTCCCCCCATGTGATAAATATATGCTACAGCCGTAATTATTGTCTTTTTTTTTTTTTTTTTTAATATTTTTGTATTGTAGAAAACAGTATATTCCAAGTTACACTCTTATACGGACATTGAGATTTATACAATGTGTAAAATTATAACGTATTGATTATTAATTAGTTACTGTATAGATAATTGTAGTATTATCCATTATTACATTTCGTTATTATTTATTTTAATAATTGGAGTATATGTAGTATATTCCTAATATAAGTAATACACTTAGATTTCTCAATCATAGATATTCTTCTAATTACAAATAGAAATCCCCGCTACTATTTAACTACGTAGTACCCAATCTTAAACAACATTTTTTTTTAATATTCATAATGTTTCAAAATATTAATAATGTTTGTAGTTAATTTTATATTTCATAGTTATTGTATAATTGAAAGTACATAGTTTTATATAATTACAAGTTTAAGACATCTATAATCTTTTTTCATTGTACAAACAGAAATAAGTGTGTACATATTAAAATTTATATAGTATGTTTCTATAATTTTTTCCTTAATTAAGATAGAGAGATAGAAAAAAGGATAGAAAATAGAAAAGAAAGTGTGAAAAGTTTGATGGAGATTGAAGTATTACTAAGTAATCCAATCGTGGAGATACATTCATGATTTGTTATGTGTATTTTCTTCATCCACTCAGATAATTCAGGCCTCAGTCAAGTCCCTGCGCCGAACCGTTTGACCCTGTAGATATTTAATATAGGGAGACCATATCTCCTTGAAGAGATCTAACCTGTCCATGAGGACAAGTCTCAATCTCAAAGTGAAGTGTCTCTCGTCATTTCTGTATTCACATTTTAATTGTTGGGGATTACAGGGCCTTTCCAAAATTTTAATATTAATTTTTTCCCAATTATTAAAGAATAGTCGATAAAAGTTCTATGATTCCTTGTAATTATTTGTTCCATTTCCGGTATTCCAAGTGATGATTAA